>CM035430.1:1310482-1910482 GCA_020310875.1 Ceratopteris richardii | reverse complement strand
TGATATTCTCTACATTTGTCAAAGATTTGTCTGAGTTCAGGGATATGGGTTCGTCTAACATTGGAATGAGCACAGAGATCATCAACATAGACTTCTAAACTCTTCCTCAGGAACTCCTTAAACACATGGCACATCATCCTCTGGAAGGTAGCTGGTGCATTGGTAAGCCCAAATGGCATTACTCTAAAAGCAAAAATGCCCCATTCTGTGGCAAAAGCTGTCTTATGCTGATCCTCTGGAGCTATAGCTACTTGATTGTAGCCCGAGAATCCATCAAGGAAGCTGTACACTTCCTTGCCTGCCACTCTTTCTAAGAGGTGTTCTGTGATGGGAAGCGGATAGTTATCTCGAATCGTGGCGGCATTAACCTTTTTCAAGTTAATGCACACACGCAGTTTGCCATTCTTCTTGGGCACCACTACGATGGGGGATACCCATTCAGTGTGCTCAATTTCATAGATAAATCCAGCTTCGACCAGTCTATCTATCTCCTCCTTGATCTTAGCCGCATAATTATCGTTATATGTATAAGGCTTTTGCTTAGAGGGTTTAGCGTCTGAAGTCATAGGAATGGTGTGTGTGCATATGTCAGGGTCAACACCTTTCAAGTCCTTGTAACTCCAAGCGAATACATCTCTGTATTCTCTTAGCAAGGCAATCAATTCATGCTCTTCTTCTTCTGTCAGGTCATGGCCTATATACGTGCATCTCTCCTCTCCTTCTTCTATGGCCACTACTACTTTCTTGGTGGTTTCTTTGTTATCATAGGCCTCTCCTGATTGTGCTTCTCGTTTAGGCATTCTTATCATGACTCTCCTGTCATCTATCTCATACTTCTTAAAATTTTCTGGGACCTCAAACAAAGATTCTTCCTCCTCTGGTGAGACTCCTTTCTTCTTTCGTTTCTTTCCTTCTTCCCTTGGGGTCATATGCGTTGCTAATCTTACATCATTTGTAACCTCTCCATACCTCTGGGGTTGAAATTCTACTTCATGGAAGTATTCTTCATCTGATGCAAATGGTGGGTCCATAATGATTGACTCTAGATCGGAGTCACTTGCATCCTCAAATGCATCAGGGCTAGGTTCGCATTCTTCTAAAATTGCCTCTCCCATGATTGGCTCTATGGAGAAGACTGAAATGTCATAGCCATCCTCATCACAGTGAGGTGTCCATTGTTCTTCGTTGATGGCTACGTCCATTGTTGCTAAGGTTTCTGCCTAGCCATGGGGTTCAAATTCCTCATCTGGAAAGACTAGAGGTGCATAGGCTGGGTCTTGAATGGGTCTATGAGTTTCGTTCGCACCTACCTCTCTGGCTTTCTCTCTCTTCTCTTCTTCTACTGCTACCTTGCACATCCATAAGTGAGTATCTTCATGCATCCATGAGGATCCCGACCCTATGGAATGCACCGATTCTGTATCCTCTTTGGCTCTATGGATGGGATTCCATTGGATAGGAGGGACATCTCTATGAGAATAATCCTTGAGATTGACTTTGGTTGTAACACCTAAGTGCTGCAGGTACAAAGAATTGGTTCCCCAATCCTGTACCACTTGCAACTGTCGCATGAATGGTCTTCCTAAAATCATCTCATAGGCATGATTTTTGCTGAAGTCACATATAGCAAAACTATGCTCGAACTCAACACCACAAGTGGTGAGAGTTATTCCTTCTAGCAATCCTAGGGGTCTCTCTATGTGACCATCGGCCATTTGCAATTTCATCCTCGTTGGCCTGAGTGCTGGCTTGCCCCAACGCTTCCATAAGGAGGTGGTGGCAATTGCAACTCCTGCACCTGAGTCCAAAATTGCCTTTGTGGTGTAGTCCTTGTAGGTGATGGGAAGATAGGTGTTCCCTTCTTCACCTTCACACATATCTCCTATCTTATCCAAGGGAATTTCTGGCACTGTCCTATGGGATCCTACCCGGGAATGAGGTTTTGCAATTTCAGTTACTTGACTAGCTACATATTTCCGCGCTTCTGGTCTGTCCTTGGGCAGTTCTTCCAAAGTGAGATCGCGCTGCACTTTGGTGTTCTTTACTATCTCCGTGTTCCTAGGTATGACTGAATCGTCGTTCCTTACCATGACTGTGGGTGCTCTCATACATGTGGACTTTGCTTCCCATGGGCCTGTGAAGTGGGGTAGCTCTTGTATGGAATTAGACTCGAAGTCTAATCTCTCGTGAGACTGAACACTCTCATGCTCCCCGTAAATAGATGGGATGTCTTGTGGGAATTGGTCGTGTGCATCGTCCACAAGTTCAAAAGGAGGGGCGACCTCGCTTTCGTTATCCCATTTGTCTTCTTGAATCTCTCGTAGGAAGTCTGGTGCAAACCGATTCATAGAAGAAGAAGTGTCTGGCTCCGTAGAATTGGGCGCATAAGCAACCTGTGAAGGAGGGCTGATTCTATTGTTGGCTCTTTCCTCGTTCTCGCAAATGACTGGAGCACAAGCTTCTTGGGGAGGATTACTTATTCTATTACTTTTCCGAACAGGCTCATACACTCCCTGAGAAGGAATGTAGGCAACCTGTGGAGGTACTTGAGCTTTCGAGGGAGGCTCATCTACCTTTTGGGGGGGAAGATAAGCTTCTTGAGGAGGCCCACGGGCTTCCTGAAGAGGCTGGCTTATCCGTTCCCTTGCCCTTTCCTTTCTTTGAGGGGTAGGTTCCTTTTCTGGCTGTGCTATTGGCCTCTCAATTCTTTCTAAGGAGGGGAAGTTGTCCGGTTTAGGGGCATTGGCCACATACACTTCTGATTGGGAATGATTCCTGTTTTTGCTTGCTTTTTCTTGGTCTTGGTTTTTTTCTTCCTTGTCAGATCTTGCAATTATCCTCTCTAACTTCTCTAGGAATCCATCCAAGTGTAATTGCGTTTTGGCTGGGCCTGAGTAATTGAAAAGGCGACTGGCTTCAAACATAGTCTGAGCCAATGCGACCATTTTCGCGCATAGTTTGGTTCTTTCTATCTCTAGGTCAGCTCTAGGATAGCACTTGTCATGATCCGTGACATTTGGCCCTTCTTGGATTCTGGCCTGATATGCTTTAAGCATCATGTCTATGTCTTCGGGAGTGGGATCAGCTAATACCGATCCTGTTTGGGGTGGTGGGTGGGTTACGTGGGCTGTCTTAGAGGGTGAAGGGGTGGAGGGTGATGGGGATGGTAGCTGTGGGAATGTGTGAGAGTGCGGTTGAGATGTGATCTCTATGATTTTAGCCTTGGTTTCTCGTAGACTTTCCTCAAGTTCACTCATCTTCTTTGCCCATTGCCTTTTCATGCGTTCGCGGCTATCTCTCCAAGCTCTTGTTCTCTTTTTATTTTGGCTCTCAGTATCGCTAGCATCTGGGCTCTTTTCCTGGCCTACCCCTTGGTTTTGCTGCAAAGCTTGAGCTCGAGTGACTACCTGTACTGGTGCAGTGGAAGTGACACTTCCTGAGGAGTCTACCACTAACCCAACAACGTTGATAGGGGTGATTTTTGGCATGCTATTGGGGTTCTTAGGGCAATCTCGTAAGAGATGCTCTTTTCCGCAGTCTTGGCAAAAGCCTTGGATAGTCACGGACTGAGTTTGTGTAGGCGGAGGTAAGGGACAATCACGAATGAGGTGATCACCTTGGCATCTGTAGCACGGTCCTCTTGGGAATGGAGGTCTGACTTGCCTAGATTGAGGCCTAGGATTGGGATTTGCATACATGACGTTCGTGTAGTCTGACTCCCAACTGGGTTCGCTTGTCTCTTCGCTATAATAGGACTCACCATGCTCAGGAGACTGCATGTAGTAGGCCTGGGGGCTATCAACATGGGTAGAATCAAAGCTATGATCACTTGGGTCATTTTCAGAGATCAAGGGTGTTACTGGGACTATAGCTTTATTCAGGTTCTCTTCTGCAGCAGTATACTTTACCGGAATCACATTAGCTGGGGCTGGGGGTTGTTGTGCTAGCACAGGCTGAGGCCTTTGTTGGTTTTGATATTGAGGTTGGAAATTTTGTTGTGGCCTGCCATATGGTTGTGGAGGGTACTGGTTCTGGTATCTGCCTTGTTGGTAGGGCTGAGGGTAGGGTTGCCTAACCGCCTGCTTGTTGTATGGGCAATCTTGTGCGGTGTGGTTGGTGTATCTCCGTTCTATGGTGCAGTACTGGCTACTAGGGTTTACTTGGGGTTGAGCCATAATGGGACAGACGTTCGCCATATGGTCACCACCGCATGTATAGCATCTTTTCACTGGGGCAAACCTTGGGATTTGTTTGCTAGTTACTCCTAATTTCTGGGCCACTTTCTCTGCGAGTTCCTCAATTGATGTGGATTGCGTGGAAGAGTGACTAGATGCACTGTCTGAATCTTTGTAAATTTTGGACAGCTCTAGCTCTTCTCCTAGGTTATCTTCAATGTCAATGCATATACGTACACAGTCTTCTATTGTCCTAGGGTCTTTCAGATACACGTAGGATCTCAATTTTGGACTCAGCAATCCATCAAGGAATAAGGCTACTTGTTTAGCAGATGTGGGTAGTTCCGAAATAGGGCACCTTTCAAGATATTGTCTAAATCTTCTTCCGGCCAATCTGACAGTCTCTTGGGGGGTCTGTTTGAAGCTGTGAATCAATGAGGAGGTATTGTGTCTTATGCCACTCTTAGAGAACTCTACAATGAATGCCTCTAGGAGTTGGTCTATGCACCTGAACTGACGCTCATCTAATGGCTGAAACCATGTAAGTGCCGTGTTCCTAAGGGTTAGACCGAAGGCATTATACTGCGTGAACAGATCTTCCACTTGTTCAGCTCTCAAGACTTGCTTGAACTCCGCCACATGATCATAGGGATCTCCTGCGCCGTCAAAGTAATTCTTCATGGACTTAACTAGCTGGGTGGGTCTCAAAGTTCTTGTGTGCTCTCTAGGCCTCGGTAGAGGGAATCCATCTACATTTCTTTGGTTCCTGTGGGCTCTAAGCATCTCAGGTTCTACCCTATTCGCCTCCGTTCTCGTTCTTTCTCTGCCCACTGGGTTGGCAAAACTTACTTCTGGTCTCTCTCTACTTCTGTCTCTTTGCGTACCATGAGCTTGGGAAGTTCCAGCCCCTGGGTGACCATAGGATACATTTGATCTTGGTTGGGGGAAAATGAATTCGCCCTTCCAAGTGTAAGCATGCCTATCATTTTCTGTCACCACAAAGATCCTCTCCGAAGTGGGGTCTAAGTAGGTCACTCTACCTGGGCTATCTGGATCCTTAAACTCATAGATCATGATTGTTCCTATATCAGTTGGGTGATCCGGTTTATATCTCCAAAAGGCTTCGTCCGTTTCTCGATTGAGAAGCAAATCTATGCACTTGTTATCTTGGGGGACCCACTCAGGCGTGATAATCCTAGTGAGAACTGATTTACCTCGAGGGGTTCTAGGTTCCGCACCCATGTTCCCTTGTTCCAGGTCACCTAAGTCCGCTTCTGAGATTACATTCCCAAAGTCATCTGTCCTATCAGGATGACTAGTGACTACATATATAGTTCCTTCTTTGTCCAGGTATGCACCATTTTCAAACTTGACAGCTGGGTGTTCTAGTCCAATGGATTGGTCAGGGTTTTTAATCTGGACCACGGATCTTCCTAGGCCGTCCTCATAGATGCTAGCACCTAATCGGTTGGTCCTAAGGTACTCTAGCTGCGTTTTGTAAGGGCCTTCTATCCTGTACAGGTAAGGCACACCTGAACTTCCCGTAGGTCTGTCCATGCCTTGAGACATCCCTGATTCACTGGTCTCAGAGCTAGGGTAGTTCGATTGGTGGCTCAACTGCTGGGTCCAGGACCTCGCAGTGTGGTTGACACTAGCCTCTGAAGATCTAAGGCTTTGTCTCTCTCTTACTAGGTGTCGTCCTGATCTAAGGTTCATATGCCTATCTAAGTAGCCCAATTCTTTGTCCAGAGTACAACCTCGTTGTCGATCAATTGGTACCAGTCACTTGATTCTTTTTAGTTATTTCTCGTGTTTAAAGTCTTGTCTGCTATTACGTCGCCCGGAATACTTGAATGTTCTTCGTACTTTCAGGTTGATCGTTCCACGTTAGGTTCTTTCCTTTATGTTGTCGACAGTACAGAGATTAAGTTTTTAGCTTGAACTTGAGTTTTTAGGTAGTCTTCAACTTGATAGTGGCCTATCGTCGCCCTGACTTGCTCCTACTTCTAATCGTTCTTAGCCTAAGCTAGGAATTGACGAGGAGGAGTTGAGAATATTCCGACCTTTCTTGCCGAACCTTGCTCTTTAGTGCTCGAGAAGTTGATTCTCAAGCGTGCGCCACACCGTTGCTTGGATACTCTCAGTTGCTTCTCAATAGGCCTGCATAAATCCCAAGATTAGCTCCAAGTAGACCTTTCAATTGACAGACAATTTATTTCAGACACTTTTTTAATGACCCTTGTTCCCCCTTTTGCATTGCTAGAAATTTACTCTAGAGCTCCCTTGGTGTTCCTACCCCTCAGTGTGTCAACTTCCAAATATCCTATCTGAAAATCAACGCCCTAGAGCTCAGAAAATGGATTTCGTATGAAAAAGTTATGACCGTTCAGGGTTTAGGGGGTTAACTAGACAAACAGAACCTTTCGGGGGTTTTAATGCATTTTCTAAGGCCTTCGTAAGTAGATGAGTACATGAAAGTGCAAATATGCCCAAAATTTAGCCTAAATTTCCAAAAATTCACTCCTTATTTTTTTGCCGAAAATGCCTGTCTATCGCGATAGACGGTGTCTGTCGCGATAGACGGTGTCTATCGTGGATTTCTGTCTGTCGCGATAGACGGTATCTGTCGCGATAGACCCTATCTGTCGTGAAATTCTGTCTGTCGCGATAGACGGTGTCTGTCGCGATAGACGCTATCTGTCGTGAAATTCTGTCTGTCGCGATAGACGGTGTCTGTCGCGATAGACGGTATCTGTCGCGGATTTCTGTCTGTCGCGATAGACGGTGTCTGTCGCGATAGACGCTATCTGTCGTGAAATTCTGTCTGTCGCGATAGACGGTGTCTGTCGCGATAGACGCTATCTGTCGTGAAATTCTGTCTGTCGCGATAGACGGTGTCTGTCGCGATAGACGGTATCTGTCACGGATTTCTGTCTGTCGCGATAGACGGTGTCTGTCGCGATAGACGCTATCTGTCGTGAAATTCTGTCTGTCGCGATAGACGGTGTCTGTCGCGATAGACGCTATCTGTCGTGAAATTCTGTCTGTCGCGATAGACGGTGTCTGTCGCGATAGACGGTATCTGTCGCGGATTTCTGTCTGTCGCGATAGACGGTGTCTGTCGCGATAGACAGTGTCTGTCGCGATAGACTGAAAAGACACAAATTTTTGAAAAACTTCTAGTGATCTAGAGTGCCCTCAAGGTGTAGGTTACAGTGATAAACATGCATTCACAAAATGTTAAGATTTTCTGTCTGTCGCGATAGACAGAGGCTGTCGTCCCGGGACCTGTGCAGAGCCTGTCGTACCTGCGCACACTGCTGGGGATGATGGTACAGCAAAAAACCTGCAAAATAGCTCAGAAAACATGCAAAAACAGCACATGCAAGTTCGCTCTCTCGCTCTCTCTCACAAGTGAAATGAGGGAAATGAGGTGGAGGTGGGGATATAGTCAAAAACTGAAATTTTCGCGATGATGGAGATGGACGTGGGAGATGGTGATGATGATGATGGTGAAGAAAGTAAAAGAAATTCGATGAGAGTGAAGAAAATACCTACAACTCCAACGCGTCAACTCTACGTCTTACCATCACACGCTCGTCCTCAAAGCTCGATCCCCGGCAACGGCGCCAAAATTTGGTGTAGCTCAGTGATGAGTAGCACCTCCTTTAATGTCAATCCGGGAAGACGTGAGGATGGTATGAAGACCTCGAGCAAGTGGCGGCACAAGTGCGTGAGTGAGAAGCACACAAGCATGCACACACATACACACACACGCGCACACACGACAAGACAAAGAGAGAGAATCAATGGAGTTCTTTAGATTACTTTCAAAAGCTCTACAAGTTCGTTTCAATTACAATCCACCCTCAAAAATGAGCTCTCTAGCTCTTTTTATAGTTTTTGACTAGCTTTTGGCCCTGTCCAGACCTAGTGTCCGGCCTAGTTAAAAATTAGGTTCCAAAGCTTATTTGAGGGCTCAAACGAAGTCTAAAAATTATGAAATTTGGTACGATGGTACTTCTAATACTCCTCAAGCTTGAGGACTCCTCGGCTTGCACAAAATGGAGTCTAATCTACCAAAAACGGGATTTACAATGTTTGTGTAGTGATTAAAATCACTTGGGTTGTACATAATCTATGGGAAAAAATGATCTGGCCTTGTTGCCGTATTGTGCATGACTCCTTTGTTGCTTTGTATGCCAACAATTTTGGACTCAACAATCCGTCAAGGAATAAGGCTACTTGTTTAGCAGATGTGGGTAGCTCCGAAATAGGGCACCTTTCAAGATATTGTCTAAATCTTCTTCCTGCAAGTCTCACAGTCTCTTGAGGGGTTTGTTTGAAGCTGTGAATCAGTGAGGAGGTGTTGTGTCTTATGCCACTCTTGGAGAACTCAATAATAAATGCTTCTAGGAGTTGGTCTATGCTCCTGAACTGGCGCTCATCCAATGGCTCAAACCATGTAAGTGCCGTATTCCTCAGGGTTAGACCGAAGGCATTGTACTGCGTGAATAGATCCTCAACTTGTTCAGCTCTCAAGACTTGCTTGAACTCCGCCACATGATCATAGGGATCTCCTGTGCCGTCAAAGTAATTCTTCATGGACTTAACTAGCTGGGTGGGTCTCAAAGTTCTTGTGTGCTCTCTAGGCCTCGGCAGAGGGAATCCATCTACATTTCTTTGGTTCCTGTGGGCTCTAAGCATCTCAGGTTCTACCCTATTCGTCTCCGTTCTCGTTCTTTCTCTCCCCACTGGATTGGCAAAACTTACTTCTGGTCTATCTTTACTTCTGTCTCTTTGCATGCCATGAGCCTGGGATGTTCCAGTTCCAGGTTGACCATAGGATACATTTGATCTTGGTTGGGGGAAAATGAATTCGCCCTTCCAAGTGTAAGCATGCCTATCATTTTCTGTCACCACAAAGATCCTCTCCGAAGTGTGGTCTAAGTAGGTTACTCTACCTGGGCTATCTGGATCCTTAAACTCATAGATCATGATTGTTCCTATATCGGTTGGGTGATCCGGTTTATACCTCCAAAAGGCTTCGTCCGTTTCTCGATTGAGAAGCAAATCTATGCACTTGTTATCTTGGGGGACCCACTCAGGCGTGATAATCCTAGTGAGAACTGATTTACCTCGAGGGGTTCTAGGTTCCACTCCTATGTTTCCTTGTTCCAAGTCACCTAAGTCCGCTTCTGAAATTACATTTCCAAATTCATCTGTCCTATCTGGATGACTGGTGACTACGTATATGGTTCCTTCTTTGTCCAGGTATGCACCGTTTTCAAACTTGACAGCTGGGTGCTCTAGTCCTATGGATTGGTCAGGGTTTTTAATCTGGACCACGGATCTTCCTAGGCCGTCCTCATAGATGCTAGCACCTAATCGGTTGGTCCTAAGGTATTCCAACTGTGTTTTGTAAGGGCCTTCTACCCTGTACAGGTAAGGCACACCTGAACTTCCCGTAGGTCTGTCCATGCCTTGAGACATCCCTGATTCACTGGTATCCGAGCTAGGGTAATGAGAGTGGTGACTCAACTGCTGGGCCCAAGACCTAGCAGTGTGGTTAACACTAGCCTCTGAAGATCTAAGGCTTTGCCTCTCCCTTGCTAGATGTCGTCCCGATCTAAGGTTCATATGCCTATCTAAGTAGCACAATTCTTTGCCCAGAGTACAACCTCGTTGCCGATCAATTGGTACCAGTCACTTGATTCCTTTTTAGTTATTCCTCGTGTGTAAAGTCTTGTCTGCTATTACGTCGTCAGGAATACTTGAATGTTCTTCATACTTTCAGGTTGATCGTTCCACGTTAGGTTCTTTCCTTTATGTTGTCGACAGTACAGAGATTAAGTTTTTAGCTTGAACTTGAGTTTTTAGGTAGTCTTCAACTTGATAGTGGCCTATCGTCGCCCTGACTTACTCCTACTTCTAATCGTTCTTAGCTTAAGCTAGGAATTGACGAAGAGGAGTTGAGAATATTGCGACCTTTCTTGCCGAACCTTGCTCTTTAGTGCTCGAGAAGTTGATTCTCAAGCATGCGCAACACCCTTGCTTGGATACTCTCAATTGCTTCTCAATAGGCCCGCATAAATCCCAAGATTAGTTCCAAGTAGACCTTTCAGTTGACAGACAATTTATTTCAGACACTTTTTTAATGACCCTTGTTCCCCCTTTTGTATTGCTAGAAATTTCCTCTAGAGCTCCCTTGGTGTTTCTACCCTTCTGTGTGTCACTTCAAATTATCCTATCTGAAATTCAACGCGTTATTCTTATAAAAAACAGTTGATGGTGTATAGTATACGTCACGAGCTTTCCGACAACCCCTAGAGCTCAGGAAATGGATTTCGTATGCAAAAGTTATGACCGTTCATGGTTTAGGGGGTTACTAGACAGACATAACCTTTCGGGGGTTTTAATGCATTTTCTAAGGCCTTCGTAAGTACATGAGTACATGAAAGTGCAAATATGCCCAAAATTTAGCCTAAATTTCCAAAAATTTCACTCCTTAATTTTTTGCCGAAAATGCCTGTCTATCGCGATAGACGGTGTCTGTCGCGATAGACACAATCTATCGTGGGGGGCTGTCTGTCGCGATAGACGGTGTCTATCGCGATAGACGGTGTCTATCGTGAAATTCTGTATGTCGCGATAGACGGTGTCTGTCGCGATAGACAGTGTCTGTCGTGAAATTCTGTCTGTCGCGATAGACGGTGTCTGTCGCGATAGACGGTGTCTATCGTGAAATTCTGTCTGTCGCGATAGATGGTGTCTGTCGCGATAGACGGTGTCTATCGTGAAATTCTGTCTGTCGCGATAGACGGTGTCTGTCGCGATAGATAGTGTCTGTCGCGATAGACGCTGTTTGTCGTGGGTCTCTGTCTGTCGCGATAGACAGTGTCTGTCGCGATAGACAGTATCTGTCGCGGATTTCTGTCTGTCGCGATAGACGGTATCTGTCGCGGATTTCTGTCTGTTGCGATAGACGGTATCTGTCGCGGATTTCTGTCTGTCGCGATAGACGGTGTCTGTCGCGATAGACGGTATCTGTCGCGATAGACGGTATCTGTCGCGGATTTCTGTCTGTCGCGATAGACGGTGTCTGTCGCGGATTTCTGTCTGTCGCGATAGACGGTGTCTGTCGCGATAGACGGTATCTGTCGCGGATTTCTGTCTGTCGCGATAGACGGTGTCTGTCGCGATAGACAGTGTCTGTCGCGATAGACTGAAAAAACGCAAATTTTTGAAAAACTTCTAGTGATCTAGAGTGCCCTCAAGGTGTAGGTTACAGTGCTAATCATGCATTCACAAAATGTTAAGATTTTCTGTCTGTCGCGATAGACAGTGTCTGTCGCGATAGACAGAGGTTGTCGTCCCGGGACCTGTGCAGAGCCTGTCGTACCTGCGCACACTGCTGGGGATGATGGTACAGCAAAAAACCTGCAAAATATCTCAAGAAACATGCAAAAACAGCGCATGCAAATTCGCTCTCTCGCTCTCTCTCACAAGTGAAATGAGGGAAATGAGGTGGAGATGGGGATATAGTCAAAAAACTGAAATTTTCGCGATGATGGAGATGGAAGTGGGAGATGGTGATGATGATGATGGTGATGAAGATGGTGAAGAAAGTAAAAGAAATTCAATGAGAGTGAAGAAAATACCTACACTCCAACGCGTCAACTCTACGTCTTACCATCACACGCTCGTCCTCAAAGCTCGATCCCCGGCAACGGCGCCAAAATTTGGTGTAGCTCAGTGATGAGTAGCACCTCCTTTAATGTCAATCCGGGAAGACGTGAGGATGGTATGAAGACCTCGAGCAAGTGGCGGCACAAGTGCGTGAGTGAGAAGCACACAAGCATGCACACACATACACACACACGCGCACACACGGCAAGACAAAGAGAGAGAATCAATGGAGTTCTTTAGATTACTTTCAAAAGCTCTTACAAGTCCGTTTCAATTACAATCTAACCACAAAAATGAGCTCTCTAGCTCTTTTTATAGTTTTTGACTAGCTTTGGCCCTGTCCAGACCTAGTGTCCGGCCTAGTTAAAAATTAGGTTCCAGGGCTTATTTGAGGGCTCAAACAAAGTCTAAAAATTATGAAATTTGGTACGAGGGTACTTCTAATACTCCTCAAGCTCGAGGACTCCTCGGCTTGCAGAAAATGGAGTCTATTCTACCAAAAACGGGATTTACAATGTTTGTGTAGTGATTAAAATCACTTGAGTTGTACATAACCCATGGGGAAAAATGATCTGGCCTTGTTGCCGTATTGTGCATGATTCCTCTGTTGCTTTGTGTGCCAACAGCTGGTTTTCCCCATTTCTCCCAAATTTCTTTGGTAGCAATACCAACACCAGCTCCCGAATCTAAGATGGCTTTGGTAGTGTAACCCCTATGAGTAATTGGAAGGCAGGTATTTCCTTCATCTCCCTCACTAAAGTCTCCTACCTTATCCACTGGAATTCTCACTGTGTTTACTTCGTCTGCTATCTCTTTCTTTTCCTCCTTGACTTCCCATTGATTGAATAATTTCTCCTTCAAATGTGGTTTTACCTTCAACAGTTCTTCGAATGTTAGGGTACAAGGGATTTTTACCTCTCTAAGGCGTTGTATGATCTCAGATGTTTGGACTGATGGGTTCGTTTCTCGTTTCCTCATTGAGGGAATACGATACAATTCTGAATTATGTTCGTACTCCCCTGTGTAATTTGGCAGTTCATTTACATCTTCCTCTCCTTGGTTACTTGCATCCATCGGTAAAATTTCCTCTGAATGTAGTTCAGGTATTGAACCCTCTATTTCATCTCCTGCTTCTAGTTCTTCAAAGGGTGGTTCAATTCCTTCCACTTTCTTCCATTTGTCCTCTTGAACTCGTGCCCATATATCTTTAGTCCATTCTCCTTCTACTTCGGGAACTATGGATCCTTCCCTTCTCTCAATACCACATTTGTCATTCTGTGTTCTACTCACTTCAGGCTTTTCATGAGTGTTTACACACTCTTGGAATTCTCCTTCAGAAATTCGGGTATTGGGTAAAGGCGATGCAGGTTTTTCTAAGGTCTGTTGTGCAACTTCTATCAATTTCTTGCAGATCTCCAGTATTTCTTTTTCTAAGTCGCCTCTTGGATATTCTCTCTCGTGTTGTTCTATGGTAGGTCCTGCTCTTATTCGTGCCTTGTATGCCTGAATCCACATGGCTAATTTTTCAGGCATAGGGTCTGCTAACACTGATCCTACCTCCTCTTTTTTGTACTGTTCATTTTTGTTTCCTTCTTCCCTCTTCGGTTCTTCTTTTGGTTTCTGTTCGTTCTTCTCATTTTCCTTTTTCTGCAGTAATTTCTTTTCTTTTATCCTATCTCTACGGTTCTTCCATCGTTGGGTTCTTTTACTTACCACACTTTTCTCAGACTCTTCCGAGTCTTCAACTCTCTGTGGTGTGGGTGTATTCATCTCTAGGTCACTTTGATTGTGTTCTTTTGGTTTTTCTGGGGTCTCTCTAGCTTTGGCTCTTGTTATTGCTTTCAATGGTACTGTGTACTCTTTATCACTCCCTGATGATTCAATTACTTCTATTACATTGATTTGCACGTTAGATGTAACCTTGTTGGGATTCTTGGGGCAGTCTCTGAAAAGGTGTTCCTTACCACACTCACTACAGTAGCCTTCCCAGACTCGTTGTGGTGGTGGTGGGTTTGGCAATGTGCATTCTCTGATATAGTGATCACCTCCACACCTGTAACATGGTCCTCTGGGTACAGGCGGTCTGTTTATGGGTCGGGGTGGTATGGTTGCTCTAGGAGCTGTGTACATTAATGACACATAGTCCTGCTCATATCCGTATGAACTATCTGATACTTCCATGCCATAGGCATATGGTTCATACAGTTGTCCATATTCCATCATTGAGCTTTCATAATTGGGATATGCTCCTTGACTATGGTTGTAAGATGAGTCATATTGTTCATTACCAACCAAAGGTGTGGCTGGGACTATTGCTCTCTCTAGGTTTTCTTTAGGTTGAGCAATCTTGACTGGGACAACGTTCTGAGGATGGGGCGGTTGTTGTCCTAGTACAGGTTGTGGTTGGGTGTATCCCTGATACGCATATGGTCGTGGCACTGGTGCCTGCGGCTGATAAGTGGGATATCTAAAGGCTTCACCTCCCTGATCTCTCTGAGGGTATCCATAAGGTCTCATGTATGGCTGTGCTGGTCTCGCTTGCCTATTGTAAGGGCAATTTTTTGTACTGTGATTTGTATATTTTTGTTCTATACTACAATATTGTAGAGATCCTGGGACGGTGGGTCTATTATAAGCATAAACAGGTGGTGGGACTACTCCCCTAGTACACAAGTGAGAAGGATGATCACCTCCGCACTGCATACATCTTCTGAGCATGGGTACTCTCATAGGGTTATTGGGGTAGTTCCTCTGTCCTTGAACGTTCAACTTCTTTGCTACCAAATCGGCTATTTCCTCTACATTGTTTTTAGGGATTGATGTGTTACTAGCCGAATCTTCACTTTTCAAGCTTCCTTGAGGTATTTTCAGGTCCTCTGCTAGGTTGTCTTCTAGATCTATGCATTCCTTCATGCATTCTTGCAAAGTCTGAACTCTTTTTACATATACCAATGATCTCAAAGATCCGTTCAACAATCCTTCCAAAAATAATGATACCATTTTATTTTGGGTAGGTCTCTCTTCTACTGGGCATCTGTCCACATACTGTTTGAATCTTCTTGCAGCTAATCTCACTGATTCGATAGGGACTTGCTTGAAGCTATGGATCAATGATGAAGAATTGTTTTTAATTCCTGACTTAGTGAATTCCTCAATCATTTCTTGGTATACTTGCTCCATGTTTTGAAAAGTATTAGGGTCCAATGGTTGAAACCATGCTAACGCTGTGTCTGACAAAGTAAGGCCAAAGGACTCATATTGAATCAAAAAGTCTTCTACCTGTTCGGCTCTGATTACTTGTTTAAATTCCGCTATATGATTGTAAGGTTCACTAGAGCCATCATAGTGATTTCTCATGCATTTGGCCACTTGAATTGGCCTTAATCTTCTTCCTGCTTCGGGTGGTCTAGGCATTACTGGAAAAATTGGTCTTCCTATTGGTATGCCTGGTCCTCTTACTACCGGCGGTCTGACTGGAGCATGAATTCCATGTCTTGGGTCAATAGTTGGTTGAGGTCGGTAATTAGGGTTATTTGCAGGCATTCCGAACTGCACAGGTTGTCTGACTGGAATTTGAGTTTGTTGTGTTTGTCGTGTTTGGCCCGACTGTTGGTATTAATCATTATGGGATGTTCCAAGTGGATTTCCTGAAGTAGTGGCTTGGTCCCTAGGGGGAAACACTGGGATATTCTGATATTTCAACTCAGCTCTTTCCACTTCTGTTAAGGGCCAATATCTTCTCTGATTCTTATCCAAATATGTGATGATGGTGGAGAAATCAGGATCTTGTAACTCATAGATGGTGACTGGATTAGGAGCAGCTTCCCAAATTGAAGAATGTGCTCTAAGAAGATGCTCTATCCCATTGATCAAATATACATCCATTAAGGTGTCATCTTGGGGAATCAGGTCTCCTCTCCATATCCTAGCAACCGTAGATCTCCCTCTAGGTGTAGTTACTTGCTCTTCATTCCCTCCTCCATTTAAGTTTGAAGCATTATTTTCTTCACCAATTTCATTAATGTTTTCTGGGTGTTCTGTGACAACATATTGGATATCTCTTTTGTCCATGTAAAGTCCTCCTATGTACTTGACTGCTGGTCTAGGCACTATGTAAGCCTCTGACGCTTTCTTTAACCTGGCCACTGATCTGTTTAGACCATCCAAATAAATAGGGATCTCATTTTGGTTGGTGTTCACATACTCCAAGGAGGTTCTGTACTCTCCCTCAATGATCGACATCATGCCAATCATGGGTACTGTGTTCTGCATATCCTCTGAAGCCATGGGAATTTCTTCCTCTGACTCACTGGAGGTCTCAGAATAATGTGAACGGTTACTTGGCTCTGCTACACTACCTATAGAAGAGATTACACTTCTTCGGCTTCCTAGAGTTCTTCCGGATCTCAGGTTCATCCACCTAACAACTCTGATCAGCCCTTGCAATCCTCTAGCCTCTGGGATTCTGCACTAAAGGTCAGAATTTCTAGAAAACTTTGTCTAGGAAATGACTGAAAAAGAATTTTTCCCAGATCACGATACTTGACTCCAGATTCCACGATACACAATCTCTGAGCTGAAACGATACCCGATACTTGGGTCAGAACGATACATGATATTTGGGCACAGGCGATACACGATAGCTGGTGAATATCGCGATCTTTGATCAAAACGATCTTTGGCACAAACGATACTCAACTCCAAACGATACACGATACTTGTGATCCTACGATACACGACACTGATCAAGTATCGCGATCTCTGAAGACCAGACGATACACGATACCTGATGAAAACGATACTTGATACTCGGGATAAAACGATACATGATATTTGATCCCAAATGATATCCGATACTTGAGCACAGACGATACACGATACTTCCACCAAACGATACACGATCTCTCACAAAACGATACCTCAAAAAACGATCTTTCACAGACGATCGCTGGCGAAACGATACACGATACTTGTTAGGTATCGCGATCGCTGAACCAAACGATACACAATCGACAAAAGTGACGATACACGATACCTGACCGAAGCGATACTTGCCCGTGACGATACACGACCTTTGACCGGTATCGCGATCTTTGCCAAGCGATACACGATACCCGGATTGAAACGATACACGACACTGATCAAGTATCGCGATCGGTAAAAGACCAAACGATACTCGATCTCTGAGAGGTATCGCGATCTTTGATCAAAACGATCTCTAATCCGAAACGATACACGATCCGCGATCTCTGGCCAAAACGATCTCTGACCAAGTATCGCGATCGGTATGAAACGATACACGATCGGAGGGAAATATCGCGATACTCAACCACAGGAGCGAAACGATACTTGCTAAGTATCGCGATACTCGACCGCGGGAGCAAAACGATACTTGACCCTTAGACAAATTTTGGGAAAGATTTTTTCTAAGTCTTGGTTGTACACATGCTCTACTCTTTCCTCTCTCCTCTCCTCACTCTCTGTATCACCCCAAATCACTCCTTTTCACCTCTGTCAGTACCAAACGATACCTGACGCAGATCGTTTTTCCTTCCTAAATTGATTTGCTGAGAAATTTTGATCAAAAGGGTGGGTTAGCTTACCTTGGTAGCTCCTATAATCTCTTTGTCACTTCCCCTTGCTCTGTGCAACCCCAACTTGCCCGATTGCTCACTCACGATCTCTGGTGCAGCTCTCACGATACTCGACACTGGAGCTCACGATACTTGCTTTCAAACAAGTGAATTGCAAAATGACTATTTTTGGCTTTTATACTTGAGGTTTTCTTGCTTCAAAAAAAGACAAATTCCACTAATCTATGACTCACTCCTACTCCAATGACTTGACCTACTCTTTCACTACTCCTACTCTACTCACTCCACTCACTTCCCTAAACTAACAACTCACTACACACACTCCAAGAATGAGAAGTAGCAAGTGCGGCTGAAAATGACTTACCAAAGAAGAGAAAATTTCCACTCCTCCACTTACTTCAATGCAAAAAAGCTACTTACCATCACACGAATGCCTCGGTTTGATTCGTCACTCCGTGGCAACGGCGCCAAAAAGTGTGTTAACCTAAGTACCAACTTAGGGACTTGCGGAGAAAGAGACTATACCTCAATCCCCTCTCAAGTGCATATAGTGGGGATACACGCTTTTAATTATCAATCCAAAGAGTATACAAACCTAGCCGAGTGTATGAGGACATGCAATCATGTGATGATCAATGCAAATGGACTACTCAAAGAGTGTAAATAAGGCAAAGACTTATCCAAACAAGCTCCAACTGTTGGTCAAGGCGAAACGATACTTGGTGCAGCAGCCGTCAGTATTTTGGACTTTTCTCCCAGCTTCGAGCTCCAAACATAGTGAATAGCATATGCCTTTTGAAGCTCTCGAGAAGACGCATCCAATGGCAGTGGTTTCACTCAATTCCGACGCTCCTACTTCAAGTTATGAGCAAAATACTGAGTCGCAGGAATACCTTCCTACACTTCAGCACTTTCTACACTTCGCACACACCTTACCTACAGCAAATAAACACTCTCATGGATAGACAACACTTACAAGCACTCTTTCCAAGCAATACACATGCATACAAGCTCACGAAGAAGAAGATACAGAGTGAAGAAGACACAAATTCGAATTTCTGTGCTCTCTATTCTCACAATGGCAAAAGGTTCTTTACAAAGAGTCACATTTGACTTATATACTAGTGCCCTAAAAATGGTCCTTTCACACAAGAGACCGGCACTTTATTCACTAAAAGACTAATTTCCTACTATTTTACATGGGTAAATCTCCAATCTTCTGTGGGGATGCATCTAGAGGACTCCTCTAGTGCCTTTACAACGGAAAATATATTACAAGAATGATTATGATACAAAAATATGATGTCCAGATCGGAAAAATTTTGGGGCCCGTCTTTTTCTCTGCTTTGTGCTTTCTTTAGCTCTGCAACACCGTGGGTGGTGAAATGTCCATACTTTCAGGAGTGGGTGCGAGTGTGGGATCTACCATATACATTGGAATGGTAGGTGGTGTGTGTGTGAAAGTGGTGAATAGATGAGAAGTGGGGTGGGGAGCTGAAAATAAAGGGAATGGTTGAGACCTGTGTTGAAAAGTTTTGTTATGGAGGGATTGGAGAAGTGGAGAGATGGAGGTCGGGGGTTGAGGTTGTAGAGTTGAGGAGGGCATGAAGGATTGCGTGGTAGCAGGGAAACCCATGAATATGGATCTAGGGTCAGGATGACCTATGGCTGAGGGCATGGGGGATGGTTGTCCTAGGACAGGCTCTATGAGAGATGGTGGATTGTGTAGTGATGGGGGTTGCTTCATAGATTTGGTTATCAGAGGTGGAGAATAGGGTTGAACTAGAGATGGGAGTACGGAAGATGAAGGTTGGTTCGATGGGTTGAGTGGTCGAGGTGATTTCCACGGTTTCTGTTCTAGGAGGCAATGGTGGGGGTGTGGGTGGTAGTGGCTCGGTGGATTCCTCATGGGTGACTGGGTGCTCTTGGCTAGCAGTTTTTGTTGCTTGGGAGGTTGTCCTGATGGGTTCGGATGTAATAATTGGCCCTTCTGCCGTTGTAATGGGGATCTGAATATTCTTACCTGAGCGTGGTCGTGTCTGGAATCTTCGTGGATCATATTGAACTGGAGACCTCCTAATGGCGGTCCGCACTGCTTCTACTACCCCATATGTTTCTGCCATCAATAAGAGACCTTCACTATATTCTGAGTCAACTCCTGCTTCTTCCAACAGCTGAGTCATGAGTACTCTACTGCTCTGTTCGGTGAGCAGTTGTTGCGATCGCACTCGCTCCATAATTTGATACAGCCTTCGGAGTTCTATTGTATAGGCTGGGGCTTCAGTGGTCTCCTCTTCATATGCTCCTTCTTCTTCTAGGTGTCCTTGTTGTTGACCTTGCTGAGCGTCACTCCAATGTACATGGCGGCCGTCTGTAGATTTTCTTCTTCTTTGTGAAGATGTGCCTTGTTCTTCTGCATCTGAATAAAACTCTACATCAGAGAGTTGTGTACTTTGTAAGAATGCTTCGAAGTCCTGGGGATCCATTCCTTCAGCATCTCCAGTTGTAGCAAATTCAAATTCAGATGGAGCAGGAGGAGCTGAAGGGGTAGCTTGTGTCGTAGTTTTAGATCCAGATCTGGGTATCCTAATGGTAAAGGGGGGTACAGTGGTCTCCCCTCGTGGCGATACTTCAGGAGTAGTCAGAACTTCCCTTGTCTGGACACAAGGGATCACACCCCTCATGCGCTTGGATTGATGTGTGGACGTCTTGAGCTTCTTAAACATTTGTAATTGTGCCCAAGTTAAGGCACGTTCAATGGGAACATCGTATGCTAGGCACCGGTAAATAATGCGTGTGATTGCACAGCAACCGTTCACCACTAATTTCCTAGAAGACCTTTTATTTGCTTCATACAATTGATCTATAATCCATACCGGCAGCTTAATTGGTAACGCACCTGCCTCCGCTAAGTAGAGAGCGAACCAGATTCTTTTGTGTGGTTGTGTGAAGCGGTCTTGGCCGGGGAAAGCAAAATGTTGCATGCACATACGGAGAGGGATGGACACGTTTGGTGTGAGTGTTGCCATGTCTTTAAGCTTCAATAGTTTCCTATCCTTCATGTTAGTAGGAACGAGAGCATCCTTCTCAGAAGGTACATGTGTGCCGTGCATATTCAAAGCATCGCTCACCAACTCCACAGTAAGTTCAAACCTCTTTAACTCGTTGTTGCCCAGCAAGGAAGGAAGAACAAATGATCCTGGTTTGTCATTTTCTTCATTAGCTTGTAATGTGGAGACCAAATAATAGCATCGGAGGAGATCCGGTTTAGGTAGTGGTGCTTCAAAGTATTCTGCTAGCCCTGCACGTTGCCATATGGTCTGGAGATCCTCGGTGTTCTGTAGTGTCTCAAACTCCTTGGAGAAAAATTGGAATCGAACCCATGATCTGTCATACTCACACTTAGACTCCCATATATACTTGGCCTCTCCTAATGGACCTGGCATGCCATTGAACCAATGAGAATTGGCATGGACTCTTTCTGTGATCCCTGTGGGTGGATCCGGTACCGGGATCTGCTGAAGGTGTTGCAGCTCCACAGGTCGTTCAGTTGGTGGCACATCCACAGGTAGACTATCCACATCGATTCCTGCAGTAAGTATTCCTACTTGTGAGCTCGGACCTGTCACTTCTGCCATGTTACTTCTTGCCTCCTGATTCTGTGAGAATATAGAAACATGTGTTAACATTGTAAAGGACAAGTTAGAACCGTTTTTGTTCCCATTACAACATTATCATGAGGTTCGGGAGAGATTAGTAGGTTAATAAGTGCTCGGTGCTTGTGTGTGTAGTTAGGAATTGGTTGGACCTAAGAACTAAGTGGGATGATGTAGTGTGAGAGTGACGTAGTTAGTAGGTGGGCATGGATTTACAACTGGGGTCCGGGGGTTTATTACAAGTTTTAGGTTGCCAAATGCAGTGGATGGGCTTTGATCTTGATTTTGTGGAGACTCTGAAGAGTTTGATAGGGGTATCTGCTTGAAGATGAGGCTTTTTAGGGACCCATTTACAAGTGATTCTACTAGTGCTCATGGAAGAATATGTGTCCGTGCGTGATGCGTAAGACTGGGCCTCAGATGTTCGAGTGAGTGAAACATGTTGTACCGGTTACGGCCTTGGTGTAGCTATTTGAGCCCGCAAGCAAGCCTTAGGCACCCAGATTTGTCGTGATTGTGGGCTGGCCTTCATTGACTTCTTGGGTACCCAAATAGACTTCACCTTCGCAGAAGAATTAATGAAGGACTTCTCATTAGTGTCATGTTGTTGACTACTAATAAGAGGTTTTGGCCGTGGGGTCGGCCTGGTCTGAACAGGGTATTCGCCTTTTTGCCTCCATACTTGCTTCCATGGCTGAAACAATCTGCTTTGCTCCTTTTTTTGGCATCCAATATCGGTAGTGTTCTGCTTCTTCTGTATTTGATCTGCCGTGGGTTGTTGCAACCTTCTGGTCTTTGGAAAAGAAGGGAGTTTCGTCCTCTCCCGGGCTCCGTTGTTGAGATTAGCCTCTTTCTGCATCATACAGTTTTGGACAAAAATAGCATTGTCAACTTCATGTGCGCCCCTGGAAGGACCAGGAGTTTGTGCCTTGCCTAGTTCCTTGAGTGCCTCATTTTCCAATTCAACTGTAATTCGGCTATGATCTAGCCATACCTGAAGAAGTCCACTTCTTAGGTTGAGGTTGACTGCATGATCATAGATCCAGTCCTGACCCAAGACAAGAGGCTCAGTGAGGTCCTCATCTTGACACACTAGTACTTTGACTGTCATCACTTCGTCTTGAATGGAGATGGGAAGATCCACCTCGCCCATGCAAGGAGTTTCCACACCTCCCAATCCTATGAGATATGCTTCTATAGGATCGACAGTTAATTTCAATTCTTGACAGTAAGACAACTTGACAGCACTAGTGGATGCACCTGAGTCAATCAAAGCTCTTACAATCTTTGCACCCTTTCCTTGTCCTATTCCTAGGGTTACAAAAGGCCGTCTGTCGATTATTCTATGGGAATGCCCACCTGAAGTCTCGCACATGGCCATAGGATAGCCTACAGATTCTTGAGTGTCAAGCATAGGCGGGTCTCTACCTTGTCTCCTCAATTTCATTCGTCGGATGCGTTCTAAAGCTTCTGCCTGTGCTTCTCTTCTAATTCGTTTCTCTTCTTCTTTACGTTTCTTGGTAGTGTTGAGTCGATTTAGCATCTCTTCAGTAAGGGGTTCCTGATATAACTTGACTCTGCATCCACTTATGTAACTTGGTAGAATATCGCCCTCTAAGGTGGCTAGTTGAACTGCGCCACTTGTGGAGATTCTATTGATAATCATTGGCCCGTAACCTCTTTTCTCTAATTTCCGTGCATGCTGCTTCAATGTGTAGACTAGGACTAGGTCGCTTGCTTTCAAGCCTTTATCCTTCACATGTGTATCAAAATATGCCTTTTGCCTCTTCTTCGCTGCATAGATTCCTGCTGTAGCTCTCAATCGTGTTTCGCCTAGACGTTCAAGATCAAAGATTCGAGAGGAGAGTTCGTGGCCTGTCCAGTCATGCTCTTGTGCTACCTTCAATGTAGGTATCAAAAAGTCCAGGGGTAGCACAACATTTTGGCCAAATACCATCTGAAAGGGGGTGGCTTGGAGTACCGTTTTATAGGCAACTCGGTATGCCCAAACAGCATGGTGTAGCTGCTTGTCCCAATCAGAGCGTTTATTGTTCACTAGTTTAGTCAGCACATTGCATAAGATCTTATTAGTGCTCTCAGCCTGGCCATTAGCTTGTGGATGATAGGGGGCCGATTTCTTATGTATCACCAAGAATTCTTGGAGAAGGTTTTCTATGAATTCATTCAAGAAGTGTGTGCCTCTATCACTCACCAACTCTATTGGCAATTCGTACCTCGTGAATACATTTTCAAATAAGAACTTTGCTGTTGTTTGAGCATCATTTTTTGTAGTAGCTTTCGCTTCTACCCACTTGGTTAGATAGTCTATGGCCCATCATAGGATTCAGTGGCATCTCATCCTTGCGTATAGGGTACTGAGTTCTCTGACAAACATCACACCGTTTCACATAGGTATGTGCATCCATGTGAAGGGTTGGCCACCAAAAGCCTGCAAATAGTATTGCCTTGATTACCCAATCTGGTCCAAAGTGTCCCCCTGCTACACCTTGGTGAGCAGTATCCAAGATTTTGAGATATTCACTCTCATGGACACATAGTCTCAGGTAACCATCTTTACCACGCTTGTATAGATTGTCACCAATGAGTGAATAATCCTGGGCTTCTTGTTCTAAACTCCTTTGCCTAGCGAGAGTCATGTCTGGAGGGAATGTTCTCGTCCTTAAGAAGGATACTAGAGGTTCACTCCAATCTCGCACTATGGACACTTGATAAAGAGTGGCATGTTCCACAGGTGGTTTAGTGCAGCAGATTGGGCATTCCTTGCATAACTTTTGGACATCAGCCTCCATAGTCGGCCAATGCACTCCGAGTCTCCTTAGTGTCTGTAAGGTTCGTTGCTTTGAGTAGTGTTGCTCTAACGCACCTACATGTGCTAATTGCAACCATTTAGCGTACTCATCCTCTTCCACACAACAAGCCAAGATCCCTTGATCTGTGTGCTTGTACATACTTCCTGCCATGATGTGATACTTTTGGGCTTTTACTACCTCTCTATCTTGTGTGTTTATTACTGGCTGGCTAGGTCCGTATGTCAACACTGGTACCAATGGCTTAGCCCACTGCGGCACCACTTCCAAATTAAACAAGTAAGCATCAGGAAGGTCATCTGACACTCCTTGTGGGGCTTCTCCCGATGTGAGCCTAGAAAGGTGATCTGCTCTCAAATGAGTCTTCCCTTTCCTTACCACAACCTCAAAATCATATTCCATTAGCAAGAGAAACCATCTTACTAATCTTCCTGTATTGCATGGCTTGTTTACGAGGTATAGCAATGCCTGATGATCAGTAAAAAATTTAAACTTATTTGCAAGCAAATAGTGTCTAAATTTCTTAACTGCATATACCATGCCTAAGCCTTCTCTCTTAGTAGTGGTATAATTTCGTTCAGCGGCATTCAATTGTCTACTAGCATAGGCAATTGGAAGATCCATATTACCTTCACCAGTAGGTTGTGCAAGCACACATCCAATGGCATAATTGGATGCATCCACATGAACATGGAAAGGCTTATTCCAATCCGGTGTGGTTAAGATTGGTGCTGAACATAATCTTCGTTTAAGCTCATTGAAGGAATTCTCACATTCCTCAGTCCACTCAAAGTTTGTCAGAAGTCCGTACAGAGGCTTTGCAATGATGGCATACATGTGTATAAATCGTCAGTAATAACCACAATGCCCCATGAAAGCTTGTACTTCCTTGACATTCTTTGGCCTAGGTAACTCGGCTATGGCTCTTACTTTCTCTTCATCGGTGGATATGCCATTCTTTGACACTATGTGTCCTAAAATCTTACCTTGCCTGACCATGAAAATGCACTTTTCTGGGTTTAGGCAGACTTGATATTCTCTACATTTGTCAAAGATTTGTCTCAGTTCAGGCATATGGGTTTGTCTGATGTTGGAATGGGCACAAAGATCATCAACATAGACTTCTAAGTTCTTCCTCAGGAACTCCTTAAATACATGGCACATCAGCCTTTGGAAGGTTGCTGGTGCATTGGTAAGCCCAAATGGCATTACCCAAAAGGCGAATATGCCCCATTCTGTGGCAAAAGCTGTCTTATGCTAATCCTCTGGAGCTATGGCTACTTGATTGTAGCCCGAAAATCCATCAAGGAAGCTGTACACTTCCTTGCCTGCTACTCTTTCTAAGAGATGTTCTGTGATGGGAAGCGGATAATTATCTCGAATTGTGGCTGCATTAACCTTCTTTAAGTTAATGCACACACGTAGCTTTCCATTTTTCTTGGGCACCACTACGATGGGGGATACCCACTCAGTGTGCTCAATTTCATAGATAAATCCAGCTTCAATGAGTCTATCTATCTCCTCTTTGATCTTGGCAGCGTAATTATCATTATATGTATAAGGCTTTTGCTTAGAGGGTTTGGCATCTGAGGTCATGGGGATAGTGTGTGAGCATATGTCAGGGTCAACACCTTTCAAATCCTTGTAACTCCAAGCGAATACATCTCTGTATTCTCTTAGCAAGGCTATTAACGCATGCTCTTCTTCCTCTGTTAGGTCATGGCCTATGTACGTGCATCTCTCCTCTCCTTCTTCTAGGGCCACTACTATTTTTTTGGTGGTTTCTTTGTTATCATAGGCCTCTCCTGATTTTACCTCTCGTTTAGGCATTCTTATCATGACTCTCCTGTCGTCTATCTCATACTTCTTAAAATTTTCCGAGACCTCAAACAAAGATTCTTCCTCTTCTGGTGAGACTTCTCTCTTCTTTTGTTTCTTTCCTTCTTCCTTCGGGGTCACATGTGTGGCTAATCTTACATCATTTGTAAGCTCTCCATGCCTCTGGGGTTGAAATTCTACTTCATGGAAGTATTCTTCATCTGATGCAAAAGGTGGATCCATAATGATTGACTCTAGATCGGAGTCGCTTGCATCTTCAACTGCATCAGGGCTAGGTTCGCATTCTTCTAGAACTGCCTCTCCCATGATTGGCTCTATGGAGAAGACTGAAATGTCATAGCCATCCTCATCACAGTGGGGTGTCCATTGTTCCTCATTGATGGCTACATCCATTGTTGCTAGGATTTCTGCCCAGCCGTGGGGTTCAAATTCCTCGTCAGGAAAGACTACCGGTGCATAGGCTGGGTCTTGAATTGATCTATGTGTTTCTTTTGCACCTACCTCTCTGGCTTTTTCTCTCTTCTCTTCTTCTACTGCTACTTTGCACATCCATAAATGGGTGTCTTCATGCATCCATGAGGATCCTGACCCTATGGAATGCACCGATTCTGTATCATCTTTGGCTCTATGGATGGGATTCCATTGGATGGGAGGGACATCTCTATGAGAGTAATCTTTGAGATTCACTTTGGTCGTAACACCTAAGTGTTGTAGGTACAAGGAGTTGGTTCCCCAGTCCTGTACCACTTGCAACTGCCGCATAAATGGTCTTCCCAAAATCATCTCATAGGCTTGATTTTTGCTAAAGTCACAGATAGCAAATGTGTGCTCAAACTCTACACCACAAGTAGTGAGAGTTATCCCCTCGAGTAGTCCTAAGGGTCTTTCTATGTGCCCGTCAGCCATCTGCAATTTCATTCTCGTTGGCCTGAGAGCTGGCTTGCCCCATCGTTTCCATAAGGAAGTGGTAACAATTGCAACTCCTGCACCTGAGTCCAAGATGGCCTTGGTTGTGTATCCCTGATGAGTGATGGGGAGATATGTGTTTCCCTCTTCGCCCTCACTCATGTCTCCTATCTTGTCTAAGGGTATATCTTGGCTGAGCCTGAGTAATTGAAAAGGCGACTGGCTTCAAACATAGTCTGAGCCAATGCGACCATTTTCGCGCAAAGCTTGGTTCTTTCTATCTCTAGGTCAGCTCTAGGGTAGCACTTGTCATGATTTGTTACATTTGGCCCTTCTTGGATTCTGGCCTGATATGCTTTAAGCATCATGTCTATGTCTTCAGGAGTGGGATCAGCTAATACTGATCCTGCTCGGGGTGGTGGGTGGGTTATGTGGGGTGTATTAGAGGGTGGAGGGATGGAGGGTGATGGGGATGGTAGCGGTGGGAATGTGTGAGCGTGCGGTTGAGATGTGATCTCTATGATTTTGGCCTTGGTTTCTCGTAGACGTTCCTCAAGTTCACTCATCTTCTTTGCCCATTGCCTTTTCATACGTTCACGGCTATCTCTCCAAGCTCTTGTTCTCTTCTTATTTTGGCTCTCAGTATCGCTAGCGTCTGGGCTCTTTTCCTGGCTTACCCCTTGGTTTTGCTGCAATGCTTGAGCTCTAGTGATTACCTGCACTGGTGCAGTGGAAGTGACACTTCCTGTGGAATTGACCACTAACCCAATAACATTAATCGGAGTGATTTTTGGCATATTGCTGGGATTCTTGGGACAATCTCGTAAGAGATGTTCCTTTCCGCACTCCTGGCAAAAGCCTTGGATCGTCACTGATTGGGGTTGTGTAGGTGCAGGCATGGGGCAATCACGTATGAGGTGGTCACCCTAGCATCTGAAGCAAGGTCCTCTAGGAAAAGGGGGTCGTATCTGCCTAGGTTGAGGTCTAGAGTTGGGGTTTGTGTACATGACATTAGCATATTCAGGCTCCCAAATAGGTTCACTCGGTTCCTCACTGTAGTAAGACTCACCATGTTCAGGAGACTGCATGTAGTAAGCCTGGGGACTATCAACATGTGTAGAATCAAAGCTATGGTCACTGGGATCACTTTCTGAGATTAATGGTGTTACTGGGACTATCGCTCTATTCAGGTTTTCTTCTGCAGTAGCATACTTGACCGGAATCACATTAGTAGGAGTAGGTGGTTGCTGTGCTAGCATTGGCTGGGGTCTCAGTTGGGCCTGATATTGCGGTTGGTAATTTTGCTGAGGCCTAATATACTGTTGTGGTGAATATTGACTCTAGTATCTGCCTTGTTGAGGGTATGGCTAAGGGTAGGTTTGCCTAACCGCTTGCTTATTGTATGGGAAGTCCTGTGCTGAGTGATTTGTGTACCTTCGCTCTATGGTGCAATATTGGCTGCTAGGGTTCACTTGGGGTTGAGCCGTGATGGGACATGCGTTTGCCATATGGTCACCACCGCAAGTATAGCACCTCTTTACTGGGGCAAATCTAGGAATTTGTTTACTAGAGACGCCTAGTTTTTGAGCTACTTTTTCCGCGAGTTCCTCAATTGATGTGGATTGTGAGGAAGAGAGGCTAGAGGTACTATCTGAATCTTTGTAGATTTTGGATAGCTCTAACTCCTCCCCTAGGTTATCCTCAATATCGATGCACATGCGTACACATTCTTCTATAGTCCGGGGGTCCTTCAAGTACACATATGATCTCAATTTGGTACTTAGCAATCCATCCAAGAATAAAGCCACTTGCTTAGCGGCTGTGGGTAACTCAAGATATTGCCTAAATCTTCTTCCTGCAAGTCTCACAGTCTCTTGCGGGGTCTGCTTGAAGCTGTATATCAACGAGGAAGTATTATGCCTTATGCCACTTTTAGAGAATTCGATAATGAATGCCTCTAAAAGTTGATCTATGCTTCTAAACTGCCTCTCGTTTAGTGGCTGAAACCATGTCACGGCGGTGTTCCTGAGGGTTAAACCAAAGGCATTGTACTGCGTGAATAGGTCTTCAACTTGTTCAGCTCTCAAGACTTGCTTAAACTCGGCTACATGATCGTAGGGGTCTCCAATGCCATCGAAGTAGTTTTTCATGGACTTAACTAGCTGGGTCGGTCTCAAGGTCCTCGTGTGCTCTCTTGGTCTTGGCAAAGGGAAATCATCGGCATTTCTTCGGTTCCCTGGGGCTCTATGTCCCTCAGGTTCACCTCTATTCGTGTCCATTCTCGTTCTTTCTCTTCCCCAAGAGTTGGCAAAGCTTACCTCAGGTCTCTCTCGACTCCTTTCTCTTTGAGTCCCCTGAGCTTGAGATGTTCGAGCTCCTTGGCGACCAAAGGACACATTCGATCTTGGTTGGGGGAAGATAAATTCTCCTTTCCAAGTGTAAGCATGCCTATCATTTTCTGTAACCCCAAAGATCCTCTCTGAAGAGTGATCTAAGTAGGTCACTCTTCCTGGAATATCAGGATCTTTGAACTCATATATCATGATTGTTCCTACCTCACTTGGTTGACTAGGTCTATATCTCCAAAAGGCTTCATCCGTCTCTCGGTTCAAGAGGAGATCTATGCTCTTATTATCTTGGGGAATCCACTCTGGTGTGATAATCCTCGTGAGAACAGATTTGCCTCGGGGGGTTCTAGGTTCTTCGCCCATGTTTCCTTGCTCTAGGTCACCTAAGTCCGTTTCCGGGACCACATTCCCAAATTCATATGTCCTATTGGGATGATTGGTGACTACATATATTGTCCCTTCCTTGTCCAAGTATGCTCCATTTTCAAACTTGACAGCTGGGCGCTCTAGTCCAATGGATTGGTCAGGGTTTTTAATCTGGACCACCGCTCTTCCTAGGCCGTCCTCATAGATGCTAGCACCTAATCGGTTGGTCCTAAGGTACTCGAGTTGCATCTTGTAAGGGCATTCCACCCTATGTAAATATGGCACCCCAAAACTTCCTGTAGGTCTCTCCATACCGTGGGACATCTTAGACTCGTTAGTCTCAGAACTAGGGTAATAGGAATGATGGCTCAACTGCTGGGCCCAAGACCTTGCAGTATGATTGACACTAGCCTCTGAAGATCTAAGACTTTGTCTGTCTCTCCCTAGGTGTCTACCTGACCTAAGGTTCATATGCCCTTTGTACGTTGCTGATTCTTTGGTACCAGTCACTTGTTCCTTTTAAGTTCCTTTGGATGTGTTTTCTTGTTTTTAGTTAAGCGTCATCAGGAGCACTTTCGTGGGTCGTACTTGATGTTCTGCGTCCGCTTAGTTTAAGTTCTTTTCCTTTAAGTTATCCCTTGACTACAATTTAGCCTACCCTTGCACTTGAGAAATTAAGGGCTCTTCAAACTTGAGTGTTCCTATCGTACCCCTACTCAATCAGAACAACTACTCGCACTTAGCCTATGCTAAGAATAGACTAAGGGGGTTAAGTGATGTTCCAACCTCAAGTCGCTCCTCCTGGCGATGCTGGTCTACCCAGGAAGCACGTTCCCGACCTTGTTCGCCTTGACACTTACTTTGCTTTCTCCAAGAGCTCTCGATGATCATGTAAGAATCCCAAGTTTAGCTTCAAGTTGATCCTTCAATTGATAGACAATTTATTTCAGACACTTTTTTAATGACCCTTGTTCCCCCTTTTGTATTGCTAAAAATTTCCTCTAGAGCTCCCTTGGTGCTCCTACCCCTCAGTGTGTCAACTTCCAAATATCCTATCTGAAAATCAACGCATTATTCTTAAAAAACAGTTGAGGGCGTGTAGTATATGCCACGAGCTTTCCGACAAGCCCTAGAGCTCAAAAAATGGATTTCGTATGAAAAAGTTATGACCGTTTAGGGTTTAGGGGGTAAACCAGACAAACAGAACCTTTCAGGAGTTTTAATGCATTTTTCTAAGGCCTTTGCAAGTGTGTGAGTATTTGAGAATGCAAATATGCCCAAAATTTAGCCTAAATTTCCAAAAAATTTACCCCTTAATTTTTGCCGAAAATGTCTGTCTATCGCGATAGACGGTGTCTGTCGCGATAGACACAAACTATCGTGGGGGGTGTCTGTCGTGATAGACGGTGTCTGTCGCGATAGAGTGGTCTGTCGCGATAGACGGTGTCTGTCGCGATAGACGGTGTCTGTCGTGATAGAGTGGTCTGTCACGATAGACGGTGTCTGTCGCGATAGACGGTGTCTGTCGCTATAGAGTGGTCTGTCGCGATAGACGGTGTCTGTCGCGATAGAGTGGTCTGTCGCGATAGACGGTGTCTGTTGCGATAGACGATGTCTGTCGAGATAGAGTGTTCTGTCGCGATAGACGGTGTCTGTCGCGATAGAGTGGTCTGTCGCGATAGACGGTGTCTATCACGATAGAGTGGTCTATCGTGATAGACGGGGTCTATCGTGGGTCTCTGTCTGTCGCGATAGACGGTGTCTGTCGCGATAGACGGTGTCTGTCGCGATAGACTGAAAAAACGCAAATTTTTGAGAAACTTCTAGTGATTTGGAGTGCTCTAATGGTGTAGGTTACCGTGCCAAACACGCATTCACAAAATATTAAGTTTTTCTGTCTGTCGCGACAGACAGAGGTCGTCGTCCCGGGACCTGTGCAGAGTCTGTCGTACCTGCGCACACTGCTGGAGAAGGTGGTACAACTAGTTCCTGCAACAAAAGCTCAAAAACACACCAAAAACAGATAGCATGCAAGCTCTCTCTCGCTCTCTCTCACAATGAAATGAGGGAAATGAGGTGGGGAGTGTAATATGACCAACAAACTGAAATTTTTTGTGGAGATGGAGATGGAGGTGGGAGATGGTGGGGATGATGATGGTGATGATGGTGATGCGAAAGTAAGGAAAAAATGAAGAAAAATAAAGAGAAGGAAGGATATTACCTATAACTCCAATGTCTCAACTCGACATCTTACCATCACGCGCTCGTCCTCGAAGCTCTCTCCCCAGCAACGGCGCCAAATTTGGTGTCACTCTAGCACAATGGTGAGTACCAATGTGAGAAGATTCACCTCATAATTGTCAATCCGTGGAGACGTGAGGACTAGTATGAAGACTATGAGCAAGTGAAGGCACAAGTGTGTGAGTGAGAAGCACACAAGCATGCACACACATACACACACACGCGCACACAAGGCAAGAACAAGGAGAGGAACAATGGAGTTCTTTGCATTAGTCAAAAAGTCTCTTGCATAAGCTCAATTCACAAACAATCTAACCTCAAAAATGAGCTCTCTAGCTCTTTTTATAGTTTTCTAACTAGCTTTGGTCTTGTCCAGACCTAGTGTCTGGCCTAGTTAAAAATTAGGTTCTAGAGCCTATTTGAGGGCTCAAACAGAGTCTAAAAATTATGAAAATTGATATGTAGCTAGTTCTAATACTCCTCAAGCTCGAGGACTCCTTGAACTTGCACAAAATGGAGTATATTCTACCAAAAACGGAATTTACAATGTTTGTGTAAATGGTCCATGGAAAAAATGATTGGGCCTTGTTGCCGTATTGTGCATGACTCCTCCGTTGCGCTAGTATGCTCTTCATCTGACTTGTATGCCAACAACCATCTACCATTTGCAAATTCATTCTAGTAGGTCTCAGAGCTGGCTTGCCCCATCTTTTTCATAAGGAAGTAGTGACAATGGCAACTCTTGCTCATGAGCCTAAAATTGCCTTGGTGGTATAGTCTTGGTATGAGATAGGTAGATAGGTATTCCCCTCTTCTCCTTCACTCACATCTTCTATCTTATCTATGGTTATTTCTGGCACCTTTCTTTGCAACCCTTTCTGAGGGCAGGCATTAGCAACTTCTCGCAGTTTGGCTTGCTATGTGCTTCCACAACTCAAATCTAACTTTCAACAAATCTTTTAAAGTGAGATGACACTGCACTTTAGTGCTCTTTACTACATCCATGTTCTTAGGGAGAATCAAATCATCATTTCTTACCAAGATGGTAGGAGCTCTCATTTGGACAGACTTTGATCCCCAAGGGTCAGTGAAGTGAGGTAATTCAATTATATTCATAATCGATTCGCTCACTTGACTATACCTCTTCTTGCTCTTTGTATATAGAAGGGATATCTTGAGGAAATTCATGAAGATAATTTATCTCCTAGATAGCTGGTGGATTTCCTTGTTCTAATCTCATTTCTCTTCTTGAATCTCTCTCAAGAATCCTCATGAATGCTTGTGAATGGAGGGAAAAATTCCATCTTTTGTAGAATTGGGAGCTTGTGACATTAACAATGAGAATTCTCCTAGTGTGCTGCTTAAGGACTCAACCTTTTTGGGTGCTAAATGATTTGACTTTGACAACAATTGTTCTAATCTCTCTAGCGGCCCCTAGAAGTGCAACTCATGCTTAACTAGGTCACTCCATACAACATATTGGGTTGCTTGGAACATAGGCTAGGCTAGTTTAGCCATTTTCATATAGAGCTTGGTTCTTTCTATTTCTAGGTCTGTTCTTGGATAACTCTTATCCAATTCTATGGTATTGGGTCCTTCTCTCAATCTAGCTTGATAGGCTCTGAACATCATATCTAATTCCTATAGGATAGGTTTTGCTAAAAATGATCTTTGCTTTGGCAACCATGTCATTGAGATTTACATCTCTACATGGCTTGTGTGCTAAACCCATTTAAGAGTGCACTTTGGGAATTTGATCATTAAACTGATATTCATATGTGAACCATTCTTTTGGTAGCTTTCCAAATTCAATTTGGTCGAGATGTTAAGGATGAAAGTATTCTTTGAAAAGAGCATGTTTGAGAAAACCTTTATATCAATGTGTAAGAATCCATAAGGTTAATCTATGTTCAACCCATGTGAAGCCGTCAAAGCCATTGACATAAATAATTCTTCTAATTAAGCTTATGTAACTGGTAGAATTCTTCTAATTAAGCTTATGTAGAATTCTTCTGATTAAGCTTATGTAACTGGTAGAATTGTTTGTGTTCAAGGTACATAAATGTGACACGTTGTGTCTTGACAATGTAATTTCATCTTCATAAAAGAAGAGTGAAACCATAAGGATGTGTGAAAATGTTCATATGCATATTTCATGTGTGTGAACTCATAGACATTATTTCATGTGTGTGAACTCATAGACATATGTGAAAGTATGCGCATCTCAAGTGTGAGTGAATGTGCGTTCTATGTAAATATGCTCATAGGAACCTAAAAACCATCATGTGAAACCAAAATCAACAAATCGAAGTAAAACAAACAATATAATAATAAAACATCTTTTAAATAATAAAACAAAATCAAAACGATAACAAAAACAAACGGGAAAACAAAAGAGGGAATTTATAGAAAAACAAATCGGTGATTTATGATTGGAAAACGGGAATAACGCAAGTTCGGGGAGATTTTGAGGTTTGCATTTAGTTATTTATTTGTTTTGATTGAGGTCAGGGAGGAGTTAAGCGTTGTTGATTCAGCAACGAGCAAGGCTGTTTGTAAGATTTAAACTTTGAATTTATTATAAGGTACAATCTAGGTTTGAGAATATTTTGGATATTTCATCACTTGCTATTGAAGTATTATTTTTATATTAATTTGCCTACGATCTCTAAATCCAATATATGTACACAACATAATCATCAATGAAAACTATTTGACTTGAGTAGGAATGCAATTGCTTGTGATTCTATTTGAAATCCTTATGAATAAGGTCAAGGAATGATAGGACAATTTGAATTTGAGACTCAAGTAGGAAGATTGATTTGTTTTGTATAAATAGGAGTATGTTTGTGTATGATAAGCATGTTTCAATAGGGGTTAAACCTTTCCTCTATAAGCAAAAAAGCTACAAATATTATAAAAAATTCGACAAACAAAAATTTATATTTTCTTTCACACCAAAAAAGTAGAAGTTACAAGATTATGATCCAGAACATTAATGGTTGTTGACGAAGTAAAGAGATATGAAGAAAAAACATGACACCGAGAAAAGACATGAAGAATGGGTTGTGCTCTTGAAATCATATCTTGAAGAATGGGTTGTGCTCTTGAAATCATATCTCATCATATTCACATTGGAAAAAAACAAGCCAGATTTATGCATAAGTAGAATTAATTGTATTTCTTAGACTTGTGTAAGTGCAATACATGCAAATATACATGTAAAATAATGATTGAATTTGAAAGAGTAGATGAAGATGATTGTTTCTTGAAAGTGTAAGCCAAATTTATAATTGTATTTTTGAACTTAATTCCGAATATTTGTTGAATGAAATGAATGATAGTTTAAAACTTATTTTGAAATGATCATATTCCATTCAAAAACAAAAATCATTTGCATTCATTGAGCATTAATTGAAAAAACCTTCGAGATTCAACTTTGATAAAAAAGAAGTGTTGATACCACTTTTGTTTTAATTTTAGGATTGTCTCTCGAAGACAATGTGCAGGTTTAATAGGGGCAAATGTCATAGAGATTTACATTTACATCTCTACATGGCTTGTGAGCTAAACCCATTTAAGAGTGCACTTTGGAAATTTGATCATTAAAGCGATATTCATATGTGAACCATTTTTTTGGTAGCTTTCCAAATTGAATTTGGTTGAGATGATAAGGATGAAAGTATACTTTGAAAAGAACATGTTTGAGAAAACCTTTATATCAATGTGTAAGAATCCATAGGGTTAATCTATGTTCAACCCATGTGAAACCATCCAAATCATTGACATAAATAATTCCTCTAATTTAGCTTATGTAACTTGTGGAATTATTTGTGCTAAGGTACATAAATGTGACACGTTTTGTCTTGATAATGTTATTTCATCTTCATAAAAGAAAAATGAAACCATAAGAATGTGTGAAAATGTTCATATGCATGGATTGTTGATATATTTAGGTAGTGATGTGTGTGAACACTCTAGGATGACCGGGGCACTTTTTTCCCTTTTTTAGGAGGTTTTTTTTCCCGGCTTGTATATATGCCTATTGCCCTAATGGGCTACTTATCTTTGTACATTCTAGTGGTAATACATTCAGTATTGCGTGTTGTGCTCCAAGCTTCCTCTTCTTCCTTGTGCTGTTCGCATGCTTTCGCAGACGTCTAACTCCAACAATTGGTATCAAAGTAGGTCGTCGCTTCATGTAGGGCGTTCCACAAAATTTGTTAAGCATACTTAGGGTGTTTTAGAGATCAAAGCAGCTTCGTTATGTGGTGCCAAATCGTGATCTGAGCTCGTTTCAGCCTCTGAACGCACTATCACAGTGCTTGTGTAGGCTATTTTGTCTTTTTGTGCCAAAGGTATATACCAATTTCAGTTCCCCAATATAAGCATCTCAAAGTCTGCTATAGGTTTAGCAGAATTCATCTGGGCAGTTCTATTCAACTTTTTGAGATACAATCAATTTTTTGCATCAAGGTATTTTAGTCACCGGCTATGGCTGAAAGCAGTGATGTATTCCGTATGTTGGTTGTTGAGGATAAGTTGGATGGTACCAACTAACCATTGTGGGCTTATGCATCATGTATTGGTCACAAAAGGACTCTGGAATATTGTGCACGGTGTTGAAAGACGTCTTGTTACACCTGCAAATACAGGTACTGCAATGCAAATACAGGTGCTTAAGCTGATGGAGATGGTGTCAAAGATGATGATATTATGCAGATTCCTGTTTGTGTTGTTGTTTCTATTGCACCTACTATAGAGCAAATTTTGGCAGAGATGCTCAAACACATGCATTGATAGCTTTGTCTATCAAACGTGCCATTATTCCTCACAGTCGCTCTTGGAGAACAGCTAAGGATGCTTGGGATACACTTACCACATGTACCAGGCTAGGAATGAGGCTCGTGTTGCTTACCTCTGAAAACAATTGGAGAGTGAACACATGAATGAAGCTGATTCTATGGACAATTTTCTCACAAAGATCAAGGATTTGAAAAAAAAGTTGATTTTTGCTGATGAAGTTATACTAGATAGCTCACTTGTGCAGACCGTTCTGAATGGTCTTCTTGACTCATATCAAACTTTTTCTTCTACTCTTTGTTTGATGATGAAAGGCAATCCAAATGCCTTGTCATTTGAGGAGTTAGTTTCTGTTCTATTGCAAGAAGATCAGTCTAGGAACAACAGGTCTATTATGTGTGTTGCAGATCAAGCTTTCCTGGCTAGTCAAAAGGGCAAAGGTAAATGGAGCTCTTCTACTAGTAAGCAGAAATCTGCAAATGCTGCACATTCGAAGAAGGAAGACAAAGATGAGAGGAAATCAAAAAAGCAAAAATTGTTTTGCAAATATTGTAAAGCAAATGATCAGTTCATAAAGAGCTGTCCAAAATTGGCTGGTAAAGAGGCAAAGAAGAAAGAGGCCAGAATGGTTGTTGCAGAGGCCTCTACACCAAAAACAGAGTCTGCTAATCTTGTGCAGGAAGAAGAATGGGTGTTTACTAATATTTGCAGTTTTGACCCATCTTCTCATGAGCAGTGCATGTCTTCCGTAGACTCAGATGTTTGAGTACTTTGATGGTGGGGTGACCAAAACATATTACCTCGTAGCACAGTTTCTTCTCTTCACTCGAGCCTGCCCCTCTAGGGAATATTGTTACATGCACCAATAACTCCTCCTATCCTGTTATTGGAGTTGGTAAGATCATTTTGACTACTATTGATGGTCGTTCTTTCACTTTGTCACATGCTTTGTTTGTCCCAAGGATCAAGAAAAATCTGTTATTAGTTTATGCATTAGCCAAGATTGGCTTGGTTGTGAAATTTGTTGATGACAGATGTACAGTTCATGATTTGTCAAATGGCAATGTCATTATTGCTTCTGGCATTTTACGTCGTGGGCTGTATAAGCTCATAGACTATGAAAGATCTGTAAATGATTTGGCATATACACTACATGATTCTTAGGCTATGTCAGATGCAAAGCTTTGGCATGCACACTTTGGTCATCTGAATTTTGCTAGTTTGCTATGCCTGCAGAAATTGAAATGGTGTCCTCTTTGCCCAAACTTGAGGCACTCGATAAACATGTATGTGAAGGCTGTATTTTGGGCAAAATGCAGCATTCTTCCTTTCCAAAAGATGGTTCAGTTCGGGCTACTCAAAAATTTCATTTTGTATAGAGTGATGTTTGTGGTCCTATGCAGACACCTTTTTTTGGGAACTATCTTTACTTCGTGACTTTCATCGATGATTTTTCCAGGCATGCATAGATATATCCATTGAAGGCAAAGTATGAAGTGTTTATGTGCTTCAAACAAATTCTGGCTTTGGCTGGAAATCTATGAGCATGTAAAATGGGCACCCTCAATTCCGATCGAGGGGGGGAATATATGTCTTCTCACTTTAATGTATTTTTGGCTGAACATGGGATAAAACATTAGTGTACAGTGCTGTATACACCTCAACAGAATGGAGTTGCTAAACAAAAGAAAATGTCACTCATGGAGATGGTAAGGTGTATGGTCAAGGGTCAAGCTTTACCACATAGTTTCTAGCTTTGAGGCTGTTATGTGTGCAACATATGTACTAAACAGGTGTCCCACTAAAGCACAGAAAATCGGATGATACAGAAGTAAAATGTATTTTTATTGGGTACAGTTTTGAAAGCAAAGGCTATCGTCTCTATCATCCATAGAATAAACGCATTCTGGTTAGCCGTGATGTTGTTTTTGTGGAAGATGTTATTCAGCCATTGCTTTCATGTACTAAGGAGACATCTGTTAGCTCCAAAGACATGTATGATACTTTGCTGCCTCTTTTTACAGGTGGACAGTCTAGTGCTGGTTCTAATTAGGCAACTTCTCAACCTTTGTAGGTTTCATGTGATGATGTAGATCATTCCATTTTTGATGTAGATTTAAATGATGCACTTGTTGATAAGAGAGCTCATATTGAGCTTGCAAAAACTATGCCAAAAATGGCTGGTGCAAACCTTGCATGATAGCAAATTAGATGCACCTCTATCATATCGTACTCGATCAGGCTCTCATAGTGCCTCTTTTGCATCAGATTGCTATGCTATGGTTACCTCTAGTCTCTATGATGAGATTGAACCTATTTCATTTGATGAAGCATAAAATTCTGAACATTGGATGGCTGCAATGCAATCTGAATATGATGCTATCATGAAAAATAGTACCTGGTCTTTATGTGACTTGCCTCCTGGTAAGAAGGCCATTGGCACTAAGTGGGTATACAAGCTGAAGTGTAAACCTGATGGAACAATTGACAGGTATAAAGCTAGGCTTGTTGCAAAGGGTTATGCACAAGAAAGAGGCATTGATTTTGATGAAACCTTTGCTCCTACTTGCCGAATGACTAGTGTTCGTAGCATATGTGCACTTGGAGCTCATCATGGTTGGAATGTACATGAGTTGGACATTAAAAAAACATTTCTAAATGGTGACTTGCATGAAGAAGTGTATGTTTTTTAGCCCCATGACTTTGTGTAGAAAGGGCATGAAAACCAACTGTGCAGGTTAAAGAAGGCATTATATGGTTTAAAGCAAGCACCACATGCTTGGTATGAAAAGATACATGCCTATCTAATTGCACATGGTTTTGAGAATAGTCCAATTGAAATCACCTTATATGTTAAGCGTGATAATCATGTGCTTCTGATCATTGTGGTGTATGTTGATGACATGCTGCTCACTGGTCCTCATGACACGCATATTGGTGATTTTAAAGCTGATTTGCATGCGTCATTTGAGATGTCTGATTTGGGCATTTGCATCACTATTTGGGCATTCAGTTTATGCAAGTTGATGGTGGAATGGCTTTGTTTCAAACGAAATATATTGACACATTATTGCAGTGTTTTGGCCTTGCAGACTGTAAGCCTCTTGCCACTCCTATACAGATAGGCTTATGATTGAGTCTTCATGATGTTGGAGATGCATTTGATGTTGTTCTCTATCAGCTGGCTGTTGGATGCTTGATTTACTTATGCATTACTCAGTCAAATATTCAGTTTGTTGTCTCATAGATGAGCAAGTTTATGCATTGCCCAGGTGTCAAGCATTGGCAGGCGGTTAAGCGCATCTTTCGTTACTTGAGTGGTACCCGACTACTTGGATTGTTTATCCCAAGGGGGGATCATTACCGCCAGATTTGCATGCTTTTTTTGACAGTGATTGGGCTAGTTGCTATGACACTCATGTGTCCACCAGTGGCTTTTGCTTCATGCTTGGAAGCTCATGTATATCTTGGTTGAGCAAGAAGCAGCCTACTGTGGCCACTTCCAGTTGTCAGGCTGAGTATAGGGCAACTTTCACAGTGACTGTTGAGTGTGTGTGGCTTAGATGCCTTATGGCTGATTTGGGTGTTGGTAAGTCTTCTGCCACCACCATCTTCATTGACAGTCAGAGCGCATTGGCAGTTGCAAGGAACCTTGTGTTCCATGCTTGCACTAAGCACATTGAGGTGCATTATCATTATGTCAGGGAGAGGTTCTCTGCTGGGGAGATCAGCTTGGCATATGTGCCCATGCAGGAGAACATTGCAGACCTTTTTACGAAGGCTCTGCCTAGGGAGAAGTTTGAAGCTTTTCGCAAAGCTTTGGGATTACTTCCTTTTGTGGATTGATTCCACATAGCTTGGCACTTCCTTATACATGAGTGCCAGCTCCTTGTTCACTGCATCACTCCCAGGTGGGATTTCTTGATATATTTAGATAGTGATGTGTGTGAACACATTAGGACCACAAGGGCACTTTTTCCCCTCTTTAGGAGGTTTTTTTCCCCCGGCTTGTATATACGCCTATTGCCCTAACGGGCTACTTATCTTTGTACATTCTAATGGTAATACATTCAGTATTGTGTGTTGTGCTCCAAGCTTCTTCTTCTTCCTTGTGCTATTTGTGTGCTTCCGCTGAGGTCTAACTCCAACATAGATGTGACACGTTGTGTCTTGACGATGTAATTTCATCTTCATAAAAAGAAATGAAACCATAAAAATATGTGAAAATGTTCAAGCTACATAGATGTGACACATTGTGCCTTGACAATGTAATTTCATCTCCATAAAAGAAAAATCAAACCATAAGAATGTGGGGAAATGTTCATGTGTGTGAACTCATAGACGTATGTGAACGTATGAGCATCTCAGAATGTGCGTTCTATGTGAATATGTGCATAGGAACTTAAAAACCTTTATGTGAAACTAAAGTTAACAAATCAAAGTAAAATAAGCAACATAATAATAAAGCATCATATAAATAATAAAGCAAAATCAAAACAAAAACAAAAACACACGGGAAAACAAAAGAGGGAAACAAGTGAGTGAAAACAAGTGAGAGTGCTTATAGTTGCAGTTATGGAATCTCTACATATAAAGTTTTCCAATAGGTTCTTGATGACTTTATCCGATTGTGATTTTTTTTTTGAAATTTATCGTTTTCGTATGTCAGAAAATTCCAAACACTGCACTTAACTACGATAGATGAGTATATATTTATTCGTATTTTTGTAAACCTTAACAAAAGAGCCATCTAAACTCTGCAAAAACTACTCTTGCTTTGTGGGATTCAGGGGATCCCGTGGGCACAAGTCCCTATCTCTTGTACTTTTTTTAATTAATTCAAGTCCGGAGAGCAGGCTATGTTGGAGTTAGACTTCTGCGGAAGCATGCGAACAACACAAGGAAGAAGAAGAAGCTTGGAATAACACACAATACTGAATGTATTACTAGAGAATGTAGAAAGATAAGTAGCCCATTAGGGCAATAGGCGTATATACAAGCCGAGGGAAAAAAACCTCCTAAAGAGGGAAAAAAGTGCCCCGGCGGTCCTAGTGTGTTCACACACATCACTACCTAAATATATCAACAAATCCCCCCTGGGAGTGATGCGGTGTACAAGGAGCTGGCACTCATGTATAAGGAAGTGCCAAGCTATGTGGAAATCACTCCACAAAAGGAAGTAAGCCCAAAGCTTTGCGGAAAGCTTCAAACTTCTCCCTAGGCAGAGCCTTCCTGAAAAGGTCTGCTATGTTCTCCTGCGTGGGCACATATGCCAAGCTGATCTCCCCAGTAGAGAACCTCTCCTTGACATAGTGATAATGCACCTCAATGTGCTTAGTGCGAGCAGGGAATACAGGATTCCTTGCAACTGCCAATGCGCTCTGACTGTCAGTGAAGATGGTGGTGGCAAAAGACTGGCCAACACCCAAATCAGCCATAAGGCATCTGAGCCACACACACTCAACAGTCCCTGTGAAAGCTGCCCTATACTCAGCCTCACAACTGGAAGTGGCCACAGTAGGCTGCTTCTTGCTCAACCAAGATATACATGAGCTACCAAGCATGAAGCAAAAACCACTGGTGGACACACGAGTGTCATAGCAACCAGCCCAATCTGAGTCAGAAAAAGCATGCAAATCTGGCGGTAGTGACCATTAGGGGAAAAAGTGAGCCTTGCATGGGCCTTGTAAGGATCCCTAATTTTCAGGGATTAAAAAGCTTAATCTATGGGTTTTAGCAGGCACACAAAACCACCATGGTATTGTTGAATAAAATAATAGGATAAATTTTTTCGAATTTGAGCTCTCAGGCGTGAGGTTTTGTGGCCGTTGGATACTTCTAATCGATGGCCTAATTTAAATGCCATGTGAGAGTAGAGAAAGAAGTTGTCAGACTCCATGGGAGTGGGGACAAGACTTGTGCACATCTCTGCAAAAAGAATGGCCGTCGGATCATCCCAAATCGAATGGATGCGCGCGAATGGGGCTGAGCCTCTTTTTCGGATGCATTTCGGCCGTCAGATATGAGGCAGATCTAGTGGCTACAATTCGATGGCACCTTTTTGATGTTTGGGGTGAATCCAAGCCATCGAATCCTTCCTACATCTAATGGCTACAAACTGAGGCGCTGAAATTTCTGACAATTCAAATTGGAGCATTCGATTGAAGCCGAAATCCAACGGTTCTCTCCAAATGGCGCCTCTTGTAATGATTGCATGGATCTCAGCCATTCAATCTCCAGCTAATCCAAGGGTGCAAATTGATCCGTGCCTTGACTTTTTAAACTCAATCGTGGCCCTTACATATTCTATGAATCGGATGGCTCTAAATGAGTTTCGAGTTTCTCAAAACCATCTTGAAAGAAAAACCACCAATTCTACATGGTTTCTAGCTCTTTGACCACACAAAAACAAGGGAAGCCTATGCCTAGTCTATGTGATTAAGGGACTAGACTGTGTCCACCACCCTCTTCTCATTGGTCCGTCACTAATCACTCCTTAAGCCAAAAGGCCCATGCAGGGTTCATTTTTTTCCCTAATGCCCCCCCTTGGGATAAAACAACCCAAGTAGCCGAGTACCACTCAAGTAGCGAAAGATGCGCTTAACCGCCTTCCAATGCGTGACTCCTGGGCAATGCATATTTCTGCTCATCTGTGAGACAACAAACTGAATATCTGGCTGAGTAATGCATAAATAAATCAAGCATCCAACAGCCTGCTGATAGAGAACAACATCAAATGCATCTCCAGCATCATGAAGACTCAATCGTAAACCTGTCTCCATAGGAGTAGCAATAGGCTTACAGTCTTCAAGGCCAAAATGCTGCAATAATGTGTCAATATATTTCGTTTGACACAAAGCCATCCCACCATCAACTTCCATAAACAATGCCCAAATAGTGATGCAAATGCCCCAAATCAGACATCTCAAATGAGGCATGCAAATCAGCCTTGAGATCAGCAATATGCTTCTCAATAGGACTAGTGAGCAGCATGTCATCAACATAGACAACAATGATTAGAAGCACATCATTAGCACACTTAACATATAAGGTGCTTTCAGTTAGACTGTTCTCAAAACCATGTGCAATCAGATAGGCCTGTATCTTCTCATACCAAGCACGTGGTGCTTGCTTTAAACCATATAATGCCTTCTTTAACCTGCACACCTGGTTTTCATGCCCTTTCTGCACAAAGCCACGGGGCTGAAAAACATACACTTCTTCATGCAAGTCACCATTCAGAAATGCTGTTTTAATGTCCAACTGATGTACATTCACCATGATGGGCTACAAGTGCACAAATGCTCCGAACAGTAGTCATACGACATGTAGGTGCAAAGGTCTCATCAAAATCAATGCCTCTTTCCTACACATAACTCTTTGCAACAAGCCTAGCCTTATACCTGTCAACTGTACCATCAGGTTTACGCTTCAGCTTGTATACCCACTTAGTGCCAATGGCCTTCTTGCCAGGAGGCAAGTCACATAAAGACCATGTACCATTCTTCATTATAACATCATATTCAGATTGCATGGCAGCCATCCAATTTTCTGAATTTTGTGCTTCATCAAAAGAAACAGGCTCATTCTCATCACAGAGACTAGACGCAGCCATAGCATAGCAATTTGATGCAAAGGAGGCACTATGAGAGCCCGAACGAGTATGATATGACAAAGGTGCATCTAATTTGCTGTCACGCAAAGTCTGCGCCAGCCATTTTGGCATAGTTTTTGCCTGCTCAATATCAGCTCTCTCATCAACAAGTGCATCATGTAAATCTGCATCAGAAATGGAATGATCTGCATCATCATATGAAACCTGCAAAGGCTGAGAAGTTGCCTCATTAGGACCAACACTAGACTGTCCACCTGTAAAAAGAGGCATCAAAGTATCATACATGTCTTTGGAGCTAACAAATGTCTCCTTAGTACATGAAAGCAATGGCTGAATAGCATCTTCCACAAAGACAACATCACGACTAACCAGAATGCGTTTAGTCTGTGGATGATACAGACGATAGCCTTTACTTTTAGAATTGTACCCAACAAAAATACATTTGACTGCCTTATCATCCAATTTTCTGCGATGTTGTTCAGGCACTAATGCATATGCCAAACAACCAAAAACACGCAGATGAGCAACAGATGGCTTGCGGTCATGCCAAGCCTCATATGGAGTGATAGACTGCAGTGCTTTAGTGGGACACCTGTTAAGTACATATGCTGCACACATGATAGCCTCAAGCCAGAAACTATGTGGTAAAGCCTGACTCTTGACCATACACCTCGCCATCTCCATGAGTGACCTATTCTTCCATTCGGCAAATCCATTCTGTTGAGGTGTATACGGCACTGTACACTAGTGTTTTATCCCACGTTCAGCCAAAAATGCATTAAAATCAGAAGACATATATTCCCCCCCTCGATCAGAATGGAGGGTGCCCATTTTACATGTTGACAGATTTTCAGCCAAAACCAAAAACTGTTTGAAGCACAAAAATACTTCGGACTTTGCCTTCAATGGATATACCCATGCATGCCTGGAAAAATCATCAATGAAAGTCACAAAGTAAAGATAGTTTCCAAAAGAAGGTGTCTGCATAGGACCACAAACATCACTATGTACAAGCTGCAATCATCTTTTGGAAAGGAGGAACACTGCATTTTGCCCAAAATACAGCCTTCACATACATGTTTTCTAGGTGCCTCAAGCTTGGGCAAAGAAGACACCATATCAAATTTCTGCAGGCATAGCAAACTAGCAAAATTCAGATGACCAAAGCGTGCATGCCAAAGCTTTGCATCTGACATAGCCTGAGAATCATGAACTGCACATGCCGAATCATTCACAGATCTATCATAGTCTATGAGCTTATACAACCCATGACATAAAATGCCAGAAGCAATAATAACATCGCCATTTGATAGATCATGAACTGTACATCTGTCATCAACAAATTCCACAACCAAGACAATCTTGGCTAATGCAAAAACTGATAACATATTCTTCTTGATCCCTGGCACAAATAAAGCATCTGACAAGGTGGAAGAACTACCATCAGCAGTAGTCAGAATGATCTTACCAACTCCCATAACAGGATAAGAGGAGTTGTTGGCACATGTGACAGTATTCCCTGTAGGGGCAGGCTCGAGTGAAGAGAAGAAACTGTGCTGCGAGGTAATATGTTTGGTCGCCCCACTGTCAAAGTACCAAACATCTGAGTCCACTACAGACATGCAGTGCTCATGAGAAGATGGGTCAAAACTGCAAACAGTAGTAAACACCCATTCTTCTTCTTGCACAAGATTAGCAGACTCTGTTTCTGGTGTAGAGGCTTTTGCAACAACCATTCCAGCCTCCTTTTTCTTTGCCTCTTTTGCAGCCAGTTTTGGACAGTTCTTTATGATATGATCATTCCCTTTACAGTACTTGCAAAACAATTTCTGCTTTTCTGATTTCTTCTCATCTTTATCCTGGTTCTTCGAATGTGCAGCATTTGCAGATTTCCGCTTACTAGTAGAAGAGCTCCATTTTCCTTTGCCCTTCTGACTAGCTAGAAAAGCTTGATCTGCAACACGCATAATGGACCTGTTCTGTTTGGACTGATCTTCCTAGAACAGAACAGAAACTAACTCCTCAAATGATAAGGCATTCGGATTGCCTTTCATCATCAACCAAAGAGTAGAAGCAAAACTCTGGTATGAATCAGGAAGACCATTCAGAACGGTCAGCACAAGTGAGCTATCTGGTATAACCTCATCAACAAAAATCAACTGTTCCTTCAAATCTTTGATCTTCGTTAGGAAACTATCCATAGAATCAACTTCATTCATGTGCTCACTCTCCAACTGTTTTCGGAGGTAAGCAACACGAGCCTCATTCCTAGCTTGGTACAATGTGGTAAGTGTATCCCAAGCATCCCTAACTGTTTTGCAAGAGCGAATGTGAGGAATAATGGCACGTTTGACAGACAAAGATATCAATGCATGTGCGTGGGCATCTGTGCCATCCCAACGAATCTGCTCTGTAGTAGGTGCAGTAGAAACAACAACACGAAGAGGAATCTGCACAATACCATCTTCGACACCATCTTCATCAGCTCCAGCACCTGTATTCGTAGTACCTGTTGTTACAGGTGTAACAGGACGTCTTTCAACACCCTGCACAATGTTCCATAATCCTTTTGCAACCAATACATGTCACATCATATAAGCCCATAATGGGTAGTTGGTACCATCCAACTTATCCTCAACAGCCAACATACGGATTACATCACTGCTTTCAGCCATGGCCGGTGACTAAAATACCTTGATGCAAAAAATTGACTGTATCTCAAAAAGTTAAACAGAACTGCACAGATGAGTTCTGTTAGACCTGTAGCAGACTTCTAGACGCTTAAACTGGCGAACAGAAACTGGTATATACCTTTGGCACAAAAAGAGGAAATAGCCTGCACAAGCACTGCGATAGTGCGTTCGGAGGCCGAAACGAGCTCAGATCGCAATTTCGGTACCACAAAGCGAGGCTGTTTTGATCTTGGAAACACCTTGAGTATGCTCACAAAAATTTGTACGATTCTGAGACTGCAAACGGAGGAGTGTCGAGGGCGCCCTAGATGAAGCGACGACCTGCTCTGATACCAATTATTGGAGTTAGACTTCTGCGGAAGCATGCGAACAACACAAGGAAGAAGAAGAAGCTTGGAGCACAACACACAATACTGAATGTATTACTAGAGAATGTACAAAGATAAGTAGCCCATTAAGGCAATAAGCATATATACAAGCCGAGGGAAAAAAACCTCCTAAAGAGGGAAAAAAGTGCCCCGACGGTCCTAGTGTGTTCATACACATCACTACCTAAATATATCAACAGGCTAAGGCCGAACTTCCTTTATTAAAGAAAAAAAGAGCCGTAGATGTGCACTCTTTGTTGGACATTAATCACTTGATTTGTCTGCATGGTTTATATCACACGAGTTTCTAGCATAGATATTGAACGCAAATCCTATACTTTGCAATGCATATACACTTTTAAATGGGAATTCAAAAAAGCATCCAGTTTCGAATGCATGCGCACTGCATAAATATGACCTAATTTCATTATCGAATGAAGACTTTATGAACTAATTTCTCACGATTGGCGAATGAAGAATTTAATTCTCGTATGAAAAAAAGTTTGTGCTTCTAACTATCAACTCAAACAAAGTATTGAAACAATTTGTGTACGAATAAGATATTGTGAAACTTTAGAATTCTTCTCATAGAAGCTTGCAAATTTGAATGGATGCAAACTTTGACAATATTATGCAATATTTAAAATTGTTCTCTGATGCAGATTGGGCTGGTTCCAAGGAACACATAAGGAGCACCTCAAAATATTTTACCTTTGCAGGTTCAAAACTTGTCTCATGGTCATCCAAGAAGCAAACCATAGTTGCCCTCTCTTCCACTGAAGCTCAATACAGAGGTCTTACCATAGCTACTCAAGAAGCAATGTGGATGAAGACACTATTCACAGATCTTGGATTGGAGATTGAAACTCCAAATATTTTTGGTGACAACATGAGCTCCATCACTTGGCTTCCAATCCAATTTTTCATGTAAAGACTAAACATATTGAACTACATTATAACTATGTAAGAGAGAAGATTGTGAGCAAGGAAATTTCGTTAACTTATGTGTCCACTCATAAAAAATGTGCAGATATTCTAACCAAAGCACTGGATGGTACAAAGCTTTGCAAATTCAAGGCTATGATTGGTTTCTAGGTAATCTTGGAAGATCGAAGACCTCAAGATCACTTGACTTGAGGGGGAGTTGTTGGAACAAGTCCATGGCAAGTCCAAGTGATGGCTTGAGTCATCAAAAGACCTAGAGACTTGAAGGAAATGTCTAGTCTTTGTAAAGTTCACTTGTGAACTACGTCTTGTAATTTTTGAAGTCTTTACTTGATGTAAAATTAAAAGGAATCTAAAGTGGTTGAATTCACTTGATAAAAATGGAAAGAGAAGCCACAGATTGGTGATTGAAGGTAGTTGGAGCATCAAATCAATTACAAAAAGATTGGGAGTGATTTTAGGTGAGATTCAAATTCAAATTTGCGCTCCAATAGTATCACTATAAATACATGACCTTCTAGTCGCATTTTTTTAGACCTCTATGAGCTGAGATTTATGCCATGTCAAAGTGTGGGTTTAGGGCACGTATTTGTATCAGTAATTCCATTGTACTTTACAATCAATATATTTTCATTTTTATTATCATTTGAGTTCATATCTTCATACTTCTTGTGAGTATACTATTCAATGCCATATCTCTTAGTTTTCTCATTCATATTGCAGAGATGATTTCTCTGATCTTGGTGCATCATTTGCAATGATTTAAGTTGATAAAGGTTCCTCTTTAAGTTTGGTACATGCTCATAAAAGTTCATTGCAATTGGGTTTTTCAATCTTGAGATATTTTCATTTGAAGTCGACTATATCTCTTCATTCTCTACTTCTCTGTCAGCACTTCATCAGAATAGTCATTTTATTAGAGCTCGTTCTCAATGTCTACTTGATCATTTTCCATGATTCAAAGCTTGATAGAATAAGCATACTGTCTATTACATGCCTACAAAATTTTATAAGCATTGCATGTTGGAATCTTGAGACATTATCATTTCTCTACTCATGGGTTTGAGTACTGCTACAGCCCATGAAAATCGGGGTGATGCTACAACTTGCTAAACACTTTTCTCTTTATGTAGTCCATCATTTTTGATGAGATAACTCTCGATTTTTAGCTTAATAAGTTAATAAGAGTTTCCCAAAAGGATATAAGTTAATTGATGCTGTGGCGAAAGAAATGCTCAAAACACTGAGTAGGTGTATGAACCAGAATAACAAGTTTTTTATAGTTGATTCAACTTCTACATATCTGTTTTGATTCATATATTTGAGAGAGTGATCTTCCAAGGTACATAGGGTGTCTAATACATTGTTTGGCAAGCTAAAAGGGTCGAGTACATATCCTTGTACTTTATTTGGCTGGTGTAGTGCAAGGTTTTTGCAGCACCACTTTATCTTCTCCAAGTTCAAATCCATCTCTTCATAGTGGTATCAGAGCAAGGTTGGACAACATGGGGAGATAGGAATTAAATGTTAGGTTCATTTTAGGCCAGTAATGAATCTCATCAATGGTGTTTTTCTAATTAGGAGAGATTCTTGGAGTATGCATTTCTACCACTAGAAGGAAGTCTAGTAGGTTATCATCTGCATGATCTAGTTTGAGAAGATGGAAAATGAGGAAAATTACTTCCAAGACTAGTCTAATTCATTATAACTACTACATACATACAAGTGATGCAACATTCCTCTTTGAATCGTACATATTATATGAGGCTAGATGCTGCTGACAAGAATAAGAGCCAAGAACTTGAAAGAAGAGCGCAATATCATGAGAATATTAGAGCATGTTGTGGAGAGAGAGGGTGCAAAAGCACAACTATTAGAGGCAAGTAAAAGGACTTATAGCTTGATTTATATGGTGCCACTGTAGCAATCAATGATTAGAGGCAAGTTATATCACCCTTGGAGGCAGTGACATGTTATGGAGGAAGGAATCTCATGAATCAGAATGCAGGAAGCAAAGCAAAAATTCCAAAGAAGGTGGGGGAGAATTAGAACAAAAGATTTGCACTTCATCTTCAAGGACAACCATAAAAATACGTAGCTTTGATGACATGAAGCAAGCATGAAAAGCTAAAGGGCCTTTGCTAGGTGTTCATTTATGCTATTGTAGGAATTGCCCTATGGAGGAAGGAGCTTATTGTCAAAGCTACTCATGGAGATGTGTGACACATTTCTTTGAGGTCCTATTTTCCCTCAAAATTTCCTTTTTCCCCATTCTGCTATCTGGCTGGTGAGGGGAAAGAAAATAATGATCATGAAAGACACACGAGGGAATAGAAATGTAAAAGGGAGCATCAAAAAGCTTTGAGGTACTTCTAAAGCACAAAGAGCAAGAAGCTAGAATGAGAAGAATTGGTTTGCAACACAAAGGAAATAAGGGAAAAGTCTTGAAGAATTTATTCGTACAAGGAATGGAGAGCTTATTTTTGCTCTAAAGGAAGAACTCAAGAAGAATTTGTAGCTCAATTTGGGAAGTAGAGATCTTGTATTGAAATGAGTAGATGTTTGGGGCGATTTTTAACAGAGGGTTGAAATTCTTCTCAATGAAGACAATGTGTGTATACCATACATTGAAACAACAACATGCAGGTTCTTAAATTGTCTGCTTGATGTTTCATGCAAAAAAAGGCCAGTATTATAGTTAGTACGGCTGAAGGTTGGAATTGAGACAAAAAAAGGGTGACCTCCTGATGATGAGCATAAATGGCACACCAAAATGAAAATCAAAGTTAAAAGAGAATTCAGAAGGAAGTTAACATTGGAGTTGTACTGATTGTGCTATGGATGTCATGGACCAAAGCTTAGACTCTTCCAAAAGGTGATACTCAGAGAACAAAACTTCACCTGCACAGATAATGAGATCATGTGTGTGGGGCTATTTGCAAGACAAAGGTAGCTTATTGCACTCACAGAGTTCGCCTAGAGGGAGTAAGTTTTATCCTTTTGTTGGGCATCATTATCTTCGAAATAAAATCAGATTGATCTCAAAATCTACAATTCTAGTCACAAAGAAGGAAGATAATTGGAAGAGGAAGGCTGGACCCAAAGAAAAGGCAAGGAGGCCCTATTACCATGTTGATGGTGAGACCAATCAAACAAGAAACATATGTTCATTTTGACATCAAGGTTTTTAAGACGGAAAAGCATTATGCCTATAGGTCATGATGGGTACATTATAAGGAGTGGAAAAGAGCTTTTTCTACTAATCCCTAAAGCATTCTAAGGCATTAGGAGAATGGGGCATATTGGATGGGATTGTCAGACCCCTATTCAAGGTTAGAACTTACGTGATTCTCTGGGTGAAACCAAGCCAAATATCAAAGTAAAGGTTTGCTTGTTCATTTTGATACCAAGGTTTCTAAGAAGGAAAAGCATTACGCCTATAGGTCATGATGAGTACATTATAAGGAGTGGAAAAGAGTTTTTTCTACTACTCCCTAAAGCATTCCAAGCCATTACACAAATGGAGGATATTGGATGGGATTGTCACACCCCTATTCAAGCTTAGAACTTGCATGATTCTCTGGGTGAAACCAAGCTAGATATCACAGTAAAGATTTGCTTGTAGAAAGGATCCAAATCAATTATGAAAATAGTGAAAGTTGGCTCTACAAAGGGGTCTTGTACTTTGGGAGATGTTTTTGAAACCATTGGAGAAGAGCAAGGATGGTCTACACTTTGATCACCAAGAGGGAGATAAGCAATTACTTTGTACCAATAAAATGGAAGATAATGTGGCCCCTATGTTCAATCATGATGATCCATACCCCAATTTAACTCCAGAGATTCTATGTGTAATAAGGAAGAATGTAGTGATGAATCCCTAACCACACAACCTAGTGATATATTGAATAACAAGGTTGTATGTATAGAAGATAACCTTTGTTGAAATCCCCATGTAAGGATGAGTTTTTCCTAGGGAATCACATAGAAGGCTCAAAAGACCCTTACATCAAGAAAAAGAAATCACATTTCCCTTGTATGTCAATCAAGTTTGGGTGGCCAAGCAATTACTTAGAGCCCAACCAAATCACACTATGATATGGTGTTGCTCTAGCACAATGGTGAGAACCACGTTAAGAAGCTCCACCTCCTTAATGTCAATCCGCGAAAGAGATAGGAGTGATATGAAGATCGTGAACGTGAGATGGAGTGAGAGTGAAGGTGAGAAGCATAGAGATGCACATATACACACACACATGTAAAAGACAAGAAAGGAGCAATGGAAGGTAGGAAAATAGACTCTATTACTCAAGATCTCAATTACAAGCTCAAGCTCACTCTAGCTCATACAAGTCTACACTAGCTAACCTAAAAAATGAGCTCTCTAGCTCTTTTTATAGATTCTAGAATAGTTTTGACCGGTTTCACATCTAGTGACCGGCATAGTTAAAAAATAGGTTCTAGATGCTATTTGAAAGGGTAAACGGGATCAAAAAATAACCAAAATTGGTAGGCTCGTTCTACCTAAGCTCCTCAAGATCGAGGACTCCTCGGCTTGCAAAAAATGCAGCTACGAGTTACAAAAAGGTGTTTTTCTATGTTACATATGGTACAAAAGTGATGAAAATCACTATTGAGAGTTTTGAAAAAGTATTTTAAAACATGTTTGTTTGAGAAATGATCCGACTCACTCCCTCCTACTTCATTGTGCTTTTTCTTCACATTCTTCCGCGTCGTCTGTGCCTCTGGCTACTGCCAATGCCAACTGTAGCTCAGTGATGAGTAGCACCTCCTTTAATGTCAATCCGGGAAGACGTGAGGATGGTATGAAGACCTCGAGCAAGTGGCTGCACAAGTGCGTGAGTGAGAAGCACACAAGCATGCACACACATACACACACACGCGCACACACGCCAAGACAAAGAGGGAGAATCAATGGAGTTCTTTAGATTACTTTCAAAAACTCTTACAAGTTTGTTTCAATTACAATCTACCCCCAAAAATGAGCTCTCTAGCTCCTTTTATAGTTTTTGACTAGCTTTGGCCCTGTCCAGACCTAGTGTCCGGCCTAGTTAAAAATTAGGTTCCAGGGCTTATTTGAGGGCTCAAACGAAGTCTAAAAATTATGAAAATTGGTACGATGGTACTTCTAATACTCCTCAAGCTCGAGGACTCCTCGGCTTGCACAAAATGGAGTCTATTCTACCAAAAACGGGATTTACAATGTTTGTGTAGTGATTAAAATCACTTGAGTTGTACATAATCCATGGGAAAAAATGATCTGGCCTTGTTGCCGTATTGTGCATGACTCCTCTGTTGCTTTGTATGCCAACACTCCCCCCTTCCTAGCGTCTGTCGCCCCTGACAGACCTTTGTTCTCGCGGGTGGTCGATGTATTCGATGACATTGGTGGCCAGTTCATGTTCTCCTATCCTTAAGCCTCTTGCTAGATCGGCTTCCAATGCCTCCCAATTTATTGCACCGGGGGTCTCTGGTTGCGGGGTGGTGTAGTACTCTGAATACATTGCTTGTTCACAAGCAGACAGTTGAAGCAGATGTGTCGGCTTTGGTGCGAAAATCTCCGAGTGATACTCCCAGAACCCTGATCTGAACATTTCTTCAAAGGTCTGTTTGTAGCAGGCGGGGAGGTATTTGATGCGCGCATGCCAAGCGTAAGCCACACGGATACTGGGGGTGGTGCTCATGTCATACACCAAATCGTAATTTCCATTGCTAAACCCCGAAAGACGTACCTGTGGTGCGGCTGCATTTCTAAAGGTCTTCAGCACTACTTGCATCATATCTAAGATTTTAAGCATCATTTGCGCTGCTACATCTGGCATGGGCTTCAAGCGCGGCATCCAGTGGCGAATGGTTCCCATCATATATGCTACCGATGGTGGTCCTTGTGGTGGCGCGATGTACGGGTAGTTCAGCCATTCCTTGCATTGCGCATTGTTCTGTACCTTGATATTAAATGCCTTCCACGACCTGCGGCGGGGGACTGGACCGTAGCATGGGTTGTACAGGAGGTGCAACGGCGCGTTGTTCCATGTGCGTAGCATTTCTGGATAGGTCTCTAAAAGTTTCTGCCGCCATGTTGGTTGACGAATCTTGCCTTTTCGCACCTCTGGAGGAAGGTCTTCGAGTTGAAATTGGGTCGCAAAAGTAGGAATCTGACCCGTGACTCTTTGTATTTCTGCATTATAATCAGCCAAGATAATATAATACGGCCTGTATTGGAGTTCCGATGAGAGAATCAGGCGTCTCGATGACAAGTTCTTGAAGTAAGCTGATTGTAACACAGTCTCCTCTATGACCCTCATGGCCTGATTTTGCACTACGGTGCGCTCTTCATGCGAAGTCCCTATTTCCTCCACTTGTCGTAACCATGGCGGCCGTGGTGCCTCGAACGTGTCCTGCGCTTCTTCGGTTTGTTGGCCTCCTGGGAATGGTTGCGGATCATATTCTTCATCAAACGTTTGTTCCACAGGAATTTGCACAACTTCTTCATCCGTGGGAGCCTCCGGAGGGGAAGATGGTCTCTCATATTGTAGTAGGCGTGTTTGCAATTCAGTGACCTGTTCCTGGAGATCTTTTATGGCCTCTGCGTTGAGAAGCGAAGCCGCAGAGGGGGTGGTTGGAGGGGCAGCTGCTGGTCCTTGTTGGTGTTCCTGCTTCAGTTGTCCTAGCTCCTCCGATAGCTTATCATGTGCTTCGAGCAGCATGGCATAATCTTCCATTATAATCTTGATATTATCGGGGGTCACTGCTTGAAACTTGGATGGGCTGATGGGTGCCCCCGGTGTGCTCTCAATAGCTGCTTCCAGGTTCTCTTGATTTTGTATTTGTAGGCGTCTATTCTCTTCCTGAGCAGCCGCAAGATGGCGTTTGAGTAGTGCCATATTTCGCTGAAGTTTAGAGTTGCGTTCCAGCTGTGTCCGTAGGTGACCTTCTACCACCTACACCGCTTCCTGATCTACGTTCTGTAACTGTACCTCCAATATGTTATGGGCTTCTTGGAGGGTTTGGAACTGTGTGTGGAGGCGAGCGTTCTCCTGTTCTAGTGCCGCAAGGCGGTGCTGTAGTGTCGCTGAGTGCTCTTGCAGGCGTTCGTTTTGTTGCTGGAGCTGAATGTAATCTGTTCTTAAATTTGATATACAAGCCAACATGGTGTCCAATGCATTTCCTATAGATGAGTGTGGGTTGTTTATCGTGGGAGATGCATGGGAAGGGAATTGGGGAAGGGAGACAGTGAATGATGTGTCTACGGAAGTTGTGTGTGTGGGTGAAATTGGTGGAGGGGGAACGGGAGGAGGTGAAACCGTGGGTGGAGGTGCCGTGGGTGGTGAAATGTCCATACCTTCAGGAGTGGGTGTTAGTGTGGGGCCTGCCATATACATTGGTATGGTAGGTGGTGTGTGTGTGGAAGTGGTGAATAGATGTGAAGTGGGGTGGGGAGCTGAAACGACAGGGAATGGTTGAGAGCCTGGTTGAAAAGCCCTAGCAAGGAAGTCATGGAGGGATTGTAGGAATGGAGAGAGGGATGTCGGGGGTTGAGGTCGTAAATTTGAGGAGGGTTGAAAGGGTTGCGTGGTAGCAGGGAAGCCCATGAATGTGGATCTAGGGTCAGGATGACCCGTGGCTGAGGGCGTTGGGGATGGTTGCCCTAGGGCAGGCTCTAGGAGGGGTTCAGCGGATTGTGTAGGGTTGGGGTTTGCTTCGAAGATTGGATTATCAGTGGTAGAGAATAGGGTGGCACTAGAGATGGGAGTACGAAAGATGAAGGTTGGGTCAGTGGGTTGAGTGGTCGATGGGATTTCCACTGTCTCTGTTCGAGGAGGTGATGGTGGGGGAGTAGGTGGTAGTGGTTCGGTGGACTCCTCATGGGTGGCGGGGTGCTGTTGACTAGCTGTTTGGGAGGTTGGTGTAGTAGTTGGCTCTTCTGCAACTGTAACGGGGATTTGGATATTTTTACCTGAGCGAGGTCGTGTCTGGAACCTTCGTGGGTCATATTGAACTGAAGGCCTCTGAATGGCAGTGCGCACAGCTTCTACAACTCCATATGTTTCTGCCATCAATAAGAGACCTTCCCTGTACTCTGAGTCAATTCCCGCTTCTTCCAACAACTGAGTCATAAGTACTCTGCTGCTCTGTTCAGTGAGTAACTGCTGCGATCGCACTCTTTCCATAATCTGATACAGCCTTCGGAGTTCTGCTGTATATGCTGGGGCTTCAGTGATCTCTTCTTCATATGCTTCTTCTTCTTCCGGGTGTCCGTGTTGTTGACTTTGCTGAGCGTCACTCCAATGGACATGTCTACCGTCTGTAGACTTTCTTCTTCTTCGTGAGGATGTGCCCTGCTCCTCTGCCTCTGAATAAAATTCCACATCAGAGAATTGTGTGCTTTGTAGGAATGCTTCGAAATCCTGGGGGTCCAGTCCTTCAGCCTCTCCAGTGGCAGCAAATTCGAATTCAAGTGTAACAGGAGGAGCCGATGGGGTAGGTTGTGTCGTAGTGTCAGATTCCGACCTGGGAATCCTAATGGTAAAGGGAGGTACAGTGCCCTCTCTTAGTGGTGATGCCTCAGGAGTAGTCAGGACTTCCCTTGTCTGGACATAAGGGATCGCGCCCCTCATGCGCTTGGACTGATGTGTGGACGTCTTGAGCCTTTTAAACATTTGTAATTGTGCCCAAGTTAAGGCACGTTCAATGGGAACATCATATGCGAGGCATCGGTAAATAATGCGTGTGATCGCACAGCATCCGTTCACCACTAATTTCCTAGAAGCCCGTTTGTTTGCTTCATACAACTGATCTATAATCCACACTGGTAGCTTAATAGGTAACGCACCTGCTTCCGCCAAGTAGAGAGAAAACCAGATCTTCTTGTGTGGTTGCGTGAATCGGTCTTGGCCGGGGAAGGCGAAATGTTGCATGCACATGCGGAGAGGGATGGACACATTTGGGGTGAGTGCTGCCATGTCTTTCAGCTTCACTAGTTTCCTGTCCTTCATATTGGTGGGAACGAGAGCATCCTTTTCTGAGGGCACATGCGTGCCATGCATATTTAAAGCGTCGCTTACCAACTCCACCGTAAGTTCAAACCTCTTTAACTCGTTGTTGCCCAGCAATGAGGGGAGAACAAATGATCCGGGTTGGTCCTTATCTTCATTAGCTTGTAATGTGGAGACCAAATAGTAACATCGGAGGAGATCGGGTTTAGGTAGTGGGGCTTCAAAATATTCCGCCAACCCTGCTCGTTGCCATATGGTCTGGAGATCTTCGGTGTTCTGTAAAGTCTCGAACTCTTTGGAGAAAAATTGGAATCGCACCCATGATCTGTCATACTCGCATTTAGACTCCCAGATATACTTGGCCTCTCCTAATGGACCGGGCATGCCATTGAACCAATGAGAATTGGCATGGACTCTTTCCGTGATCCCTGTAGGTGGGTCTGGCACCGGGATTTGCTGAAGGTGTTGCATCTCCACTGGTCGTTCAGTCGGGGGCACGTCCACAGGTAGGCTATCCACATCAATTCCTGCAGTAAGTATCCCTACTTGTGAGCCCGAACCTGTCGCTTCTGCCATTTTTCTTCTTGCCTTCTGATTCTGTGAGAATATAGAATCATGTGTTAACATCGTAATGGACAGAATAAATCCGTTGTTGTCCCCGTTACAACATTAACATGAGGTAGATGGTGAGTTAGTGGTTAGTAAGTGCACGAAGACAGTGAGTGTAGTTAATGTTTGTGTATTCCTAGGAGACTAATGCCGTGAGTAAGTGGGGTGAATTTACAAATTGGGGTCGGGGGGTTTATTACAGGTCTTAGACTGCCAAATGCAGTGGATGGGCTTTGCTTTCGGTTTCGTAGAGACTCTAGAGAGCTGTGCCGGTGTCGCTGTTTGGGAATGGGGCCTTTTAGGGACCCACTTATAAGTGATTACATGCATGCTCATGGGTCTTGGTGTGTTCCTAAGTGTTGAGCACGAGGGAATACTGGTTGTACTCGTAGATGGGTTATGCTGCATAGGTTGTGGCCTTGGCGTAACTACTTGTGCCCTCAAGCAAGCCTTAGGCACCCAAATTTGTCTAGATTGTGGGCTTGCCTTCATCGACTTCTTGGGCACCCAAATAGATTTTACTTTAGCAGAAGAATTTCTGACAGACTTCTTATTAGCGTCGTGTTGTTGGTTACTAATAAGAGGCTTTGCCTGTGTAGTTGACGGTGGTGCACCCGGTCGCTCGCCTTTCCGCACCCACACCTGGTTTATTTTCTGGGACATTCTGCTGTGCAGGTACTTTTGATCTCGGACATAGGTAGTACTCTGCTTCTTCTGCTTGTGATCCGCCTTTGGTTGCTGCCTCCTTCTGGCCTTTGGAAAAGAAGGGAGTTCCGTTGCATCCTTGACTCCTTTTTTGCAAATATCATTCCTCTGCAACACAGGGTTTTGAACAAGAACAGCATGGTCATCTTCATGTGTACCCCTGGAAGGACCAGGAGTCTGTGCCTTTCCTAGTTCCTTGAGTGCTCCATTGTCTAATTCTACTGTAACTCGACTATGATTGACCCAAACCTGGAGAAGTCCACTTCTTAGGTTTAAGTTAATTGCTTGGTCATAGATCCAATCTTGACCCAAGACTAGAGGTTCAGTGAGATCCTCATCTTGACACACCAGTACTTTAACTGTCATTGCCTCATCATGAATGTAAAGGGGAAGTTCCGCCTCGCCCATGCAAGGGGTTTCCACTCCTCCCAATCCTATAAGATATGCTTCCACAGGATTGACAGTCAATTGTAATTCTTGGCAGTAAGACAATTTAACAGCACTAGTGGCTGCACCTGAGTCAATCAAGGCTCTTACGGTCCTTGCACTCTTTCCTTGTCCTATATCTAAGGTTACGAAAGGACGTCTATCAATTATCCTATGCGAGCTTGTTCCTGCAACTTCACACATGGCCATAGGAAATCCTTGGTCTGCATAGTCATTTGTTCTAGGCTGCTCTCTACCTTGCCTTCGTAATTTCATCCTTCTGATGCGTTCTAAAGCTTCTGCTTGAGCTTCCTCTCTAATTCGCTTCTCTTCCTCTTTGCGTTTCTTAGCAGTGTTGAGTCGGCTGAGCATTTCCTCCGTGAGGGGTTCCTGATACAACTTGACTCTGCATCCGCTAATATAGTTTGGGAGAACATCACCCTCTAACGTGGCTAGTTGTACTGCTCCGCTCGTGGAGATCCTATTGATGATCATAGGTCCGTAGCCTCTCTTTTCTAGCTTCCTGGCGTGTTGTTTCAGTGTATAGACTAAAACTAGATCTCCTGCTTTCAAGCCCTTATCCTTCACATGGGCATCGAAATATGCCTTCTGTCTCTTCTTGGCTGCATATATTCCTGCAGCGGCTCTCAGTCTTGTTTCTCCTAATCGTTCAAGGTCAAAGATCCTAGAGGAGAGCTCATGACCTGTCCATTTGTGCTCTTGTGCTACTCTCAATGTAGGGATCAGGAAGTCCAAGGGTAGCACAGCATTTTGGCCAAATACCATCTGAAAGGGAGTGGCTTGGAGTACCGTTTTGTAGGCCACTCGGTATGCCCAAACAGCATGGTGTAGCTGTTTGTCCCAATCAGAGCGTTTAGTGTTCACTAATTTCGTGAGTACATTGCATAAAATCTTATTAGTGCTCTCAGCTTGTCCATTAGCTTGAGGGTGATAAGGGGCAGACTTCTTGTGTATTACCAAGAATTCTTGGAGTAGATTTTCAATTACTTCATTCAAGAAATGAGTGCCTCTATCACTTACAAGCTCTATAGGTAGTCCATATCTCGTGAATACATTCTCAAACAAGAATTTGGCAGTTGTTTGAGCATCGTTCTTGGTTGTAGCCTTTACCTCTACCCACTTGGTGAGATAATCTGTTGCAACAATGATGTATTCCGCATGAGAACCTTTAGCTGGGGGATTAATAGGACCTACGAAGTCTATTCCCCACTTAGAGAATGCACGTCCACCCATCATAGGTTTCAGTGGCATCTCATCTTTGCGTATAGGATACTGAGTCCTTTGACAGACATCACATCGTTTCACATAGGTATGTGCATCCATGTGAAGTGTAGGCCACCAGAAGCCCGCAAATAGTATTGCCTTGATTACCCGATCTGGTCCAAAGTGTCCTCCTGCTACACCTTGGTGAGCAGTTTCCAAGATCTTAAGATATTCACTCTCATGGACACACAGTCTCAGGTAACCATCCTTACCGCGTTTGTATAGATTATCACCAATGAGTGAGTAATCCAAGGCTTCTTGTTCTAAACTCCTTTTCCTAGCCAGAGTCATGTCTGGAGGGAATGTGTTTGTCCTCAGGAATGATACTAGTGGTTCGCTCCAATCTGGCACAATGGATACTTGATAAAGAGTGGCATGTTCCACTGGTGGTTTAGTGCAACAGATTGGGCATTCCTTGCACAACTTTTGGACATCAGCTTCCATAGTTGGCCAATGTACTCCGAGTCTCCTTAGAGTCTGTAACGTTCGTTGCTTTGAATGGTGTTGCTCTAGTGCACCTACATGTGCTAATTGCAACCATTTAGAGTACTCATCCTCTTCTACGCAACAAGCCAAGATCCCTTGGTCTGTGTGCTTGTACATGCTTCCTGCCATGATGTGGTACTTCTGGGCTTTTACAACCTCTCTATTCCGTGTGTTTACGACTGGATGATTAGGTTCGTAGGTCAATACTGGTACCAATGGCTTAGCCCACTGCGGTATAACTTCCAAATTAAACAAGTAAGCATCAGGAAGGTCATCTGACACTCCTTGTGGGGCTTCTCCCGATGTGAGCCTAGAGAGATGATCGGCTCTCAAATGAGTCCTACCTTTCCTTACCACAACCTCAAAATCGTATTCCATTAGCAAGAGAAACCATCTCACTAATCTTCCTGTATTGCATGGCTTGTTTACAAGATATAACAATGCCTGATGATCAGTAAAAAATTTAAACTTATTTGCAAGCAAATAGTGTCTAAATTTCTTAACTGCATACACCATGCCTAATCCTTCTCGCTCTGTGGTGGTGTAATTCCGTTCAGCCGCATTCAATTGTCTACTGGCATAGGCAGTTGGAAGATCCATATTACCTTCACCAGTAGGTTGTGCGAGCACACATCCAATAGCATAATTGGATGCATCAACATGAACATGGAATGGCTTATTCCAATCTGGTGTGGTCAAGATTGGTGCTGAACACAATCTTCGTTTAAGCTCCTGGAAGGAATTCTCACATTCATCAGTCCACTCAAAGTTAGTCAAGAGTCCGTACATGGGCTTTGCGATGACAGCATACATGTGGATGAAACGTCGGTAATACCCACAATGCCCCATGAAAGCTTGTACTTCCTTGACATTCTTTGGCCTCGGTAGCTCTGCTATGGCTCTCACTTTTTCTTCGTCTGTAGATATGCCATTCTTTGACACTATGTGTCCTAGAATCTTGCCTTGCCTGACCATAAAAACGCACTTCTCTGGGTTCAGGCAGACTTGATATTCTCTACATTTGTCAAAGATTTGTCTGAGTTCAGGGATATGGGTTTGTCTAACATTGGAATGAGCACAAAGATCATCAACATAGACTTCTAAACTCTTCCTCAGGAACTCCTTAAACACATGGCACATCAACCTCTGGAAGGTAGCTGGTGCATTGGTAAGCCCAAATGGCATTACTCTAAAAGCAAAAATGCCCCATTCTGTGGCAAAGGCTGTCTTATGCTGATCCTCTGGAGCTATGGCTACTTGATTGTAACCCGAAAATCCATCAAGGAAGCTGTACACTTCCTTGCCTGCCACTCTCTCTAAGAGATGTTCTGTGATGGGAAGCGGATAGTTATCTCGAATCGTGGCGGCATTAACCTTTTTCAAGTTAATGCACACACGCAGCTTGCCATTCTTCTTGGGCACCACTACGATGGGGGATACCCATTCAGTGTGCTCAATTTCATAGATAAATCCAGCTTCAACCAATCTATCTATCTCTTCTTTGATCTTAGCAGCGTAATTATCGTTATAAGTATAGGGCTTTTGCTTAGAGGGTTTGGCATCTGACGTCATGGGGATGGTGTGTGAGCATATGTCCGGGTCAACACCTTTCAAATCCTTGTAACTCCAAGCGAATACATCTCTGTATTCTCTTAGCAAGGCAATCAATTCGTGCTCTTCTTCTTCTGTCAGGTCATGGCCTATATACGTGCATCTCTCCTCTCCTTCTTCTATGGCCACTACTATTTTCTTGGTGGTTTCTTTGTTATCATAGGCCTCTCCTGATTGTGCCTCTCGTTTAGGCATTCTTATCATGACTCTCCTGTCATCTATCTCATACTTCTTAAAATTTTCTGGGACCTCAAACAAAGATTCTTCCTCCTCTGGTAAGACTTCTTTCTTTTTTCGTTTCTTTCCTTCTTCCTTCGGGGTCATATGTGTTGCTAATCTTACATCATTTGTAACCTCTCCATGCTTCTGAGGTTGAAATTCCACTTCATGGAAATATTCTTCATCTGATGCAAATGGTGGGTCCATAACGATTGACTCTAGATCGGAGTCACTTGCATCCTCAAATGCATCAGGGCTAGGTTCGCATTCTTCTAGAACTGCCTCTCCCATGATTGGCTCTATGGAGAAGACTGAAATATCATAGGCATCCTCATCACAGTGAGGTGTCCATTGTTCTTCGTTGATGGCTACGTCCATTGTTGCTAAGATTTCTGCCCAACCGTGAGGTTCAAATTCTTCGTCTGGAAAAACTACAGGTGCATAGGCTGGGTCTTGGATTGATCTATGGGTTTCTTTCGCACCTACCTCTCTGGCTTTCTCTCTCTTCTCTTCTTCTACTGCTACCTTGCACATCCATAAGTGAGTGTCTTCATGCATCCATGAGGATCCAGATTCTATGGAATGCACAGATTCCGTATCATCTTTGGCTCTATGGATGGGATTCCACTGGATAGGAGGGACATCTCTATGAGAATAGTCCTTGAGATTGACTTTGGTTGTAACGCCCAAGTGTTGCAAATACAAGGAGTTGGTTCCCCAATCCTGTACCACTTGCAACTGTCGCATAAATGGTCTTCCTAAAATCATCTCATAAGCATGATTTTTGCTGAAGTCACATATAGCAAAGCTATGCTCAAACTCAACACCACAAGTGGTGAGAGTTATCCCTTCCAGCAATCCTAAGGGTCTCTCAATATGACCATCGGCCATCTGCAATTTCATTCTTGTTGGCCTGAGTGCTGGCTTGCCCCAACGCTTCCATAAGGAGGTGGTGGCAATTGCAACTCCTGCACCTGAGTCCAAAATCGCCTTGGTGGTGTATTCCTGGTAGGTGATGGGAAGATAGGTGTTCCCTTCTTCACCTTCACACATATCTCCTATCTTATCCAAGGAAATTTCTGGCACTGTCCTATGGGATCCTACCTGGGAACGAGATTTTGCTATCTCTGGTACTTGTTTGGCTACATGTTTCCATAATTCAGGTCTAACCTTGAGTAGCTCTTCTAACTTGAGATTACACTGCACGTTAGTGTTCTTCACTACCTCTGTATTCCTAGGTATGACTGAGTCGTCGTTCCTTACCATGACTGTGGGTGCTCTCATACATGTGGACTTTGCTTCCCATGGACCTGTGAAGTGGGGTAGCTCCTGTATGGAATTAGACTCAAAGTCCAATCTCTCATGAGACTGAGTACTCTCATGTTCCCCGTAAATAGATGGGATGTCTTGTGGGAATTGGTCGTGTGCATCATCCACAAGTTCAAAGGGAGGGGCGACTTCACTTTCATTATCCCATTTGTCTTCTTGAATCTCTCGTAGGAAATCTGGTGCAAACCGATTCATAGAAGAAGAAGTGTCTGGCTCCGTGGAATTGGGCACATAAGCAACCTGGGAAGGAGGGCTTATTCTATCGTTGGCTCTCTCCTCGTTCTCACGGATGGCTGGAGCGCAAGCTCCCTGGGGAGGGTTACTCATTCTATTACTTTTTCGGACAGGCTCATACGCTCCCTGAGAAGGAGTGTAGGCAGGCTGTGGAGGTACGTGAGCTTCCGAGGGAGGCTCATGTGCCTTTTGGGGGGGAAAATAAGTTTCTTGAGGAGGCACATGGGCTTCCTGAAGAGGCTGGCTTATCCGTTCTCTTGCCCTTTCCTTTCTTTGAGGGGCAGTTTCCTTTTCTGACTGTGCGATTAGCCTCTCTATTCTTTCTAAGGAGGGGAAGTTGTCTGGTTTAGTGGAATTGGCCACACAAACTTCCGATGGGGAATGGTTCATGTTTTTGCTTGCTTTATCTTTTTCTTGATTTTTTTCTTCCTTGGCAGATCTTGCAATTATTCCCTCTAACTTCTCTAGGAATCCATCCAAGTGTAATTGTGTTTTGGCTGAGCCCGAGTAATTGAAAAGGCGGCTGGCTTCAAACATAGTCTGAGCCAGTGCGACCATTTTCGCGCACAGTTTGGTTCTTTCTATCTCTAGGTCAGCTCTAGGATAGCACTTGTCATGATCCGTAACGTTTGGCCCTTCTTGGATTCTGGCCTGATATGCTTTAAGCATCATGTCTATGTCTTCAGGAGTGGGATCAGCTAATACTGATCCTGTTTGGGGTGGTGGGTGGGTTACGTGGGGTGTCTTAGAGGGTGAAGCGATGGAGGGTGATGGGGATGGTAGCGGTGGGAATGTGTGAGAGTGCGGTTGAGATGTGATCTCTATGATTTTAGCCTTGGTTTCTCGTAGACTTTCCTCAAGTTCACTCATCTTCTTTGCCCATTGCCTTTTCATGCGTTCGCGGCTATCTCTCCAAGCTCTTGTTCTCTTTTTATTTTGGCTCTCAGTATCGCTAGTGTCTGGGCTCTTTTCCTTGCCTACCCCTTGGCTTTGCTTCACTGCTTGAGCTCTCGTGACTACCTGTACGGGTGCAGTGGAAGTCACACTTCCGCTGGAATCTACCACTAACTCAATAACATTGATGGGCGTGATTTTTGGCATATTATTGGGGTTCTTTGGGCAATCTCGTAAGAGATGCTCTTTTCCACAATCTTGGCAGAAGCCTTGGATCGTCACTGACTGGGGTTGTGTAGGTGGAGGCAAGGGACAATCACGAATGAGGTGATCTCCTTGGCATCTGTAGCACGGTCCTCTTGGGAATGGAGGTCTTACCTGCCTAGATTGAGGCCTAGGGTTGGGGTTTGCATACATGACGTTCGTGTAATCTGACTCCCAACTAGGTTCGTTTGTCTCTTCGCTATAATAGGACTCACCATGCTCAGGAGACTGCATGTAGTAGGCCTGGGGGCTATCAACATGTGTAGAATCAAAGCTATGGTCACTCGGGTCACTTTCAGAAAGCAAGGATGTTACAGGGACTATAGCTCTATTCAGGTTCTCTTCTGCAGCAGTATACTTTACCGGAATCACATTAGCTGGGGCTGGGGGTTGTTGTGCTAGCACAGGCTGAGGCCTTTGTTGGTTTTGATATTGAGGTTGGAAATTTTGTTGTGGCCTGCCATACGGTTGTGGAGGGTACTGGTTCTGGTATCTGCCTTGTTGGTAGGGCTGAGGGTAGGGTTGCCTAACCGCCTGCTTGTTGTATGGGCAATCTTGTGCGGTGTGGTTGGTATATCTCCGTTCTATGATGCAGTACTGGCTACTAGGGTTTACTTGGGGTTGAGCCATAATAGGGCAGACATTCGCCATGTGGTCACCACCGCATGTATAGCATCTTTTCACAGGGGCAAACCTTGGGATTTGTTTGCTAGTTACACCTAATTTCTGAGCTACTTTTTCGGCAAGTTCCTCAATTGATGTGGCTTGTGTGGAAGATTGACTAGATGCACTATTTGAATCTTTGTAAATTTTGGACAGCTCTAGCTCTTCTCCTAGGTTATCTTCAATGTCAATGCACATACGTACACACTCTTCTATAGTCCTAGGGTCTTTCAGATACACGTAGGATCTCAATTTTGGACTCAACAATCCGTCAAGGAATAAGGCTACTTGTTTAGCAGATGTGGGTAGCTCCGAAATAGGGCACCTTTCAAGATATTGTCTAAATCTTCTTCCTGCAAGTCTCACAGTCTCTTGAGGGGTTTGCTTGAAGCTGTGAATCAGTGAGGAGGTGTTGTGTCTTATGCCACTCTTGGAGAACTCAATAATAAATGCCTCTAGGAGTTGGTCTATGCTCCTGAACTGGCGCTCGTCCAATGGCTGAAACCATGTAAGTGCCGTATTCCTCAGGGTTAGACCGAAGGCATTGTATTGCGTGAATAGATCCTCAACTTGTTCAGCTCTCAAGACTTGCTTGAACTCCGCCACATGATCATAGGGATCTCCTGTGCCGTCAAAGTAATTCTTCATGGACTTAACTAGCTGGGTGGATCTCAAAGTTCTTGTGTGCTCTCTAGGCCTCGGCAGAGGGAATCCATCTACATTTCTTTGGTTCCTGTGGGCTCTAAGCATCTCAGGTTCTACCCTATTCGTCTCCGTTCTCGTTCTTTCTCTGCCCACTGGATTGGCAAAACTTACTTCTGGTCTATCTTTACTTCTGTCTCTTTGCATGCCATGAGCCTGGGATGTTCCAGCTCCAGGTTGACCATAGGATACATTTGATCTTGGTTGGGGGAAAATGAATTCGCCCTTCCAAGTGTAAGCATGCCTATCATTTTCTGTCACCACAAAGATCCTCTCCGAAGTGTGGTCTAAGTAGGTCACTCTACCTGGGCTATCTGGATCCTTAAACTCATAGATCATGATTGTTCCTATATCAGTTGGGTGATCCGGTTTATACCTCCAAAAGGCTTCGTCCGTTTCTCGATTGAGAAGCAAATCTATGCACTTGTTATCTTGGGGGACCCACTCAGGCGTGATAATCCTAGTGAGAACTGATTTACCTCGAGGGGTTCTAGGTTCCACTCCCATGTTTCCTTGTTCCAAGTCACCTAAGTCCGCTTCTGAAATTACATTTCCAAATTCATCTGTCCTATCTGGATGACTGGTGACTACGTATATGGTTCCTTCTTTGTCCAGGTATGCACCGTTTTCAAACTTGACAGCTGGGTGCTCTAGTCCTATGGATTGGTCAGGGTTTTTAATCTGGACCACGGATCTTCCTAGGCCGTCCTCATAGATGCTAGCACCTAATCGGTTGGTCCTAAGGTACTCTAGCTGCGTTTTGTAAGGGCCTTCTACCCTGTACAAGTAAGGCACACCTGAACTTCCCGTAGGTCTGTCCATGCCTTGAGACATCCCTGATTCACTGGTATCCGAGCTAGGGTAATGAGAGTGGTGACTCAACTGCTGGGCCCACGACCTTGCAGTATGATTGACACTAGCCTCTGAAGACCTAAGGCTTTGTCTCTCTCTTACTAGGTGTCGTCCTGATCTAAGGTTCATATGCCTATCTAAGTAGCCCAATTCTTTGCCCAGAGTACAAGCTCGTTGCCAATCAATTGGTACCAGTCACTTGATTCCTTTTAGTTATTTCTTGTGTTTAAGGTCTTATCTGATATTCCGTTGTCAGGAATACTTGAATGTTCTTCGTACTTTCAGGTTGATCGTCCCACGTTAGGTTCTTTCCTTTATGTTGTCGACAGTACAGAGATTAAGTTTTTAGCTTGAACTTGAGTTTTTAGGTAGTCTTCAACTTGATAGTGGCCTATCGTCGCCCTGACTTACTCCTACTTCTAATCGTTCTTAGCCTAAGCTAGGAATTGACGAAGAGGAGTTGAGAATATTCCGACCTTTCTTGCCGAACCTTGCTCTTTAGTGCTCGAGAAGTTGATTCTCAAGCGTGCGCAACACCCTTGCTTGGATACTCTCAATTGCTTCTCAATAGGCCTGCATAAATCCCAAGATTAGCTCCAAGTAGACCTTTCAATTTACAGACAATTAATTTCAGACACTTTTTTAATGACCCTTGATCCCCCTTTTGTATTGCTAGAAATTTCCTCTAGAGCTCCCTTGGTGTTCCTACCCCTCAGTGTGCCAACTTCCAAATACCCTATCTGAAAATCAACGCGTTATTCTTATAAAAAACAGTTGAGGGCGCGTAGTATATGTCACGAGCTTTCCGACAAGCCCTAGAGCTCAGAAAATGGATTTCGTATGAAAAAGTTATGACCGTTCAGGGTTTAGGGGGTTAACTAGACAAACAGATACTATCAGGGATTTTAATGCATTTTCTAAGGCCTTTGTAAGTATATGAATACTTGAGAGTGCAAATATGCCCAAAATTTAGCCTAAATTTCCAAAAATTTACCCCTTAATTTTTGCCGAAAATGTCTGTCTGTCGCGATAGACGATGTCTGTCGCGATAGACAGTGTCTATCGTGGATTTCTGTCTGTCGCGATAGACGGTGTCTGTCGCGATAGACAGTGTCTATCGTGGATTTCTGTCTGTCGCGATAGACGATGTCTGTCGCGATAGACAGTGTCTATCGTGGATTTCTGTCTGTCGCGATAGACGGTGTCTGTCGCGATAGACAGTGTCTATCGTGGATTTCTGTCTGTCGCGATAGACGGTGTCTGTCGCGATAGACAGTGTCTATCGTGGATTTCTGTCTGTCGCGATAGACGCTATCTGTCGTGAAATTCTGTCTGTCGCGATAGACGGTGTCTGTCGCGATAGACGCTATCTGTCGTGAAATTTTGTCTGTCGCGATAGACGGTGTCTGTCGCGATAGACGGTATCTGTCGTGAAATTCTGTCTGTCGCGATAGACGGTGTCTGTCGCGATAGACGCTATCTGTCGTGAAATTTTGTCTGTCGCGATAGACGGTGTCTGTCGTGAAATTCTGTCTGTCGCGATAGACGGTGTCTGTCGCGATAGACGCTATCTGTCGTGAAATTCTGTCTGTCGTGATAGACGGTGTCTGTCGCGATAGACGGTGTCTGTCGCGGATTTCTGTCTGTCGCGATAGACGGTGTCTGTCACGGATTTCTGTCTGTCGCGATAGACGGTGTCTGTCGCGATAGACAGTGTCTGTCGCGATAGACTGAAAAAACGCAAATTTTTGAAAAACTTCTAGTGATCTAGAGTGCCCTCAAGGTGTAGGTTACAGTGCTAATCATGCATTCACAAAATGTTAAGATTTTCTGTCTGTCGCGATAGACAGTGTCTGTCGCGATAGACAGAGGTTGTCGTCCCGGGACCTGTGCAGAGCCTGTCGTACCTGCGCACACTGCTGGGGATGATGGTACAGCAAAAAACCTGCAAAATAGCTCAAGAAACATGCAAAAAACAGAGCATGCAAATTCGCTCTCTCGCTCTCTCTCACAAGTGAAATGAGGGAAATGAGGTGGAGATGGGGATATAGTCAAAAAACTGAAATTTTCGCGATGATGGAGATGGACGTGGGAGATGGTGATGATGATGATGAAGATGGTGAAGAAAGTAAAAGAAAACCGATGAGAGTGAAGAAAATACCTACGACTCCAACGCGTCAACTCTACGTCTTACCATCACACGCTCGTCCTCAAAGCTCGATCCCCGGCAACGGCGCCAAAATTTGGTGTAGCTCAGTGATGAGTAGCACCTCCTTTAATGTCAATCCGGGAAGACGTGAGGATGGTATGAAGACCTCGAGCAAGTGGCTGCACAAGTGCGTGAGTGAGAAGCACACAAGCATGCACACACATACACACACACGCGCACACACGGCAAGACAAAGAGGGAGAATCAATGGAGTTCTTTAGATTACTTTCAAAAACTCTTACAAGTTTGTTTCAATTACAATCTACCCCCAAAAATGAGCTCTCTAGCTCCTTTTATAGTTTTTGACTAGCTTTGGCCCTGTCCAGACCTAGTGTCCGGCCTAGTTAAAAATTAGGTTCCAGGGCTTATTTGAGGGCTCAAACGAAGTCTAAAAATTATGAAAATTGGTACGATGGTACTTCTAATACTCCTCAAGCTCGAGGACTCCTCGGCTTGCACAAAATGGAGTCTATTCTACCAAAAACGGGATTTACAATGTTTGTGTAGTGATTAAAATCACTTGAGTTGTACATAATCCATGGGAAAAAATGATCTGGCCTTTTTGCCGTATTGTGCATGACTCCTCTGTTGCTTTGTATGCCAACACCAACACCCCCCTCCCTCTCGCTTTTGTTGTCCTCGACATAGCCTTGTTGTGGGGTCTGTCGGATATAATTCTGTAGTAGGTCATGAGCGAGGGTGTGTTCTAAAATGTGGATACCTCTTGCTAGATCAGCTTCGAGTTTTTCCCAATCGATTGGTTGAGGTTCCTCTTGTGGCGGGAGTCTGTAATGTGTGGAGTACACCAGTTGTTCACAGACAAATAATTGTAGTAGATGTGTAGGCCTGCTTATGAACCCTTTTGAGTTTTTTACTTTAATGTCAAATGCCTTCTAGGAGCGGCGACGTGGCATGGGTCCCCAACATGGGTTGTACTTCAAGTGGAGTGGTGCCTTGGCCCAAGTGCTAATCATTTCGGGATATTCTTGTAATAAATCCTGGCACCAAGTTGGTTGATATATTTCTCCTCTCTGCGCATCTGTCGGCAAGTCTTTAGGCTTAAATTGACTTGCGTGGGAGGGTTTCTTGCCTGTTTCCTTTTCGATGGCTAGCTGATATTCTGCCATTAACATAAAATACGGCTTATATTGTAGCTCGTGCCCAGATATGTACCTACGGGGGACCAATGAGCAAAGTAAGGTGATTGTAATATTCGTTCTTCAATCATTGCCATTGCATGTAACTGTGCTTCCACAGGTGCTGAGTGGGTTCTGCCAAGTTCTTCAACCGTCTTCATCCATGCGGGAGTAGGAAGTTCAAAAGTCGTCTGATCTTCGGCCGTGACGCATCCCCCTGGGATGGGTTGGGGTTCATATGCTTCTTCAAAAGTGTCCTCCATTGGGATAGTCACTGTTTCTTCATCTGCTGGTAGTTTCGGTGGGGAGTCTGGCCTGGGGGTTCTTCGTAGGCTGCTATCTGTGTTTGGAGAGTTACTACCTGGGCCTTAGAGCGTGGAGTTCCTCGATGATTTCAAGAGACGGGTCCGCAAGAGCTGGTAGTCCTTGCTTGTAATTGGAGCAGTTTGTGGTCTTCTTTGAGCTTCTGGAATTCCTCGTTCAGACTGTCATATTCCTCTAATAATCTGACATGATCTTCCAATAACATCTTCATAGATTCGGAGGGGACAACTTTGAAGCAACTAGGACTCAAGGGCTCGCCCGGTTGATCTAGAGAAGCTTCCAAGTTTTCTCTGTTCTGTTCCTGTAGACGTTGGTTCTCTTCTTTAGCTGTTGCCAAGTGTCGTTTGAGTAATCCCATGTTTCTCGTCAGCGTCGCATTGCGAATAGTCTGAGCTCGCGACAAATTGTCAATGTTTGTAACGACCTCTTTTGTCTTTTGTTCACTTTCAAGTTCCAGTTTGTGATAGGCCTCGCGTAGATCTTGGTAGTGGGTGTTAAGCGATGCATTCTCGATTGTTAAGGAATTCAGCCGCGACTGTAAATCGTTTGTTGTCTGCTGCAACGTCTGGTAACTAGTTCCAAGAGATGCAAACTCATCTCTCACTTGAGTCATGCATGCGAACATCTGACAAAATGCAGTGTCCATAGTGATAAAATTAATGGTGTGGTGAATGCAGATGTTGTGGGTGTGGGTGTTGATGCAAGGGGAAAGGGAAATGGGGATGGGAATGTGGATGCAGTGGTGATTGTAGAAAAAGTGATGTGCCTAAATGTGGTGGTAGAATAGACGATGTGAGTGGTGGTGCAGTGGGTGGTGATATGTCCATGTCACTGGACGTGGTGTCAAGTGCCGTAACTGTGTGAGTGGAGTGATAGTGGGTGCGTGAGTGGGTGTAAAGACAGGATTTACAAAGGTGGCAGAGTAATTTACAGATGGGATCTCTTGTACTGCTTGGTGGAGAGGAGGAAGAGGAAAGGCAGTTGGTTGGGGAGGTAAAACTAGGGAAAAAGTCAATGGAGGTGGAAATGGAAATAGGTGTCTTGGAGGTGTGGGGAAGGATGGATGGAGAAATGGACTGGATAGAACTGTGGATGTTCGAGGAGGTAAGCTAGGTTGCGTAGGTGCGGAAAGGGTGAGAGGAATTGAAGCAACAAAGGCTTCAACTATTGCACTGTCGAAGGATGTGGATGGTCTAGGAGGGGCAAGGTGTATAGGAGAGAGTGGAGGGATGGGATGTGAAGGAGGAGCAGTTGGTGTGGTGGGTACTTCGATGATAATGGTGGTATGTACAGTAGTAGTGTCGGGTGAGGAGTCGATGATGATTGTGTCTTCTGCTAAACATTCATCAGGGATAAGATGGGCTTCCCTGGCTTGTTTTGAAGATTGGCCATCTGTTGGTACACGGATGTATTGACCTGGTTTGGATAATAAGCGAACTCGATGTGGGTCAAATTGTGGTAGTGGCTTCCTCTACAGATATCTTAATGCTTCATTTGTGCCTACTGACTTAACTAATTCTCTGAAGCCTTTGATGTAGGCTTCTTTGAAGCCGCCTGTGACTAGTTCCTCTTCTATAAGCGCTTGGCTTTCTTCCTCATATAGCTTTTTACGCGCCCAGACTTTTTCCATGATGCGATATAACTTCTTGATTGCCAAGGTGTAGGCCGCTGCTTCAAATGTTTCATCTTCATAAGTGCTACTGTCACCCTGGGTGTCAGTATGTTGTTCTTGTTCATCCGTCTGCATATTCTCTTGGGAGTCATGAGTGCCCTGGCTAGCTTCCTCATCTCCATCGTCCTCATCTGTTTCTGTCCTTTCTTCTTCTGAGCTGGATACTACTTGTCCTTGCTGTTGATCAGGTGGAGTGGTAGGGTAGCTTGGTCGTTCATATTCTTGAGAGAAAAATTGTCCTTCAAAAAATTGAAATTCATTTGAAAAGGCATCCGACATTTCAAAATCAAACGTTGTATGCGTTGGTTCTGCTTCTAGGTTGGGTATCGGAAAAGAAAACGCTTTCGCACCAATAGTGGTGGGAATTTCTGTTGCAGTGGTGGTAGGTTCCTGAACTGATGTTGCCTGTGAGGTAACTGCACTGGTAGTGCCTTCTGTAATAACAAGTCGTGACAAGCGTATGCGAATAGGTTGTATCACTGCAGGGGGTTCCGTAGGAGATTGCTCTGGAGAGGGTTGAGGAGAAGGGGACTGTGGAACTTGTAGGCATGGGATAGATCCTCTCATGCGCTTGCCTGCTCGTCCCTTGCTAGATTTCCTAGCTTTCTTGGCTATCCCTTTAAATGCCTTTAACTCTTCACTTGTCATCGCACGCTCTATTGGCAAGTCATATGCCAAACACATATACATGATCCTTATGAGAGCGCAGCATCCATGGATTATCTTCTTCCTTTCTCATCTGTGTTGTGCTAAGTATAGCTGATCAATGATCCAGTTGGCAAGATCTACAGTTTGGGGTCCAATGCATGATAAGTAGAGTCCAAACCAAATGTGTTTATGGGGCATGGTGAATCGATCCTAAGCTGGAAATGTGAAATGTTGCATACATATCCTTAATGGTTTCGAGAGCTCATGTGTGATTGCTGAAATATCTTCCCACTTGATGACATCCCCACGCTTCATAGGCTCTGGAATTAGCCTCTCTCGCTCTGTTAGAGTATGCGTTCCATGTATCTTGATTGCAGCTCTAATCAAATCTTTAGAAAGGTAAAATTTCTTAAATGGCGGATCATTTAACAAGGACGGTAAAATGAATGTGCCCGGCAAATCCTTGTTCTCAGAGGCTGTCAATGTGGTTACCAAGTAGTAACATCTATAGAAACCTAGTTTAGGCAATGGATCACTGAAGTATTCAGTGAAGCCAGCTCTCGCCCAAACATGCTTTAAGTCTTCTGGTGGAGTGCTTCAAACTCTCTTGCGAAAAACTGGTACTTGCCCCATGTACGGTTATCAAAAGTGAAATTGGTATCGAAAATAAAATTTGCATCGGCCAAAGGTCCTGTTAAACCTTGGAACCAATGGGAGTTGCGATGGACCTTTTCCGTGTATCCCCTAGGAGGGTCATCGATCGGCATAGATCCTGGAAATCCTTGAAATTCTGGGGGTTGAGCCGTGGGATGCGGTTCTGCCAGTAGGTCAGAAAAATTCACCACAGGTACACTGGGGCCAGCTTCAGGTGGTCCTTCTGCCTGCGTGATGAGTGATGCGAGTGCGTAGAAGATCTGCTACAAAAGATTAGCACATTAGTATGGAAATTAATCATGATCCCATTAAAGTGAGACCGCAATCCCTTTCCATAACCGATGTGTAACCCGTGTAGCCAAGTATTGTGATGATTTTTGCAATACTAGTGCAGGTCTCTAGACACCTATATGCTTTAGATAGTGCATACATTGCTTGATGAGATGTTATTATAAGTGATGTTGGGTGATAGTGTGTGGATTTGTACAAAGTTCAGTTGTGAATGAGTTATTACAAGGGTAGTGTTTAGTCAGGATGGGAGTAATGTTAGATAAGGGGGTCGGAGAAGATGTCTGGATACGTTTTGGTATCCACTTCCTAAGAGTTTCTGAGCGGGTGGTATGTTTCTACGGAGGGACAAAAGGTGATATCGGATGTGATGGTACTAAGGGGTGAAAAGATTTCTGAGGGTTATATATTACATGGTTTGAGGGTTGAACTATAATACACTATTTGGGTACCCAAATCTGCATGGGTGTGGGTTGATTTATAAGGTACTTCTTGGCGATCCAAATTTGTCTGCTCTTCATACTTGAGAAGAAGGTTGAGAAGACTTTGGATACTGCCTCTGCTTCTGCTTTAACTTCTTCCTATCATTTTTCGCATTGCTGAAATCCGTCGGTGGTTTCTGTCCTTTTGGCACCCATATTTTTCGCGTGCCTCTTGCTTTGTGATACTGATACTGCTACTTTCTTCCTTGTGTCATCTGATAGTGTCGTCGGTCTGGGTTCCTCTGTTGTGGTTGACTCCTTTGTGGTTGAGGTTGAGAGGTCCGATGGACACTCTACTTTGGAAAAGAAGGGAGGTCCAACACTTGCAAAACCTGCCCATTAGGAAGTGCATCGTTTTGTACCATTAATCTAGGCCAGTCTGCAGTAAGTGTGGAAGGATGGGCACCGCAGGGTGTTTTGCCCATGTGGCTGCTGATGCAGTCCACCTCACCGCTGATGCAACCCACCTGATCGTTGATTGTCTCCATTTTTTCTACTGGAAGACCAGGGGAAAATCTCGTGACAATCTTCTATCTGGCGATGATCCATCGCCAAGCTCTCATGGGTTGACTTTGGAGGGAGCATGCTTAGCTGAGGGATTTGGCCAAATATATTCAGGTCCTCCGTCGCAAGCGTTTCATAGGGTCTAGGGTTACATACCTCAGGTGGAGTGTTGTTAGGGAAGTGTAGCGGTATCACTCGCCTCTGATCTAAGGTTCCAATCTGCAAGGAGCCTTGTCTAAGATTTAGGTCCACTGAGTGATCCTATAACCAATCTTGGCCAAGGATTAGGGGTTCTATCAGGTCCTGGTCATGGCACACTAGAAGCTCCATGCCTCCTAGCCCTGTGAGGTATGCCTCAATTGGCCGCTGTTGAAGCTCAAAGTCAAGGACAAAGCATGGAAGCACATCAAAAGGTGGACACACAAGGAAAGGGAGCAAGTAGGGAGCTCCAAGAAGTGTATGTCAAATTTTCAGAAGAATCCCCTACAAAAATAGTGATTTTCATCACTAAAAACCATTGTAAATACCATTATCTATTTTTAGTAACTCCATTTTGTTCAAGCCGAGGAGTCCTCGAGCTTGAGGAGTATTAGAAGTACCATCGTACCAATTTTCATATTTTTTAGATCTCGTTTGAGCCCTCAAATAAGCCCTGGAACCTAATTTTTAACTAGGCCGGACACTAGGTCTGAACAGGGCCAAAGCTAGTCAAAAACTATAAAAGGAGCTAGAGAGCTCATTTTTCAGGTTAGATTGTAATTGAAACGAACTTGTAAGAGCTATTGAAAGTAATCTAAAGAACTCCATTGATTCTCTCTCTTTGTCTTGCCGTGTGTGCGCGTGTGTGTGTATGTGTGTGCATGCTTGTGTGCTTCTCACTCACGCACTTGTGCCGCCACTTGCTCGAGGTCTTCATACCATCCTCACGTCTTCCCGGATTGACATTAAAGGAGGTGCTACTCATCACTGAGCTACACCAAATTTTGGCGCCATTCATGCGACAGTTGCAAGTGGTACAGGATTGGGGAACCAATTCTTTGTACCTGCAGCACTTGGGTGTTACAACCAAAGTTAATCTCAAGGATTACTCTCATAGAGATGTCCCTCCTATCCAGTGGAATCCCATCCATAGAGCCAAAGATGATACAGAATCGGTGCGTTCCATAGGGTCAGGATCCTCATGGATGCATGAAGACACTCACTTATGGATGTGCAAAGTAGCAGTAGAGGAAGAGAAGAGAGAAAAAGCCAGAGAAATAGGTGCAAAAGAAACCCATAGATCAATCCAAGACCCAGCCTATGCACCTGTAGTTTTCCCAGACGAGGAATTCGAACCCCATGGCTGGGCGGAAATTTTAGCAACCATGGACATAGCCATCAATGAAGAACAATGGACACCTCACTGTGATGAGGATGGCTATGACATTTCAGTCTTCTCCATAGAGCCAATCATGGGAGAGGCAGTTTTAGAAGAATGCGAACCTAGCCCTGATGCATTTGAGGATGCAAGTGACTCCGATCTAGAGTCAATCATTATGGACCCACCATTTGCATCAGATGAAGAATACTTCCATGAAGTAGAATTTCAACCCCAGGGGCATGGAGAGCTTACAAATGAGGTAAGATTAGCAACACACGTGACCCCGAAGGAAGAAGGAAAGAAACGAAAGAAGAGAGAAGCCTTACCAGAAGAGGAAGAATCTTTGTTTGAGGTCCCAGAAAATTTTAAGAAGTATGAGATAGATGACAGGAGGGTCATGATTAGAATGCCCAAACGAGAGGCACAATCAGGAGAGGCCTATGATAACAAAGAAACTACCAAGAAAATAGTAGTGGCCATAGAAGAAGGAGAGGAGAGATGCACGTACATAGGCCATGACCTGACAGAAGAAGAAGAGCACGAATTGATTGCCTTGCTAAGAGAATACAGAGATGTATTCGCTTGGAGTTACAAGGACTTGAAAGGTGTTGACCCTGACATATGCTCACACACTATCCCCATGACCTCAGATGCCAAACCCTCTAAGCAAAAGCCTTATACATATAACGATAATTACGCTGCTAAAATCAAGGAAGAGATAGATAGACTGGTCGAAGCTGGATTTATCTATGAAATTGAGCACACTGAGTGGGTATCACCCATCGTAGTGGTGCCCAAGAAGAATGGCAAACTGCGCGTGTGCATTAACTTGAAAAAGGTTAATGCAGCCACAATTCGAGATAACTATCCACTTCCCATCACAGAATATCTCTTAGAAAGAGTGGCAGGCAAGGAAGTGTATAGCTTCCTTGATGGATTTTCGGGCTACAATCAAGTAGCCATAGCTCCAGAGGATCAGCATAAGACAGCCTTTGCCACAGAATGGGGCATTTTTGCTTTTAGAGTAATGCCATTTGGGCTTACCAATGCACCAGCTACCTTCCAGAGGTTGATGTGCCATGTGTTTAAGGAGTTCCTGAGGAAGAGTTTAGAAGTCTATGTTGATGACCTTTGTGCTCATTCCAATGTTAGACAAACCCACATTCCTGAACTCAGACAAATCTTTGACAAATGTAGAGAATATCAAGTCTTCCTGAACCCAGAAAAATGCGTTTTTATGGTCAGGCAAGGCAAGATTCTAGGACACATAGTGTCAAAGAATGGCATATCTACCGACGAAGAAAAAGTGAGAGCCATAGCAGAGCTACCTAGGCCAAAGAATGTCAAAGAAGTACAAGCTTTCATGGGGCACTGTGGTTATTATCGACGATTTATACACATGTATGCTGTCATTGCAAAGCCCATGTACGGACTTCTGACAAACTTTGAGTGGACGGATGAATGTGAGAATTCCTTCCAAGAGCTTAAACGAAGATTATGTTCAGCACCAATCTTGACCACACCAGATTGGAATAAGCCATTCCATGTTCATGTGGATGCATCCAATTATGCCATTGGATGTGTGCTTGCACAACCTACTGGTGAAGGTAATATGGATCTTCCAATTGCCTATGCCAGTAGACAATTGAATGCGGCTGAACGGAATTACACCACTACAGAGCGAGAAGGATTAGGCATGGTATATGCAGTTAAGAAATTTAGACACTATTTGCTTGCAAATAAGTTTAAATTTTTTACTGATCATCAGGCATTGTTATATCTTGTAAACAAGCCATGCAATACAGGAAGATTAGTAAGATGGTTTCTCTTGCTAATGGAATATGATTTTGAGGTTGTGGTAAGAAAAGGGAGGACCCATTTGAGAGCTGAACATCTTTCTAGGCTTACATCGGGAGAAGCCCCACAAGGAGTATCAGATGACCTTCCTGATGCTTACTTGTTCAATTTGGAAGTGGTGCCGCAGTGGGCTAAGCCATTGGTACCAGTATTGACATACGGGCCTAATCATCCAGTGGTAAACACACGGAATAGAGAGATCGTAAAAGCCCAAAAGTATCACATCATGGCAGGAAGCATGTACAAGCACACAGATCAAGGGATCTTGGCTTGTTGCGTAGAAGAGGATGAGTACGCTAAATGGTTGCAATTAGCACATGTAGGTGCGTTAGAGCAACACTACTCATAGCAACGAACTTTACAGACCCTAAAGAGACTCGGAGTACATTGGCCAACTATGGAAGCTGATGCCCAAAAGTTGTGCAAGGAATGCCCAATCTGTTGCACTAAACCACCTGTGGAACATGCCACTCTCTATCAAGTCTCCATTGTGCCAGATTGGAGTGAACCTCTAGTATCCTTCTTGAGGACAAACACATTCCCTCCAGACATGACTCTAGCTAGGAAAAGGAGTTTAGAACAAGAAGCCCAGGATTATTCACTCATTGGTGATAATCTATATAAGCGTGGTAAAGATGGTTACCTGAGGCTATGTGTCCATGAAAGTGAGTATCTTAAGATCTTAGAAACTGCTCACCAAGGTGTAGCAGGAGGACACTTTGGACCGGATCGGGTGATCAAGGCAGTCCTATTTGCGGGCTTCTGGTGGCCTACCCTTCACATGGATGCACATACCTATGTGAAACGGTGTGATGTCTGTCAGAGGACTCAGTATCCTATACGCAAAGATGAGATGCCACTGAAACCTATGATGGGTGGACGTGCATTTTCTAAGTGGGGAATAGACTTCGTAGGTCCTATCAATCCCCCAGCCAAGGGTTCTCATGCGGAATACATCATTGTTGCAACAGATTATCTCACCAAGTGGGTAGAGGTAAAAGCTACGACAAAGAACGATGCTCAGACAACTGCCAAATTCTTGTTTGAGAATGTATTCACAAGATACGGGCTACCTATCGAGCTGGTAAGTGATAGAGGCACTCATTTCTTAAATGAAGTGATTGAAAATCTACTCCAAGAATTCTTGGTAATACACAAGAAGTCTGCCCCCTATCACCCTCAAGCTAATGGACAAGCTGAGAGCACTAATAAGATCTTATGCAATGTACTGACAAAATTAGTGAACACTAAACGCTCTGATTGGGACAAACAGCTACACCATGCTGTTTGGGCATACCGAGTTGCCTACAAAACGGTACTCCAAGCCACCCCCTTTCAGATGGTATTCGGCCAAAACGCTGTGCTACCCTTGGATTTCCTGATTCCTACGTTGAAAGTAGCACAAGAGCACGAATGGACAGGTCATGAGCTCTCCTCTAGGATCTTTGACCTTGAACGATTAGGAGAAACAAGACTGAGAGCCGCTGCAGGAATATATGCAGCCAAGAAGAGACAGAAGGCATACTTTGATGCCCACGTAAAGGATAAGGGTTTGAAAGCAGGAGATCTAGTTTTAGTCTATACACTGAAACAACACGCAAGGAAGCTAGAAAAGAGAGGCTACGGACCAATGATCATCAATAGGATCTCCACGAGCGGAGCAGTACAACTAGCCACGTTAGAAGGTGATGTTCTCCCAAACTATATTAGCGGTTGCAGAGTCAAGTTGTATCAGGAACCCCTCACGGAGGAAATGCTCAGCCGACTCAACACTGCTAAGAAACGCAAAGAGGAAGAAAAGCGAGTTCGAGAAGAAGCTCAAGCAGAAGCTTTAGAACGCATCAGAAGGATGAAGTTACGAAGGCAAGGCCGAGATCAGACTAGAACAGATGACAATGCAGATCAAGGATATCCTATGGCCATGTGTGAAGTCGCAGGAACAAGCTCGCATAGGATAATTGATCGACGTCCCTTCATAACCCTAGATATAGGACAAGGAAAGAGTGCAAGGACCGTAAGAGCCTTGATTGACTCAGGTGCAGCCACTAGTGCTGTTAAATTGTCTTACTGTCAAGAGTTGCAATTAACTGTCAATCCTATGGAAGCGTATCTCATAGGATTGGGCGGCGTGGAAACCCCTTGCATGGGCGAGGTGGAACTTCCCCTCTACATTCATGATGAGGCAATGACAGTTAAAGTACTAGTGTGTCAAGATGAGGATCTCACTGAACCCCTTGTCTTGGGTCAAGACTGGATCTATGACCAAGCAGTCCACTTGAACCTAAGAAGTGGACTTCTTCAGATTTGGGTCAATCATAGTCGAATTACAGTAGAGTTAGATAATGGAGCACTCAAGGAACTAGGAAAGGCACAGACTCCTAGTCCTTCTAGGAATACACATGAAGATGACCATGTTGTTCTTGTCCAAAACTATGTGTTGCAGAGGAATGATATTCGCAAAAAAGGAGTCAGAGATGCAAAGGAACTCCCTTCTTTTCCAAGGGCCAGAAGGAGGCAGCAACTAAGGGCAAATCAATCACTAAAGACTCCCCGGACGAGAGACCAAAAGAACGCGCGAAGCAGAACAACTCAACCGATGAAGCAGATATGGGTACGCAAAGGAGAGCAACCACCAACCTTGCCCCCACAAATTCCATCCATGCAAACCAACCAGGCCAGAAGACGAAGGAAGCAGCTCAGACAAGCTCAATCACAAGGTATCCAACAAGTTTGGGTGCCTAAGAAGTTAGCTGCAGCTCAACAAGGGCAATTACAGATGTGGGTACCTAAGAAGCTCCTACATCCACAACAACCTTTGTTCTCCCACATGCAAAAGGTTTCAACAAAGAAGCCAAAAAGAGAAAAGGGTAAGAACCACGTACAGAGACCAAAGGAAGATCAAATCAGCTCTTCAACATTAGTAAGAAGACATGCAAAAAGGATATGGGTTTGGAAGCCAAAAGTGCAAGTAGTCTCCACCGAACCAAAGCGTCAACCACACTGGATACCACAGTTCAGAAAGCATCCAATAAGAAAGACGCCTGAAGTGACCTCTACAGTGCCAAATGATGTTCTAAAATGGACTCCAATAAGGAGGATCACATCAGTTCGAGACTCAATGGATACCTCTACCAAGATCGTCATCAATCTCCACAAATGACATCAAAAGCCTCGAACGAGCAACAACCATGTGCTCCTTGCACAACCCTGTCCTTTGCACCATTCAGGTCATGCATTTCCAAAGTATGCATTAATATAGGGCCACATTACACGGCCGTGCATAGCCACACTTGAGAATCCCACGCACAAGAGCACAGTGACATATGTCAAATATTTCTATTGATACTAACTTTTGTGTTCTTGTTTTGTGATATCCTTTTCTCTCTCAAAAAAAAAAAAAAAAAAGGGGGGGAGAAAGAAAAGTGGGAGAGAGCTTGTTCCCAGGTTTGGCTTATGAAACATGAATGAGTCACGCTTAGTTGAAGGTGGAACTGTTGATTACTAGGCATTTATCAATTTGGATAGAAGTGTGTCTCGGCCAGCAGTGAGATTATTGCTGCCTTATCTGGAATGAAGAGCTTGAAGGTCCGCAACTTGAGTGAGGCTTAACTACTTCATGTACCAGAGCATCCAAGGAGATATCTGCAAAAGGTAGTTCTGAAGGAGAAGACTCCTGCATATGAGGAGAGAGGATCCACCACTCAAAAGATCTCATCAGTGGACAATCAACATGGACATTCATCAACACTGTTCCATCCCAAAGGCCGAGCGTACAACACGAAGAGACAAACATCCATCAACCTTCTCCATGGTAAGTATCTTTACTCTGGAAACACCATAACCATGATAGTTTAGGAAACCTCTTCGTCAACATACCCTTGAGCACTTAGCTCAATACCCGCAATTCTTGCACCATACTTCTTGCCATGCATTATCCAAGTACGCATACGTAGGGCCACATTACAAGGCCATGCACAAGGCACATAATTTGTTCAACCCATGCACTAATGCACTTAACCATCATCCATTATGGGTTACAAGTATTTGGCATGAAAACTATGAAAGCCATCTTTGGAAGAATCAGAGGACATCACGGTGACCACTACAAGAACAAGGGAGCCATCCACCACCGAGAGTTGCTCACAATCAACATTGACCACATCCTTTGAGCAGCTAGCAGTTTTGGAAAACTCACAAATGCACCACCCAGATGGAATACAAGGCAGAAGTACGTACAAAGGGACTACAAACTGCAAGAGATAACAGTGGCAAAGTGAAGAACCAGACAAACGACCAGGATACATTGGGAAGAGGGATCGCCCCTGGTGGACGCAAAGGACGCTACCTCTCAACGTACTACATGGAACGACCACCACAACAAGGGTCTGTCAGGGACGACAGACTCGAGAGGGGGGGGAGTGTTGAAGCTCAAAGTCAAGGACAAAGCATGGAAGCACATCAAAAGGTGGACACACAAGGAAAGGGAGCAAGTAGGGAGCTCCAAGAAGTGTATGTCAAATTTTCAGAAGAATCCCCTACAAAAATAGTGATTTTCATCACTAAAAACCATTGTAAATACCATTATCTATTTTTGGTAACTCCATTTTGTTCAAGCCGAGGAGTCCTCGAGCTTGAGGAGTATTAGAAGTACCATCGTACCAATTTTCATATTTTTTAGATCTCGTTTGAGCCCTCAAATAAGCCCTGGAACCTAATTTTTAACTAGGCCGGACACAAGGTCTGAACAGGGCCAAAGCTAGTCAAAAACTATAAAAGGAGCTAGAGAGCTCATTTTTCAGGTTAGATTGTAATTGAAACGAACTTGTAAGAGCTATTGAAAGTAATCTAAAGAACTCCATTGATTCTCTCTCTTTGTCTTGCCGTGTGTGCGCGTGTGTGTGTATGTGTGTGCATGCTTGTGTGCTTCTCACTCACGCACTTGTGCCGCCACTTGCTCGAGGTCTTCATACCATCCTCACGTCTTCCCGGATTGACATTAAAGGAGGTGCTACTCATCACTGAGCTACAGCCGCATTTCTATTCCTGAGTCCTTATAGTGGGACCATCTAATCGCACTAGTCGCAGCTCCTAGTCAATTAAAGCCTTGAGCTCTTGGCAAGGGTTGTCATGCTCTAGCCTGACTGTAATGAATGGTCTCCTATCCACTATGCTAGGATGACTACTTGACTTTGCTTGACACATGGTCATGGGGTATCTGGGTGTTGTTTCCAGATGGTTATAATTTTCTCTCCCTAGTCCTTGTCTTCTTAGCTTCATGCGCTTAATGCGTTCTATAGCTTCTGGCTGAGCTTCAGCTTGTATTCTATTTTCTTCCTCCTTATGCTTCTTTGCCAATGTGAGTCTTCTAAGCATATCCTTAGTAAGAGGTTCCTGATATAACTTGACTCTACAACCACTAATGTAATTAGGCATTATGTCTCCTTCTAAGGTGGCTAACTATACCGGTCCACTTTTCGAGAGTCTGTTAATGATCATAGGTCCATAACCTCGCTTTTCTAATTTCCGTGCATGTTGTTTCAGTGTATACACTAGGACTAAATCTCCTTCTTTTAAGCCTTTATCTTTCACATGCGCATCAAAATAGGCTTTCTGTCGCTTCTTTGCTGCGTATATGCCTACTGCTGCCTTCAGCCTGGTTTCTCCTAATCGTTGCAAGTCCATTATTCTTGTTGATAATTCATGGCCGGTCCACTGATGTTCTTGTGCAACCTTAAGGGTCGGTATCAAGAAGTTCAAAAGAAGCACATCATTTTGACCAAAAACCATCTGAAAGGGAGTTGCATTGAGTACAGTCTTGTAGGCCACTCGATATGCCCAAATAGCGTGATGTAATTGTTTGTCCCAATCTGAATGTTTGTTGTTCATGAGTTTCGTCAGTACATTACAAAGGATCTTTGTTGGCAGTAGTCAAAGGCATAGAAGACGCGGAAGCATGTAAAGACAGAGCATAACAAGGAAGCAAGGAGTCAGTCGAATCATTTTCCAAAGACTTATATTTTATAAATACTTTTCAAAACCTCCAACAGTGATTTTCATCACTTTTGTACTATATGTAACATAGAAAAACCCTTCTTGTAATTTATAGCTCCATTTTATGCAAGCCGAGGAGTCCTTGAGCTTGAGGAGCTTAGGTAGAATGAGCGCACCAATTTTGGTTATTTTTAGACACCGTTTACCCTTTCAAATAGCATCTAGGACCTATTTTTTAACTATGCCGGTCACTAGATGTGAAACCGGTCAAAACTAGTCTAGAATCTATAAAAAGAGGTAGAGAGCTCATTTTTGAGGTTGGTTAGTGTGAGCTTAGAGCTATTGAGTTTCTAATTGAGATCTTGAGCAATAGAGATGATTTCCTACCTTCCATTGTGTCTTGCTTGTCTCTTCGTTGTGTGTGTGCATCTTTATGCTTCTCACCTTCACTCTCACTTCATCTCACATTCACGATCTTCATATCACTCCTATCTCTTCCGCGGATTGACATTTAAGAGGTGGAACTTCTTAACGTGGTCCTCACCATTGTGCTAGAGCAACACCAACTTTGGCGCCGTTGCCGGGGATCGAGTCTAGGACGAATGTGTGATGGTAAGTGTATAGTAAGAAGTGGCGTTGGAAGGTAAAAATTTCAGTTTTTATTGTTGTTTTTACTTAGTTTTTGGTGTTTTTCACCTCCCCCACACTCCATCTTCATCACCGCATCATCATCTTCCACTCCAAAAAAATTAGAAAATTCACCATATCCACCCATTCTTCTCATTTCCCCTCATTTGTGCATGCGAGAGAGAGAGAGCTTTTGTGCTTGCATGTGCTATTGTGTTTTTGAGTTTTCTTGCAGGTACAATGCTCCAGTGCATCAGGAAAGCTGCAAAAAGGTAAAATTTCACTTTCTGTCAGAGATCTGTCGAGTGTGTCAGTCCATCACGATGGTTTGCCAACTTCGACATTTTTGGTATGCGAGTTCACCAAGAGGTAGGTGACACTAGCACTTGCACGGATCCACAACCGCATTTGCAAAATCATCATTTTGGTAGACCATCGCGATTGGCTCACGCCATCGCGATTGTGTCACACCATCACGATTGGCTCACGCCATCCCGACGGCTCAGCCGGACCATCGCGACGGTCTCACACCATTGCAATGGCTCACTTGAGCCATTGCGACGGTTCACTTGGACCATCGCGACGATCCCGTCGACCCCACGCCATCGTGATTGGCTCATGCCATCGCACCGATGCTACCACGTGGCAAGCTAGACCATCGTGATGCTACCCTCAGACCATCGCGACGCCTCGATATTTGAACCATCGTGATTGGCTCAAGCCATCGTGCCTCGGACCATCGCGACGGGCTCACGCCATCTCGATTGTCCCGTTGATCGTTGACCGACACCATCGCGATTGCTCGACGATTAGACCATCGCAACGGTTCATTCGCACCATCGCGATTGCTCACATTTACGCCATCACGAGCGTTCACTTTTACGCCATCGCGATTGTTCACATTCACGCCATCGCGATCATTCATTTTCGGACCATCGCGATCCTTCATCTCACACCATCGCGATAGTTCGCTCCTTCGGACCATCGCGATTGTGCCACGCCATCGCGACGGTCCCAGACCATCACGATTATCTCAGACCATCGCGATTGCTCACCCTAAACACAAATTTTAGGGTTTCAATTTTTGACCAATTTTGGGGCCATTTTTTGAAAATGTTTGGATCATTGCACTCATAGGAGACCCCTTAGCTCAAAGGGAAAGAAAAACCTATTTGTCAGTATTTACTCCCGAGGGCTTGAACGGTCATATCTATTTCATCCGAAGTTCGTTTTTTGACCATTTAGATAAGCTAATTTGAGGTTGACATAGTTGGGACTAGGAAAACCAGGGGGCATTGAAATTTTGGGCAAAAGGGAAAGGACCTTTAAGGGTGTATATACTCAAGTTCTTGATCATCCATTTGGGAATTGGTCTAATATTGGATTTTTCCAGGTCTAGCAAGGACAATCAAGGGCAATCAAGGCAACGCAGTGAAGAACGCAGGGCTTGGGAAGCGCGGCTTCTTGGGCATCAGAGCAACCAGAAAAGCTGACTTGAGGTTGGAAGATTACTCAACCCCCTCAGTCAATTATTAGCTTAGGCTAAACGTTAGCATTGTGGATTAACGACGATAGGAATGCCTCAAGTGCAAGAGATTTTTTTTTTTTTAAGTTCAAGACTAAATTAAAGGTGTGTGATACGAAAACCTAAAGGAAAAGAACCTAAGTCTGACGGAACGAGGACTCAAAAATATAACAGAAAGTCGATTCCTGATGCTTACAGTTAAGACAAAACAAGAACTTAAAGGAATTTAAAAAGAACCAAGCAATTAAAAACAAGGAACATTGACGATCAGAGAGTGCAAGGAAGTAAATTCATGAACCTTAGATCGGGCAAACATATAGGTAAGTCAGACCGACGAAGCCTTAGATCATCAGAAGCAAGCATAGGAACCACTGCACAATCGTGGGCACAACAATTGAATAGTAGTTATCCCTACGAGTTGAGCTCAGATACGAGTGAATCAAAAATGGCTTTTAGCACAGAAAGACCAGAAGGAGGGTCAAATGTTGCACATTTAGAAAGACCCGAAGGACCCTATAGGACTCAGTTAGAATTTCTCCGAACCAACCGCTTAGGTGCTCGCATCTATGAGGATGGTTTGCGAAGACAGGTAGTGCAAATGCATAACCCTGACCAACCCATTGGATTGGAACGTCCAGTGGTGAAATTTGAGAGAGACGCGCACATAGACAAGGAAGGAACAATGTACATCTTAAGTACTTAGCCAAACAATACCAATGAGTTTCGCGTAATACAATTAGAGACGGAAGCGAGAACCCAAGGAAAAGAACCAATAGGAGAAGAACCTAGAACACCTAGAGGGAAATCTGTACTGACACGAGTACTAGTTCCAGATTGGATCCCTCAGGATAACAAAAGCATAGAATTATTCGTAAACAAAGAAACAGACGAAGCATTTTGGAGATACAGAACGGAACAACCGAGCAAGGTAGGCTCCATTATAATCTACGAGTTCAATGACCCATATACACCTGGAAAGGTTGTGTACCTGGATGAGACTTCAGAAAGAGTATTTGTGATACCAGATCACGCTAGAAATACCTATACATGGAGAGGTGATTTGGTCTTTTCTCCATCACGAGCAAACATAAACGCGAGCCAACAAGGGGTTGGAACATCCTCCGCCCATGCTAATCAAAGGGAGAAAAACAAAGAAAGACCTGAAGTAAGTTTCAATCATCCCATAGGGAGAGATAGAACCACCATAGACACGGACAGAGTGGAAAGACAAAGAATGTCGGGTGGTAGAGATGATTTTCCTCTACCCAGACCACGTGAACACGCAAGAATATTAAGACCCACTCAACTAGTAAAATCTATGAAAAACTATTTTGATGGGACAAGAGATCCCTATGACCACGTAGTGGAATTTAAGCAAGTTCTAAGAGCAGAACAAGTAGAAGACATGTTCACACAATATAATGCGTTTGGACTAATGTTAAAGAATACAGCTTTAACTTGGTTCCAACCATTGCAACAAAAGCAATTTAGAGACATCCATCACTTTTTGGAGTCATTCATCACGGAATTCTCTAAAAGTGGAATCAAACATGACACGTCTTCATTGATTCATAGTTTCAAACAGACCCCTCAAGAAACAGTTAGACTGGTAGGATGTAGGTTCAGACAATATGTGGAAAGATGTCCTATGCAAGAGCTACCCTCACAGGCCAAGCAAGTGTCATTGTTTCTAGATGGCCTGTTGAGCTCTAAACAACGCTCCTATGTGTACTTGAAGGAACCCAGAACGCTAGAGCAATGTGTGAGAATTTGCATAGACATTGAAGACAACTTAGGAGATGAGTTGGAACTCTCAAAGGTCTATAAGGACTCAGATTGTTCATCTCTAGCATCTTCAAAATTGTCTAGCTCGATAGAAGACCTAGCAGAAAAGATGGCCTAGAAACTAGGAGTTTCTAGTAAATAGATGCCTAGGTTAACAACAAACAAGCGTTGTTACACCTGTGGTGGTGATCATATGGCAAATGTGTGTCCCAATGCAACACAACCACAAGCCAACCCTAGTGGCCAATACTATACAATTGAGAGAAGATACACGAATCATACGGCTCAAGACGGCCTATACAACAAACAAGCAGTGAGACAAAACTACCCACAAGCATACCCGCAGCCAGGTAGGTATCAAGGTCAGTATAATGCTCAGCCTCATTATTCTAGGCCTCCATAGAACTATACTTATCAGGCTCAACAGAGATCTCAACCTGTCTTAGCTCAACGGCCACCCCTGCCAGCGAATGTCATCTCAGTTAAATACGATGCTGCAGAAGAGAACCTCAATAGGGCGTTAGTTCCCATTCCACCCTTAATTACCGACAGTGATCCGAACTCCAACAACTTTGACTCTACTAACGTAGATAGTCCACCCGCGTACTACACAGAGTCACCAGAACATGTGGAAACATATCAATAGGATAGTCCACCATTCGAACCTAGTTGGGAGCCCGACTATGCTAATGTGATGTACACAAACTAAAGCCACGGGCCCAATTGAGACAGCCAAGACCACAGGGCCCTAGAGGACCATGCTTTAGGTGCCAAGGAGATCATTTCATAAAGGATTGTCCACATCCTCCGATAGCAGGACAGTCACAATACTATAACATACAAGACTTTTGTACCGACTGTGGTAAAGAACATATAATCAAAGATTGTCCTAAGAATCCTGCTAATGCTTCAAATGTGACACCCATCAACGTGGTATTGTAAACAATGCAGATGGATCCAATCCTACATACGTGCCTATCCAAGCTATAACGAGAGCCCAGGCGCTCTTACAGAATCAACAACTTAATCAGGAGAAAATAACCGGAACCAATGAAGTTGGAGAGTCTAGCAGTAAAAAAACAAAATCTTGGAAAGCTTCTAGAGAAAGGATAAAAAGGAAATGGAGTAAAAAAATAACTGAGTTGGAAGGAAGTTTAAAAGAATCCAGAGCCAAAATCCTAGAATTGACTTAACAAGAATTGAATCAAGAGAACCTAGCTCAAAAATCAGGATCAGTTTTAGCAGAACCCATACCGGAAAACCTAGACATGATGTTTCATGCGTATCAAGCCATTAAAAGAAGGACCTCAAATAGTTGAAATGAGTAAGAAGTACCCTCGAGCAGACTTAGAAATTGAGAGGACTAAACTTTGCATGAAGATGGTAGAATTAGCACAAACTATGTTCGAAGCATCTAGATATCTAAATTGGAATAACATGGCAAAATCAGAATTACACTTTCAAGGACTAATGGAGAGGCTAGAATACTTGATCGATAGCAAAGAGAAAAAGAATCAGCATAGGAACCCTGTTGTTTCGGAGACACAGGAAAGGAATGCACCATCCCTGTCTCAAGTACCCAACACGGAAGGTGAAGACAACCTGTCTTCCATATATAGGTATTCACATGAATTTTTGAGAGAAATCCAAGAAGAGAAGTGGAGAAAAGAACAAGGAAATCATCCTCCTATTCAAGAAATAGATGACTTGCAGGAACAATTTCCCCAAGATATCCCCTCTATTTACGATAATGTAGAGGAAGAACAACTGAGTGAACACACAGGTTTCGAATCCAATTCTTTACAAGAATTACCTCAGTTCACAGGACCTTGGGAAGCAAAGTCTATTAGTATGAGAGCACCCATGATAATAGTGAGGAATGAAGAATCAGTAATCCCTAGAAACACGGAAGTGATCAAGAATACCAAAGTTCAATGTAATCTCACCCTAGAGGAATTGTTAAAGGTAAAACCAGAACTATGGAAACATGTAGCAAATCAATTCCCTGAGCTTGCTACTACACCCTCACAGATAGGATCGCATAAGAAGGTACCAGAGATACCCATAGAAAGAATCGGAGATGTAAGCAAAGGAGAGGAAGGTAACACTTATCTTCCAATAACCCATCGAGGATACACCACAAAAGCCATCTTAGATTCAGGAGCCGGAGTAGCCATTGCTACCACCGCTTTATGGAAACATTGGGGTAAGCCAGCACTAAGACCTACCAGGATGAAGCTACAAATGGCTGACACACACATAGAAAAACCATTAGGCTTACTAGAAGGCATATCTCTCACCACTTGTGGTGTAGAGTTTAAGCATACCTTTGCCATTTGTGATGTTGCAAAAAATCATGCTTACGAGATGATTTTAGGACAACCATTCATGCTTCAATTGCAAATTGTACAAGATTGGGGAACTAATTCTTTGTACTTACAACAGTTAGGTGTGACTACTAAAGTCAATCTTAAAGACTATTCCCATCGAGACATACCCCCAATACAATGGAATACCATCCATAAGACATAGGTAGAAACGGAATCAGTACACTCATTGGAATCAGATCCTTCATGGTTGCATGAGGACACTCATCTATGGATGTGTAAGGTAGCAAAACAAGAGGAAGAATGGTTAAAAGCCAGGACCTTAGGTTCAGAACAACATCCACGAACTCTTCAAGATCCAGCTTACACACTTGTAGTATTTCCAGATGAGGAGTTTGAACCCCATGGTTGGGCAGAAATCCTAGCAACCATGGATGTAGCCATCAATGAAGAACAATGGACACCCCACTGTGACAAGGATGGCTATGATATTTCAGTTTTCACAATAGAGCCAATCATGTGTGATTCGATTATTGAAGAATGTGAACCTAACACTGATGCATTTGAGGATGCAAGTGATTTTGTTCTAGAGTCAATTATTATGGACTCACCCTTTGCATCAGAGGAAGAATAGTTCCACGAAGTAGAAACTCACCCTCAGAGACACGAAGAGATTATGGATGATGTGAGGTTAGCCACTCAAGTGACCACTAAGAGTGAAGGTAAGAAACGAAAGAAGAAAGAAACCATGTCAGAAGAAGAAGAATCTTTGTTTGAGGTTCCGGAGAACTTCAAGAAATATGAAATAGAAAATAGATGAATCATGATACGAATGCCTAACAGAAAAGCTGACGTTGGAGAAGTATATGATAATCGAGAGAAAACCAAAAAAATGATAGTGGCCATAGAAGGAGAAGAAGAAAAATGTGCATACATAGGGCATGATTTGACGACTGAAGAAGAGGAAGAATTAGTTGCCCTATTGCACGAATATAGAGACGTTTTCGCTTGGAGTTACAAAGACCTAAAAGGAGTAGATCCAGATATATGTTCTCATAGAATCCCTATGACTCCAGATGCAAAACCTACGAAACAGAAACCATACACATACAATGATAACTACACTGCTAAGATTAAAGAGGAGATAGATCGCTTGATAGAAGCAGGATTCATTTATGAAATTGAGCATACCGAATGGGTATCCCCCATTGTGGTCGTGCCCAAGAAGAATGGAAAATTGCGTGTGTGTATTAACCTTAAAAAAGTTAATGCCTCCACGATTAGAGACAATTATCCTCTTCCTATCACGGAACATTTATTGGAAAGAGTTGTGGGCAAGGAAGTTTACAGCTTTCTTGACGGTTTCTCAGGCTATAATCAAGTAGCCATTGCTCCAGAAGATCAACACAAGACGGCTTTTGCCATAGAATGGGGCATTTTTGCATTTCGTGTGATGCCTTTTGGCTTAACAAATGCACCCGCCACTTTCTAGCGACTCATGTGTCATGTTTTTAAGGAATTATTGCGCAAGAATTTGGAAGTTTATGTCGATGATTTATGTGCACACTCGAATATTAAGCAGACGCATATCCCAGAATTAAGACAAGTATTTGACAAATGTCGTGAATATCAAGTTTGTCTGAACCCAAAAAAATGCGTTTTCATGGTCAGGCAAGGAAAAATTCTAGGACACATTGTGTCAAAGAATGGAATCTCTACAGATGAGGAAAAAGTGAAGGTAATTGCAGGTCTACCTAGAACAAATGACGTAAAAGAGGTACAAGCATTTATGGGACATTGTGGTTATTACAGACGATTCATACATATGTATGCAATCATAGCCAAGCCTTTGTACTCTCTTTTGACCAAGTTTGAATGGACATATGAATGTGAGAATTCATTCAATGAACTTAAACGACGTTTGTGCTCAACACCTATATTAACAACCCCGGATTGGAGTAAGCCATTCCATGTACATGTGGATGCATCCAACTATGCCATAGGATGTGTGTAAGCACAGCCCACGAATGAAGGAAATATAGATCTCCCCATAGCTTATGTGAGCAGACAGTTGAATGCAGCAGAAAGAAATTACACCACTATGGAACGAGAAGGATTAGGAATGATCTACGCAGTAAAGAAATTCAGGCACTATTTGTTGGCAAACAAGTTCTAATTCTTTACCGATCATCAAGCATTACTATACTTAATCAATAAGCCATGTAATACAGGATGATTAATACGTTGGTTTCTATTACTCATGGAGTATGACTTGGAAGTAGTAGTCAGGAAAGGAAAGACACATCTTAGAGCTGACCATCTTTCAAGATTAACCTCAGGAGAAGCTCTTCAAGGAATAGTGGATGAATTACCAGATGCATATTTGTTTAACCTTGAGATAGCACCAGAATGGGCTAAGCCGATAGTCCCTATTCTCACATATGGACCCAAGAATCCTAGGATAAGGATCAAGGAAGGAGAGATTACAAAATCTCAAAGATATCAAATAATAGCAGGAAGTATATATAAACAAGATAATCAAAAGATTCTTGCTTGTTGTGTAGATGAATCAGAACATGCAAATTGGTTGCAATTAGCACATGTAGGTGCATTAAAGCAACATTATTCGAAACATCGTACATTGCAGACTCTGCATAGACTAGGAGTATATTGGCCTTCTATGGAAGCAGATGTCTACAAGTTGTGTAAAGAATGCCCTGTTTGTTGTGAAAGACCACCAGTAGAACATGCTACATTATATCACGTGTCTCTCACACCAGACTGGAGTGAACCTTTAGTGGCATACTTGAGGACGAAAACATTCCCTCAAGGAATGACCTTAGCATGACAACGCAGTCTAGAGCAGGAGGCTCAATACTATTCACTTATTGGCGATAATCTCTACAAACGAGGACGAGATGGATATTTAAGACAATGTGTTCATGAAAGCTATTACTTGAGCATACTAGAGACTCCACACCAAGGTGTTGCAGGAGGTCATTTTGGCCCCGATAGGATAATCAAAGCCATCCTCTTTGCAGGATTATGGTGGCCCACTCTTCACATAGATGCGCATACCTATGTAAAGAGATGTAATGTGTGCCAAAGAACTCAGTTTCCTACTCGCAGAGATGAAATGCCATTGAAACCCATGATGGGAGGAGGTGCATTTTCTAAGTGGGGTATAGACTTTGTAGGACCCATTAACCCCCCTGCAAAAGGTACACATGCTGAATACATTATTGTTGCGACAGATTATCCTACTAAATGGTAGAGGCAAAATCCACGAAAAAGAATGATGCACACATGACTGCAAAGTTCTTATTTGAAAATGTCTTTAAAAAATATGGATTGCCTATAGAGTTAGTGAGCGATCGAGGAACTAACTTTCTAAACCAAGTCATTGAATATTTGTTACAGGATTTTATGGTAATTCACAAGAAATCCGCACCATATCATCATGAGGCCAATGGTCAGGCTGAAAGTACTAACAAGATCCTTTGTAACGTACTGACAAAACTCGTGAACAACAAACGTTCAGATTGGGACAAACAGTTACACCACGCAGTTTGGGCATATCGAGTGGCCTACAAGACCGTACTCAATGCAACTTCCTTTCATATGGTTTTTGGTCAGAATGCTGTGCTTCCCTTGGACTTCTTGATACCGACCCTTAAGGTTGCACAAGAGCATCAGTGGATTGGCCATGAATTATCAGCAAGAATAATGGACTTGGAACGATTAGGAGAAACCAAGCTAAGAGCAGCAGTAGGAATATATGCAGCAAAGAAGCGACAAAAAGCTTATTTTGATGCACATGTGAAAGATAAAGGCTTAAAAGAAGGAGATTTAGTCCTAGTATATACACTGAAGCAACACGCACGGAAGTTAGAAAAGCGAGGTTATGGACCCATGATCATTAACCGACTCTCAACAAGTGGAGCAGTACAATTAGCCACTTTAGAAGGAGACATAATGCCTAATTACATTAGTGGTTGTAGAGTCAAGTTATATCAGGAACCTCTAATGAGGATATGCTTAGACGACTCACGTTGGCAAAGAAGCGTAAGGAGGAAGAAAATAGAATACGAGCTGAAGCTCAGGCGAAAGCTATAGAACGCATTAAGCGCATGAAGCTAAGAAGACAAGGACTAGGGAGAGAACATTATAACCATTTGGAAACGACACCTAGATACCCATGGCCATGTGTCAAGTAAAGTCAACAACTCATCCTAGCATAGTGGATAGGAGACCATTCATTACAGTCAAGCTAGAGCACGACAACCCTTGCCAAGAGCTCAGGGCTTTAGTTGACTCAAGTGCTGCGACTAGTGCGATTAGATGGTCCCACTATAAGGACTCAGGAATAGAAATGCGGCCAATTGAGGCATACCTCATAGGGCTAGGAGGCATGGAAACCCCTTGCATGGGTAAGGTGGATCTTCCTATCCTCATAAACGAAGTAACTATGACAGTGAAGCTACTAGTGTGCCATGTCGAGGAGCTGATAGAACCCCTAATCCTTGGCCAAGATTGGCTATACGATCACTCAGTGGACCTAAATCTTAGACAAGGCTCCTACCAGATTGGAACCTTAGATCAGAAGCGAGTGATACCGCTTGACTTCCCTAATGGCATTCCGACTGAGGTATGTAACCCTTGACCATATGAACAGCATGCGAAGGAAGACCGGAAGATCTTTGGTCAGATGAGTCATGTTACGTCTACACCAACCCACGAGGGCTTGGCGATGGACAATTGTCAATTAGAAGGACGTCAAGAGATTTTCCCTTAGGCTTCCTGCAAACTAGAAGGGGCAATCACTTAACCGCTTGGTCAAATGGACACAATCAATGGTCAGGCGGGTTAGAGCAGCAGACAAATGGGCACCATCAGCTGACAAATGGGGACCATTAATGGCCAAATGGATTGCATCAGGAGCCACGTGGGCAAAATACCCTGCAGTGCCCATCCTTCCACACTTACTGCGGACTGGCCTAGATTAATAGTACGAAACAGAGCACTTCCCAATGGGCAGGTTTTGCAAGTGTTGGACCTCCCTTATTTTCCAAAGCAGAGTATCCATCCGACCTCTCAACCTCAACCACAAAGGAGTCAACCACGACGAAGGAACCCAGACGGACGACAATATCAGATGACACAAGGAAGAAAGCAGCAGTATCATTATCACAAAGCAAGAGGCACAAGACAAATATGGGTGCCAAAAGGATACAAACCATCGACAGATTTCAACAACGCAGACGAAGCTCAAAAGAAGTTTCTACAGAAGCAGAAGCAATATCCAATGCCTTCTCGACCTTCTTCTACGAGTACGAACATTCGACAAATTTGGATCGCCAAGAAGTATCTTATGAATCGACCCACACCCATGCAGATTTGGGTACCTAAACAGTGTATTATAGCTCAACCCTCAAGCAATGTAATATACACTCCTCAGAAATCTCTTCAACCCTCAAGACCACTACATCCGATATCATCTTTCGTCCCTCAGCAGAAACATACCACCCGCTCAAAAACTCTTAGGAAATGGATACCGAAACGTATCCAGATGGCTTCTCCAACCCCCTTATCTAACATCACTCCCACCCTGACTAATCTACAACCTTGTAATAATTCACCCACACGTGAACCTTGTACAAATCCACACACTATAACCCACATCACTCGTAATAACAATCTCATCAAGCAATGTATGCATCATCTGAAGCATGTAGGTGTCTAGAGACCTGCATTAGTTTGCAACAATCATTCCATAAACCATATCACAACACTTGGCTACACGGGTTACACATCGGTTATGGAAAGGTATTGCGGTCTCACTTTAATGGGATCATGATTAATTTCCATACTAATGTGTTAATCTTTTGTAGCAGATCTTCTACGCACTCGCATCACTCATCATGCAGACAGAAGGACCATCAGAAGTTGGCACTAGTGTACCCATGGCCAATATTGGTGAACTACTAGCTGAGCCCCATCCTATGGTTCAACCACCAGAATTCTAGGGATTTCTAGGACCTATGCCGATTGACGACCCTCCCAGGGGTTATACTGAAAAGATTCATCACAATTCTTATTGGTTTCAAGGACTAGCAGGACCGTTAGCAGATGCAGATTTCATTTTTGAGGCCAATTTGGCATTTGATCACCATACATGGGCAAAGTACCAATTTTTCTCAAGAGAATTTGAAGGACTACAGAGCACAGAAGACTTAACGCATGTTTGGGTAAGAGCAGGTTTCATAGAATATTTTAGTGATCCCTTGCCTAAACCGGATTTCTACAGATGCTACTATTTGGTAACAACATTGACAGCTTCAGAGAACAAATATTTGCCAGGAACATTCATTTTTCCATCATTAGTAAATGATCCGCCATATAAGAAGTTCTATCTTTCCAAAGATTTGATTCGTGCGGCAATCAAGATACATGGAATGCACACTCCAACTCCTTACCCTTTGCATCAACACCCACATACACCGCAACTACATTCACTCCGTCACTAATATTATCACCCACTATAGACACTGCATTTCGACAAATGTTCACGTGTATGACTCAAGTAAGAGATGATTTCACATCTCTTGGAAATAATTATCAGCAGCTGCAGAAGACAACAAATGATTTACAGTCGCAGCTCAATTCACTGACCATCGAGAATGCCTCACTAAACACCAGATACCAAGAGCTACGAGAGGCATATCATAAACTTGAACTAGAAAGTGAAGAAAGGATGAAAGAAGCTATCACAGATATTGATAACTTGTTAAGGGTGCAAACAATTCGCAATGCGACACTTACCAGGAACATGGGCTTACTCAGAAGACACTTGGCAGCAACAAAAGAAGAGAACCAGCGTTTATAGGAATAGAACAGAGAAAATTTAGAAGCTGCCTTAGATAAACCAGACTGACCACTGAGCCCCAGTCACTTTAATGCCGTGCCCTCAAAATCTATGAAAATGTTGTTAGATGATCATGTCAGATTGTTAGATGAGTACGACATCATGAACGGGGAGTTTCAGAAGCTCAAAGATGAACACAAGATATTGCAGTTAAGAGCACCAATACCAAAAGGACTACCAGCTCCTGCGGACCCATCTCTTGACATCCTAGAGGAACTCAACGCATTACGAGCCCAGGTGTCAACTCTTCAATCACAGATATCCGTATATGAAGCACCCCCCAGGCCAGACTCCCCCTCGGAACTACCAGCAGAGGAAGAAATAGTCACTATTCCGGTGGAGGAAACTTTTGAAGAAGCCTATGAACCCCAACCCATCCCAGGTGGATGAGTCACGGCTGAAGGGCAGACGACTTTCGAACTTCCAACTCCCGCATGGATGAAGAGGATAGAAGAACTTGGAACAACCCACTCAGCACGGGTAGAAGGGTAACTACATGCCATGGCAATGATTGAAGAATGCATTTTATAGTCCCCATACATTGCTCATTTGGCCCCTCGCAGATACATATCAGGGCATGAGCTACAATATAAACCTTATTTTATGTTAATGGCGGAATATCAGTTGGCCATAGAGAAAGAAACAGGCATGAAGCGCCCCTCCCACACAACTCAATTTGAGCCGGAAGATTTGCCACTAGATGCGCAACAAGGAGAGATCTATCAACCAGATTGGCACAAGGATCTTTTACAGAATTATCAAGAGATGATGAGTACATGGGCCAAGGCACCACTACACTTAAAATACAACCCATGTTGGGGACCAGTGCCACATCGCCGCTCCTGGAAGGCATTTGCAATTAAAGTACAGAATAACAAGCAATGTTAGGACTGGTTGAATTACCCATATTTCACTCCACCCACAGGACCACCCAAAGTCGGATACATGATGGAAACGATTCGTCACTGGCTCCCTCACTTGAAACATATGGATGATATAGTAGTGCACATGAATGTCAAGATATTTGACATGATGCAGATGGTTTTTAAAGTCTTCCGTCGGGTTAAGGCACCTCATGTAAACACCCCAGGCTTCGAGCATGGTAATCTAGATCTTGCATATGATATGAGTACATCGCCATCGCTTCGGGTGTGTTATGCCTGGCATTGTAGAATCAAGTACTTACCGGCGTGCTATAAGCAGACTTTCAAAGAAATGTTCACAACTGGTTTCTGGGAATACCATTCGGAAGTGTTCATCAGCAGGCCTACACACCTCTTACAATTATTTGCCTGTGAACAGATGGTATATTCCACGCACTATCGACTCCCACCATCCGATGAACTGCAATCAATTGATTGGGAGAAACTCGAGGTAGATATGGCCCGAGACATTCGAATATCAGAACACAAATTTTGGTTATTTTTAGACACCATTTACCCTTTCAAATAGCATCTAGGACCTATTTTTTTACTATGCCGGTCACTAGATGTGAAACCCGTCAAAACTAGTCTAGAATCTATAAAAAGAGGTAGAGAGCTCATTTTTGAGGTTGGTTAGTGTGAGCTTAGAGCTATTTTGAGTTTGGAATTGAGATCTTGAGCAATAGAGTTGATTTCCTACCTTCCATTGTGTCTTGCTTGTCTCTTCGTTGTGTGTGTGTATGTGTGTGTGCATCTTTATGCTTCTCACCTTCACTCTCACTTCATCTCACATTCACGATCTTCATATCACTCCTATCTCTTCCGCGGATTGACATTAAGGAGGTGGAGCTTCTTAACGTGGTCCTCACCATTGTCCTAGAGCAACAATCTTGTTAGTGCTTTTTGCTTGACCATTGGCCTGAGGATGATATGAAGCGGATTTCTTGTGAATCACCATAAAATCCTGTAACAAATATTCAATGACCTGATTTAGAAAGTGAGTTCCTCGATCGCTTAGTAACTCTATAGGCAATCCATATCTTGTAAAGACATTTTAAAATAAGAATTTTGCAGTCGTGTGTGCATCATTCTTTTTTGTGGCCTTTGCCTCTACCCATTTGGTAAGATAATCTGTGGCAGCAATAATGTATTCAGCATGTGTACCTTTTGCAAGGGGGTTAATGGATCGTACAAAGTCTATACCCCACTTAGAAAATGCACATCCTCCCATCATGGGTTTCAATGGCATTTCATCTCTGCGAGTAGGAAATTGAGTTCTCTGCACACATCACATCTCTTAACATAGGTATGTGCATCCATGTGAAGAGTGGGCCACCATAATCCTGCAAAGAGGATGGCTTTGATTACTCTATCAGGGCCAAAATGACCTACTACAACACCTTGGTGTGCAGTCTCTAGTATTCTCAAATAATCGCTTTCATGAACACATTCTCTTAGGTATCCATCTCGTCCTCGTTTGTATAGATTGTTGCCAATAAGTGAATAGTCTTGAGCTTCCTACTCTGGATTGCGTTGTCATGCTAAGGTCATTCCTTGAGGGAATGTTTTCGTCCTCAAGTATGTCACTAAAGGTTCACTCCAGTCTGGTGTGAGAGACACGTGATATAATGTGAGAGACAACTTGTAGACATCTGCTTCCATAGAAGGCCAATATACTCCTAATCTATGCAGAGTCTGCAATGTACGATATTTTGAATGATGTTGCTTTAATGCACCTATGTGTGCTAATTGCAACCAATTTGCATGTTCTGACCCATCTACACAACAAGCAAGAATCTTTTGATTATCCTGTTTATATATGCTTCCTGCTATGATTTGATATCTTTGTGACTTGGTAATCTCTCCTTCCTTGATTCTTATCCTAGGATTCTTGGGTCCATATGTGAGAATAGGGACTATAGGCTTAGCCCATTCTGGTACTATCTCAAGGTTAAACAAATATGCATCTGGTAATTCATCGGCTATGCCTTGAGGAGCTTCTCCTGTGGTTAACCTTGAGAGGTGGTCAGCTCTAAGATGAGTTTTTCCCTTCCTGACTACTACTTCAAAGTCATACTCCATGAGTAATAGAAACCAACGTATCAGTCTTCCTGTGTTACATGGCTTATTGACTAAGTACAACAATGCTTGATGATTTGTAAAGAATTTGAACTTGTTTGCCAACAAATAATGTTTGAATTTCTTTACGGCGTAGATCATTCTTAATCCTTCTCGTTCCGTAGTGGTGTAATTTCTTTCTGCTGCATTCAATTGTCTGCTCGCGTAAGCTATGGGGAGATCTATATTACCTTCATTCATGGGTTGTGCCAACACACATCCTATGGCATAGTTGGATGCATCCACATGTACATGGAATGGCTTACTCCAATCTGGGGTTGTTAATATAGGTGCTTGTTGATACGGAAAAAGCTTGAATCTTATCAAGCCTGCAGAATTCACCGCATCATGAAGAGCTAAGCTAGAGTGATGTTAGAACACCTCTATAATCATCAATAGCTTAGTAACCTTTCTGAAACTGAAAAAAATTGTAACTGTATTTAGTGAAAACCGAAAAATCACTTTACAGAAAGCTTCGTATTTCCTTCAAGCTTCAATTCTGAACTGATTTACTTCAGACTTTACACTACTATGTTTGCTTACAGTCAAATAATCTTTTCGTTACTTAATTGTGCCAAACCTGTGTTTTGAAATCACCAAAATTCCACCGGAACTTCACCAGACTGTCACCGAAATGTCACCATAATGTTACCCGAATCTTACCGGAATCAACTGCAATTCTGTTTGTAGTTACTTCAAATGATTGTTGATGAAGTAAAGAAGTAATACTTGAGCTTCCTTTACTAAATGAACTCTTTTTGACATTTAAGAAAAACTTTACTAGTTCTGTATGCCTTTTTCGGTCAGACTTTGTACTGTGTGTACATATCTGTTTCACCGAAATCTTTGATCAACTACCAGTTGAGACTAATGACTTCAAGATGAGCTATCTCTCATGAAAAACTTTACACTATTCTGCAAGATCTAATTTGTTGTTGTACCAGAAAAAATATTTATTGAGAAACTGTAACTGTTAACTTACTTTCACAGTAACATGAAAATACTCAGATTTCTTCACATATGAAGAATGCGCACAAACTTCCACATGAACATGTTTTTTCTATTAGAGAAGATGTGTACAAAATAGCTTGGCTTCTTCTTGCTCTAAGCTATAGAAACTCTCCTACACTGAGTAGTTTCCTCTTACCATCTCTCTTAGATGAATACCCGACTATTCAGGTTCTATTACTCATCTTTACATACGCAATCTCTGGCGTCTTCTCTCTCACTATTCTGTATTGCTCTTTGCGCACTTATGATCTCTACTGATCTCTCTTATATACAATTTTTATCTGAGTTTCTAACAAACTCTAATTCTGGAAGTTTCTACGCTATATATTACAGGCGTGAATTTGTCCCTTCACTAAGGATTTGTTTTTTCTCTGAATGCTTTGTTTTTGCTTCTCTTTGTATTTATGTCGTTATGTCTGTTTGTATGTCAAATTTGTGAGTGATTCTTCAACGGCTCCCCCTCAATCACTAATTTGCATCTTCCTGTCGTTCATATATTCTTATTTCTTTTATACCTGCTATTTCTTTGAATCTGCTTGTCTTTGTTCCATCCAAAATCTTTGTCAAAATATCTGCAATGTGATCTTTTGTCGGAGTGTATACTATTTCTATCTCCTTCTCCATTACCTTTTCCCTCAGAAAATGATACTGAATCTCTATATGCTTTGTTCTTGCATGAAATACTGGATTTGTTGCAAGATACAACGAGCTCATATTATCTCCATGTATGATAGGTATACTTTGATCAATACCCATGCTTTTGAACAAGGTCTGCATCCATATCACTTCTTTTGCTGCTTCTACAAGTCCTTTATATTCTGCTTCTGTTGACGATAAAGCCACTGCGTGTTGCTTCTTTGAACACCAGCTTACAAGCTTATCTTCTAGGTATACCATATACCCATGTGTTGATCTTCTGTCATCTTGACTTCCTGCCCAATCTGAGTCACTGTATGCTCTTAGCTTTATATCTGACGTAAAAGGATAATATAATCCTTCCTTTATAGTTCTTTTGATATATCTAAGAACTCTTTGTCCTACAACCCAATGTTGATCTGTCGGACAATGCATGAACTGTGAAAGAACTCCCACTGCATAACTGAGATCCGGTCTTGTTAGTGTAGCATAAATTAGACTTCCCACTAACGATTGATACTTCCTGATATCTTTAAACTCTACTCCATCATATTTGCTAAGTTTATGATTTACTTCAAGCGGTGTTGAAGCTTCTCTACAATTCTCCATGTTAAACTTCTTCAGTACGTTTAGGAAATATCTTTCTTGGGAAACATATATACCATGATCTGTATATGTAACTTCCATTCCAAGAAAGTATGATAACTTTCCTAGATCACTGATCTTAAACTCCTTTTCAAGCAATCTCTTTACTTCTTTAATTCCTTCATCTGAGGTACTTGTGATTATAATGTCATCTACATAAATACAAATGTAGATCATACCTTCGTCTATTCTCTTGATGAGTAAACTTGCATCTGCCTTTGAACTTTGATATCCCAGTTCATTCAGATACTTCACAAGTCTGTAATTCCAAGCTCTTGGAGCTTGCTTCAATCCATAAAGTGCTCTTCTTAACCTGCAAACAAAATTTGGGTATCTGGAACTTATAAACCCTTTAGGTTGTTCCATGTAAACTTAATATGATATATATCCATTCAGAAATGCATTCTTTATATCTAGCTGATTTAGCTTCCATCCTTTTGATGCTGCTATAGCAATTACTGTCCTTATGGTTGACATATTTGCCACCGAACTAAACGTCTCATCATAATCTATGCCATGCATCTGAGCATAGCCTTTGACTACCAATCTAGCTTTGTATCTGGCTATCCTTCCATCTGCAAGTTTCTTAACTTTGTAAACCCATTTATTTCCAATTACTTTCTTACCATCTGGTTTAGGAACAAGTTCCCATGTCTTGTTCTCTTCCAGTGCGCTGAACTCCTCCTTCATTGCTTCTTCCCATTGCTTCTTACCTTTAGCTTCATCATAATTTTGAGGTTCTTCATCATCTTTGACCATATATGCATAGTTTTTTTTGAGTTATGTATGAAGTATCATAAGAATACCTTTCTGGTTGTCTTCTAGTCTTGCTTGACCTTCTTGGTTCACATTCTTCATAAGTGTCTGAATACACTTCTTCATCAAATATAGGAATTACTTCATTCCTTCTTGTTAATCCACTTCTGGACGTACTTGCTTGCATATAGTCTTCATCTCTATTCACCTGCACAATTGATTTCCCTTTCTCTTTTCTTCTTACCTCTTCTTCAAATTCTTCAGTTGTATGACTTTGATCTGCATACCAACTTTTCTGTTCATCAAATGTAACATCTCTAGAAGCAATAAATTGTTTGGTTAGAGGACTCCATAACCTGTAACCCATTTGCTTTTCATCATATCCAACAAACACATACTCTGCTTTTGGTTCAAGCTTATGTCTCAGTTGTGATGGTACATAAGCATAAGCTAGTGATCCAGACACTTTGCAATGATCAAGTGTTGGTTTCTTACCCCACCAAGCTTCATAAGGAGTCATTCACTCTAATGCTGTACATGGTAATCTGTTTACCAGGTATGTAGCTGTATTTACAGCTTCAGCCCAAAGATAATTTGGACAATCCTTTTCTTTTAGCATAGCTCGTGCAAACTCAACTAGAGTTCGATTCCTTCTTTCTGCTACACCATTTTGTTGTGGTGTATATCTGCAGGTTATTTCTCTCTTAATACCTGCATTCCAAAGATAATCATTGAACTCTCGGGAGAAGTATTCTCCCCCTCCATCAGACCTCAGTCTCTTAAGCTTCTGTCCTGTAAGTCTTTCAGCATATACATGAAAATGCTTGAAGACTTCAAATACTTCAGATCTTTCCTTCAAAACATATAATGTTATCCATCTTGTTGCATCATCAATAAACAGAGCATAATACCTCGATCCACTTATTGATCCTTCTTTTGTTGGACCCCATACATCTGTATGAATGATCTCAAGTACTCCATCATGTTTGAATCCTTTCTTCTGAAATGGTAACCTGTGTGCTTTGCCCATCTGACAGGCTTCACACTTATAAACCATATGTTGCTTTTGTACATTTGGTAATCCCAATACAGACTGATTTGCAATCATAGCTTTAATTCCTCTTTCATTAAAATGACCTAACCTCTTATGCCAGAGATCAAGTTCTGTAATGACCTTTTCACCATGTGTGAGCAACGCTTGACCAATGTTTCCTTGTACTCTTAAATTAAAGAGTCTACCTTCTTTCTTACCAGAGACAATCTGATTATATCCATTCTCGAGATCTTCTACAAATACTCCTTCATTTGTAAATCTGACCTGAAAACCTTTTTCAACTATCTGTCCCACACTAATCAAGTTTTTGAGTTGGAACATACAAAACATTGGTTAGCAAATCTTCTCCACTCTTGCATTTCACTTTTACAATTGAATGTACACTATGTCTTGTATTGTCACCTGTTTGAACAGTATGACTAGAACTACCTTTTTCCAATTCTGACATCAATTCTCTGTTTCCTGCCAAATGATTAGAACATCTAGAGTCAATGTAAAATACCTTTAGATCTTCATTATCTGATGTTATGATTGAGTTCATCATCAACGATGTATGACTTTCATTCTGTGTGTCATTTGCGTAGTTGTTGTAGGTGGTGTTGTAGGATTGATTCTGTCCCCAACTTCTTGTTCCACCTCTACCATAACCTCCTCTTTGATTCTGTCTACCTCTTTGAAAATTACTTTGATATCTTCCACCTCTACTTCTGCTATTATTGTTTTGATTTTGATTTGATCCTTGTTGATTGTGCCAATAGTCATGAGCTAGATGATTACTTAATCCACAAATCTAGCAAGCCTTTTTGTTGATATTCTCACTACCTCTTCCTCTTCCAAAACCTCTTGCTCTTCCTCTGCCAGTGCCTTTACCTCTTGCATAATAAACCTGAGAACTCGACTCTTCTTCATCTTTTGACTTACCTTTATCTCCTTTCTTCTTGTTCTTCATGTACATTGCAGAACTTTGTCCTTTATCTCCATCTCCTTTTAGGTCTTGCTCATATGTGAGCATCAAACCAAGCAACTGATTTAAATCTGGAACATAATGATTTAATAAAAGTTCTGTTGATAAGACAAAAGGTTTCCACCTTTCATCTCCTCTCAATCCTGTGAGCACTTGCGCTATCAATCTGTGATCTTTGATATCTTCATTTATGGATCCAAGACTATCTGCTAGATCCTTCATCTTAGTAACATAGTCACTAATGCTTTGACTCGACTTCTTTTTAAACGTTGTGAACTCGGACCATAAGCTAGCCTTCCTAGCTTTTGTAGTATTTTGGAAATGATCTTCCAACGCACTCCATATGTCCTCCGCTTTCTCCAGACCTCTAATATGTGGTAGTAGATGATCTGTAACAGTATTATAAATGTATGCTCTTGCCGTTGCATCTTTCTTCTGCCACAGCTTCAAAACTTCTAATTCTTCTTCCTTTGGTTGTCTATTGTCTTCAAAAGTCGGCTTCTTTTCTTCTCCGGTCACATATATCATTAAGTCCTTACTCATAAGTAAGGCTTCCATGCGCATTACCCATGCAGGATAATTATCTCTATCTAATTTATCAATTGAGACATGATCTGCCATAATCTTCTTATTTCTGTTACTTTCGGTGAGTGTAACGTTAAAGGATTTTACCTTTTGTAAACCTTTACCTTGAGAATGACTTCAGAATACTTCTTGATACTGTTTGCTGTTGATCTCTTCAGCATTCACCTTTCTTTATGAGAATTCTTCAAATTCTCTTTCCGCTTCTTCTTCTGAGAAACCTTTTCTGACCGTCAAAATCTTTTCTGCTCTGATTCCACTGTTGATACAGAAAAAGCTTGAATCTTATCAAGCGTGCGGAATTCTCCGCATCATGAAGAGCTAAGCTAGAGTGATGTTAGAACACCTCTATAATCAATAGCTTAGTAACCTTTCTGAAACTGAAAAACATTGTAACTGTATTTAATGAACACCGAAAATTCACTTTATAGAAAGCTTCGTATTTCCTTCAAGCTTCAATTCTGAACTGATTTACTTCACACTTTACACTACTATGTTTGCTTATAGTCAAATAATCTTTCCGTTTACTTAACTGTGCCAAACTTGTGTTTTGAACTCACCAAAATTCCATCGGAACTTCACCAGACTGTCAGTGGAATGTCACCGTAATGTTATCGGAATCTTACCGGAATCAATTGCAATTCTGTTTGTAGTTACTTCAAATGATTGTTGATGAAGTAAAGAAGTAATACCTGAGCTTCCTTTACTGAATGAACTCTTTCTGAAGTTTAAGAAAAACTTTACCAGTTCTGTATGCCTTTTTCGGTAAGACTTTGTACTGTGTGTACATATCTGTTTCACCAAAATCTTTGATCAACTACCAGTTGAGACTAATGACTTCAAGATGAGCTATCTCTCATGAAAAACTTTACACTATTCTGCGACATCTAATTTGTTGTTGTACCGGAAAAAATATTTATTGAGAAACTGTAACTGTTAACTAACTTTCATAGCAACATTAAAATACTCAGATTTTTTCACATATGAAGAACGCGCACAAACTTCCACATGAACATGTGTTTTCTATTAGAGAAGATGTGTACAAAATAACTTGGCTTCTTCTTGCTCTAAGCTATAGAAACTCTCCTACACTGAGTAGTTTCCTCTTACCATCTCTCTTAGATGAATACCCGACTATTCAGGTTCTATTACTCATCTTTACATATGCAATCTCTGGCATCTTCTCTCTCACTATTCTCTATTGCTCTCTACGCACTTATGATCTCTACTGATCTCTCTTATATACAACTTTTATTTGAGTTTCTAACAAACTCTAATTCTGGAAGTTTCTATGCTGTATATTACAGGTGTGAATTTGTCCCTTCACTAAGGCTTTGTTTTTTCTCTGAATGCTTTGTTTCTACTTCTCTTTGTCTTTATGTCATTATGTCTGTCTGTATGTCAAATTTGTGAGTGATTCTTCAACAATGCTGAGCACAAACATCGTTTAAGTTCATTGAATGAATTCTCACATTCGTCTGTCCATTCAAACTTCGTCAAAAGAGAGTACAAAGGCTTGGCTATGATTGCATACATATGTATGAATCATCTGTAATAACCGCAATGGCCCATAAATGCCTGTACCTCTTTTACATTATTTGGTCTAGGTAGATCTACAATTACTTTCACCTTTTCTTCATCTGTAGAGATTCCATTCTTTGACACAATGTGTCCTAGAATTTTGCCTTGTCTGACCATGAAAACACACTTTTCTGGGTTGCAACAAACCTGATATTCTCGACATTTGTCAAATACTTGACTTAGTTCTGGGATATGTGTCTGTCTCATATTCGAATGAGCACATATGTCATCGACATAAACTTCCAAATTCTTGCATAAGAATTCCTTAAAAACGTGACACATGAGTCGCTGGAAAGTGGCGGGTGCATTTGTTAAGCCAAATGGCATCACACAAAATGCAAATATGCCCCATTCTATGGCAAAAGCCGTCTTGTGTTGATCTTTTGGAGCAATGGCTACTTGATTATAGCTTGAAAAAACCATCAAGAAAGCTATAAACTTCCTTGCCTGCAACTCTTTCCAATAGATGTTCAGTGATAGGAAGAGGATAACTATCTCTAATCGTGGCGGCATTAACTTTTTTAAGGTTAATACACACATGCAATTTTCCATTCTTTTTGGGCACTACCACAATGGTGGATACCCATTCAGTATGCTCAATTTCATAAATGAATCCTGGTTCTATCAAACGATCTATTTCTTCTTTAATCTTCGCAGCATAGTTATCATTGTAAGTGTACGGTTTCTGTTTCGTAGGTTTTGCATCTGGAGTCATAGGGATTCTATGGGAACACATATCCGGGTCTACTCCTTTCAAGTCTTTGTAACTCTAGGCGAACACATTTCTATATATGTGCAATAGGGCAACTAACTCTTCTTCTTCTTCATTTGTCAAATCATGCCCTATGTATGTACATTTTTCTTCTTCTCCTTCTATAGCGACTATGATTTTTTTGGTTTTCTCTTCGTTATCATATACTTCTCCAATGTCAGCTTTTTTGTTAGGCATTCGTACCATTATTCTTCTATCTTCAATTTCATACTTCTTGAAGTTCTCAAGAACCTCAAACAACGATTCCTATTCTTCTGACGTGGTTTCTTTCTTCTTTCTTTTCTTACCTTCACTTTTGGCAGGCACTTGAGTGGTTAACCTCACATCATTCATAATTTCTTTGTTTCTATGAGGATGCGTTTCTACTTCGTAGAAGTATTCTAACGAGAATGGAGGATGGATCTTCTTTAAGGAGATGCCAAGGTAGCTATGAAGCATGGAAAGATGCTTGGTCGAGCACCAAAGGATGGAGAATGGCTCTTCTCGAGGATCTATGGAAGGGCGTAGCTTAATTAGGAGATAAGTACGTCACGAGTTGATGTTTTCATTTCAATATTTGCCTTGCTCTATGCTTTCATATAGTATGCATTGCTATTATCATTGAAGTAGGGAGCAAATCTTCAATTTTGAATGCATTGTATGCAATTTAATGAAAGAAAAAAGGAGAGCATCAAAATATGGAAAGACTTAGCAAGCGTGGGCATGCATATAGGAAAGAATGTTGGTGCATTCCTCCCTTTCAAAGAATGTTTGCATGCACAAAACACGTTTTCTTCTTGCTTGAAAAAGAATGTTTGTGCATGGATGATTGAGAACATGCATTTTCAAGCTCAAGAATTGCTTGATTTAAGTTTGGTGCATGAAAGGAGAATACCAACATGCGCATGCACTCACACACATTTGCATGCAAGAGTAGGCATTCACATATACATGATTGTTTGTTGAGTATTTGAATACTTATACTTTCGTTACCTCTTTTTTTAACTTGACTTAGATAGCTAGGAAAAATAGCAAACTAGGTAAGTTGCAAGGCTCCTAGCTACCATGCAACTCAAGTAGCTAGTTGGTTTTTCCTAAACATGATACTTAGGTATCACAAATTAGGAGTCCTAATTATAAAAAGTAGGCCGTTCGAAAGTCAAGTTTTCAATTTTTCTTGCTCATTGGAATGGCAAGAAAATAGAACTACTTGCAAATAAGATGGTTTGGAATGTTTTTATTTGACTCTATCCCGAGATGTAATAGCAATCAAATAAATTCATTTGGAACTTAAATTAAATTGAACTTTTAAAGTTCCATATATAGTTGAGATGTTCCATATTTGTAAAACCATAAAGTTTTTGAGGTTTTCACTTTTTGAATTCATCCCATGGAGTGATGAAAATCAAAGGAGTGCTCAAAGCTTAGTAACTATTGAACTTTGATTTTCAATAGATGGATGTTGAGATCCATGATTGCATCTCTGGTAATGATGCAATTTACTAAGCAAGCATGAAAACTTAAGCGAACTCTTCCTTTTAGAAGGATTAGAGAGTTAATTTTTTGGGTTTCATTTAAGCTCATTGAAGCTTCGAGAGAATACCAAAGCAAACAATCTCTAGGAAATGAGCAAATTTCTAAAGAAATAATTGAATTGTGAACTTTTCATTTAGGAATACAAAGTTTCGAGAAATGGATCTCTAATCCATGAACTTTCCTAAATAAGCTACAAAGTTCAAAGTTATGTGTTCATAGTAGCATTACTATTGGATCAGTCGACAATAGATGCCTTTAAACATAATTTTGATTGGCAAAATATGTTTGAAGTACTCTAATAACATGTAAAGATTGACCAATAATAATGAATCTTGTATCAAACGTAAGAACATGAGTCAATATCACATAAAGGAAAGCTTGAGTCAAACTTTCATAGTGGAATGGGAAACCATATCCTAAAGGTGATATTTGCTCTCTACTCAGGAAATGAACACAACTGAATCAGTAAAATTTATAGATATTTTTTGAAAGAATTTCTTTCAAATATCCTTTGGGCATTGCAAAAGATTCCAAGATGAATCAATTTAGGTAGCAAGTAGTTCCCCAGAAGACCCAAAACGCGAGAAGTGGTACGTAAAGTCCAATGGTTGATATTACCTGGAGTTGTATCAAAGATTCTTAGCTTTAGAATCTGAAAGGCATTAGTGCATGCTTGGACTTGATAGGGGAAAGATCTCTAAAAGCCCATGGGTAAGCAAAGAAGCTTTCCATAGTCAAGAGATCTTAAAGATAAAGACAAAGTCTTTATTTTTGTCACAAGGTCAACAAGACTTGATCACGCTGGGAAAGGTTTGTCCAAGATAATTGTGATTGGAACTACTATGAAGTTTGCCCAAGTATTGGCAATCGAAAAAGTAAGCTGTTCCAAATTTAAATAGAATGAAAATTCCAAGAATGTAGTCTGCAACCATGTCGATGGTAATAAGTATATGAAAGGTAAAACATAAAGTTTACCTATCCTTAAATGGAATTCTTAAAGATAAAATGCAAAAGCATGAGCGGATGCTTAGAATTAAGCAGTAAAGGTATTCTTATAAAAGTCCTTGGGGTAGCTACTGAAAAGATTTTGTTAGAAAAGAATCTAAAGACAAGTAGTAAACCACTCTTGTCGCTACAAATTGGTCCAACATAACCAATCTGACTTGAAATGAGAAAATTCAAGTACTTGGAATCCCAAGTGGTTTTCATTTGAAAACCCAAGAAAAGAAGAATCGATATTCTATCAATTGGCTTTCAAGTTCCCAAAGAGAAAGCACAAGATCATGAAATGATCAAGTGAAGGGATCAAAACCTAGAATATCCAGTTAGAGGTAATGCCTGAAACTTCAAAATTCTTTTTAAAAGTTGAAGTGAAAAGGTACTCTATGTTTAGACTTTAGGATAAGTATCATCCACACATTAATGTGAATATAGAATAGGGTGGTATGAGACACCAGATTTTATACTGAGACTGATGTAGGAAAGATGGTGTGGGACATCGGACTATGGATTGATAATTATCTTTTACTTTGAGAATGGATTTTGAAGTTAGATTTGATCTTCAAGGGAATTAAAACTTCCAAGGATAAGTTTTAATTCAAGGAGGATAAAAGTATGATCTCAAGATACTTCAAGATCAAGTTCATAAGAAGATACAAAGTAAGTAAGTTCCAAGATCTTCTTGAAACACTTCAAGCTAAAGTGTTGATGATTCAGAAGTTTTTGATAAATTTCTAAAAAAGTAAGACTTTGACTTTGAACTCAACATCCTTACTAAGGATAGATTGACTAAGTAATTCACCAAGTTTCGAGTGTAACTTGGCAGATTCAATTCTTTGAATCAAAGCAATGCACAAGAATTGCATTCTCAATAAGGAGTCATAACAATTGAATGTAGGCATGAACTTAGTCTCAAGTGAAGCACTGTTTGAGTAAAAGATTCATCAATAGAACTTCAGTGGGTCAACACACTGATGTTGGATACCACACTAGTATCTTGTGGTTGGATGATGTTTAGATTTGCTCTATGAATCTTTTTGAGAATCGAGTTCCTTTCTCTTAAAGCTAGAAGAAACATGCTTCAATACCTTGTTGAGACTGATCATTCATAAGTTAAAATCTTAGGTCATCAAGTATTTGACTCACAACAAGTTTATATCTTAGAAGTTTGAATTAGTTATACAGATTTTTAGTTATTTCCTTCCATTTTCCAAATCTTTTGGATTGACTCAGAGATGGTATCTGATTCCTTTTGCAAAACTCTAGGATTAGCCGAGTGGAACTAGATAACTAAATTAAACATCCCACATAGATTTTTTATACAAGAACTTATTCAATCTTCAAAAGATGTCAAGTCCAAGATTGACTTATTTATTGGGTTTGCTTCTAGTTACTAGCATAAATCTCATGATTTTCTAGGGTCCAGTATACTCTATGAATAGAGAAGTTAGGAATTGCTCATCAGCTTGACAATTCCTAAGAACTTAAAGATAAAGTCTTTGAGAACAGTATCCTAAGTTGGATGATTTCATTTTGAATTTGACTTGGTCAGGATATAGTAAGGTTGACCGAAAGTAAATGGAAAACTTTCTCATAGAGTTTACATAGGATTTTCAAGCCTATTAGGACCGAGTAATCCTCAAGTTGGGTGAAGAAATCAAGTAACTGTTGGGTGGGAGTTAAACATTGTACAACCAAACTTTAAGTTTTCCAAATCAAATTCAAGTGAATCAAGAGTTCTCAAAGTCTTGATTGGGATACAAATTCCATCCTAGTTACTAAAGTCCATGCACTAGTCATGCCCAAAAATGGACTAGTAATTGGAATCCATCCATTTCATATGTTTGTGCCTAGATCATACATCGAGACATAATGAAGTGGCTAGGGATGCTTTTAGATCCATCCTTATTATTCATTCACTACTTTGTACTTTGACCATTTTATCAAAGTGCAAAGCGGAACAGTGTTTTGAATCATTTGGACAACGATCCCACCACATAGATGAGACATGTTCTTCCACTTTTAGAACATGACCATGTTCTTCTGGTTTAAGAACATGAGGCTCGGGCGTTGCCTACGGTTATTATATATAGCTTTATTTTCGAGGACAAAAATCTTTCCCAAGGGGGGAATAATGTAATAAACTAAGTCTATGATCTAAGGGTCCGGCTGGTTCTGACAGATCTGAAATCGGACATCGTTTGGTCACTCACATTTATGGCCAAACATCTCGAGATTAGACTTAAGGATAAGTCCATGTGCTCTCAACAAGTGATCCACTTAGCCTAGTGGTTAAGTCTCAAGTTTGTGAAGGAGGAGGTTTTGGGTTCAATCCCCATGGGGAGCATGGGGGAGAGAGTTTTTCCCAAAGAGCTCTAGAGGCTTCTAACTCAAGTGAGTTAACTTGAGTCTAGGGAGACTTAACTTGAGAGGCAAGTACACCAACCACTAGTGGACTCTAGTGGAAGGTGTTAAAGCAGTGGTCGAGATCACTCCAACCACTAGTAGACTCTAGTGGAAGATATGAAAGGAGTGAAGGAGATTGCACATGCACTTGTGGACTCTAGTTACATTTGTGGTCCTCATTGATTCGAGCAGCTATATATACATGCATAAGGTTGGGAGGAGATTCATCTCTCTAGCATGTTGTGATCGTAATCATTAGTTTCTTACAAGATGACGCTTGGAGTTGGACCATTGGAGAAAACCTCATCATCGCCCCACCCTTGTGCAATTTGCTCAATATCCATTTTATTTTGCACCATTGTTTTTTGTATGCATTTTTAGAGTATGCATAAGATAGGGTCTCATCATAAGACCATACATCGATACTTTTTTGTTTACTAGCCATGCACCGTTAGTCCCCATTCATGCACATGGACTAAGAAGAGATGAATTAATTTCATCCATATGTATCTATCATCTAAATTCTGGCATTACATTCACATCATCCATATTTCATCTTTACATTCCCATTAAAAGAAAGAAAGAAAGAAAGAAAGAAAGAAAGAAAGAAAAGAGCATTCTAGCACATTCTTCTCACCTACAGGAGGCAAAAGGCCAAAGATAAAAGGTGGCCAACTCTAGAAACATGCAAAAAGAGAGACAAAGGAAAGCAACAATGTGACAGACTCCAACAACACATAATCATGCACTCAAAGGGACTTCTACATGCTCTTCCACAAAAAAGCTCCACACTTGCAAATGTTTTGTCAAGGATGAAAAATTCAAGGATGGGGGGAGTGTTGGAAACACAAATATACTTCTTGGAACACATATACATCTTGGACCCTACTCTTATTCATCACCATTTGTACCTTTTTCCACTTTTTATTTAGTTTAATAAGAACTCTTGTATATGTGTGTGTGAGTGCCACACTAGTCAATAAGTTAGATGTGAGTGATGACAGAACAACTCAGTATTTGCTTGCAAATCCATCTACAGTTGGATGCACATAGCTAGTCAGTAGACCAATGTGAGAGATCCAAAGTCATAATTATTAGTATGAGCTAAATACAAACCAAAATAAATGTGATTAAATTAATGTATCCTTCCCTCTGAAAGCAAAGTGTTGCATACACAAGTATAGAGCAGTGGAGAACCTTGTGTAATCATTAATATTTGGGCAAGCTTGAGGATATTGCTCTTCTTCATTTATTTAGGTACAATAATTTCTTTGTCTGAAGGGATATGAGTACCATGTATTCTTAGATCTTCTCAAATCAGATGATATGTCATATAAGAACTTCTTTAAACGTTGACCTTCAATCAATGATGGAAGCAAAAAATTTCCTAGCCCATCGTTGTCATGTCCCTATTGCAAAGTGTGAATATTATAATAGTACCTGACAAAGTCAGCCTTAGTGAGGGATGCACCAAAATATACATCTAATCATGCCTTCTACCATAGTGGTTGTAGATTTGCTGAATTTACAAGACTTTTGAATTTCCATAAAAAAAACCTAGAGGGATCCCCATTTGTGATTAAATTCGAGTTTGGCTTCCTAGATATAGTGAGCATCTCCCAAAGGTTGAACCTAGTCCTTGGAACTAATTTGAATTTACATGAATTTTCTCTATTAGGTTTGTGGATAGATTCTCAATCAGTATCTTTCTAGGTTTCTCTTTGAACGTTTGAGGTGGGGGGAGATGGTACTTCTCTAGTCGTATGATATGGAAGTTGATGGGCACTATACTTGTGCCTATTGCTTCCATGGAGTTCTACTTTGAAATTGCTAAAAGGATATGCTAAGACAAGGAAAACACGTGTTATTATTTTCTGAGACATTTGATTCTGATATGGCAAGACCACGATCACGTTCCAAAATTGAAATGAGTCCCCACTACTTAGCCCTTGATGTGCTTTCTATAAATGGGATCAACGTGTGGATAATGCATGTTGATAGACCAACCTATATTCATACTCTAGATGTGCATATATTGACCATGATGCAGGAAATCTAGGGGAAGCTTTGGTTTTTTTAGCTCGTTCTTGAGTTCAATGTTTCAAGACTTTGTGGAGGTGGAGTATAATCTCTCAAAAGCCTCTCACACCTTCTTGGAGGAGTCCAAGTCTTGGATATGGATGATCTTGCTATTACGAATATGTTGAGATAAGATGAATATGACTCTCCTATATCTCTCTATCCACTCACTCACTTCCCTTACTTGTGCTTGAGTGAATGGCTCTTCATATTGAGGCCTAGGCTCAGCTCCACTTACTAATCCCCATTGTCCGTCGTCCATGAGGAAATTGCTAACCCAAAATCTACAAGTTTAGTTGTTTCCTTTCTCCAACTTCTCTATTTGTGTAACATATTTAGCCATTGCTTAAGCTTCTATTGTTCCTAAGCTTCCCTTGAGTGTAATGGAATAGACAAAGTTAAAAATGATTACCTTCTTAGAGATTCTCCCCCTTAATATGTATTGAGATGTTTGCTCCTAGTTTCAAAAGTGATCTTGTAGGTCTCTCACAAGTCCTTTCACGAGATTTACTTGCTTCAAATGGTTTCTTTGACCTCCTTCAAGAACCCCAAATTCTCCAACATGCTCAAATACAGCTATTGGGGGAATGAATCAACAATCCTATGCAACTTTGGAAGGCTCTAGTGCGCATGTTTTCCTCAGTGACTTAGAGTCCCTATTTTGGCTCTAACTCACAATCTAAATGCAGAGAAATAATGAAAATTTGGAGAAAACAACTAGAAAGTCTTACATGACTAAAGATGGTGTCATAGATCTTAACGAAAAAATCCATGAAGCTAAAAAGAGAACATTTTTGGACATCAAGAAAATCGATATTGAGGAAGTGGTTCATTTAGTGCACCAACATTTTTGTTTCCCAAATATGCATCGGTACACAACACCACAGAAACTTGTAAATTAGCTCTTCTCTCATGCATTCAAACAAGTGGGTAACCAGATAAATCTAATGCCATATGTTTAGGAGTGCTTATTCAAAGCCAAAAAACTATGGGGCCACACAAAATTTCTTGATTGAAGTATGGCATTAACGATGCTTATCTATCATGCATTGAACATCCGAGAACATCTCCGAGAGATGCCTTCATCAGTTGAAATGGAAAAATATGCAAAATTGGCTACGGTCCCTAAAAAGAAAAAGTATGTAGTTATTCTAGAAGCAGCTAAGATGAGCTCTAAAACTTTAATGTGAGGAGAAAAAAGATTGCAGGAATTACTTAAAGAGGAAGAAACTCCAACCTCAAAGAGGATACCTGTACTTCCAAGGACACAATTAGAAAAGTTGACACCAATTACTGAGGCTGAATTACAAGACACACTATTACAAACTCACAGGTATATGGAAGGACAAGCCAATTTATCAGTACAAGGTCATCACTACCATCAAGCAAGTGTGGCATATCACAATCAAGTAGGGAAAAGATTAAAAAAATTCCATATTTAGGATTAATAGATTCAATTTCATCATCAGAAGCTCAAGAGAAAAGTGAGATGAATTTGGATGTGCACACAAAAAGGAACGATGAGGGTGGATGGGATGAACTAAAGCAACTAGTAGACCAACAAGACATAGCAAGCAAAGAGCAAGACAAAGACAAATCTAGTCAACTCGAGCAAGAATTGGTAAAAAGCCAACGAGATGGGAGTGCGTACACTATTCAAATAAATGAAGTAACAAAGATTCGGTTTACAAAAGTTAATATTGAAGATCAAGTAAAAATAAGGCCTCTCAAGGAAGAGCCACAGGAAGACAAAATTCTTGAAAAGAAACCAAATGCACCCATCATAGAGGTGGTAGAACCATCACCTATGGATGTGACATTTGAAGGAAGCTCATCGAAGCCAAACACAACACATGAGGATGAACAACAGGTTCACCTTCACATCTGATAACCATTTAATGAAACACTACATATTGATAAAGGAAAAAATGTAAAAACCGGAGAAGAACCAATCATACCACAGACATGGCTGAACGTGGACGTGGCCCAACTCAAACCTGTAGTGAAGAAAATGATACAAATGGCCATGGAGACACAACAAAATTTAATGGAAGTAGATAAGGATTATGAACAGGCACATACTGAAAGAAATCGATTCAAAATATTAAGTGAAGAACTATCCATGCAGGTATTACAATCTCAATAGGCCCTAGCAAAGAAAGAGGATGACCTCAAGCATGCAATATCAAATTGCAATAAGCGCATAGAAGAAAACCAATATTTGACAAAACAATTGAAGGAATTCACTAAAAAATATGAGATGAGTGAAGCAAAGAAGGTACATCTAATAAACAGGAGCTAGTTTTTAGAGACACAAATCAAGGTATACATGGATAAGGCAGGCACACTTAGAAACAAAAACAAACAATTAATGACTTCTATCCTACTTAATCAACCGATAGGGGCATCAGTAGCTACACAAAGAGATATAGTGGAGCTTCAGGCACAACTTGTAAAGTATGTTGAACAACTAAAGAAGGAGCAAGAATTGCGAGAGCAATGGGAAAGAAAGTATATGCATGATACAAATGAATTAAGGAATAAATGGAAGGCAGCAGAATCTAAGATTGTAGAACAATGCAAAGAGGATGTAGATCAATTATCTATACTTGGTGAACACTTCATGCAAGGTAATGAAGCACTTTCAGTAGCCATTGAACAAATAAAATATAAAATTATAGTTACCGCACATTTAGAAACTCAATTAGAAAAGCAGAGTAATATGGGGGCACCAGTAGTTCTGAGCTCCCAAGCAGCTACTGTGGAGACTGAGGTACATCCTCTTTCTCCCCCCATCGATAACTCACGTATACATATTGAAGAGGAGGTACAACATGCTGATCAAGATATACAAAATATTGCAAAAGTAATCCAAAGGGAGCGGACCCTATTGGTGTCCCAACTCATAGAACAATTCGAAGATGCAATGAAGAAAATAATGAAGTAAGCAAAAATCAAAAGCAAAAACTTATATCAAACCATCAAACCATTTAATGTACCATATGGAATCCTCAAAGAAGAGACACGCCAATACATCAAATGTACCACGAATAAAGCATTGGACCAACAACTAAATTTCAAAGTGGATATCTTTTCATACACACAAGAATAATTCGACAAAGCTGATTCCATATGGAGGTGCAAATTTTTGGAGAAGAACCCTACATTGTGGGTGCATTGGGAAGATGCACCATATTTACTCTAGGTAGATCATCATTTTGCCCTGTGCCACAAAGAAGACCATGGATGCAATTTTTAGAGGCACAACGATAGGGCACAATAGATAACCAATGGTTTAATTATCCATTATTGCCGAGCCCGCCACATAATTAATTACCAACCAAAGATTACATGGTGCGAACAATCAAATTTTGTATTTCAAGATATGCTTCGGTCCTAGATTTAGTAATCAAAATGACCAATAAAGTGTTGAGCATGATTCTCATAGTTTTGAAGGTGTTCAAACATGAGGACTATACATTTTTGAACTTCATTGATATTAACCAAGGGATCGATGCTGTGATTTTTTATCTTTCTTTCATGCTTAGTCAACTCACCATAATGGCTATTTATTCTCGACTCATGGTTTTGCCAAGTCAATACATGCAAATGTTCAAAGAAGTGTTCCTTATTGGATTTTTTGAAATGGACTCTGAAATATTTTTGAAAATGTACTCTTCAAGCTTAAATGCTTGACTGGTCGCATATGAGTTAAGCTTCTTTACAGATCATAGAAAAGCGCCGAATGATGGTATTAAATTAGTTTAATGGAAAGAGTTAATGATACATGAAGCCAATCTGCTTAACCAAAAAGAGCAATCAACATTCCAAACATACTCATGTTGCCTATCAAAGCCTCTCAGGGACGACAGAGTTTAGGAGGAGGGACGTGTGGAGGGAGAATCTAGCAAAAGAAGAAGAAGAAGAAAATCAAAACGTAAAAATAGCTCAATGAAAGACTCACACTCTACCCAAAGCCCTGCAGGGGCACGCACCACGCTTCAATGAGAAAGAGGGAGGGTCCGAAGAATGTGAACAAGAAGTCAAAACAAGCATAAGGTGCTTCCAACAACCAAAGGCTAAAGCATAACAAAGAGTGACCAATATCGATGTCACTCTAGCCAATGGGTGCGTGCAGTGAAAAGAAATAAACATGCCAAAAAGAAAGCAATGCAAGGACCTAAAGAGTGCAGACAAAGAAGTAAAACAAGGTTTTTCCAACAATCGGATGCAAAGAACTCCAGTGAAAGGTGACTAAATATATGTCACCTTAGCCACTAAGTGCATGCATGACAACCAGAATGAATATAACAACCCTGATGTGAATCCAACATGAAACATCAGGAGAGAAAGGATCAATTTGAAGAACCATGCAGGAGAACACAAGCCTGTCATGGGATGATAGAGACTAAGAGGGGTAGAGTGTTGCAAAAAAGAAGCAAAGAGAAGAAGGCCCCAAAAACTTTCAAATCTAGGCATAATTTTTCTTTTTTGAATTTCCATGGTTATGTTGATGCATGTTTTTTGTGGAAGAGGGAAGTAGGAAAGGAAGTTTAGCAATGGCCATGGCATTGTCATCCTTGATCAAGTACTATTGTAGGTGTGTCAACTACTTTTATGGGAAAGGGACACGTGGAAAAGTTAATGGAAGTAATCATCATCAAGAGAGGGGGTTGCTACAAGAAAAATATGACAAAACATCAAATCAAGTAAAATTTGGGGTACTTCCACATAGTGTAAGTGTTACACTTGAGTCACCTCTTTTTTTCTTTCCCTATGAGTACCCTGGCTTGATAGTGCCTCAACAAGCTCCTCTTTTCACCCCATCAAGCTAATCAAAAGCAATCGCTGATCAGTGAAGTAATTGGTTGTTCATCTTCTCTCTAAAAGACCATTAGGAGTGACACACTCTCAAAGGTTTCGAAGCCAATATGTGTGGTCAATTTCAGCAAGACTTCTAGAGAGTGAGTTTTTGGGAGATCCCTTGTCTATCTAGGTGGAAGGTTTCCTGATTGTAAAAAATATCCCCCCCCCCTTCCCTTTAGACACCTCAGGGGTGTTTATTCTAAAAAACAGCAAGTTGAAAAATGAGCGGGTTCAGGGTCCCTCATGAAGCATATGAAAAGGTTATGGACTTGTTTGTAACTCTCTCTAGTTTTCTTGTGATTTTTTTCCTTGTTTTTAATTTAAAGCACGACTAAAAGAAAACGTATGGAAAAATAGGGAACTAGGATGTCGAGAACGTGGCAAGCACAGAGATAGTACTTACGAGGAAATTAATCATAGGGGGCATCAGTAGTTTATTAGGTCCATATATCGATCTTCATGTTGTAAGGATCATGTATTCCACCTTTTACATATAGATCCGTTGAGTGCTAACCATGAAATTGGTTATGGCAATGCTCAACAATAAGACTCTGCAATCAAGAGTGAGTTCATGGTGTTGTACATGGTAAATTACTTGTGAACCAATTGTGTGGTTGTGTAGATGAAATAGAAAGAAAATTTTTGTGCATTTCTTGTATTTTCGCAGAGGAAGTATGTGCATGGTTTTGTACTAACTAGAGAGAATATAGGGTGTATTGAAGAGCAAAATTTTTCTAAACATTTGAATGCCATTCGTGAGGAGTTTGACATTTGATTGTGCGGGCACATGAGAAGCCACTACGACTTGTGGATCCTATGCACTCAATGCTCCATCTCCTATAAATCTTTGAGAAGAGGGAGACTTTGTTGAACATTTTTCCAATCATTATGACTTGTGGCACATAATCAAAAGATCTTATGAGTATGGGTTACATTCGATATAACTTATGAGGTAATTAATAGATAGCCCAAAGTGTCTAGTTTCTTAAATCACTATGAATCAAGGATAATCCTTTTGTGGACATCACGATGACGTGGATCTTAATATCCTCTCTCTCTCTCTCTCAAATGTGACAATCCCTTAGGCCTTGCCATGTGGACTCCATTCCATCATAATAATATGACATTTTCTTCCCCTTGAAAACATTTTTGTCCCCAAAAATGTAGACAAAATTTCAAAAATGGTAGATTAAAGTGCTATGACCCCTTTAACCCCATGTATGAAAAGAATATGGCCACCTCTATTTGTTACTTCTGTGTATCCTTCCTCTTCGAGAGTCTCATTAGATTGTTAAAAATCAAGCCTTAAACCTTAGTTAAAGGCTCAAGGGAATGGATGAAAAGTGAACCTATCATTTGGACGGTTCATATCACGAATTTCAGCTACAAAGGAGTTTCTTAACTCATAGATTTCCAAAATTGTAATTGGTGGATTGAGAGATTCTTGCGAAATTATAGGAGTAGTTTTTAGCAGCCTATATATGTATTAATCCAAGTCCTGAGTGAATTTCCATGACATCTACTACCTTCCTAAGTTAGTTTATAGTGTAAGGAAGTTGCTACATGTAGCCCCCCTACTCACTTCTTCTTTCTGTTAGCTTACACTTCTCTGTAGTTAGCCATTTCTCATCTGAATGCTTCTTTAATCAACTTGTGTGTAAATTTGATTGTGATCCAGTCTCCTTGTAGATCTAGCACTTTTTCTTTTGGAACTAAAGGCATATCGGATGCCCGATGTAGAGTGTTCATCACCAAGAGTGCATCTCTCAAAGTCCAGCTTATAAATCGGTAAAGAAAAATATTTTTCGATGCATGCTTTTGTCAAGCTGTCCATGGTTGATGGAATTTCATGGAGTATTCAAAAATCCTGTTTATACCTGGGGCAATTATTGATGTACATTAGTTTTATTTGGACTATTATGGTACAAGCTAAGTTCTATTCCTATATAGAAAATGTGCATCATTGTGATTGTGGAAAAAGTTGTGTGCCAAATGCATGGCCTTGCAGGATGGCCGTATCGTGCATACTTTGGATGCATTTAACTTAGCATGGGTGCATGACATATTTGCTTGGTTGCTCTGGCACACTTCTTGTTGCTCTTTTGGGCTCCACTTGAATGTTGTGATCTGGGTTCCTCATGTCCTGTTTCGTTGTGCTGATGTAGGCAAGTTCTTCAATGCAATCTTCCATACACCTTTGTGCTTGTTTTGGTGTTTTTGTTCTTTAGTCATTCGTTGTTGTTTCTCACCCTTGGATATCCTATGGAAGTCATGGATACACCACTGTATTACTCCATCTAATTTCTTTATCTCTTTTTTGGCTTGTTCCTTGACTTTTTTTGGGATCCAGATGAATCGTTGTGATCATTGAACTTCCATTACTCTTTTTGGAATCCATACTTGTAAAATCCTAGAACTCTTTTTCCATAGTTGTGTACCTTTGTCATCTTCTCTTGCTTCTAAGTGTAGATTTTCTTCCTTTGCCATCCATACTATTCTAGTTGATCTTTTGTAATCCATTTTTGCTTTATGCTCATGCGTTGTTGTGCCCTTTGGGTTGGTAAGATCATAGTTGGCCTAATCATCTTACTAATTTCTCTAAGCGGATGATCATTACTCAATCACTTAGGCTCACTCTTTTGGGAAGAATTGAGAGATTGATCATGTAGTTTTGGGGAAGGTGTAGGTGAATTGGGGGTAGAACACTCATTGCATAAGATTTTCGCTGGACATTCGTGCACTGGGTCCTGTAGACTTGTGATCCTAGGTGTTTTGTCTCCAACTATTTTTAAAGGTTTTTCATCTAGAAGACTAAACACCTCCTTATGATCTATTTTAGCCAATATGTATCCTTGGGTGAGGTGGATACTGAATTCATACTCAAAGATCCAATCTTGACCTAGGACCAGTTCTTCTGGAAGATATATATCATTGCAAACTAGGAATCTTTGGTTCATAGTAGTGTTTTGGAGATGTAGGGACATTGAAATCTCTCCCTAACATAATGATGTTTCCTCCGATTCCTATCATGTATGCTTTTGTGGGATTAATTTGTGCCTTCAATTCCTTTGCTAGCAAGGCTCTTATGCAACTCAACGTAGCTCCTATGTCAATCAATGAGTCTACCAATTGGTAGTCATCTGTACCAATGCTTAGGTTCAAATATGGTCTTTTGATAAGGTTACCTAGCGATTCCGTGCTACCCCTTTGAAAATTTTCCATGGGAATAGGTTCTTCTCCTTGTAGATATCTTTCATCTCATTGTCATATCCACTACATTCTAGTACTTCCACTTGGGCTTCTTCTCGTATTTTGTCTTCTTCTCTTTTCTTATTCTGCCTTCTAGTAGTCTTGCTAATATCTTTTCAGTTAATCGTTCCATATACCTCTTGAATCTACAGTTGCTTATGTAGTTAGGCAGTACCTATCCATTGAGTGTAGCTAAATTAATTGCTCCACTAGTAGAAACTCAGTTTATCAGTAGCGGTCCATACCCTCATTGTTGTAGTTTCTTTGAATGTTGTTTCAACGTATAGACTAACACTAGGTCTCCTTCTTTCAGTCTCATGTATTTAACATGAGCATCGTATTAATCTTTTTTCTCCTCTTTGCAGCATAAATGCCTGCTATTGCTTGTAACCTTGTCTCGTGCAAATTTTCAATTTGATCCAATTGCATAGATTTGTCCATTCATATTGTTGAGCCACTCTTAGAGTGGGAACTAAAAAGTCAATTGGCAGTATTGCATTTTGACCATAGAATAAATTGATTGGAGTAGTTCCAATAGTGGTCTTATATGCTATGTAGAAGACCCATATTGCATGAGCAATTGTTTATCCCAATTTGACGTTCCATTGTTAATTATTTTAGTTAAGATTGTGCACATCACCTTATTGGAACTCTCAACTTTTCCTTTGGCATGAGGATGATAGGGAGCTGATTTCTTATGAATTACTAGAAATTCATTCATAAGGGACTCAATAACCTCATTTAAGTGTGTTCCTCCATCACTAACAATTTCAATTGGGTGTCCAAAATGAGTGAATATATTATAAACAAGAATTTGGTTGTGGTATGGGCATCATTTTTTCTAGTTGCTTTGGCTTGTACCCATTTTGTCAGATAATCCCTAGCTACAATAATATATTTAGCATGAGACCCTTTTGTTGGGGGGTTTATTGGTCCTATGAAGTCAATACCCCATTTCGAAAATGCTCTAGCACTAATCATTGGTCTCAGATGCATGTCATCTCATCTTACATGATGATTTGTTCTTTGACATGTTTCACAACTTCGTACATAAGTTTGAGCATCCATATGTAAGGTTGGCTAGCATAGGCCAGCAAAGAGAATCATTTTGATAGTCTTGTCGTCTGAAAAATGACCTCCTATTGCACCTACATGAGCCATTTCTAGAATAGGCAAGTATTCTCCTTCCTGTAAACATAATCTTAATTGATTATCCTGTCCTCTTTTGAATAAGTGTCTTCCAATTAGGGCATAGTCTTTGCTCTATTCTTCTAGAGTTCTCTTTCTAGCTAGGCTTGCTCCTTTCAGGTAAGTACATGATTTCAAAAAATTAACTAACACTTTAATCCATTCTAGGGCTATGGTGGAGTAACATACATAGGAATATTCATCAAGTGAAGTTTCCTTATATATTCTATAGTCCAGGATGTGTTCATGCACACCCTTTTGCATATCCGACCAATACATGCCTAATGTTTTCAAGTCTCTCATTGTTCCACTAATACCCTTGTCAGTTCTCCACTTGTTCAAATGGGCTTGTTTGAGTAAGCTCTTACACTCCTCATCTTCTACACACCTTAACAACACTCCATTAGAGTCTTTAAAATACAAACTACCTCCAAGAATATGCAAGTTTCGTGATTGCTTGAATTCCTTCTTAGTGTCCCTATTGATCCTACGATGTGGTCGATGTGTGAGTATTGGAATAATTTTTTTTCCCATTTCAGACACATCTCCAAGTTGAATAGGTATGTGTGAGGTGGATCATCAGATACTCTTGTGGGTGGTTCTCCATGCATCATTCTAAACAAGTGATCACCTCTTACATGAGTGTTCCCCTTTTTCACTACTACTTCGAAGTGGAATTCCATCAATAGTAGAAACCATATCACTAGCAGTGATCAATGAAGAACTTAAATTTGTTGGCTAGGAGGTAATATCTGAATTTTTTTACCACATATACCATTCCTAAACCTTTTGGTTTGGTCATCATACAATTTCTTTTTGCTTGGTTCAATTATCTATTAGCATCTACTATTGGGTGATCTAATTTTCCTTCATCTGCAAGCTCTGCTAAGATACATCCAATCACATAATTGGATGTGTCCACATGGATATGGAATGGATTCCATTGGGATTCTATGGGAATAAATAGTGGGATGTATTCCTTTGATGTCTTTTTATGTCCAAGCAAACACATCTCTATATTCTTGAATCAGCTCTATTATCTCGTGCTCCTCTTCTGTGGATACACCCTTTCCTATGTATGTGCATCTCTCTTCTTCGCCTTCCAAAGTTACAATTACCTTATTAGTTTCTTTTTTGTTGTCATATGCTTCTCCTTCTTGAGCTTCTCTTTTTGGCATTTGAATGGCTATTTTTCTTTCCTCTACTTCATATTGCTTAAAATGTTTTGGTACCTCAAATGGGTCATGATGTTGATCTTCATGAACTCCAACTTTCTCCTTATGGTGCTTCTCCTGATACCTTTCTATGGGAAGTACTCTTGCCTCTTCATAGTCTTTGTTGGGTTCTATTTCTCTCATGTATTGCTCTTTGAAATCAAATTCGAGTTCCATTTCAATGCTTTCGTAATCCTCTCTCTGTTCTTTCTCCAATAGTTCTCCAACTTCCACTTCTTGGAGGACTACCATGTATAGGCTTACATCATATCCTTCTTCCTCTATGCATTTATTCATTGTCAATACTTCCTCATTCACGCAGACATCTAATGTGGCTAATTTCCATTCACCCATGAGGTTCGAACATTTCATCTAGAAATATTTGTGGCATGTACGCTGGGTCTTCTATAGGTCTATAATTTTCATGCCCAATTGGCCGCAATTGTGCCTTTTTTTCTTCCCATTTGGCTTCCTCACACATCCATAATTTGGACATCCTCATTCATCCAGGATTGATCACTTGATCCAGCGCTATGAATGGACACATCAACTTCTTCTCGATGGATAGGGTTCCATTGCAAAGGAGGTACATATCTATATGCGAAGGTATGCAGATTTATTTTCGTGGTGGCACCCTGATGTTGGAAGTACAACACATCTCTTCCCCGATCTTGTACTACTCTCAATTGTCTCATGAAAGGTCACCCTAAAATCATTTCATAATTCCAAATTGACATATTCCTAGGATATGCTCAAATTCTACTCCACATGTAGTCAACATTATCTTTTCTAAGATTCCTAAATGTCTTTCAACATGACTGTCTGCTAATCAGAGTTTCATTCGAGTGGGTCATAGAGCTAGTTTTCCCCATTTTTCCCATATCTCTTTAGTGTCTATTCCTACTCTAACCTGTATCTAATATTGCTCTAATCATGTATCCATTAAATCTGATGGGGAGACATGTATTTCCTTCATCCCCTTCACTGAACTCTCCCACCTTGTCTACTTGTATTTGAATTGTGGGTGGTGCCTCCACCTCCTTCTTCTCCTTAGGTTGTTCTCCCTCTTCTCTCTTCAATTGTTTGGCCAAGTGTTTCCACAGCTCAACTTTAATTTGTAGTACTCTGCTATTGTTAAAGAACATTGGAATTTTGTTTTTTTGAGTTTCGATACTGTGTGAGAGGTTTCATCTTGTGATCTCCCTTCTCTACTTCTAATGGTAGGTGCATGAAATAGTTTTCAGATTTCTTCTCATACTCCCCCATGTAGTTGGGAGGTGTGGATATAATATTTACTTCCTCTCTATACTGATCCAAAATTTATATTTCCTCATATATCTCCTCCATGGTGTCTAGTTCTTCCACCGAAAGGGGGTGTCTAGTTCTTCGAAAGGGGGTGGTGCATTCCCACCCATATATCTCCTCCATGGTTGATTCCCAATGGTGTCTAGTTCTTCAAAAGGGGGTGGTGCATTCCCACTTTTCTTCCATCGATCCTCTTGAACTTTGGCCCAAAGGTCGTATGGCCACATCACCTCTATTTTTGAGATTTCTGAACCTTCTTCTTCCCCTTTAATGTTGATATTTTACTTTCTCTCTTCATCTTGATGTCCTTTTTTGTGTTCTTGATTGATAGCTTCTAAACATTCTTGAAATTTGTTTTCTAGTATCCTAGTTTTGGGAAGGGTTGGTATAGAGTTCTTAAGTGTGGTTTGAGCAATCTCAATCATTTTTTTGCATATTTCCAATCTCTCCTTCTTGAAATATCCTCTAGGATAGCTTCTTTCATGTTGTTCAGTTCTAGGCCCTATCTCTATCTTGGATTGATAGGCTTTTAGCCAGATGTTTAGGTCTTCGGGCATGTGATCCACTAGAATTGATCCTGCCTATGCTCTCTCCAACTCTTTGGTCACCATGTGAGCCTTCCTAGGGTTTCTTGGTTTTCACCCATCGTATTTTCTTTCAAAGTTTTCTCTTTCTCTTCCATCTTTCTTTTAATCCATTTGAGTTTTATTTTTTCTCGCCTTGACTTCCATCTTTGAGACTTTCTAATGTTAGAGGTCTCCTCCCGATCTTCTGAGTCCTCAACCACTTGAGCTTCGGGTTCTTGATTCTCTTCAACCCTTGAATGGCACAACGATTCCTTTTCCAAACTCTCCTTGGCTTTGGCTCTGGTAATGGCCTTCAACAATACTGTATATTCTTTATCACTTCCTGATGATTCAATCACTTCTATCACATTGATGTGTGTAGTAGTGGAGACCTTATTGGGGTTCTTAGGGCAATCTCTAAACAAATGATCTTTGCCACGTTCATTGCAATAGCCTTCCCACACATGGGGGGTGGTGGATTGTAGTTTAATGTGCATTCCCTAACAAAGTGATCTCCTCCACATCTATAGCATGGTCCTCATGGTGCAGGTGGTTTGGTTGGGGGTTTAACAAGAAATGGGGCCCAGGGTGCCATGTACATAAGACTAGCATATTCTAGTCCATAAGAGTTGTCATAACTCTCATATGCATAGTAATGTTGCTCATAGGCTTGATAATATAGGCTCGAATCATAGGGATAATATTTCCCATGAGTTTGATCGAATCCGTACTAGCAATGGTTGTGGTTGACCATATCCTCCATACTCATAGGTTATTGGTACTACTGGTGGTCCTGAGTATGGATTATATCTAGGGGCCTCTTTGCCATGATCCCTAGGATGATATCCGTAAAGTCTATACTAGGGTGGTTCAAAGGGTCTATGTTGTCTATTAAAGGGACAATTCTGGATATTATGGTTGGTGTATTTTTTACTCAATGTGACAATACATATTAGGTCCTTGGGTTGTTTGCCTCTTGTATGGATAGGGTTGTGGTGGTGCTAAGCCTCCTCTTGCACAAACATGGGTGGGTGATCTCCACCACAATGCATGCATCATCTTAACATTGGCACTCTCATAGGGGCATTCTATTAGTTTCTCTATCCCTGCACTCCTAGTTTATTAGCTACTAAGTCTACCAATTCTTCTACATTACTTGTGCTAGAGGTAGTGTTTCTCATTGTGTCCTCAGATTTAGTGGAATTCTGTGGGGTTTTTAGGTCCTCCACTAGGGTGTCTTACAAATCGATGCCAAAGTTCTTAAGGTTCACATATGCCAAAGTTCTTAAGGTTCCATTAGTTAGACCAACTAAGAACGAAGATATCATTTTCTACTGGGGGGTCTTTCCATCACAGGGCATCTATCTACATATTGATTGAATCTTTTGGCTACATTCTTTACTGTCTCATTAGGGGTCTATTTAAAACTATGGATCAATGAAGAAGAATTGTGTTTGATTCCCCTTTTGGCGAATTCCCGGATGAATTCTTGAAAGAACTACTCAATATTAGCAAAACGATTGGGGTCCAAAGGTTGGAACCAAGTCAAATCTATTCCCATAAGGGTTAGTCGAAAAGATTCATATTGAACAAATAAATCTTCTACTTTCTCTGCACATATTACTTGTCTGAATTCTGCAATGTGGTCATAAGGTTCACTTGAACCGTCATAATGGCTTATACACTTAGCCACTTGGATTGGTCTTAACCTTCTACTTGCCTATGTGGGTCAAATAATGATGCGGGCAGTAGGCCGTACGAGGTGTACTCCTGGTCCTACACCTTGTTGTGGTCTTAGTGGGAAAGGTGGCCTATTCATGATTCCTGTTCCTAGATTAGTTTGGTTACTGAGATTGGGTCCTAGCATGGAAAATTGCACGTGAGTTCTCACAAGGACACTTCGTTGATTGGTTTGTCTTGATGCTAAGTTTTTGGTACCTTGTTGAGTTCCAAATGGGTTTTGTGAAGTAGTTGCCTGTTCTCAAGGAGGGAATACAAGCAACCCCATGTACCTCAATCTCGACCTATCTAGATCGTCCATGGTCCAATATCTTATCTGATTTCAATCTAGGTCTAGACGAATCTTTAGGGTCTCTCACTTCTTAGATAGTGGTTGGGTTGACGCCTTCCTCCTACATGGGTGAAGCTACTTGTAATAGTAGGTCAGATCCACCTACAAAGTACACATCAACTAAATATTCATCTTGTGGTATCAGATCTCCTCTTAGCACCTGAGAGATCATGGAATTTCCCCTGGGGGTAATCACCATGTCTCCACTATTGGTTCTGCTAGGGATTCCTCGTTCCTCTATCTCTCCTCTTTCATTTATCTGGTCAGGATTTTCAGTTACAACATATATTTGTCCAATTTTATCCATGTAGACACCTCCTTCGTATTTGACAACTGGTCTTGGGATTATTTCTGAGTCAATCATAGTTCTCAATCTTGCCACAGACCTATTAAGGCTGTCAAGATAGATGGGTACTCCATGCATGTTCATAGATATGTACTCTAGGGATGTCCAATATTCCCCTTCCACTATAGACATGAAGCCTCTCCTAGGCACAAAACTATGCATATCTTATGAGGCCATGAGTCTTTCCTCTGAATCAGTGGAAGTATCTGAGTAAATAGAGTGGTTGCTATGTTGAGCTACACTTCTTGCAGAAGATACTACACTTCTTCAATTTCCTAATACTCTTTTAGATCTTAGGTTCATTCACCGCTTAGTTCTTGGGTTGTCTAGGGCTCCATCGACTATCCTTACAAGTTTCAACACTTTGTTTCCTCCAAGTTCCTTTTTTAGGCTCTTTGATTTTTCCATGATACAGGATACTTGGATCTTGGGTGATACATGATACTTAGCCCCTACGATACAATACTTGATCTATACGGATACATGATACTAGAATTTAGATGATACATGATATTGGTTTTCCAAGATATGATACTTGCCTATCAATGATACACGATACACAAAAAACCACAATACATGATACTCCCTCTTGATGATACACAATTGAGATGATACATGATACACAATACTTGTGAGGTATCGCAATACAAGGGGGAGGCGATACACGATACTTGACAAGTATCTCAATACCTAAACTCAATCGAACGTGATACTTGTGCCTAGCAAGGTCTAAATTTCAAATGTTTTTGTGCATTGTGCTCTTCACTAGTCTCTTGTCTCCTCAACTCAATGTGGGTACAAAATCTCACTCAAAACCATTCCTGCTAGCCCATGATATTCCTTTGTTCCGTGTCATGTTTTTGAGTGTTCAACTAGTTTACTGAGTAGTGGACAATGAATTGCTCACCTCAAACAGTAAGCCTTCAAATATTTGTGACTAACTACTTGCAAAACCTAAAGCTCTGCACCATACACAATCGGCAATCTCTGTTGCTGCTCTCCACGATACCAATGCTCACAGAAATGACTTAAAAATGAAAAGTGTTGTGTAATTTAGGCTTTTGGGGTGACCAATTCATGAACTAAAATGAACAATTTTTTGGGTTTTCTTTTGGTAATTGCTCTACTCTAATCCTATTTGTTCCTTCTATTCCTAAACCCTAACTCTCTCTCACTCCTTTCCTTCTAACCCTACAAACTCATTACACACACCACTAGAGTGTGAAGTAACAAGTGCAAAAATTTTAGAGACTTGCCACTTACTAAAATTGACTCTCTTCATACGATACGTTCACTGCTAAGCTATTATCATCCCGTAGGCACCTTGATTGGACTAGCTCCCTGACAACAGTGCGAAACATGTGTGTACCTAAGTCATAGAGCCTTAGGGACTTGTGCTAACTGAGACTATACCTCATTAGCCCACAAGTGCATATAGTGGTGGATTAATACATGCTTAATTATCAATTGGGGAAATTATTAGACATGCCAAGTGTATGAAGAAATGTGTATAGATGATGGCAAGAGAAGTGAAAGTGCTAACAATGCAAGTACCATAGGTTCATCTACCACTCAAGTCACTTATCCTTGTGAAAATGCACGTCATGATACTTGCTAAACAATAAGTGCAAATTAGGGCTTTTCTCTCAGCTCTGACATCCGAATATGGTCAACAATAGGTCAATTTCAAAGCTCTTGATGAGATATTTGTATTCTCAGCCTAATTTGACAAATATACTTCAACTTATGAGCAAAATAGAGAGTGGCAAAACATCAACTCTTGCTTCACAACTCACCAGGCCTCACGCATGCATTACAATGACTAAAACAAGAGGGGGAAAGATAGACAACACTCCTAGACACACATTTCAAGCATCAAATATACATGCAAGCTCTTGGAGAAGAAGATACTTAGCAGAGAAGAAGCAAATTCGAAATTTTAGCTTGATTACTCACAATGGCAAAAGTCCTTTAGAAAGAGTCAGCAAGTGACTTATATACATGTGCCCTAAAAATGGTCCTTCCACACAAGAGACCAGTAGTTTTATTGGAAAACACTAAATTCCTACTATTATACAAGGCTAATGTTACATTGTTTGGGATTTATGCATCTAGAGGACTCCTCTAAAGCATTTACATGGCTCTTTATAGAGTATCATGGAAATTTGAAGAAGAAAAATTATGCCTTGATTTGAAATTTTTTGGCATATGCTTCTCTTTGCTTCTTTTTTCTACAACACAAACTTTGAGAGATAATAAGCTAGATGCATATTTTTCTTATCATACTTGCTTAGACTTCAGTGGTGCTTCCTTTGCATCTGATTGCTATGCAATAACTATATCTAGCCATTGTGATAAGAGTGAGCCTATTTCCTTCCACGGAGCATAAAATGCAAAAAGAGTAATCACTACTATGCAATCTAAATAAGGTGCTACTAGGAAGAATGGTATTTGATTTTTGTATGACTTGCCTCCGACTTCCATGAAGAAGTGCATGTTTTTAGATCTATGGTTTTGTTCAAAAAAAGGTATGAAAACAAAGTGTATAAGTTAAAAAGGAATTTTATGGATTAAAGAAATGTACACATGCTTGGAATGAGAAGAACACTCAACATGCAAATGGTGTAGTTATTAGCATGATTTTTTAAGTAGATGATATGATGCTCAATAGTCCCGATGAGATGACAATTTTTTATTTCAAAGCTGATTGGCATGCCGATTTTGAAATCTTAGACTTGGGCAATTTGCATTATAATTTGCGCATTCCATTTATTGCAACTTGATGGTTGCATTCGCTTTTGTCAAACTAAATACATTGACTCCAAACGTATTGCCACTTGCATGGAAATAGGTTAACATTGATTCTCAAGATGTTGGAGATGCATTTGATGCTAGTGTCTATTAGTAATAGTAAGATGCCTTCTTTATGTGTGCATCAATATACCTAATACTCGTTTTTTCTTCTCTTACGTGAGCAATTCTATGCAAAGTCGAGGAGCTAAGAATTGGCAACTAGTTAAGCGTATCTTTTGCTACATATCGAGCACTCGATAGTTTGGGTTGTTTTATCCCAAGGGATCAGTATCGTCAAATTTACATTCTTAAAAAAAAAAAAAAAAAAAAAAAAAAACTCAAATTGGGTTGGTTGTTATGATATTCATGTGTCCAAAAGTGGTTTTTTTGTTCATGCTTAGTAGTTCATGCATATCTTGATTGAAAATGAAGAAGCACACTATGACCATTTCTAGTTGTGAGGTTAGATATAGGGTAGCTTTAAGAGTTATTATTAAGTGTGCGTAGTTCGGATGCCTTATGGATGATTTGGTGCTGGTTAGAACTCTATCCTCACCATATTTACCCACAATCAGAGTGCACTAGCAGTTGTGAGGAACTAAATGTTCCATGCTTGCATTAAGAATATTGAGGTGGACGATCACTTTGTTAGGGAAAGAATCTCTATAGGAGAGATCAATTTGGCATATGTGCCCACTCAGAACAATGTTACAGACCCTTCCACAAATGTTGTGCATCATGAGAGTTTCTATCTTTGCAAAGATTTGAGCTTACATCCTTTTGTGGGTTGACCTCAGTTGACATTGGTTGGCACTTCCTTATACATGAGGGTCTAACGATTCTTTCTTGTTGGAGTCCCTTTGCTTGCCTGAGAGGCTTTGTAGCATTTTTTTTTTTCATTGACGAAACTCCTGTGCTTTCATTGAAGAATAAAAAGTTTAATGCAAGTGCATGAATGGTTGTGATGAGCTATTGGACGGTTATGAAGGAAAGGATTTGATAATCACACCTTTAGATGTACTTTAAGACTAAGATATCTCAAGATTCCCAAAGTAAGATACCTCAAAAATCACAAAAGGGAGGGAACACTCGGAAAGAAAAGGGAGAGAGAGGTGAAGAGAAGTTCAAACGAGAAGGAAGAGAAGTCTATGCATTATGACTTTCCCCTTTTGAGTCTTTTGGAGGAGAGATATAGTGTAATGAGTGTGTGTATGTGTGTGAGTGAGAGAGAGAGAGAGGTCATGTAAAGGAGAGAATGATGGTATAGGATGCCCTGATCAAGTAATATTCTCCTTTTATAGTTTTAGAAGTTCTTTTGGCTAAAGTTAGAAGGTAGTCTCTATCATGTTTATAGCTTCTATGAGGACATCCTCACTCTTGTTCACAGCTCCCTTTAGCGCAATTTTATGCCATGTGTGGTAAGAAAAATTGGCAAAGGCAAAGGAGAGAGAGTGTGAAAAAGGGAGATGTAGATGGAGGGAGCAAGGGAATGATAAGTGCCACTCTGCCACCCGTGACCCCAACTCTCTCTCTCTCTCTCTCTTTCTCTCTCTACGTACATATACGAAAGCCACCTTAGAGATATCCAAAAGGCTCGTAGCTATTCATGTGTACGAATTTACTTTAGATATGATTTTTTAATAATTTATTTGTCTGTTTTTAAATTAATTTATGGCCACCCCGACCTGCTCGTGCTTTTGCTTTTGCTCTTCTGTAAAGAAACTGTCCATAATGTTGGACAAATTCCTCGTGAAGCGATGGAGGTACACCCTCGTCATCAAAAGAGGAGACTTGCCCTCAACCGTTTTCTTCTCGAATATACGACGCCATTAAAAAAAGGATAATAAATAAGAGAAACTATTATTAATATGCATATTATTTTATTATTGATGTTATTTATTTTAAGCCACACGTCACAGCTCACATGTCCTCCTCAAATGTCCCATTTCCACATTTAAAATACAAACAAAAAAAAAGTTCCCCCGAGCAAAGCCTGTCCATTTTGGTCCTTGTGCTCTCGGTGCCACCTTATTCCAATACTCTCTTGAATTTTGAGAAGGAGGTCTCACATTCAGTGTAGTTTCGCATATATGCCCTCTCCATGAAAAAGAGGATGAGCCTTCTCGCTCTTAGGATGTTATGTGTGTCTGTGTTCGCACAGAGAGAGAGAGAGGACATGAATATTATTTGGTTAAATTTCTGCGTAACCATTTTGTATGAGAATGAAAATATAGAGATCATAAAATGTGTTGAATCTCTCTATGAGTGATGTACGTTCTATATAGACCAAGACATATCTAATAGAAAAGAGAGTGATGCTGGTTTTGCCTTGAATTTTTTATATTTAGATTTATGTATTGAAATGAAATTTGATGGTATGGTAGGCAAAGGCCAATGTAGCATTTCTCAAAAACACATTGATTCTGCCTATCTTTTCATGTTCTAATTCTGGCTACATGGCCTGCGTGTGCTCTAAATGAACTCTAGTATGTGTATTTGTGAAAAATTCTCACATACAATTAGCATGAGCTGATAGAATTGCAGGAATCTTGATCAACAAGAACTATTTTTATGTGTTATATTAGCTTCAATAACTCGTCAATACCAGCTTAGAACATGATCCATGTCCATGTACGTATCTAGACTATACCAAGGATTGATTGAGCGATGGTTCAATAATCAGTCTTCATAACCATCCCTGATTTCGAATAGATAAATATTTCACCTCCTTGGTAATGATCTTAGTACAAAAAAAAAAGGCTCCTTTTGCATCAAAATGAACTCATGCATAAGAAATTTTTAGAAGCACTAGAAAATTAACGAAATAAGAGTAGGAGTTCCATACCTACTGCTCATGATAAAGTCTGACTTGCTATAGTAGCATCTGCAAGTTGTGAAGTAAGTTGGACAATTTGGTCCACCTTGCACACATGATTTGAATCTTTGGCCTCCACTTACTGTTGCAACTTAGTCTGAACTTGACAAAGATTTGTGATCTATGGTTCTTTAGTTGCCAAAATGTGGAACATATGGGGTAGTACTACTATCCTTACTTAATGCAAGGCACTGAGCAATATAAACCACATCAAGCTGAATCTAGGCCTCTTGGTTGATATTCATAGTAAAAAGTATGAGACTATCCCCTTCCTACTCCATCTACACGTTCATCTGTAAAAGAAAGAAGAGAGCCAACAAGTGTACAAGATTTTTTTGGCAGCCCACAATCGCATAGTTTAGCCATTCTCGAGTGCATGCAATGAAAAATTTGAGAGGAGATTCTCTTGAGCCGCCAACCAATCGCTTGAGTCTACACTCCGCATGTTGAGAGGTGAAGAAAAGCCTTGATTAGTGGGTAAGGAACCGTATCATATCGCATGCGATGAAAAATTTGAGAGGACCATCTCTCAAGCCGCTAACCGTATGGCATGACATTATGTATAATGATGGTATACATGACAAAATTGCATGGCATTTAAAGCATTCAATAAGTGCACTTCCATTCGCCTTGTCCATTGTCATTAGTATCTTTAGTCTATGTATCTCTCCTCTTTTGTAATGGTATGTATAGAAAGGAAACTTAGTTCCAGAAGTATTGAAGTTTGGTAAGGGCAAAATTTTGGACCCATTCGCTAGAATTCCTAACACCTCACCACTTAATGTGGCTAGAACATGGTTGGGCCAACCTCTGAATGAATCCAAAAAGGACTTGCCCATCTCAATTTAAATTTACTTGCTTGCCATTTCATTTTAGAGTGAAAGAAAAGAACCACATCACCACAAGGGAAAAGAGGATGCCACCGACTTTGATGATGCTATAATTCTTGCATAACGATGCTCTTTGAGGGTCCGTACACCATGGAGCTGATATGAAAAATATTCCTCTAGTAATAAGAAATCTTGAATTGCAACCCGTAAGCTAGGAACAACAAATTCCATCATAGCAATAGCTTCCAATCGGTAAACGAGCTCAAAGGGAGTAAATCCGATAGAAAACTTATGGCAAATATAGTGGGCCCACACTACAATAGGTAGATACTACTCCCATTTGTGAAGATGCTGTAACACCATTTTTTGTAGCATCAATAAGAGAACCTTATTAGTACTCGCTGCCAATCCATTAGCTCGAGGATATTGATTAAGGCTATTAAATTTATGTTCAATGTGATAATAATCGGTAATGGCACAAAGAAGCTGATTCAAAAAATGAGTGCGTCTATTCAAGAATAATTCCAAAGGGAGTCCAAAACAAGGAAATAATTTATGGATGAGAATTATGGCCACACTTCCTGTATTAGCATGACGTAAACAAGACATGTCAAAATAAATGAATTACTAGAATGAGTAGTGGGTGGTCGAATGGGACCAATTAAATATGATCCTCATTTTTGGAAGTTTCGATTTTAGTGGGAATTGATGTACTATGCGGGGCTCACCTATCCATTGACAGGGAACACACAATTGCATATAATTTTGGAGCATGGGCCACCAAAGACAAATGTAAAGAATCTTCCGAACTGTGCCAAAATGTCCACTTACAGGGCTAGCAAGATTTCAGAATTAAGATAGATACCTCGTGAGGAGGGATGTAAAACATCCAAACACGTGTACGATATCTATAACAAAGCTGATCCAAGATTATAAAAAACATCAATTATGCAAAGAAAGATTTTTTTGAGCTATCGATTGTAAATGGGCACAGAGAAAACTAGTCATGAAGGCATCATTTTCTCATAACAACTAGGTATTCCTAAATTGGATTCATCCCCATTGGTGACTTGGAAGAGTTCCACGTCTCGAAAAGCTTTATCCACTCCAAACGTAGGTTCACCATTATCCAATCCATATAAAATATCTGCTACCACATGAGAAGATCTAGGGTGATGAATGACATCATAGTCAAATTCTTGCTGCAAGTTGACCTACCAAATTATGTTTCTTTACCAAATAAAGAAAAGACAAAAGCACCACATGGAATGTAAAAGGACAACCCAAAAAGTAATGTCAAAAAAATTTAATATTGTAAATTAAACCAAGACATTCATGTTTAGTCATCAAATAATTCTTTTTGGCATTACTTGAATGGTGACTAGGATAATAGACTGGTCAACAACAAGAGAGACATGCATTCTGCATTAAGACTCAGCCAGTAGAAACATTAGAAGCATCAACAAAAGCATGAAAGTGATGATCCAAGTCTAGTGCTCGTAGTATAGATGCGTTTGTAAGAAGAATTTGAAGTCTTTAAAAGCCAAGATCACGTTCTATATCCCAATGAAATTTTGTAGAATTAATATGAGCTAAGGGGTTAAGTGGCAATATAGCAATGTGAGTGAGATACCACAAATGACAACCATGCCATCGTAATTGGCCCAAAAATTGGAGAACTGATTAACAAGAGTAAGGTGGGGGAGCTTCCTAAACCACTTTCAGTTTATCTAGATCCATCGCAATAGCATCCTTAGAAATAATATGCTCTAGAAGCTTTCCACATTTCACCCCAAAAGTTTACTTAGTCGGATTGAGGCATAGATGAACTTCTAACATTATGTAAAACATAGGTATAAGTGCTGCAAATGATCCACTTGTTTTCTTAAGACTGAGAAATCTTCAAGGAAGAATATCTATTTGTAATGAAAGGAGTTTAGGAACATCTGCTTTGGTCATCCTCACTTGATTCTAACCATTGAACCCATCCAAAAAGAATACATCTCATGTTTGGCTACCTCATCAACATTGTATCCAGAAAAGGTAAAAGAAAAGGATCTGTAATAGTAGCATCATTCAACTTACGATAGTCGACACAAAGCTATTTCTATGGGACAATATGACAATGGGGGAAACCCATTCTGGATTCTCAATAGGAACAATAAATACTACACAGGACAACCTATCTGATTCTTCCTTTACTTGCTTAGTGAAATTCAAATTCATCCAATAATGCTACTAAATGATGGGTTTGAGTTGGATTTTATGTCGAAAAATGCGTGGATCTAATCCCTATGTTTGATAATAATCCTAGGCAAAGACATCCTTGAACTCCATTAAAAGAGAGATCACGTCACCTCAGAATGAAGATGGTAACACAACATAAATATTCAGCATCTAAGGTTTGGGTGCAGGACCCAAATTAACCATTTTCTTCTGACAATTTCACCTAAACTTGCTCAATCTCCAAGTCATGTAGCTGCTCTTCCTAGGTGAAATTGAGAAGATCACACACTTCTTTAGAATCTCTAGTAGACTTTTCCTCTGCCTTCTTTAATTCTCTCATATAGCAACTACCTTGAGCACCTTCTGCTCACAACTTTGCAGCTTCAAATGCCACATACACTTCTAGAAATTGTGTGATCAATGGATATAGAATTACTCGAAGTTCCACAAGTGAAAATATTCGTTCAAGAATGTGGACACTCCCTATCAAGTTAGCAGTAGTTCCTTCAACAGTTTCCAAGAATGAATCTTGTGGAGTCGTTAGTCACTCTCGCTCATCATAATTACATGAAAACTTGACTCTAGATGGAGTTGGCATGGCTTGCCTCCATCATCTTCAAGAACCTAGACATTTCTAATGCTTAACCTATATTTTTGTCAATGACACCCAATCCCATCGTGGTCACCAAAATGTTTGCTATGCTAGATGTGCAAACTATAGGGTTCGGGGAATTTGGGTTACTAATGACAACTAATGAATTTCTATTCCCTATCAGATCAATCACTATTACATCATATCTTTCTCTACACATATACACAGTAATAGGAGTAAGCATTGATAGAGCAGACATGAATGTATTCAATTGTGGGCTCTTTGAGTAGCCAATACATTGTAATTAATAGCACTAAAATTGTTTCCCGACTACAATGATTACATGAATGTAAAACATTTAACTTATCCATGGAAGTTCTACTAAATTATAATTTACATAGCTTTTCAAATCTACATTGAGAACAACCTAACAAGGTTTGTGACCCACACACACTCAATAATAACTACAAAAGCTACCATAAAATTAGTCCCATAACTTCAAGTGGCCATACTAGGATGCTTTTCACTCAACCAAGATATGCATGAGCTACTAAGTATGAAGCAAAAACTGCTTGTGGAAGAATGAGTTTCATAATAGCGAGCCCAAACCAAGTTAAAAGAAGCATGTAAATCTAGCAGTATTGATTACCCTTGGGATAAAAGAAACCAAGATCCTTTGTCCCGATGCCTCCACTTCAAAGAAAAGAGATGAAAATAAGAAGAAAAGGGACAAGGTTCCTCCCTGCAAAGAAATTAACCTTCGATAATGAGCTTCGTATCGCTAAATCTAAGGGGATTGTCTGACCCCTCAAGAGCAACTATTATTGGCCATTGGTTTCGGGATAACAACCTAGACCTGGAATTCATTTGTATTCAAGAGACCCAAATTGATGGAGAGGACCTTCAAAAAAGACTAAAATGTATTTCTTTGACTCATGTTTGGATTTCCACTACTCACCCTAGGGGGTGGGGGGGAGCTATCAAAATTAACAACATTTGGTTCGATAGTCTTGTCAACACCCTGGAAGATCAGAATCATCGTTGGATTGTTGCATCCTTTTAGAGACCCCTTGCATTTCACCATTGTTTCCATGTATGCTCCCAACTAGGAGACGAAGAGGATTTCCTCCTGGGGTTCTTTGGTCTCCCTTTCCCACAATGTTGTGCTTTGAGGGGATTTCAACATGGTGGAGGATCCTTCCAACCACTGGGGAAGTAGAAGGAGAATCATAGATGGCCAGGAAAAAGATGCTTGGGATAAAATCAAACTCCACCTAGATCTTGTGGAGGTTAAAGACAAGATTGGATCCTCTTGGTTGAACCTCCAATCGAGGAATGATTTGAGAAAAGTGAGGCTCGATAGAAGCTACATTTCACAAGACTTAACCCGCAAGTGGGCCCAACCCTCCATTTCCCAACATATTGACCTTACCACCATATATCACTACCCAATTACTCTCACCTTCAAGCCTTTCATGAAGCTGAAGAGAGCACCGTGGTTTTAGGCTAACCAGACTTCTTTTGCCTTCCCCTCCATCCAACACGTGATTACCGAGGCTTGGAATTCGGCCTTTGCCAACCTCTCATCGCCGGCCAGAAATTGGAAGATCGCTCTTATGAAGACTTGTCATATCTTGGTTAGGTCCCAAAAGATTCTACAAACTGTTCATCACATACGAAGAGAGAAGCTCTATCGAAGACTGAGACATCTTGAGGAGGAAGTGAACAAAGGCAACTCTCAATACCTGATGGGGCTATGGAAAACTAGAGGCTTGCTAAGATATGAGGAAGAAATTCAAAGGAAAAAACTTTATAGGTATACTTTAAAGAGTGGTGGGCTAGTAAGGCTGACAAACCTACTAAAGAGATGTGTGCCCTCCTTAAAAAGAAACAATCTAAGGATTCTGTCCCCTTCTTAAAGGACATCAATGGGGGCGAATGCAAGATGGAAGAAGAAAATAGCTCAATGATTGTCAATCACTTCTTCCAACTCCTCGGGGTTTCGATGCCTCTTTCTCCCCACAGGCATGATTGCATGGCAACCATTTCTAGAGTTAAATAAAAAAGAATCCCACATAAGTTGAAAACTTTGCTTGAAGCTCCCATCTCAGACACTAAAAATTCTTGAAGTCATCGATGCACTCCCCAATGGAAAAAGCTTGGGTCCTGATGGCCTTACCAATGAGTTTTTCAAGACCTTTAGATAGGTGGTGGCCACTCTGCTCCGATTGGTTTGGCAAGAGGTGTTATCTTCTGGTACACTGCCCGAATGTCTAAACGAAGGCATCATCAAGCTTATTCACAAAAAAGGAAACAAAAATAGGATTGAGAATTGGCACCCGATCATGATGCTTCAAATGGGATACAAGATCCTTGCTAAAGTTATTGCCAATCGAATTTCTTTCCACTTACAAAGTTGGCTAAAAAGGACCAGAAAGGCTTCATCAAGGGTAGGTCGATCCTCGAAGCTATTATTGATATTTGGGAAGGTCTTGAAGTCACTAAAGAGTCTGCTCAAGATGTTATCTTTCTCAAGATTGACTTCGACAAAGCGTATGATAGGCTTGAATGGGACTTCATTCTCCAATCTCTTGAAGACCTTAGATGAAGTAAAAAATTCACGAAGATGATCTCTACCCTACTAGGAAATGTGCCAGTGCAGATTAATATCAATGACCAGTTGTCAAAGACTATCAGACTTAAATGCTCTATCAGGCAAGGATGCCCCTTTGGCCCCTCTGCTTTTTGCTATTGCTACGAAGGGGCTTAGTTGCCTAGTGAAGCGTCACATGGACGCAAGCCATATTAGGGGTCTCTCGCTCCCTTCCAGTCATGGACAAATGGTCATGAGACTTTTTGCGGATGACACGAATGCCTTTGTGCATAACGATATGACCAACATTCATTACTTTTGGTGATGCCTAGACAATTTTTGTGTGGCTTGAGGATCCAAAATTAACCACTCTAAAACCACCTTCAGAGCCATTATCAGCCTCTCGCCTTGATTCTTGGTTGACGAGGGCGTCAAATGATGCTTAGGGGAGAAATCTTTCACCTTTTAGGTATTCCGATGGGATTTGACATTTGGATGGACCAACGATGGAATTAGGTCCTCTCTAAGCTCGATAAAAAGCTGGCCTACTGGAAAGATATGAAGATCACCCTTGTGGGGCGGGCCATGGTAATTAATACATTCCTTATCTCATCAACTATTTACTTTCTCTCATGTTGGAGACCGAAGGATCAAGAGATTATTAAATTGGAAAGAATCTACAGAAACTTTCTCTGGATGGGTGACCCCAACAGAAGTGGTGTCCCCAAAATTAAATGGTCTACTTGTATTTCCCAAAAGGATCATGGGGGTTTGGGCATTTTGGACATTTAGGGCATGGCAAAAAAGTTGGCGGCTAAATGGCTTATCAAAGCTTGGTGTAATAGTGAGGCCTCTTGGTCCATGCTTATTTAGGAACAAAAGTGCTCTTACACTTGTGGGTCACTCAGGTTTGAAGGACCTGGGCCTCCTCACCCTCCTATTCTCGCTGCTTTCGGTGTCTCCTAAAGGCTCAAGTGTGGTTTGCTCTCTGTGGAAGAGTCGGACCAAGGTCAAATAGTTCATCCAAATTAGTGAAAATTGGAAATGGGTGGTAGGTATCAAACACAATGATTCAATTTTGGCAGAGATGTGCTTCCAATTTTGGAGATCCTCCTAAAGAATGGTCGATCGAGAAGTCCCTTTTCCTTCTTGGCAAAAGAATATCCAATTGTAAGAAGTCCCCACCTTTTAGGCACCATAGAATGTTTTTCCTTGAAGATTAAAGCCAAGTGGGCTGCACATGAGGGGGATGAAGGGGTTATCAACCTCCTTTGTAAAACCCTCTAGCTCTATATGTTCCTCCCCTGCTTTGTGGGATTTGGGGGGTCCCATGGGTGCTCGGCCCGTTCATCTGTACTTTTGTGTTTCTATCAAAGTGCAGGAGAGAAGGCTAACGCCAAACTTCCTTTTAAAAAAAAAAAGTTCTTGGGTATAAGCTAAGCACCAAATGATACACTTAATGGCCTACATGTACTTGAAACCTAGGCTATACATGAATATACTCTTTTAAGAGTCAAGAAATTAAATATCAAGCTGAGTGTTGTATACACAAATAAGAGATTCAAGAACTTGTTGATATAGACTAAAATTAGATGCATCCCAAGCATCATGAAGGCTTAATCATGAACTTATCTCCATGGGAATAGCAATGGGTTTATAGTCTTCAAGGTAAAAACATTGCAGTGGAGTTTCAATGTATTTTGTATGAAACAAAATTACCTCCATCAACTTGCATAAATTATATTTCCAAATAATGATGGAGACTCCCTAAATCTGACATTCCAAACGTGGCATACAAACGAACCTGCAACTTAAAAACATGCATCTCATGAGGACTAGTGAGAAGCATGCCATCCACATAAATAAAAATGATAACATGTACAACATCTTCATGTTTCACATACAAGATGATTTTAGTTGGGCTATTGTGAAACCCATCAGCTAATAAGTAGGCATGCACTTTCTCATACCAAGCACATGGTGGTCGATATAATGTTTACAATGCCTTATTTGATCTGCACACTTTGTGTTGTGACATTCTTCAACTACATGAGAAACTACAATCAAATCTCCTTCAAATTGGTTATTATACAACTTTCGTGATGTAGGGTGTTCTTTAGAGGTAACTCGAGATTGCATGTGCATGAATAATCACAATTTGTGCATCTGTAACCACGATTAGATAACAATTGGACAAGTGTCCTATTCTACCAAAGTTTATCGATGATAAATGTTCTAGTTGCTTGAGTTAAGTCTACCATGTGTCTTAGTGAAATCAATTTATCTCGAGTTGGATGCTTCTAGAGTGTGTTTAGTGAAACATTCTCCCTTGTGCAATCATGGGGATTGAAGCCTAGATCTCTTCCTTCTCATCTATTAGAGTAAACCACTAGTCTAATCTTATTCCTTGTTTATTACTCGAGAAGAACGTAGTGTTAGCTTGATTTGAACCTTTCTCAAGCTACATTACAACACTTTGGTTTCATGTGTTGGGAAAGAAGGATGGGCACCTCAAGAAATGAGTTGGTACTATTAATCCTTGCTTTGTACCAGCCCTATTTTACCTCATATTTGAGTTGAAGGCCCTTTTAGCTTTCCAATGACACTAAATAAGTGCCTATCTACTTTCGAGATGATGCTTCAAACAATTTGATCAAAACAGATAGGTTTGCAAATAAATAGTGACCAAAAAGTTGCTATTTTGGTCTTGACACCTACTAGAAGTTTTGCTCAATACAGAAGCAATTAGAAACATTCCTTTTGAGGGTATCTAATTAGCATAGAGAGCTAATGATTCCAAGTGTAATCACTTAAAATGATAGACTATATGCTGAGCAATGGCTTTAGCAAGTAGAAGCTTATGCCCGACTTTTTAGGAACTCTATAGAGAATGACCAGTGACCACTTCGAAATGATTTTATCCCAATTGGCTGAATGAAACCTCTTCAAACTTTAACAGTGTGTAATAGAATGAGCTATAGAACATTGAAAATCATGGAGGGATCACTGAGATATGAGCAAGACAACTACCCTGTTCTGAGTGACAATGGCAGAGATCAAGATAGATGTAATCAATCAATGTAATGTATTATGTAATGATGTTATAGATGATCATTAGCATGAAATGATGCCCAATGATAGTGATAGGAGTTGGCTATAGTTTAAGCCTCTCACATACATCAAGTGATCAACAATAAGCTCAGTAATGGGGCTCTTTTGGCCACAAGATTTCAAGTTACTTTTATAGTGACCTTCTTCTAATTTGAATTTTGAAATTCAGATGAACTTCCACCTAAAAGTTCTTCCCCTAAATAAGGAGATATTCTCTCAAGGAACCTTGTGCCATAAAGTTCTCCTAATTCCACGAGTTTAGTGGCATTTACAAGAATCTTTCAAGTCAAATGACTTTTACAAAAGTTAATGGTAAAAACCATAGGCAATGGTTCATGTGGATCTTCAAGGAGTTGCACATAATACTTCCAATGCCTAGACAAGTGTGAAGGCTTGGCATTTACACCAAAAGCTCCCCCTGAAGCCAAAGATCTTGGTTTTTTCTTCTTTATTAATCCTCTTGAATGTGCTACAATCCAATCATGGATTTAAACATGCAAAGTTTAGTACCATCAAGTGCTTTGGTCAATAAATCTACACATTGCATATTAGTGGATACATATGCAAGCTGAATCTCCTTGCTCAATAGCTTCTCTCTTACATAATGATAGTGAACTTCTATATGCTTGGTCCTAGCATGATACATAGGATTTTTTGCAAGATGTAAAAAACTTGTATTGTCACCAAAGATCATTGGTGAGTTAGAATGTAGTCCCAAATCTACATATAGTAATCTAATACATATGCCTTCTTGTGTAGCATTTGCTAATCCCCTATATTCAGCCTTTGTTGAGGACAAAGCAACAATAGGTTGCTTCTTGGAAGACCATGAAGTAGGCTTATCACCTGAAAAAGAGAGATAACCTGAGGTACTCCTCCTGTCATCCTTACAACCTACCCAATCTGCATCTGAGTATAATTTGATATCCAAATCTGAAGTATATGGAAAGTATAAACCTTGATTTTGAGTACCCTTGATATACTTCAAAATCCTCTTGGCAACTTCCAAGTGAGCTGTTCTAGGTTTGTGCATAAATTGACTTAAGACACTTACTCCATAAGCAATATCAATCCTTGTCAATGTAGCATAGTTTAGGCTTCCTACTATGCTTTGATATTGTTGATATATTTAGGTAGTGATGTGTGTGAACACTCTAGGACCGCCGGGGCACTTTTTTCCCTCTTTAGGAGATTTTTTCCCCTGGCTTGTATATACGCCTATTGCCCTAATGGGCTACTTATCTTTGTACATTCTCTAGTAATACATTCAGTCTTGTGTGTTGTGCTCCAAGCTTCTTCCTCTTCCTTGTGCTGTTCGCGTGCTTCCGCAGACGTCTAACTCCAAGAATTGGTATCAGAGCAGGTCGTTGATTCTTCTAGGGCGCCGTCGACACTCCTCCGTTTGCAGTCTCAGATTCGCACAAAATTTGGTGGGCATACTCAGGGTGTTTTCGAGATCAAAACAGCTTCGCTATGTGGTGCCGAAATCGCGATCTGAGCTCGTTTCGGCCTCCGAATGCACTATCGCAGTGCTTGTGCAGGCTATTTCGTCCTTTTGTGCCAAAGGTATATACCAGTTTCTGTTTGCCAGTTTAAGCGTCTCGAAGTTTGCTACAGGTATAGCAGAACTCGTCTGGGCAGTTCTATTCAACTTTTTGAGATACAGTCAATTTTCTGCATCAAGGTATTTTAGTCACCGGCCATGGCTGAAAGCAGTGATGTATTCCGTATGTTGGCTGTTGAGGATAAGTTGGATGGTACCAACTACCCATTATGGGCTTATATGATGCGACATGTACTGGTTGCAAAAGGATTGTGGAACATTGTGCAGGGTGTTGAAAGACGTCCTGTTACACCTGTAACGACAGGTACTGCAAATACAGGTGTTGGAGCTGATGAAGATGGTGTCGAAGATGATATTCCGCAGATTCCTGTTCGTGCTGCTGTTTCTGTTGCACCTACTGCAGAGCAGATTCGTTGGGATGGCAGAGATGCCCAGGCACATGCATTGATAGCTTTGTCTGTCAAACGTGCCATTATTCCTCACATTCGCTCTTGTAGAACAACAAAGGATGCTTGGGATACACTTACCACTTTGTACCAGGCTAGGAATGAGGCTCGTGTTGCTTACCTCCGAAAACAGTTGGAGAGTGAGCACATGAATGAAGGTGATTCGATGGACAGTTTTCTTACAAAGATCAAAGACCTGAAGGAACAATTGATTTCTGCTGATGAGGTTATACCAGATAGCTCACTTGTGCAGACCGTTCTGAATGGCCTTCCTGATTCATATCAGAGTTTTGCCTCTACTCTTCGATTGATGATGAAAGGCAATCCGAATGCTTTGTCATTTGAGGAATTAGTCTCTGTTCTGTTGCAGGAAGATCAGTCCAGGCAGAACAGGTCCATTATGCGTGTTGCAGATCAAGCTTTCCTGGCTAGTCAGAAGGGCAAAGGAAAATGGAGCTCTTCTACTAGTAAGCAGAAATCTGCAAATGCTGCACAATCGAAGAACCAGGATAAAGATGAGAAGAAATCAGAAAAGCAGAAATTGTTCTGCAAGTACTGTAAAGGAAATGATCATATTATAAAGAACTGTCCAAAATTGGCTGCTAAAGAGGCAAAGAAGAAAGAGGCTGGAATGGTTGTTGCAGAGGCCTCTACACCAAAAATAGAGTCTGCAAATCTTGTGCAGGAAGAAGAATGGGCGTTTACTACTGTTTGCAGTTTTGACCCATCTTCTCATGATCAGTGCATGTCTGCAGTAGACTCAGATGTTTGGTACTTTGACAGTGGGGCAACCAAACATATTACCTCGCAGCGCAGTTTCTTCTCTTCACTCGAGCCTGCCCCTACAGGGAATACTGTCACATGCGCCAATAACTCCTCTTATCCTGTTATGGGAGTTGGTAAGATCATTCTGACTACTGCTGATGGTAGTTCTTTCACTTTGTCAGATGCTTTATTTGTGCCAGGGATCAAAAAGAACCTGTTATCAGTTTCTGCATTAGCCAAGATTGGCTTGGTTGTGAAATTCGTTGATGACAGGTGTACAGTCCATGATCTCTCAAATGGCGATGTGATTATTGCTTCTGGCATTTTATGTCGTGGGTTGTATAAGCTCATAGACTATGAAAAATCTGTGAATGATTCGGCATGTGCAGTTCATGATTCTCAGGCTATGTCAGATGCAAAGCTTTGGCATGCACGCTTTGGTCATCTGAATTTTGCTAGTTTGTTACGCCTGCAGAAATCTGAAATGGTGTCCTCTTTGCCCAAACTTGAGGCACCTGGAAAACATGTTTGTGAAGGCTGTATTTTGGGCAAAATGCAGCGTTCTTCCTTTCCAAAAGATGGTTCAGTTCGGGCTATGCAGAAATTGCAGCTTGTACATAGTGATGTCTGTGGTCCTATGCAGACACCCTCTTTTGGAAATTACCTTTACTTCGTGACTTTCATTGATGATTTTTCCAGGCATGCATGGGTATATCCACTCAAAGCAAAGTCCGAAGTGTTCATGTGCTTCAAACAGTTTTTGGTTTTGGCTGAAAATCTGTCAGCATGTAAAATGGGCACCCTCCGTTCTGATCGAGGGGGGGGAATATATGTCTTCAGATTTTAATGCATTTCTGGCTGAACGTGGGATAAAACACCAGTGTACAGTGCCGTATACACCTCAACAGAATGGAGTTGCTGAACGAAAGAACAAGTCACTCATGGAGATGGCGAGGTGCATGGTCAAAAGTCAGGCTTTACCACATAGTTTCTGGCTTGAGGCTGTCATGTGTGCAGCATATGTACTGAACAGGTGTCCCACGAAAGCGTTGCAGTCTATCACTCCATATGAGGCTTGGCATGACCGCAAGCCATCTGTTGCTCATCTGCGTGTTTTTGGTTGTTTGGCATATGCATTAGTGCCTGAACAATTGCATGCCTCATTTGAGATGTCTGATTTGGGGCATTTGCATCACTATTTGGGCATTCAGTTTATGCAAGTTGATGGTGGAATGGCTTTGTGTCAAACGAAGTATATTGACACATTATTGCAGCGTTTTGGCCTTGAAGACTGTAAGCCTATTGCCACTCCTATGGAGACAGGTTTACGATTGAGTCTTCATGATGCTGGAGATGCATTTGATGCTGTTCTCTATCAGCAGGCTGTTGGATGCTTGATTTACTTATGCATTACTTGGCTAGATATTCAGTTTGCTGTCTCACAGATGAGCAGGTTTATGCATTGCCCAGGAGTCACGCATTGGAAAGCGGTTAAGCGCATCTTTCGCTACTTGAGTGGTACTCGGCTACTTGGGTTGTTTTATCCCAAGGGGGGATCACTACCGCCAGATTTGCATGCTTTTTCTGACTCAGATTGGGCTGGTTGCTATGACACTCGTGTGTCCACCAGTGGTTTTTGCTTCATGCTTGGTAGCTCATGTATATCTTGGTTGAGCAAGAAGCAGCCTACTCTGGCCACTTCCAGTTGTGAGGCTGAGTATAGGGCAGCTTCCACAGCGACTGTTGAGTGTGTGTGGCTCAGACGCCTTATGGCTGATTTGGGTGTTGGCCAGTCTTCTGCCACCACCATCTTCACTGACAGTCAGAGCGCATTGGCAGTTGCGAGGAACCCTGTGTTCCATGCTCGCACTAAGCACATTGAGGTGCATTATCACTATGTCAGGGAGAGGGTCTCTGCTGGGGAGATCAGCTTGGCATATGTGCCCACGCAGGAGAACATTGCAGACCTTTTCACGAAGGCTCTGCCTAGGGAGAAGTTTGAAGCTTTCCGCAAAGCTTTGGGCTTACTTCCTTTTGTGGAGTGATTTCCACATAGCTCGGCACTTCCTTATACATGAGTGCCAGCTCCTTGTTCACCGCATCACTCCCAGGGGGGATTTGTTGATATATTTAGGTAGTGATGTGTGTGAACACTCTAGGACCGTCGGGGCACTTTTTTCCCTCTTTAGGAGGTTTTTTTCCCCCCGCTTGTATATACGCCTATTGCCCTAATGGGCTACTTATCTTTGTACATTCTCTAGTAATACATTCAGTCTTGTGTGTTGTGCTCCAAGCTTCTTCCTCTTCCTTGTGTTGTTCGCGTGCTTCCGCAGACGTCTAACTCCAACAGATATCCTACAATATTTTCAAGCACATCTAATTCATGAGCACTTAATTTTTGGTTTACCTCCATAGGAGTGCTTGCTATCTTGGCATTCTCCAAGTGAAACTTCTTCAGCATGTCCTGCACATACTTTCTTTGAATAATATGAATTCCAGAATTTGTATAGATTAATTCAAGTCCAAGAAAATACTTTAGTGATCCTAGATCACTGATTTTGAACTTCTGCATCATTAGGTGCTTGATCTGTTTGATGCCATTGGCATCACTACCTGTAACTATGATATCATCAACATACACACATAGGTATATCATCTCTGAATTACTTCTCTTGACAAAAAGAGAAGTATCTGCTTTGCTCATGATGAATCCTTGATCTTGAAGTTATGTAGTCAACCTATGGTTCCATGCCCTAGGTGCATGCTTCAATCCATAAAGTGCTTTGTTTAGTTTACACACATAATTTACCTTACTTGGGTCCTCATAGCCAGGAGGTTGAGCCATGTAAACCTCCTGTGAAATCCTGCCATTAAGAAAAGCACTTTTTACATCCAATTGGTACATATTCCAATTCCTTGATGCAGCCTGATGGTTGGCATTTTGGCCACAGGTGAGAAAGTCTCTTTAGAATCAACTCCTTGGGTTTGTGCAAAACCCTTAGCCACAAGTGTAGCTTTATACTTGTTTATTGATCCATTTGAATTTCTCTTGACTTTGTAAATCCATGTAGAACCAATTACCTTCATAGACTCCTTCTTTGGCACTAGCTCCCAAGTATTATTCTCCTTGAGTGCTTCAATTTCTTCTTTCATAGCTTCCTTCCATTCTGCCTTGGTCTTTGCCTCTTCATATGATGATGGCTCTTCAAATGATAAATCTTTAGCAAGATAAATGGAATGTTTGGTAACTAAAGAAGTGTCATACCCATATATGATTGGCTTCTTGCTCTCTCTTTGTGATCTTTTAATTGCTTGGTTAGATGATTCAGGTATGTCCTCCAACTTCTTCATCTTGCCCTTGCCTTTTGATTTCCATGTTGAATTCTTCTAGCTTGATGATGTCCTCATCATCTGATTTGATGTCTTCAATCTGGTTTGGTTCCTCCTTGGTGAGGCTTGGAAACTCCTCTTCCAAGTCATATGGTAGTTTAACCTTCCTGCATTCACTTTCAAACCAAGAATCATTCTCATCAAACACAACATCTCTACTGACCATGAATCCTTTGTTGGGGAACCTGTATCCTTTCTGATTTAAATCATACAGTATGAAGATGCACTTCTGTGCCTTAGGGTCTAGCTTACCTCTGATTTGAGATGGGATATGCACATAAGCAACACATCCAAAGCACTTGCAATGATCAAGTGATGGCATTCTACCATGCCATGCTTCATATGGGGTCATCCCATCAAGTGATTTGGATGGCAACCTATTCACAAGATAAGTGGCAGTAGATACACTCTCTGCCCACAAATAATTAGGTAACTTATTTTCATTTAGCATTTGTCACTCTAGCACAATGGCAAGTACCAATGTGAGGAGATTCACCTCATAAATGTCAATCCGTGCAGACATGAGGACCGGTATGAAGACCAAGAGCAAGTGAAGTGCACGTGCATGAGGGAAAGCACACAAACATGCACACACATACACACACATACACACACGGTAAGAGCAAAGAGTGGAGCAATGGAAGATCTTCGATTACAAAAGAACTCTCTTAAAAAGCTCAAATCTACAGCAAGCTAACCTCAAAAATGAGCTCTCCAGCCCATTTTATAGCTTTTGGAGTGGTTTTGGCCCTCTTTAGACCTAGTGTCTAGCCTAGTTAAAAATTAGGTTCCAGGCTTATTTGGGGGCTCAAATAGAGTCTAAAAATTATGAAAATTGGCAAGGTGATACTTCTAATACTCCTCAAGCTTGAGGACTCCTCGGATTGAACAAAATAGAGTTACAAAATGAAAAATGGTATTTACAATGGTTTTTAGTGATGAAAATCACTATTTTTATAGGGATTTCTTCTGAAAATTTGATATGCACTTCTTGGAGCTCCCTACAAGCTCCTTCTTCTTGTGTTTCTAGTTCCTTGATGTGCTTCTATGCTTGTGCTTGACCTTGACTGTCAACACTCCCCCCCCTCTTGAGTCTGTTGTCCCTGACAGACCCTTGTTGTAGTGGTTTTTCCATGTAGTACTTTGAGAGGTAGAGTTCCTCATGTCTCCACCAGAGCGGTCTGTCTTCCACTTGTAGCGGGGTTGCTTGTCCCATTCTTCATATTTAGTCCCTCTATATATACTTCTTCCTTGATTCTAGCATGAGAGTGTATTGTTGAGCTTTCAGAAATTGTGAGCTGCTCAAAAGAGGTTATCACAGTTGATTGTGAGTAGCTCTTGGGGGTGGAGTGCTTCCTTGCTCTGGTTGTTGTCACCTTGATGTCCTCTGGTTTTCAAAGATGGCTTTTCTAGTTTTCATGCCAAGTACTTGTGACCCATAATGACTGATGGGTAAGTGCATTAGTGCATGGTTTGGAAGCAGAATGTGCCTTGTGCATGGCCTTGTAATGTAGCCCTATGCATGCATACTTGGGAAATGCATTGGAAGAATTATGATGCAAGAAGTTGGGACTTGAGCTAAGTGCTCAAGGGTATGCCGATGAAGAGGTTTTCTAATCGATCACTGTTATAGTGTTGTTGAAGCATACAATTCTTACCATGGTGAAAGGTCTGTTGATCTTCATCTCTTTGTGTTGTACTTCCATCATGGTGATTGACCATTGGCTTGTCTTTCTTGTCAATGGATGTCCTTTCTGATGGTTCACTTTATGAGATTCTTCAAGCGCACAATCTTGTGTCTCTCTTTTTTTTCCTTTTTTCTTTTTTTTCTCTTTTTTTTTGTTCGCGATGGCATAAAACAAGAAGAAAGAGGTTAGTATCAATAAAATGTTTTACATATGGCAAGTGTGTCTCATGTACCTGGGATTTCTCAATGGTGTCTATGCACGACCGTGTAATGTGGCCCTATATTAATGCATCCTTTGGAAATGCATGACCTAAATGGTGCAAAAGACAAGATTATGCCAAAGGCACATGGTTGTTGCTGGTTGAGGCTTCTGATGTTACTTGCAGACTTGATGCAGTCTTTGTTTGGAGGTGGCAATTGGATCTTGAAATGATGTAATCCGCCCTATAGGGATCCATTTTAGAATAGTAGTTGGCCTTATAGAGATCACCTCTGGCCTCTTCCTCTTTGGATGGTTGCTGAGGCTTGGTATCTAGCATGGTTTGCTCTCCGATTCTGTGGAAGTTATTGGTACTTTTGGCCTCCAAACCCATATCATTGATGATTGTCTTCTTACTTTTGCCAAAGGGTTGAGTTTATCTTCTTTTGTTCTTTGTGCTCGATTCTTACCTTTTCTCTCCTTGGCTTCGTTGTTGAGACCTTTTGCATGGTGGAGAGCATAGGCCTTTGTGCATGTAAGAGTGCTTGGGAAACCCACATATGTAATCGCCCTTGTTGAGCTGCAACTAATTTTTTTGGTACCCAAATTTGTCAAAGATCTTTTGGTTGAGCTTGTCCTGGTTGCTTGGTTCTTGTCTTCCCATGGTTGGCTTGCCTGGGTGGAAATTGTGTTGGCACGGCTAGTGGCTGCTCTCCTTTTTGTACCCAGATCTGCTTTATGCCCGGAAATACTTTACTCTTGAAGGCTCTTTGTCTATTTAATATACCGGTTGTCTTGTACTGTTGCGCTTGCTTCTGAGGTTGAACTACTCTGGATGCTTTACTCTTCGAAAAAGGAGGGTCTGCTTGCCTTTGCGACTGTCCATCCATGATTGAGTCCTTTTGGATCATAGAGATTTTGGCACATACAACATCTTGTTCATGAAGGTTAGTCTTAGAGGAACTAAGAGAGTGTGTGGTGCCATGATCTATGAGCATGCGGTTCTCTAATTCTAATGGAAAGCATTGTTCATGTACCCAAACTTAAAGAATTTGACTTCTGAGGTTCAAGTTGACTGCATGGTCATAAATCCAATCTTGACCCAAGACAAGTGGCTCTGTAAGGTCCTCATCATGACACACTAACATTTTGGCTTTCATTGGAACCTCTTTGTAATAAAGTAAGTCTATGATCTAAGGGTTCGGTCGGTTCAGACAGATCTGAAATCAGATATTGTTTGGTCACTGGTATATGGCCAAAGATCTCGAGACTAGACTTAAGCATGAATACATGTGCTATCTTAAACAAGTAATCCACTTAGCCTAGTGGTTGAGTCTCATGGTTGTGAAGGAGGAGGTCTTGGGTTCAATCCCCATGGGGAACATGGGGAGAGAGTTTTCCCATAGAGCTCTAGAGCCTTCTAGCTCAAGTTAACATGAGTTAACTTGAGTCCAAGGAGACTTAAGTCGAGTGGCGAGTACACCAACCACTAGTGGACTCTAGTGGAAGGTACTAAAGTAGTGGTTGAGATCACTCCAACCACTAGTAGACTCTAGTGGAAGATATGAAAGGAGTGGAGGAGATTGCAAATGCACTTGTGGACTTTAGTTACATTTGTGGTCCTCGGTGATTTGAGCAGCTATATATACAGACATAAGGTTGGGATCACAGACATAAGGTTGGGATCACAGACATAAGGTTGGGATCAAAGTCATCTTGCTAGCACGTGGTGGTTGTAATTGTTAGTTTCTTACATTGGTATGAGAGCTCTAGGCAAGCTCCCATGGTGACCTTGATAGGTTCATCATCATCTTCCTATTCTTCACATTTAGAGTATTTTTGTTGCGTACATTTCTCTAGAATGTGTATAATTTTTGGAATCCAAAAGTAATGTGTGTATAAGACAGCTTCTTCAATGTTACGAACAGGAGTTGAACTCACGCCCTGTCGCTCACGATAGGAATGGGCTAGCCACTAGTGCATCATCCGATATTGTATATTTTTCCTGCTCAAAATATACATAACAGGGCTATCTATAGCGTGCAGGTATCGAACGTGATACCTCTGCCATCCAGGCCGCGAGAGACGTCCACTCCACTAGATTTCTACGTATATTATTGATTTCTATCACTCAAAAAGGATGATTTCATTCGATGTATCATGAAGGGGTCGATCTTACGATATTGAGTTATAAGAGCATCCACGTATCTGCTGCAACAATCCTGTCGCCGGTAGTCAATTCTCCACAATTAAATACAAAAATTGCCTCTAACAGTTGGCAGACCAACTTGAGCCCGAGACAACTAGATTAGACTTTTTGTTCTCGGTAGAATGAACTGCACTAGTGGAAATTCTATTAATGACCATGGGTCCATATCCTCGTTTCTCCAATTTGCGGGCATGCTGCCTTAGTGTATAAACCAACACTAGATCTCCTTCTTTCAATCCTTTATCCTTGATGTGTGCATCAAAGTATGCCTTTTGTCTTTTCTTTGAAGCATAGATGCCTGCTGCTGCTCATAGCCTAGTCTCACCTAAGCGTTCTAGATCAAAGATCTTGGAAGACAACTCGTGTCCATTCCACTCATGCTCTTGTACTCTTAAAGCTGGGATTAAAAAGTCCAATGGTAGCACTATATTTTGTCCAAAGACCATCTGAAATGGGGTGGCATTGAGTACCATTTTGTAGGCAACTCGATATGCCCAAACAACATGATGAAGCTATTTGTCCGAATAAGAGCATTTATTATTTACGAGTTTTGGCAATATGTTACGTAGGATCTTATTTGTGCTCTCAGCTTGTCCATTAGCTTGGGGATGATAGGGAGCAAACTTCTTATGTATCAACAAGAATTCTTGGAGAAGGTTTTCAATGACTTCGTTCAAGAAGTGTGTACCTCTATCACTTACTAACTATATTGGTAACCCATATCTGGTGAACATGTTCTTGAATAAGAACTTAGCTGTCGTTTGAGCATCATTCTTTGTTGTGGCTTTTACTTCCACCCACTTTGTGAGGTAATCTATGGCTACAATAATGTACTCTGCATGGGAATTTCTAGCTAGGGGGTTGATAGGACCTACAAAGTCTATACCCCACTTCGAGAATGCACGTCCTCCCATCATTGGTCAAGGCATCTCATCTTTCCTTATCGGATATTGTGCACGTTGGCATGTGTCACATTTCTTCACGTAGGTATGTGCCTCTATATGAAGAGTTGGCCACAAAAGTCCTGAAAACAAAATGGTCTTGATTACTCTGCCACGCCCAAAGTGTCCACCTACAATACCGCTATGTGCAGTTTCTAAGACTTTCAAGTAGTTGCAAAGTCTTAAGTAACAATCTTTGACTCTTCGGTATAGGTTGTCTCCTACTAAGGTGTAGTCTTGAGCCTCTTGTTCGAAGCTTCGTTTCCTTGTTAGACTAGCCTCATTGGGTAATGTTCCCAAACTCATGAATTCTACCAATGGAGCACTCCAATCTGGAATTAATGACATGTGATAAAGGGTAGCATGCTCCACTCGAGGTCTCTCCTGGCACTTTGGACAATTCTTAATCCAGTCATGTATTTCTCTATCCATACTAGGCCAATATACTCCTAAACGTTTTAGATTTTGCAATGTTCGATGTTTAGAATAGGGATTGCCTAGCATTCCTTCATGGGCTTGTTGCAACCAACTGCTATGTTCATCATCCTCGACACAACAAGCTAGTACACCCTCTATATCTTGTTTGTACATGCTTCCTGCCAATATTTGATATTTTTGTGATCTTACAATTTCTTCTTTGTTTGTTTTTACGTTCTTATTGGTAGGTCCAAAGGTTAAGACAGGTACCAACTTATTTTCCCATTTAGGAACAACTTCTAAATTGAACAAATAAGCATCGAGCAATTCATCAGACACTCCTTGTGGTGACTCGCCTGAAGTGATGCAAGAAAGATGGCCTGCCCTGAAGTGGGTTCTACCTTTCCTAACAACCACTTCAAAGTCATATTCCATTAGTAAGAGAAACCATCTTACTAAGTGTCCTGTATTGCAAGGTTTATTGACCAAATATAATAAAACTTGATGATCAATAGAAAACTTGAACTTGTTGGCCAATAGATAGTGTCTAAACTTCTTCACAGCATATACCATGCCTAAACCTTCTCGCTCATTTGTGTTATAGTTTCGTTCAACAGCATTCAATTGCCTGCTAGTATATGCTATATGCGAATCTAAATTTCCTTCACCTATTGGTTGTGAGAGCACACATCCTATTGCATAATTGGATGCATCCACGTCGACATTGAATGGCTTATTCCAATCAAGAGTGGTCAATATTGGTGTTCTGCACAAACGTCTCTTCAGTTCATTGAAATAATTTTTGCATTCATCGTTCCACCCAAAGTTTGTTAGCAAGGCATAAAGAGGTTTGGCTATGATTGCATACATGTGGATGAACCTGTGGTAATATCCACAATGGCCCATAAAGGCGTGTACCTCTTTAACGTTCCTTGGCTTGGGCAACTCCGCTATGGCTCTTACTTTGTCCTCATCTATTGATAATCCATTCTTAGAAACAATGTGACCTAAGATTTTACCTTGTCGTACCATGAACACACACTTTTCTGGGTTCAGACAAACTTGATATTCTCTACACTTGTTGAAGATCTGTCTGAGCTCAGGGATGTGGTATCTTCTTTCTTGGGAATGAGCACATAAATCATCCACATATACTTCTAAGCTCTTTCACAAGAACTCTTTGAAGACATAACACATGAGCCTTTGAAATGTTGCAGGTGCATTGGTGAGCCGAAATGGCATGACAAGAAATGCAAAGATTCCCCACCCTGTGGCAAAAGCCGTTTTGTGTTGATCTACTTGGTTGTAACCTGAAAATGCATCAAGAAAGCTACTTCCTTACCTGCAACTCACTCCAATAAATGTTCAGTGATTGGAAGCAGATAACTATCTCTGATCATAGCAGCATTAACTTTTTTAAGGTTAATACACACTTGCAATTTTCCATTCTTCTTGGGCACCACTACAAATGGGGGACACCCATTTAGTTTGCTCAATCTCATAGATAAATCCAGCTTCAATGAGCATATCAATTTCTTCTTTTATTTTAGCTGCATAAATATCATTATATGTGTAGGGCTTTTGTTTGGTGGGCTTGGCATCATCCGTCATGGGGATAGTATGAGAGCAAATTTTTGGATCTACTCCCTTCAAATCTCTATAGTGCCATGCAAACACGTCCCTATATTCCCTTAATAGAGCTACAAGCTCTGCTTCTTCTTTTGCACTTAGGAAATCTCCTATGTACGTACATCTCTCTTCATTCTCTTCAATGGTCACTACAATCTTTTTGGTCTTTTCTTTATTGTCATATGCTTCTCCTATAATGCCCTCTCTCTTAGGCATTCATACCAAAATTTTTCGATCTTCCACTTTGTATTTTTTGAAATTTTCCGGTACTTCAAACAATGATTCCTCCTTTTCTTGTTTCACTGCTTTTTGTTTCTTTTTCTTTTGACCTCCTTCACTTCCTTCCTTTGAATTTACAATTTTAATGCTTGTGAGAGGTTCTTCTTCTTTTTGGGTAAATACTCCTATATCTTCTAGATAGTGCTTCTCTGAATTAAAGCAACTATCCATCACAATGGACTCTAGATCGTCATCGATCTCTTCTTCTTCTATGAAGTCACTAGGGTCACATTCTTCTAGCAAGGGTTGACACGTGAACACTGAAATATCATACCCCTCCTCATCACAATGAGGTGCCCACTGTTCTTCATTGACAGCAATGTCCATGGTGGCCAAGATTTCTCCCAACCATGAGGCTCAAATTCCTCATCTGGAAAAATCATAGGTGTATAGGTTGGGTTGTTAACTAGTCTATCTCCTGGAGAAGTTCGTGCTTCTCTCACTTTTAGGTGTCTTTCTTTTTCCTCTACGACCTTGCACATCCCCAAATGAGTTTCTTCATGCATCCAGGATGGGTCATAAGAACTTCCACAATGCATAGAGATTGAATCTTCTTTCGCTTTGTGGATAGGATTCCACTGTAGGGGTGGTACATCTCTGAAGGTGTAATCCTTCAAGTTGACCTTGGTGGTGACCCCTAAGTGCTGTAAGTACAAGGAGTTGGTTCCCCAATCTTGTACTATTTGCAGTTGTCGTAGGAAGGGTCTTCCTAGGATCATCTCATAGACATTATTTTTCTCATAAGTCACATATAGCAAATGTATGTTCAAACTCTACACCACAAGTGGTTAGAGTTATCCTTTCTAACAGTCGTAGAGGTCTTTCAACATGGCCATTGGCCATTTGAAGCTTCATTCTAGTTGGTCTTAATGATGGTTTGGCCCATTTCTTCCACAAGGAGGTGGTCGCAATAGCAACACCAACACTTGAATCTACGATCGCTTTGGTTGTGTAACCTTGGTAGGTGATTGGAAGATAAGTATTACCTTCTTCACCTTCACTCATGTCTCCTATTTTTTCTAGAGGTATCTTTGGTACTTTCTGCTTAGAGCCTGCTTTTGGCATATTGGAATCAACCTTATCCTTCACATGATTCAATAGCTCAAGTTTTACTTTGAGCAGCTCTTCTATGGTGAGATGACACTGAACCTTAGTGTTCTTCACGACATCAGTGTTCCTTGGAACCACTAAGTCTTCATTTCTTACCAGTATTGTGGGAGCTCTGATTTGAATAGATTTAGATTCCCATGGGCCTATGAATTGTGAGAACTCTTGTAAAGAATTAGATTCAAAATCTAAGCTTTCATCTTCTTGTTTCTCTACTTGATCTCCATAGATAGATGGAATGTCTTGGGGAATTTGATCGTGAAGATCATCAATTTCAAGAATAGGAGGGGGATTGCCCTTCTCCTCTTCTTGTATTTTCTGCAAGAAATCTTGAGAGTATTGTTGAATTGAAAGAGGTGCTCCCTCATCTATGGAATCAGGAACGTAAACTTTCGTTGGTGGTGAGCTTCCTCTTTCAACAACTGGTTGAGCCTGTGGAGGTAAAGAAACATGGGGCTTGTTTACCAACTGCTCTAATCTTTCTAGTAAGCCCTAGAAATGCAAATTTGGCTTGACAGAGTTTGTCTGATTGAACGATTGACTGGTCTCGAGCATAGCCTAAGCTAGCTCTACCATTTTCATGCACACTTTTGTCCTTTCAATCTCTAAATATGCTCTAGGGTAACTCTTGTCTAAGTTTGCAGTTGTTGGCCCTTCTTGAAGTCGAGCCTGGTAGGCCTTGAATATCATGTCCAAGTCTTCTGGGGTTGGATCTGCAAGAACAGATCCTAGTTGCGGTCTATTTACAATGGATGGTGGGGTGGAATGAGGTGGTGTGGATGGAGTTTTGGTATGCGAGGGGCTTTGAGATGCAATGTCTTCTATTTTTGTTTTTGCATCTTTCAGGCTTTCTTCTAGTTCAAATATCTTTCTATTCCACTTATGATTGGTTCTCTTCGTGGTATCCTTCCATGTTCTTGTTTTACTCTTCCTAGGCTCTCGTGATTCACTTGACTCTAATTGTTCAGCTGGCTTATCTTGTTTTAAGGCTTGTGCCCTAGTGACTGCCTGTATAGGAGCCGCATTATTGCTACTTGGACTAGAATCCACCACTAAGCCTACCACATTAATGGGTGTAACCTTGGGTGCACTAGAGGGATTCCTAGGGAAATCTCTAGGGAGATGTTCTTTGCTGCACTCAGGACAAAAGCCTTGTATTGTGATGTTTTGTCCTTGTCCCGGAGTTGATGGATGGGGACATTCGCGAATGAAATGGTCACCCTGAAACCTAAAACATGGTGCTCTATGGGCTTGTGATCTTACTTGTCTCAATCGGGGCTTGGGGTTAGGATTTGTATACATGACATTGGAGTATTCTAGCTCCCAATTTTGTTCCATAGGTGGTGCCTCATATTGATATGATAATTCTCACTATGCTCTCGTGACTTTGTGTAATAAGCTTGTGGACTATCTTCATGGGAGTAGTCTGAACTATGAGCATGAGAGTCATTTTCTGAGACCAACGAGGTTATTGGCACCAATGATTTATTAAGGTTCTCCTCTACCATTGCATACTTAACTGGGATCACATTGGTAGGAGCTGGTGGTTGGCTTCCTAGGATTGGTTGTGGCCTATATGGTGCCTGATATTGTTGTTGTGGCCTATAATATGATTGTTGGTATCGATTCTGATACCTGCCTTGCTTCTAAGGTTGCTGATAATTTTGTCTAACAGCCTACCTATTGTATGGACAATCTTAAGCTATACGATTTGTGTATTTCCTCTCCATGGTGCAATATTAGAGCATTAGGGTTTCCTTGGGGCTGAGCCATCATTGGGAAAACATTAGCCGTGTGTTCTCCTCCATAGTTGTAACATCGCTTCAATGAGGTGACCCTTGGTGTTTGTCTATTTTGAACTCCTAGCTTCTTGGCAACTTGCTCAGCTATCTCCTCTATCTAAGTCGAGGTTCTGGAGGTATGACTAGTAGAACTATCAGAGTCCATATAGAGTTTGGAAAATTCTAGCTCCTCACCCAAGTTGTCTTCTATGTCTATGCACATCCGCACACACTCTTCTATGGATCTAGGCTCTTTCCAGTACACGTATGATCTTAACTTGGTGCTTAGTAAGCCATCTAAAAACAAGGCCACTTGTTTAGCCGGTGTGGGCAACTCTCGAACATGGCATCTTTCTAAGTACTATCTAAACCTTCTGCCTGCAAGTCGCACTATTTCTTGGGGTGTCTGCTTGAAGCTGTGGATCAAGGATGATGTATTATGCTTGATGCCACTCTTGGAAAATTCTACAATGAATTCTTCTAGGAGTTGACCTATCTCTCGATAGTTGCAACTATTCAGGGGTTGAAACCAAGCTAAGGTAGTACCCTTGAGAGTCAAACCAAATGCCTCAAACTGTGTGAAAAAATCCTCGACTTGTTCTACTCTTAACACTTGTTTGAACTCAGTCACATGATCATAAGGATCTCCAAACCCGTCAAAATAGTTCTTCATTGCCTTGACCACTTGAGAGGGTCTAAGGGTTCTTGGGTGCTCTTGGGGTCTAGGCAATGGAATCATGTTCATCTCTTTGATGTCTACGTGCTCGGTGTCTCTCTCTTTCAGGTCTTTCACCCTCATGTCCTAATCTGTCTCTGCCCACAGTGTGCGCAAAGCTTACCTCCAGTCTCTCTCTAGTTCTTTCCCTTTGGGTTTCATGAGCCTCGGATGATTCTGCTCCCTGGAGACCATGAGAAACACTAGATCTTTGTGGAGGGAAAATTGATTCACCTTTCCAAGTGTATGAATGCCTATCCTGCTCTGTTACCAAGAACATTTTCTCTGATGTGTGATCTAGATAGACAACTATCCCTAGTGTCTCCGGATCCTTGAACTCATAGATGGTGACTACTAGGCTAGGTGGATCTGGCCTGAATCTCCAAAAGGCTTCCTTTGTTTCTCTATTCAAGAATAGCTCTATGCTTTTGTTATCTTGAGGGATCCAATCTGGAGTGATTACTCTAGTCAAGGCTGACTTACCTCTGGGAGTCTTGGGTTCTCGTCCTAGGTCTCCTTGCTCTTGGTCTCCTATATCGTTTTCACGAATGATATTTCCAAACTCATCTGTCTTGTCTGGTATGTTGGTAACCACATACAAGGTTCCTTCCTTATCAATGTATGACCCCTCTTCGAACTTGACCACTGGGTATTCAAGTCCAAATGGTTGATCTGGATTTTTGAGTTGGACAACTGATCCTCTTAGAACATCCTCATAGATGCGACCACCTAATCGGTTAGTCCTGATATATTCCAATTGTGTCTTATAGGGACCTTCTGGTGTTTGTAAATAGGCAATACCTGAGGTACATGTGGGACTTTCCATGCTAAACGACATGTCTGAGTCACGTATTTCAAAACTTAGCATGTAGGGATAACCATTAAGTTGTTGTGCCCACGGCCTCACTGTGTGGTTGACACTGACCTCAAAGGATTTAATGCTTTGTCTATCCTTGCCTAGGTGTCTATCAGATCTCAAGTTCATAAGCCTTGTCTACAAGTCCAAAATATCCCCTTGTATTGCTCAAAATCCTTTGGAACTTCTTGGTTACCTAGTCCCACCTGAGGGTCAACTTCAAAATACTAGCTTTCCAATGAACCCAAAAATCACAACAAACGGATTTTGTATGAGAAAGTTATGCCAATTCAGGGTTCTGGGGGTTAAAACAGGGAAACAGGATCTCTCTAGGAGTACCTCAGAACAAGCGATACGATACCAGATTTTCACGATACGATACTTCCGTTTTCCATGATACACGATACCACAACATACGATACCACCTCAGGCAATACGATACCACCAAGGCGATACCAACTTCCATGATACGATACTAGAAGTGGTCACAATATGATACCTCTGATTGGCACGATATGATACCAACCTCACGATACGATACTTGATTGGCTCACGATATGATACCAGTGGTTAGGACGATATGATACCAATTTGTAAATGATACACTACCGCTCAGTCAACGATACGATACCACCAGCTCACGATACGATACCACTCCAACCGCAATACAATACTACTTGTATTATGCGATACGATACCTCCAGTTGCACGATACGATACCAATCATGCATGCGATATGATACTGCTCAGTCAACGATACGATACCATGATCGACACGATACGATACCAGGTGGACCACGATACAATACCACAATGTGACTGTGATCGCGATACCAGCACTTGATGATATGATACTTTGATGGTATTGTGATACCTTAGGGAGGCGATATGATACTCGACAAGTATCGTGATACACGGGAGTTCTAGTATCGCGATACCAAAACTCCACCAGACACGATACTTGGAGTTTTTGACACCCAAATTCAAATTTCTTTTGCAAATATGAGTACGTTGTGTCCTCCTTGTCACTCCTATGTCTTTGTATATGCAAGATCACTCTCCAAATCCACGACACTCCACTCACGACACCAGACGTAAGTCTTGTCACTCCGTGATACTCTCTCTCAGATTTTGGTGTGTTGAGGGTATTTCATGGGTATTTCTTCAGTGTTTTGAACTTTGAACTCTCTCTACGCTTCTTTCTCATAGCCACAAGCAAAAAATGATGTGAATGTACAATCGAAAATGAAGAAAATCTGAGAAGATGAAGGTGGGGAAAATGGTGGTGATGGTGAAGATGGAGATGAAGAAAAACTAAGAAATTGAACGGAAAATGGTGATTTTTTTGGTAACCTTCCAACATCGCTACTCTATGTCTTACTGTCACACGCTTGTCCTCTGAGCTCTCTCCCCGGCAACGATGCAAAATTTGGTGTCACTCTAGCACAATGGCAAGTACCAATGTGAGGAGATTCACCTCATAAATGTCAATCTGTGGAGATGTGAGGACCGGTATGAAGACCAAGAGCAAGTGAAGTGCACGTGCATGAGTGAAAGCACAAAAAAATGCACACACATACACACACATGCACACAGTAGGAGCAAAGAGTGGAGCAATGTGTTGGAACCGTGAAGTTATGAAAGACCTATGAAGCTATGAAGGCTATGGAGTACTTGGAGGCCTACCTTGGAGTTAAGGATACTTGAATACTCAAGGCCTTGTGTGACAGTCTCCCAAATTTCCCACTTTTCCCTCTTGTAAATAAGTTTCTTCATAGGAACTCTTGCTTGCTTATTTATGTGAGAAAACCCATAAAAACTCAACCTTGCCCTTCTTTTTTGTAAAAGACTCCTTTTTTGAATTCTTGCCTTAGTTTCAAAAAGAGAGCTCACTTTTGGATACGTGCAAATGCTCTCTCTCTAGGAAGATTCTCTTTTTGATTTTACCAACTACCTACCTTTTTTTAGAACCTTTAGTTAATGAAACCTTTGGCCACTTGTATTGAACGGATTCCTCCTCCTTTCTTATATAAGGAGGAGCTCATTTTGTAAAAAGGGAGGTCCTTTGGCCATGGCCTTGGCCTCCATTTTGGTAATGGAAGAAGGTGTCATTTGTTACTCTCTTGCCTCCTTGTGTGCAATGGCGTTGGTCTTGGTGTATGGATTTGCATGTGTGTGTGCATGGTTGGGAGGCTGTTCCCCTTTGCTCCTTGTGACGTTGGCCATTGTTGCCATTGCTCCATGAGCGTGGGTGAACCTCTCCTCTCATTCTTTGCCCCAACTTGGAGAAACTTCTCACTTCCATGTGAGGCAGTTAGGGTTTGTTGTTCCCCTTTTCTCAAGAAATTGGCACCGTTGTTGGGGACATCGGCCTTTAGCCGTTGGTTTTTCCAAGTTTGCGTGTCCATACTTCATGAGATGCACCTTCACACTTGGAGAAGGATGAATACGTGTGGCCTTCGGTTGGCCTAGGGTACCTCTCTTTTTTTAATTTTTTAGTAGTTTTAGTTCAATTTTTTGTTGGAAGCACAAAAAAACCCCCTTACCCCCCCTTCTCTCATCCTCTCTCACATACACACACACTCTCACACACTCACTCAGTGGCATCACTTTCCACCACTACCATGTCTTGATAAGTGGTTGCCTAGGAATGTGGGAGAGGGGCACATTCTCTCTCTGACCCTTTTCCCCTCTTCATTTTTTTTCAAAAATCACAAGTATGAGTTTTAGGTTGGAAGTAAATTCAAAACTCTCACACATTATCACTTGACTCCGATTACCATTGTCCTCACATGATTGTCCATCCGTAGACGTGAAGTTGAGGGGTGAGTGGCATTAACTACCCTTCTCTCTCACTAATCTTGCAAAATTTGTTCAGGGCAGTAGAGCATTTTGGGAGGAGCGAGGTTTCACTTTGGCCATCTTCCACTCTTAAATGGCATTCTTTTCTCATACGGGTCAAAGAGAAAAGTAAGTGAACTCTTTACTTTTCCGTCTGAGGAAGTGATTCACGAATCATGCTGGTGGGTGGAGACATTAACTCTCCATTGGGCTTTGGGAAGAGTCGTGCCTGGACTGCCGAGGGGAGTCATTACTTTCCCTCCATCCATCCATCTTTCTTCTTCTCTTTGCATTTCGTCGGCCCTTTCTTCTTCGTCAAGAGTTTGCTTGGGGTGGAGCTCAGCTTCTCTGCATGTCCTGCTTCGCAGTAAGAGCTTAATGATTCTCAAGCCCACAACGACTATACTGTTGATGTCGAGCAGGGTTTTCCCTACATCTCTTGCGTTTGGCCTTATTGTTGTGCTATCTCGATGGGCCTTGTCAATCTGGCGGCATGGGATAGTCACATCCCGTATTCTCTATTCAGGCAGGTGTTCTTTCTTGGTGGCGCATGTGGCTGCTCCTTCATCGCTCCTTCTGCTTGGGAGTTGAGCAAAGCTCCCCCTCTGTCGCTAAGGTGCTTGTGCACTTCGAGCTTCAAGGATGCCCACCACGAGGCTCTTATTTTGATGAAGGTATCATACAACCAGCTACTAATGCTCGTGGTGGCGCCGGATACTCTTTGGTGCGGGTCTCCACAAGCTACCGCTGTATGTGTCATCCCTATAAAATAATGAGGCTTGTGAAGAAGTCATGGAACCTCTTGGTCACTCGTCCGTCATCCTTTGTATTCTCACAATTTCGGGGTCTCCGCAGAGTTTCCCCAACCTTTCTCACTGTGTTGCTTGTACAAGAGCCCTCATGGGCTCCCCTTTCTGTCCAAATGTGTATTTTGGAACCACGATAATCTCCCCAATATGACCTCGATGGGAACCTATTTGTGTTTTGCTACGCATCGAGCTTCAGTTTCTATTTCAGAGAATGTTTTCCTTTCAGTTCTTTTTGTTGATGGATGCCCCAAGCTATGGCAGGGCGGGCTGCCTACCCCCGGTCTGCTTGAGTTATTGCACTTCTGGAACCCTCTGTTACCTATCATCTATCTTATCAGTACAGAAACTATGTGTTCTCTATGCTCATAGAGCTCCATATGTACTTCTCAAGTGCTGTTCATTTCGGAACATGTTATGCTATCATTTGTAGTACTTAAAATACTATCATGCTCGCTCTTTATTTCTGTCTTTGCAGTGGTGGTCTTAAGTTCATGATCCGTCGAATGTCTGTTAATGACACCTAAGGGATGCACCCATGCGGATGACTCTGAAATTTATTAAACAACCAATATGTTGGAATTCGTGCAGTCTTGTTTTTTGCTAAACTCGCAGGGGTCATATGTTGACGTTTCAGAGTTGTTGTGCAAGTTGTGGTTATTTCTGGATCCATCCAGGAATGGAAGGTTGAAACCATGCGGGTTGATTCCTAAGTAAACAAAGTCGCTGGTGTGTGGGTACCCGACTACCACACTTGAGAATTCGGATAGCCTCTGCACTCCTTTAGGAAGATTCTTGACCTTTTAATAGTTGAATCCCTCCACTGAAAGGGAAGTATCAGGCTTGGTTTTGGCTTTCCTATTGTGATTTTTGCTGGTACTCATGTGAATCGTTGTCTTGTGCAGCCACGGTGTTCTAGTAGTAGGACAAACCTGAAAAAAAATGGGCAGGAGGAACTTGTGTTATTGGCTGACTACCCCTTTGTTAGGTCGCCGCCAGCATAGAATCACGAAAGCACTTTGTGCACAAACGTTGCAGAGAGTAGGGGCAGATTTTGAGGGACGATATCTTATGTAAAGAAGCTTCTAAGGTAGATAGCTAAACACATCAAAGAGCTTTGTCTACACCTCAGCCGACTCATGGTTGAATCTATCTTCCCAACTCACCACATGATCATGAAGGCACATCTTGTCTTTTCTTTGCTTCCACCCAATTGGACATAGTGATGGAACTAGCATCATATTATCTCTTGACATGTGTGGGTTCGCGCTTCATGGAATGGTGGTTTTAAGCTCTAGAATGGGAGGCTTTATTTTTTCTTGATCTTCAAGCTCTGTTATGGCTGCCACTTCAAAACATCTATGGAAAGGTTTGAGGGTGCTCTCCTAAGTGATCCCCATGTGATTGACAGATTATGGTGCAGAGTGCTTCCTTAGGTTGGGGGAGCTCACAACACCTATTTGTAAGGACACATTGGAAGTCTGGGAGTGCTAAAATGGGAAATTATTTTTGATCTTTTCATTTGGCTAAAACATGCATTCCTTTTGATTGTTGCATGTCACTTATAGGAGGCATTGAAAAAATTGAATATATTTGGTGCTCATGGATACATTGGGCTCGTCTTCGATTTCCTCCTGCATGAGATGAATGTCTTCATTCTAATCTAGGGATCTTATGTAGAGAGCTATTACTATCTTTCATGGTTGCTCGGGGTTGTTGGTTGATCTTATGCATTGAGCTGCTACTCTTGGAAGTTCATAACTCACTAAGCTTTCTTCATATGTTCTATTATGTCCATTTGTGTCCACTGATGTTTCATTTGGATGACGTATGTGTTGGTTCGGGTTCATGTTTGAGTTCAGGACCTAATATCTTTTTGTGTAGATATTGGACTTCTCTAGGTTTCACCTTGTAACAGGTTTCACATCAAAATCTGGTGCTAGCTCTTTGAGCTACCAACAGGGACAATGTACTGCAGGGAAGGTGCCCACTTGTTGTCTTTTGCAGGTCATGGACTCTTGACTTTCATATATGAGCAAAGTATGATCTTCGCTGTGGTATTGTGCAAAGGGGAAAACCTGTTGCATGTGTTAATGACAAACTTGGGTACTTCTTGCTGTACTTGATATTTGGTTTCAAGTGCGACACATGCTTTCTGCTAAATTCTTGAATTTGCAAGGAGTGATACACATGTTGACTCCTTTAAAGCACCTCATATCTATGCATTCATCATATACATGATCTTCTTGCTTGATGTAAAACTTGCAATTTTGAAAGAAAGAGGTTGGTGCTTCTTAGGTTTATAAAATTTCTATTGCATGCTGGTCATACTCATTGGAAATAAATAAAATTGCTCATATGTTTGTGTGGTACAAAGGTCACAATGGTAGAAATATTGCTTGATGTTTGGTATCCATTAACCCACTTACTGAAAATTGGATCCAAGATTGCATCTTGCTACATGCTCATGCATCTCTCTTGATTCTACTCTTTATTATGATTGTTTCTAGTAAAATTCCTGAGTAGGATGCATAATGCTTATACCGCAAAAAGATCTTTATGATGTGAGCATGTAAAGGATATTTGCAGGAAAGCATGCAATAGGGGGTTGAATTTTTTCTGATCTGAACTAAATTAAGTACGAAGTCATGAATGAGTGATTGTTTTTTGCTAGGGAAGTAACTCTCTAGTTCCACAAAGCTCATTTAAGCCTTATCTTGCATTACAGGTCAACATATTTAGAACATTGATCCTTCTTACCTCCTATGGATGACTTGCTACTTGCCTTGCAGGAATAGTGTTGGATAAGTTGTTTGAATCTCATGAATGCTTGCAAAATGTTAGGACTCATAAGGTTGCACTATTGTCTATTCATTTCATGAAGCACATAACACTCATGTTAACTTCGAGCATTGTATAAATGAAGCATAGTATAAATGATGGTAGGACCTTAGGCTACATTCACCTCATGCTTTACATTGCAAAATATCACTCACTTGAAAATAATAGAGTATGGAATCATTGAGACATAAGGGATAGGCACTTTGGGTCTTGATTGGGCTCCTTGTTTTTTGGGGCTATTTTTTCTTAAAAGGAGCAAGAAAATTGTCATGCAGAGTCTCTCTTGTAGTGCAAGTCTTGGAGCAATGGATGTTCCCTGAAGTGGAAACTAAAAATGGGATTACATTTTGTGGCTGGTTCTTTTCAAATACAATCTACTTGTTGTGTATGTTTAAATTAAAGGTATTGAAGCTTTGAGAGAAGGCACATTGGATGGAGGTTGGGCTGACTGCCCCCTAAGGGGATTGTATCGTTCAACATTGGAGACCTGAAGACTAAAGACTTGTAGAATTAAGTCTTGCAGAATTAAAGACTCAACAGGATCCAGTTGGGCTATGCATGATCCTTTCATCTTAGCTTTGTCAAGGACGACAAAGACTAGGTGGGGGAGGGTGTTGGAACCGTGAAGTTATGAAAGGCCTATGAAGCTATGAAGGCTATGGAGTACTTGGAGGCCTACCTTGGAGTTAAGGATACTTGAATACTCAAGGCCTTGTGTGATAGTCTCCCAAATTTCCCACTTTTCCCTCTTGTAAATAAGTTTCTTCATAAGAACTCCTGCTTACTTATTTATGTGAGAAAACCCATAAAAACTCAACCTTGCCCTTCTTTTTTGTAAAAGACTCCTTTTTTGAATTCTTGCCTTAGTTTCAAAAAGAGAGCTCACTTTTGGATACATGCAAATGCTCTCTCTCTAGGAAGATTCTCTTTTTGATTTTACCAACTACCTACCTTTTTTTAGAACATCTTTAGTTAATGAAGCCTTTGGCCACTTGTATTGAACGGATTCCTCCTCCTCTCTTATATAAGGAGGAGCTCATTTTGTAAAAAGGGAGGTCCCTTGGCCATGGCCTTGGCCTCCATTTTGGTAATGGAAGAAGGTGTCATTTGTTACTCTCTTGCCTCCTTGTGTGCAATGGCGTTGGTCTTGGTGTATGGATTTGCATGTGTGTGTGCATGGTTGGGAGGCTGTTCCCCTTTGCTCCTTGTGACGTTGGCCATTGTTGCCATTGCTCCATGAGCGTGGGTGAACCTCTCCTCTCATTCTTTGCCCCAACTTGGAGAAACTTCTCACTTCCATGTGAGGCGGTTAGGGTTTGTTGTGCCCCTTTTACAAAAGAAATCTCTTACAAAGCTCAAATCTACAACAAGCTAACCTAAAAAATGAGATCTCTAGAAACTCGTACCCTAAAGTTCTCCTAATTCCACGAGTTTAGTGGCATTTACAAGAATCTTTTAACTCAAATGACATTTACAAAAGTTAATGGTAAAAACCATAGGCAATGGTGCATGTGGATCTTCAAAGAGTTGCACATAACACTTCCAATTCCTAGCCAAGTGTGAAGGCTTGGCATTTACACCAACATCATGCCCTCAGAAAAACCATCCACTAAAAAACATACACTTTCTCATGCAATTCCCCATTATAAAATGCAATTTTGACATACCATTTATGTGCCTTCCAAGTATTGTGAGCTACAAGTGCACAAATCCTGTGAACGGTTGTCATAAAACATGTAGGAGAAAAGGACTCACCAAAATAAAAAATTTTCTTGATCTTAACCTTTAATTGCAAGCCTAGCATGATAGAGAAAAAATACTACTATTTCCTTTCAACTTACATATGCATTTATTTCCAATGCACTTCTTTCTAGGAGGAAATTCTCATGAAGACTTAAGTACCATTCTTCATAATAGCAAGATTTTTTTAGTAGGCATCCAACTTTTTGTATTGTGAGGTAATGCGTGTGTTGAGCCCATAAAAGTCATGTTGGTCAAAGTCAACTGCAGTCAAAGTCAACGGTCAAAGTCAACTGGTCAAAGTCTACAAGGTCAAAGGTCAAAGTCAATAGGTGCAAAGTCAAAGTGCAGGTGTCAAAGTGCACAGGTGGTGCATAAGTAATTGTCCACAAAGGGTAAATCCGAGAAAGTGGGTTGCAGGTTGCAGAGGTATTTTCTCTAATTGCCCCAAGTTCAAAGTGTGTTTTAAAGTGTTTTGGAAGGTTCAGGTGAACCCCCCTTATGTGCAAAAGTGAAGAATTAAAAGGAAATGTGAAGGCATGTGAAGCGGCAAAGTGTACGCACAGGTGAAAGTATGGCCCCCATTAAAATTTTTGGTTTTAGACTAAAGTCACTACAGGACAAAACAGTGAGTAGTTGGCTGCCACTTGTGAGAGCAATCTTGGGACATCAAAGTGAGCACCAAGATTCACTTGCAGTTAGGAGCGTACGTGATCGGCACACTCAAATCAAGGAAGAACCATTCTTGGACCAAGGTTAGAGTAAGCAAGAGAGCATAGGCTAAGTGGAGCAAGAGAGAGAAGTGCAAGAGTCACCAGAGTACGTCGCACAGAAGTGGAAGTGCAAGGTGCATAGAGAGTGACCAAGGATTTTGGTGCAGAGAAGTGCTAAGCTATAGTCCCCCCAAGTATCTCAAGGTCCTTTGGCAGTGTACGCTTGCCGACAGCAGGTATTCACTCCTCCCCCTTTGTGGAAGCTTGGTGCAAGGTGTGCACAAGGAGAAGCTTGAAGCAGGTGGAGGTTTGTTGCAGAGGAGGTCGGCAGGACATTGGGATATTGGATATTTTGTAATTGGGCACCCTGCGGGATTGTGCACAGAGGTATTGGTGTATCTTGTATTTCAAACATTGTACTTTTCTTACTGTAATCAAACGGCAGAAACTTGCAAGGTGTATTTTCTCTTTTGGTCCTTTCATTATCTCCTACAAACCCTCAAACTCCTTCTTGTCAAAGAATCCCCCAACAGCGTGAATCTCGACAACAGACCTTGCCATTTCCATGAGAGAATTGCTTTCCCTCTTAGCAACTCCATTTTCTTGGTGAGTAAGACACTATAGGTTGGGTTTTTATCCCATGTTACACAGAAAATGCATTGAATTTAGAACTCTCTCCCTCTCTCCGAATGAAGGGTACCCATTTGAGATGTTGAGAGATTTTCATCAATAACAAGGAACGTTTTGAAGCACATAGAAACTTAAAATTTTGACTTTGATGGGTAGACCCATGCATTCCTAGAGAATTCATTAATAAAAGACACAAAAGGTACCAAAAGATGGTGTTTGCATAGGATCATAGAAATCATTATGAAATAAATTTTTTCCATTAGAGAGATCATGAACTGGGCACCCATCAACAAACTTTACTACAAAGTCAATGTTGGATGATGCAATCAATGCCAATAGATTTTCCTTGATCCATGACACATATAGGGCATCTGACAATGTTAACTTACTACCCTTAATAGCACTAATGAAACACTTAAAACTCCCATGATAGGATATGAGTTGTTTGTGCATGTGAAAGTATTCACATTGTTGGCAAGCGCAAGTGAGGTGAAGAAACTACATTGAGAGGTGACAAGCTTGATGACACCATTATCAAAAGTGGAAAACCTTTGAGTCCACAATAGAAATATATTGAACATCAGTTTATGGAACATAACTACATTTTGTAGTAAATGTCCATCCTTCATTTTGCACTAAAATGGTAGAATCACTTTTAAAAGCAAAATTGTCAGCAAAATCAATGCTTTCCTTTTTTGTCTTTGCCCTCTTTCTTATTTTACTCTTTACATTAGATTTATGAAATTATTGGTGAAATTCTTACGATGTTTGCAATTCTAACAAATTTCTACCTAAGAAAGAGCCTCTTTTACCATTTTCCTTCTAATTAACAAGAAAAGCTTCATCGACAACAAACACAATGGACTTGTTTTTCTTGGATTGTTCATATTATAAAAAAATAAAAATTAAATCTTCCAAATTTAAGGCGTTTGGGTTACCTTTCATCATCGATTGAAGAGAGCCACACACACTTCAGCACATCCACATTAGATCTGATGGACATATCACCTCCCACCACATCAGCACCACTACCCACCTCACGACAATTCCCAATCCCCCCACCACTAACATCAACTCTACTTACTAGTGTGTTCACTTTGGCATCTACTCTCCCCAGCCCATCCTCATTCCCCATCTCATCCAACTTTCCACAAAATGCATCTATACATAAGAATAATGTGTACACTTCAAGTGTGATTGACTTTGCCTTGGTTTAAATGACTAATTGTACGAATTCCATCAAAGAAGAGTATGCAACCTTACAAGCATCACAGAAAACTGCCAACATTTGCAACACAATTTGAGCCTTAAGAATCATGTTACAGTTTAGTCCCACACAAACACACTTAGCAAGCTTTTCCAATCAAATTAAACAATGATAAGAACTGCCAAGATTGGTGAAATATCCATATCTTGCACCTCCACAAGGGCCTTCAACCATTACGTACATCTCATTTTTGAGGTTACATAATATGCTTGATGTTGTAGCACGGATACTATTGTAACCTTGGTTGAATGTAATTGATTCCTCTTCCTAGTGCATATGTGTGTACGTGTGTGCATCTCCTCATGTTTGTCACTCATTCACTTGATCATGATTTTCACATCATCCTTATGTCTTTGTGGGTTGACAATTACGAGGTGGAGCTCCTTGACGTTGGTACTCACCAATGTCCTAGAGTAATAGTGATCCTCATGCACACAAGCCCGAGTTCTAAAAAAGTGTTAAAGGTTGAGAAATTATATGAATTTTTCCCTCAATACAAGGCCCTTGGACTCAGCTTGAAAGGAAGTGCTCTGGCATGGTTCCAACCACTATGCATACAAACCTTCCAAAATATAGATCATCTCTTAAAGACATTCATAATTGAATTCGCTAACACATGGATAAGGCATAACACTTCAATATAGGAAGCCAATGAGTTGAGATTGGCTGCTCATCATTACAAGCAAAACGTAGCATGATGCACCACAGGGATCTTCCATCAGAGGGAAAATTGATTGTGCACTTCCTTGATTGATTGAAGTGTGCTCAATTGAGAATTGCAACATACTTGATGAACCCCACCACTTTTGAGGATTGCACTAAAAAGTGCATCCACATGGAGTATGGGTTGGGTAATTCCATTCAAGTCTTCTCATGAGTAGTAGATTCTATTCCAAGTGTGGAATCAAGCTCCTTAACCATTGATGAAATGATAGAGATTGTTTCCAAGAGGTATAAATTACAAGCTGCTAGGCCTCCACATAAGAAGTGCATGCACTTTGGAGGAGATCATCCAAGAAATGCATAGTAAAAGATCACCTCCTCCAACATAAACACAAGTGTAGTACTCTAAGATTGAGCAGAAGTGGGAAAATCACTCAATTGATGAGTGCTTCTATAATAAGCAACCCATCAGGCATTATCCCACACAATAGGGTCTTAGTACCAAAATAGACCAGTTTAGGGAATTATCAAGTCCCAAGGCCCACTACACAATTTTAATATTAGTATCCACATTATATTTGTACCCATTTAGACCATAAATGCCATATCTGCCTAGACCCATGCTAAAGCCTTCTCTATATCCTGCAAGACCTATGTTAAGTCAATAGCCTTGATCCTCAACATGTAATTCGAGTTATGGACAAGCCCAAAAACCAACACAATTGGAGTTAATGCTAGTTGCTCCTCTTATTATAGAGGTTACATGGCAAGCAAATGCCACAAAAGAATAGTCAACAAGAGGCATACTCTAAACAGTATGAACCATCCATTTGTTATTTAGGTTATTTTAACTATTCAAGTGGATATAAAGACTACTAAACTTAGAGTTATGGGTATAGTGAGTCTGACTATAACCAAGTCAATTATATGAATGTTCCACCACATAACTTGGTTAGACCTCAATCTTGACCTACTCCTCCAAAAGGTCCTTAGTTTAGGTGTAATGGGGACGAATTCCTCAAAGAATGCCCACATTCACAAGTTCCAATATTTCCACCCATACCAAATAAGAAATCCTTCTATCATGAGTGTGGAGAAAAACATATGAATAAGGACTATCCTCACAACCTGTAGTAGAGCAAGCTTGCACCTGTTAACATGGTAACAAGGACTCTCTCTTACTTTAGTAGTGAAAGGGAAAAAACAAGTGATAGCTTATTTACAAGTGTTCACATGGGCACAATGCCAAGGAAAAAGAAAATGATGAGAGCAAAAAGGGGATTTATCCATCAAGCCTAGAGAGAAAAGAAGAGCTTCCTTAAGAATCTCCACTTACAAAGGGGATTTTGAAGACTTAATGAGGAAAATAGGTCAACAAATAGAAGAAGAAGACTGCTAAACCTCAGGAATCTCTAAAGTCCAAGCAAGATGAGCTTATTATGAGGCAATATGAGCTCAAATGGAGAGACAATCAACTCACTCATGAGCAACAACGAGCCAAGGATCAAGTAATGCAACAATATAGTGTTCTGACACTATAAAATGCCTATGTTTGTCCAAATCCATGGCCAAAGCCAAGATCAGTCCTAGCTCACCCTCTAACTAGTGAGTTGCAAGGATTATTAAAAACATATCATGATAGGTTAAGAACGAAACCATCAATTGAGCATCATGACAGATGTTACCCACGAGGGGATTTAAAAAAGAAATGGCTAGTGATGTGCCAAATAGATGATAGAAGTCGCTCACCAGATGCTAGAAAACGTTCCTAACATTGTTCTTCCAACATGTATGCGCAAAGCGCATTTCTTAGGATTTAAAGCCCATCAAAAGGAAGCTCAAACTCTAGAAAAGTAAAAGAAACTTTGGGAAGGAAAGAATAACTTCAAAAAAGAAAGAACTATTTTAGTCGGTTGTGAACAAATTTCAACACATGATCAAAGCACAAGAATGATCAAAGGACCCAAACCCTAAACCCCAAGTGGCTTCCAAAGAACCATAGCCCATCCACTCTAATGATCCACTTCCTCAAGAGGATATAGTTTTTACCAAACACGGAGGGTCCTTGGCAATGTGGACTCTAGAATCAAATTATAATGCCAAAATGGATTAGAGAGGTTGGCTCACCAAATTTTGCAAGTCCACAATCATGGATGGATGTAGCTACACACTCTGAATCCTTACCCACATACATTGGGATTGATGAAGTATTCCCAAAGTGCAAGAAAGCTAAATACCTAAACCTAAGTGTCAAACCCAAAGGAAAAACCAAAGACATGGAGTCACATATTCACGAAATCCCTATTGATAAGATTGACGATTATAGTGAGGGATATGTGGGTAATAGAATATTTCCCATCACTTATAATGTTGTGAATACCAAAGTTATTGTAGATTTAAGTATTGGAGTAGCCATTGATACCCATAAATTAAGGGACAAGTAGGGTAAACCAGCTTTATGACCCACCTCAATGCATCTGCAACTAGCACATGGACACATGGAGAGACCCTTAACTCTCCTAGATAATGTTGTCTTCACCATTTGCAATGTTGACTTTGAACATACCATTGCCATATGTGAATTTTGCAAGGAAATTAAGTATGAACTACTCTTAGGATGGCCATTCCTATGAGAGTTGAAAGTGGTTTTGGATTAGGAAGGAAATGGAAATTACATCCAACATAATGGCACAAGTACCAAAAACAAACTTGTAGACTAATGCATATAGGAATGTGCCACCTCTACAATGGCATGGAATTCATGATGAGGAGGACAAAAGATCTATAAAGAGTGAAATTTTGAGTCAAACATCATGGATAAAGGAAGACACTAGTCTTTGCTTATGCCAATCAAGAAAAAAAAAACCAAATCAATCACTAGAAAGATCAGTGAGCGATCGAGAATACATTCCTATCTCTAATCTTAGAGAGGAGGACTTTGATCCTTTCGGTTGGCCACAAATATTCAGGGCCATTCAACTAGCTCTAAACAAGTAAACACTAGCACACCATAGTGAAGAAGATGGTTATGCCTTGGATCTATTTTTAGTGGACCTCATCAAGAAGATCCAACATGTGAGCTGCTACTACCTTGTGAAGTGGTACCACATTGACAAGATGACATCGGCTCAACCATTAGCGACCATCCTAGTCTTTTCATGGATGTGCCCTACGATAATGAAGGAGGGTACTTGAGCAATATGGGAACCCTAATTGATCCTTCAAACATGGATGAACCTACAAGAGCCATCTTCCAAATCAATGAAGATTTAAGTATTGGAGTAGCCATTGACACCCATAAATTAAGGGACAAGTAGGGTAAACCAGCCTTATGACCCACCTCAATGCATCTGCAACTAGCACATTGACACATGGAGAGACCCTTAACTCTCCTAGATAATGTTGTCTTGACCATTTGCAATGTTGACTTTGAACATACCATTGCCATATGTGAATTTTGCAAGGAATTTTAAGTATGAACTACTCTCAGGATGGCAATTCCTATGAGAGTTGAAAGTGGTTTGGGATTAGGAAGGATATGGAAATTACATCCAGCATAATGGCACAAGTACCAAAAACAAACTTGTAGACTAATGCATATAGGAATGTGCCACCTCTACAATGGCATGGAATTCATGATGAGGAGGACAAAAGATCTATAAAGAGTGAAATTTTGAGTCAAACATCATGGATAAAGGAAGACGCTAGTCTTTTCTTATGTCAATCAAGAAAAAAAAAACGAAATCAATCACTAGAAAGATCACTGGGCGATCGAGAATACATTCCTATCTCTAATCTTAGAGAGGAGGACTTTGATCCTTTCGGTTGGCCACAAATATTCAGGGCCATCAAACTAGCTCTAAACAAGTAAACACTAGCACACCATAGTGAAGAAGATGGTTATGCATTGGATCTATTTTTAGTGGACCTCATCAAGAAGATCCAACATGTGAGCTGCTACTACCTTGTGAAGTGGTACCACATTGACAAGATGACATCGGCTCAACCATTAGCGACCATCCTAGTCTTTTCATGGATGGGCCCTACGATAATGAAGGAGGGTACTTGAGCAATATGGGAACCTAATTGATCCTTCAAACATGGATGAACCTACAAGAGCCATCTTCCAAATCAATGAAGATTTAAGTATTGGAGTAGCCATTGATACCCATAAATTAAGGGACAAGTAGGGTAAACCAGCCTTATGACCCACCTCAATGCATCTGCAACTAGCACATTGACACATGGAGAGACCCTTAACTCTCCTAGATAATGTTGTCTTGACCATTTGCAATGTTGACTTTGAACATACCATTGCCATATGTGAATTTTGCAAGGAAATTAAGTATGAACTACTCTCAGGATGGCCATTCCTATGAGAGTTGAAAGTGGTTTTGGATTAGGAAGGAAATGGAAATTACATCCAACATAATGGCACAAGTACCAAAAACAAACTTGTAGACTAATGCATATAGGAATGTGCCACCTCTACAATGGCATGGAATTCATGATGAGGAGGACAAAAGATCTATAAAGAGTGAAATTTTGAGTCAAACATCATGGATAAAGGAAGACACTAGTCTTTGCTTATGCCAATCAAGAAAAAAAAAACCAAATCAATCACTAGAAAGATCAGTGAGCGATCGAGAATACATTCCTATCTCTAATCTTAGAGAGGAGGACTTTGATCCTTTCGGTTGGCCACAAATATTCAGGGCCATTCAACTAGCTCTAAACAAGTAAACACTAGCACACCATAGTGAAGAAGATGGTTATGCCTTGGATCTATTTTTAGTGGACCTCATCAAGAAGATCCAACATGTGAGCTGCTACTACCTTGTGAAGTGGTACCACATTGACAAGATGACATCGGCTCAACCATTAGCGACCATCCTAGTCTTTTCATGGATGTGCCCTACGATAATGAAGGAGGGTACTTGAGCAATATGGGAACCCTAATTGATCCTTCAAACATGGATGAACCTACAAGAGCCATCTTCCAAATCAATGAAGATTTAAGTATTGGAGTAGCCATTGATACCCATAAATTAAGGGACAAGTAGGGTAAACCAGCCTTATGACCCACCTCAATGCATCTGCAACTAGCACATTGACACATGGAGAGACCCTTAACTCTCCTAGATAATGTTGTCTTGACCATTTGCAATGTTGACTTTGAACATACCATTGCCATATGTGAATTTTGCAAGGAAATTAAGTATGAACTACTCTCAGGATGGCCATTCCTATGAGAGTTGAAAGTGGTTTGGGATTAGGAAGGATATGGAAATTACATCCAGCATAATGGCACAAGTACCAAAAACAAACTTGTAGACTAATGCATATAGGAATGTGCCACCTCTACAATGGCATGGAATTCATGATGAGGAGGACAAAAGATCTATAAAGAGTGAAATTTTGAGTCAAACATCATGGATAAAGGAAGACGCTAGTCTTTTCTTATGTCAATCAAGAAAAAAAAAACGAAATCAATCACTAGAAAGATCACTGGGCGATCGAGAATACATTCCTATCTCTAATCTTAGAGAGGAGGACTTTGATCCTTTCGGTTGGCCACAAATATTCAGGGCCATCAAACTAGCTCTAAACAAGTAAACACTAGCACACCATAGTGAAGAAGATGGTTATGCATTGGATCTATTTTTAGTGGACCTCATCAAGACGATCCAACATGTGAGCTGCTACTACCTTGTGAAGTGGTACCACATTGACAAGATGACATCGGCTCAACCATTAGCGACCATCCTAGTCTTTTCATGGATGGGCCCTACGATAATGAAGGAGGGTACTTGAGCAATATGGGAACCTAATTGATCCTTCAAACATGTATGAACCTACAAGAGCCATCTTCCAAATCAATGAAGATTTAAGTATTGGAGTAGCCATTGATACCCATAAATTAAGGGACAAGTAGGGTAAACCAGCCTTATGACCCACCTCAATGCATCTGCAACTAGCACATTGACACATGGAGAGACCCTTAACTCTCCTAGATAATGTTGTCTTGACCATTTGCAATGTTGACTTTGAACATACCATTGCCATATGTGAATTTTGCAAGGAAATTAAGTATGAACTACTCTCAGGATGGCCATTCCTATGAGAGTTGAAAGTGGTTTGGGATTAGGAAGGAAATGGAAATTACATCCAACATAATGGCACAAGTACCAAAAAAAAACTTGTAGACTAATGCATATAGGAATGTGCCACCTCTGCAATGGCATGGAATTCATGATGAGGAGGACAAAAGATCTATAAAGAGTGAAATTTTGAGTCAAACATCATGGATAAAGGAAGACACTAGTCTTTTCTTATGTCAATCAAGAAAAAAAAAAACAAATCAATCACTAGAAAGATCAGTGGGCGATCGAGAATACATTCCTATCTCTAATCTTAGAGAGGAGGACTTTGATCCTTTCGGTTGGCCACAAATATTCAGGGCCATCAAACTAGCTCTAAACAAGTAAACACTAGCACACCATAGTGAAGAAGATGGTTATGCCTTGGATCTATTTTTAGTGGACCTCATCAAGAAGATCCAACATGTGAGCTGCTACTACCTTGTGAAGTGGTACCACATTGACAAGATGACATCGGCTCAACCATTAGCGACCATCCTAGTCTTTTCATGGATGGGCCCTACGATAATGAAGGAGGGTACTTGAGCAATATGGGAACCCTAATTGATCCTTCAAACATGGATGAACCTACAAGAGCCATCTTCCAAATCAATGAAGATTTAAGTATTGGAGTAGCCATTCATACCCATAAATTAAGGGACAAGTAGGGTAAACCAGCCTTATGACCCACCTCAATGCATCTGCAACTAGCACATTGACACATGGAGAAACCCTTAACTCTCCTAGATAATGTTGTCTTGACCATTTGCAATGTTGACTTTGAACATACCATTGCCATATGTGAATTTTGCAAGGAAATTAAGTATGAACTACTCTCAGGATGGCCATTCCTATGAGAGTTGAAAGTGGTTTTGGATTAGGAAGGAAATGGAAATTACATCCAACATAATGGCACAAGTACCAAAAACAAACTTGTAGACTAATGCATATAGGAATGTGCCACCTCTACAATGGCATGGAATTCATGATGAGGAGGACAAAAGATCTATAAAGAGTGAAATTTTGAGTCAAACATCATGGATAAAGGAAGACACTAGTCTTTGCTTATGTCAATCAAGAAAAAAAAAAACCAAATCAATCACTAGAAAGATCAGTGGGCGATCGAGAATACATTCCTATCTCTAATCTTAGAGAGGAGGACTTTGATCCTTTTGGTTGGCCACAAATATTCAGGGCCATCAAACTAGCTCTAAACAAGTAAACACTAGCACACCATAGTGAAGAAGATGGTTATGCCTTGGATCTATTTTTAGTGGACCTCATCAAGAAGATCCAACATGTGAGCTGCTACTACCTTGTGAAGTGGTACCACATTGACAAGATGACATCGGCTCAACCATTAGCGACTATCCTAGTCTTTTCATGGATGGGCCCTACGATAATGAAGGAGAGTACTTGAGCAATATGGGAACCCTAATTGATCCTTCAAACATGGATGAACCTACAACAGCCATCTTCCAAATCAATGAAGATAAGAGCATGCTTGAACAAGTTAGTATCCCTAATAATAAGTCAATAAAGATAGTTGGTTTTAAAGTTCTTGAAAATTTCAAAAAATATCAAGTGGAGGAGTAGAAGATCGTTGCTACTTGATTACGTGTGAAAAGATAATGGGAGAAAGTTACGATAATAAAGAAGATACAAAGAAAGTGTTCATAACAATATAAGAAAACAAAGAGAGATGCTCATATAATACCAACGATCTATCAAGAGGTGAGGAAGATGATCTCATACATCTTTTATGAGAGTACTGAGATGTCTTCATTGGGACCTATAAGGACCTCAAATGAGTTGATCCTGACATCTTTGCCCATCGCATACCAATGGAACCAAATTTTACGTCCTTGAAATAGAGGTTGTATACATATACTGAAACTTACTATGAAAAGAGTAAGGAAGAAATTGACAAATTGCTAGCTTCTAGTTTCATTTATGAAATTGAGTGGGTCTCACCCATAGTGGTTGTTCCCAAAAAGAATAGAAAACTTGGAGATTCTATTAAACTTGAAAAGGTCAATCCAAGAACTATCTAGACTATCCCTTGGCCATTATAGACCATTTGTTGGAAAGAGTACTTGGACATGAAGTATACAGTTTTCTTGCTGGAATTTTGGGCCATAACCAAGTGCTTGTTGTTGAAGAGGATCAAAATAAAATAAAAAATTCCATAGAATGGGGTATTTTTTCTTTCAAACTAATGCTCTTTCGATTGACTCATGCCCCAACCACATTTCAAAGGCTTGTGTGACATATTTTCAAGGAATTTCTTAGGAAAAATCATGAGTTGTATTTATGTGCATTAGCAAATTATAGAAGGGAACATGTTCTAGACTTGAGAAGAATCTTAAAAAAGTACAACTTATATAAAGTGTGCATGGACCTTGAGAAATGTGCCTTTATGGTTTGTCAAAGCAAAATCCTTGGGCACATTGTTGACACTCAAGGTCAAGTGCAAGCATGGAAGTGCATCAAGGAAGTGGACAATGTCAGATTTTCAAAAGAAACCCCTATAAAAATAGTGATTTTCATCACTAAAAACCATTGTAAATACCATTTCGCATTTTCGCAACTCCATTTTGTTCAAGTCAAGGAGTCCTCAAGCTTGAGGAGTATTAGAAGTACCATCCTACCAATTCTCATAATTTTTAGACTCCGTTTGAGCCCCTCAAATAAGTTCTGTAACCTAGTTTTCAAGTAGGCTGGACACTAGGTCTAGACAGGGCCAAAACCACTCAAAAAACTATAAAAACAGCTAGAGAGCTCATTTTTGAGGTTAGCTTGTTGTAGATTTCAACTTTGTAAGAGAGCTCCTTTGTAATCAAAGATCTTCCATTGTTCCACTCTTTTCTCTTACCTTGTGCACGTGTGTGTGTGTATGTGTGTGCATGCTTGTGTGCTTTCACTCACGCACTTGTGCCTTCACTTGCTCATGGTCTTCATACGAGTCCTCACATCTCTGCGGATTGTCATTTATGAGGTGAATCTCCTCACGTTGGTACTTGCCATTATGCTAGCGTGACACCAAATTCGGCGTCGTTGTTGGGGAGAGAGCTTGGAGGACAAGCTTGTGACGGTAAGACGTAGAGTAGCAACATTGCAAGGTAAAAAAATCACCATTTTTAGTTCAGTTTCTGAGTTTTTCTCCACCTTCATAATCATCATGACGACCATCTTCTCCCATCTCCACCTTCTCAGATTTTTTTCGCTCTTTGATTGTACATTCCCTATTTTCGCCTCTTTTCCTTCATTCATGGCTATGCGAGGAGTTTAGAGAGAGCTTAGAGATGAAGCATGGATGAAATACAGAGGCTCCACTACTTAAACATAAAAAATTTGAGTGACTGTATTGTGGTGTGAAACAACATGCGTCTGGTATCGTGAGTGGAGTATCGGGGGGTTGGAGAGTGACTTTGCATCTACAGACACATAGGAGTGACAAGGAGGACACGAGGTACACATATTTGCAAAACATTTTGAATTTGGACTTCAAAAACTCCAAGTATCATGTCCGGTTGAGTTTAGGCATCGTGATACTAGAACTCTCATGTATCACGATACTTGTCAAGTATCGTATTGCCTCCTTGAGATATCATGATACCATCAAGGTATTGTGTATCATCAGGTCGAGGTATCGTGATCACACTTCGAGTTGTATCGTATCCCGAAGCTTGTGGTATTGTATCGTGATCATCAAGCATCCGACTGGCGGTATCATATCATGAGAGCAAGTGGTATCATATTGTCTAGAAGGTATCGTATCGCATAGAACTTGGTATCATATCATGCCTTAGATCTCCTGGTATCATATCGTCTTGCTAGCAGTATCGTATCATGAGACAGGTAAGTATCGTATCGTGAACCAAGAGGTATCATATCGTGACCACTTCCAGTATTGTATCGTTTGATAGCAGTATCGTATCGCAGAAGTTGGTATCACCTTAGTAGTATCGTATCCTCTAAGGTGGTATCTTCTGTAGTGGTATCGTGTAGCGGGGATAACAGAGGTATCGTATCGTCCCAAACCAAAGGGGTTCCAAAGGATTTTGAGCAATACAATGGAAAATTTGGGACTATAAGAAAAAGCTTATGAATGTGAAATCTGGTAGACACCTAGGCAAAGATAGACAAAGCATTAGATCATCTGAGGCCAGTGTCAACCATACAACTAGGTCGTGGGCACAACAACTTAGTGACTATCCCTACGCACTAAGTTCTGAGACAAGTGACTCAAAAATGTGTTTTAGCATGGAAAGACCCACACGTAGCTCAGGTACTGCCTATTTATAGACACAAGAAGGTCCCTTTAATGCACAATTGTGGCCGAGTTCAAATAGGTGTTAAGAGCTGAACATGTTGAGGACTTGTTCACTCAGTTTAAGGCATTTGGTTTGACTCTTAAGGGTACTACCTTAGCTTGGTCTCAACCCCTGAATAGTCGCAACTATTGAGAGATAGGTCAACTGCTAGAAGAATTCATTATAGAATTCTCCAAAAGTGACATTGGGCATAACACATCATCCTTGATCCACAACTTCAAGCAACCTCAAGAAATAGTGCGACTTGTAGGAAGATGGTTTAGACAGTACTTGGCCTTGTTTTTAGATGGCTTACTAAGCACTAAGTTAAGATCATATGTGTACTTGAAAGAGCCCAGATCTATAGAAGAATGTGTGCGAATGTACATTGACATAGAAGAAAACTTGGGTGAGGAGTTAGAACTATCTAAACTCATTAAGGATTCTGACAGTTCTACTAGTCATACCTCAAAAACCTCCACTGAGATAGATGAGATAGCTGAGCAAGTTGCCAAGAAGCTAGGAGTTCAAAATAGACAACCACCAAGGGTCACCTCATTGAAGCAATGTTAGAACTATGGAGGAGACCGCGTGGCTAATGTTTGCTTGATAATGGCTCAATCCCAAGGAAACTTGAATGCTTCATATTGCACAATTGAGAGAAAATACACAAACCACATAGCTCAAGATTGTCCATACAATAGGCAGGCTATTAGATAGAATTATCAGCAACCTTACTAGCAGGGTAGGTATCAGAATCAATACCAATAGCCATATTATACGCCTCAACAACAGTATCAGACACCATATAGGCCACAACTAGTCCTAGGAAACCAACCACTAGCTCCTATCAATGTGATTCCAGTCAAGTATGCAATGGCAGAGGAAACCCTTAATAGATCATTGGTGCCAGTAACCCCATTGGTCTCAGAAAATGAGTCTCATGCTCATAGTTCATACTACTTCCATGAAGATAGTTCACATGCTTATTACACAGAGTCCCCAAAGCATTGTGAGGCTTATTCATATCAATATGAGACACCACCTGTGGAGCCAAATTAGGAGCCATAATACTCAAGTATCATGTACACGAATCCTAACCCCAGGCCCCAATTGAGACAAGTAAGACCACAAGCCCCTAGAGGACCATGTTTTAGATGTCAGGGTGACCGTTTCATTTGTGAATGCCCCCATCTACCAACTCTAGGACAAGAATGTCATCAAAATACAAGCCTTTTGTCATGAGTGTGGCAAAGAACATCTCTCGAGAGATTGTCCAAGGAACCCCTCTAGTGCACCCAAGGTTACATCGATTAATGTGGTTGGCTTAGTTGTGGATTCAAGTGCTAGTAGCAGTAATGTGGCTCCGATATAGGTAGTTACTAGGGCACAAGTCTTAAAACAGGATAAAAGAGCTGAGCAATCAAAGTCAAGTGAATCAGGAGAACCTAATAAAAGGAAAACAAGAACATGGAAGGATACTAGGTAGAGAAGCAATCGTAAGTGGAATAAAAAGCTATTAGAGCTAGAAGAAAGCCTAAAAGATGCAAAAACAAAAATAGAAGACATTGCATCTCAAACCCCCTCCCACACCAAAGCTCCATCCACATCACCTCATTCTGCCCCACCACCCATTGTAAATAGACTGCAACTAGGGTCTATTCTTGTAGATCCAACCCTAGAAGGCTTGGACATGATGTCCAAAGCCTATCGGGCTCAACTTCAAGAAGGGCCAACAGCTGCAAACCTAGACAAGAGTTACCCTAGAGCAGATTTAGTGATTGAATGGACAAAAATGTGTATGAAAATGGTAGAACTAGCTCAGGTTATGCTTAAAATGATTCAATCGTTCAATCAGACAAACTCTGTCAAATCATATTTGCATTTCCATGGCTTACTAGAAAGATTAGAGCAGTTGGTAAATAAGCCGTAAATTTCTTTACCACCATAGGCTCAACTAGTTGTTGAAAGAGAAATTTCACCACAAATGAAATCTTATGTTCTTGATTCCAGAGATGAGGGAGCACCTCTTTCAATTCAACAGATCTCCCAAGAGTTCTTGTGGGAAATACAAGAAGAGAAATGGGCCAAGGAGAAGGGTAATCCCCTTCCTATTCTTGAAATTGATGACCTTCATGATCAATTCCCCCAAGACATTCCATCTATCTATGGAGACCAAGTGGAGCAACACGAAGATGAAAGATTAGATTTTGAATCTAATTCTTTACAAGAGTTGCAACAATTCACCTACCCATGGGAATTTGAATCTCTTCAAATCATAGCTCTCACAATATTGGTAAGAAATGAAGAATTAGTGGTTCCAAGGAACACTAATGTCGTGAAGAACACTAAGGTTCAATGTCATCTCATCCTAGAAGCACTGCTCAAAGTAAAACTTGACCTATGGAATCATGTGGCGAAGCAAGTTCCATAACTTGATTCCAATTTGCCAAAAGTAGGCTCTAAGCAAACAGTTCCAGAGATACCTCTATACAAAGTAGGGGACATGAGTGAAGGTGAAAAAGATAATACTTATCTTCCAATCACCTACCAAAGCAATCTTAGATTCAGGTGCTGGTGTTGCAATTGCAACCACCTCCTTGTGGAAGCAATGGGGCAAACCTGCATTAAGACCAACTAGAATGAAACTTCAAATGGTTGATGGCCATGTTGAAAGACCTCTAGAATTGCTAGAACGGATAACTCTCACCACTTGTGGGATAGAGTTTGAGCACACCTTTGCTATACGTGACTTTGAGAAAAATAATGTCTATGAGATGATCCTAGGAAGGCCATTCCTACGACAATTGCAAATAGTATAGGATTGGGGAACCAACTCCTTGTACTTACAACACTTAGGGGTCACCACCAAGGTCAATCTAAAGGATTATACCTTCAGAGATGTACCACCCCTACAGTGGAACCTATCCACAAAGCAAAAGAAGATTCTATCTCTCTGCATTCTGAAAGTTCATCTAATCCATCTTGGATGCATGAAGATACTCATTTATGGATGTGCAAAGTCGTAGAGGAAGAGGAAAAACATGTAAAAGCAAGAGAAGAAGGAACTTCTCAAGGAGAAGGACCAGTTAAAGACCCAACCTATACACCGATGATCTTTCGAGATGAGGAATTCGGGCCTCATGGTTGGGTGGAAATATTAGCTACCATGGACATTGCTGTCAATGAAGAACAGTGGACACCACATTGTGATGAGGAGGGTTATGATATTTGAGTGTTCATGTGTCAGCCCTTGCTAGAAGAATGTGACCCTAGTGACTTCATAGAAGAAGAAGAGAACGATGATGATCTATAGTCCATTGAGATGGATAGTTGGTTCAACTTAGAGGAGCACTATCTAAAAGACATAGGAGTATTTACCCAAAAAGAAGAAGAACCTCTCACAAGCATTAAAATTGTAATTTCAAAGGATGGAAGTGAAGGTAGTCAAAAGAAAAAGAAAAGAAAAGCAGTAAAACAAGAGGAGGAAGAATCATTGTTTGAAATACCATAAAATTTCAAGAAACATGAAGTTGAAGACCAGAAAATTTTGGTACGAATTCTTAAAAGAGAGACCATCACAGGAGAATCATATGATAATAAAGAAAAGACCAAAAAAATTGTAGTAACCATTGAAGGGAACGAAGAGTGATGTACATACATAGGAGAAGACCTAAGTGCAGAAGAAGAAGTAGAGCTTGTAGCTCTATTAAGGGAATATAGGGATGTGTGTGCATGGCACTATAGAAACTTGAAGGGAGTAGATCCAAAAATATGGTCTCATACGATCCCTATGATAGTTGATGCCAAGCTTACCAAACAAAAGCCCTACACATATAATGACACTTATGCTACAAAAATAAAAGAAGAAATTGATAGGTTGGTTAAAGCTAGATTTATCTATGGGATTGAGCATACTGAATGGGTGTTGTTGAGCCCATAAAAGTCATGTTGGTCAAAGTCAACTATAGTCAAAGTCAACTGGTCAAAGTCAATTGGTCAAAGTCAACAAGGTCAAGGTCAAATTCAACAGGTGCAAAGTCAAAGTGCATAAGTGCAGGTGTCAAAGTGCACAGGTAGTGCACAATGAATTGTCCACAAAGGGTAAATTGGAGAAAATGGGTTGCAGGTTGCAGAGGTATTTTCTCTAATTTCCCTAAGGTTCAAAGTGTGTTTCAAAGTGTTTTGGAAGGTTCAGGTGAACCCCCTCTTATGTGCAAAAGTGAAGACTTAAAAGGAAACATGAAGGTATGTGAAGCGGAAAAGTGTACGCACAGGTGAAAGTATGGCCCCCCATTAAAATTTTTGGTTTTAGACTAAAGTCACTACAGGACAAAACAGTGAGTCGTTGGCTGCCACTTGGGAGAACAATCTTGGGACATCAAAGTGAGCACCAAGATACCATGGCAGTTAGGAGCGTACGTGATCGACACACTCACATGAAGGCAAGGGCCATTCTTGGACCAATCTTAGAGTAAGCAAGAAAGCATAGTCTAAGGAAGCAAGAGATAGAAGTGCAAGAGTCACCAGTGCGACGACGCAGAGAAGTGGAAGTGAAGGAGTGCATAGGGAGTGCCTAAGGGATTGTGCAGAGAGTGCTAAGCTAGTTCCCCAAGTATCTCAAGGCCCCATTGCAGTGGGTGCGTGCCGACAGAAGGTATTCACTCCTCCCCCTTTGTGGAAGCTTGATGCAAGGTGTGCACAAGGATAAGCTTGAAGCAGGTGGAGGTCTGGTGCAGAGGAGGCCGGCGACAAGAAGACTTTGGGATATTTGGTATTTTGTAATTGGGCATTCTGTGGGATTGTGCACAGAGGTATTGGCTTGTCTTGTACTTCAAACCTTGCAATTGTCTTACTGTAATCAATCGGCAGAAGCTTCCAAGTGTATTTTCTCTTCTTGTTTCTTCCCCTTTTCTCCTACAAACCCTCAAACTCCTTCTTGTCTAAGAATCCACCAACAAAATTTGGCACGCACGGTGGGACTTCCATTTGGAGATTTGAGCTTAGGAGAAACCAAGTGCCAAGCATAGAAGAGATCAAGTGTCGACAGAACCACAGAAGCACAGTGCTACTTCATCAAACAAAAGGTAAATATATTCTTATCAAGTGTCTTACATTCAGTGGGCTATGAGCTACTCATGACCGCAACCCGGTCCCAAGTATTGAGGGTCACCTGCAAGCAGACAAGGAGGAAGGTTGTTAGAAGGTCCCCCAGTCCACTATCTTCCACATCATCCGTCAAGAGCATGGCGGGTCAGGTAGACTTGGAAACTTTACTCTCTAGATTAAATATAAAACTTCCTTCTTTCAAAGGCCTAGCTCAGGAGGATCCAGATGAACACATTAGGAGGTTTTTGGCACTATGTAAGACTAGAGGCCTAATGGGTAGAGAGGATGCTTTTTTTATTCTCTTCCCCGCCACATTAGAGGGATTAGCTGATAAGTGGTTCAGCCAGTTTGCTGAAAACCATTTTACCACTTGGGATGTGATGAAAGATGCTTTTAACAATCAGTTCCAGCATGGCAACACTGCGAAGATTATCATAGAAGAGCTAGAAAATTTAAGATTAGGTCCAGGAGAAAAGTTCCTAGAGTTTGTGACTCGGGCCAAAGCACTAATGGCTAAATTGCCAGATCCACCCCATGATTTTTTTGTCAAGAAATGGTTGGCTAGCCCCTACCAGTGGCCACCCAATGCAAAATAAAGGAATTAGTGCTACCTACAGCCTCCATAGAGGAGTTCATCAGCACAGCCACACGCTTGGAGCAGATAAGGTACTAGTATGGAGCAACCTCTTCTCAACCAACATATGGTACAGAAATGGAGGATCCAATGATACAGCTAAGGAAAGAGCTGGAGGGCTTAAAAAGAAATAAGCCCTACAAAGAGGAAGAGAATGTTGTTGCTCAATTGAGAAGGGAGATTGAAGCTCTAAAGCTCCAAAAGGAGGAGGAGGCCCAAGCAGAGGAATTAGCTCAGCTGCGACATGAGTTGCAGGAGCTCAAAGGAGGTGGCATCAAGAGTGGACTTTGGTGTTCCATGTGCAGCAAACAAGGGCATATAGTAAGTGAGTGTCCTCTGTTAAGTGTAACTTGCCAATTATGCAGGAAGGTTGGTCATGAGGCCCATGAATGCCAATCAAGGGGAATGCCTGCAACGACATACTGGACACAAGGAGGATCCCTACCAACCACAAATGTGATGGCTGCTGCCCCCAATCAAGGTAACACTTATAACCCTAGATAGAGGGATAATTTTGGAAATGGGCCTAGAAGGCCAATTATTTGTTTCAGATGTGGAGACTGTGGGCACTATCAAAGTAGGTGCACTCTCCCAGAAAATGCCCCTCCTTGCAGAAATTGCCCAGAGGCCAGAGACCATTATACAAATTGTTGTCCTAAGAATCAAGCCTCTTCATCTGGGCCCCACATTGAAATGATTTCTGTGCAGAAAGAAGAAAGGGTAGATCAGGTTAAGGTGACATCTCCATCGACCAGGGTGGTGCATTTAGAAGAAATTGAATCTTGTACAGTGCAGACAAGAAGCAAGGGGAAGGCTCCAGTGGAAATAGGCCAAGAATCAATGATTAATGGATTAAACAGAGACAAAGGTGTGTCTGAAGAAAAAGCCAACCCAAGTGCAAATATAAGGCAAAAAGAAAATTTCACAGGTACCAGTGATGCCATTGAATATGCATTCAACAGGGCTCATGAGCAGTTTGATAAGTCAAATGCAGCCCATGCTCTTAAGGAATCAGAAGCTTCCAAACTACTCAAGTCCATGAAAAAGGAGGTTAGTATTTTTGATTTAATAAAGATGGATGGGAAGTTCAGGTCAGAACTCTTGCACATAATTGATGAAATGTCCACAACAAGTTTAGTGGCAAAGGCTGCTGTTATGCATAAAGATAGATGTTTAGGGGAAGCACCCCTCACAGATTACAAGAGCCCTCGGCTAACAGTCTCTATTAAAGGTCATGAGTTTCAAGGAGTTATTGTGGATGTTGGTTCTGGCATTAACTTGATGCCTGAATATACCATGAAAAAGATTGGAATATACCCTTCACGACCTGCCAACTTCACTGTAACAATGGCAGACCAAAGCATAGTAAGGCCTATTGGTGTGGTCCCTGGAGTTCCAGTCAAAATACAAGGTACCATCTTTAACTTGGACTTTGTTGTTTTAAGGCTGCCACATGTAGAAGGAAGTTTCCCCCTGTTAATTGGGAGACCTTGGTTAAGGCATGCCAATGTGTTGCATGACTAGGGCAAAGACACAATGTGGGTAAAGCAGGAGGGAAAAGAGTTGCAGCAGATAATTTTAGAAGAAGGACCAGACAATCAGAGAAATACTAGTATGATGCAGACAATTGGTATTTGTATGGAAGAAGAAGTGGTGGACAACCCAGAAGCAGATCTATTTGAAGGAGCAGATTTATATGAAGATGAAACATGTTGGCTTGGCTCCATGCAGAAGACCCATCTTCCTGCTATGGAATTTTCCCAAACTCAAGTAGAGAAGAAGCATATGAAGAAAAAGAGGAAATCAATCAGGCTGAAACAGTCTCAGTCAAAGGCCATGGAAAAGAGAAGAAAAGCAAAGTACTCCTTAAGTGTAGCCCTCATGAAGATGCTTCAAATCATATGTCAATGGCCACTGTTTTATGGATCCTGGTATGGATATCAATTGTTATGTCAAGTTTAATGATAGCAAGTGCAGGGCTTTACAAGAATGCGGAAGGAGCACCTGCAAGTCTTTGGAAACAGAGGGTTCCATTGGATGAAGTTGCTGGAATAGTAAAAATGGAATTTTGCAGATTAAGTCATAAAGTTGCTGGAGGAGCTAACATTCTAATGAAGCATTTAGGGTACCCCTATCAGATAATCAGTGTGCCCAAGGAGAAGACAAAATCAATGAAGTGCAGTACAAATGCAGATTATGGAGGAGTCTCTCTGAGTCAACAATACAAGGCTCAAGGCCTATCATCAAGCCAACTGAAGTTTTATGGATCACCTGGAACCTGCAATATTTGTCCAGGTTGTACATAGTCTTTTCTCGTCATTTTTACTTAAGTTTAGTAGTTTTATTTATCCATTTTATGTTTGTTTCTTGAGTTTTTAGCAAATCTAACAGCCATTTCCTCAACTTTGCAAAGGTACAATTTTTGGAATTTTTAGAAAATTTTTTCAAAATTTTTCAAGCATTTTTTCGAATTTTTCTAGCATTTTTCTCCTTTTTCATGTGTCTTTTTCTTGCCAAATTGGAGGAATAAAGGAAGCTCTCTGTGGGTTTGAGTGAGAAAAGTGGCCTCAACCAGTAGGGAATTTTTTGCAGATTTTTTTGGAATTTTTTACCATTTTTTTGGATTTTTTATGTATTTTTTCAGTTTTTTCATAATTAAAATTCAAATAACCCAAGGCGTTTTTTTTGCAAAACCCCCCCCCCCCCGCCCACCCCCCCCAACCCCCACCGACCAAAATGCCCCCCCCTGCCCCCCCCCCTCCCCCCACCCCCTCCTCCCCCCCATTTTCTTTTTTTCAATTTTTTTCTTTTTGTTATTTTTCTTTATTTATTTCATTTTGTTTATTTTCGTTTTTTTTTAATTTTATTTTATTAATTTTCTTATTTTTTTAATTATTTTATTTTTATTTTTATTTATTTATTTATTTTATTGATATTTTTAGTGGAAATTCATAAAAATAAAATAAAATAAAATAAAATTAAAGAAAAAACAAAAGAAAAAAACCATTTTTTATTTATTTTTTATTATTATTATTTTTATTATTTTATTTTTTTCATTTTCATGGCTAAAAGCTTTTGGCTCTGGATTGTACCTCGGTTGGCCGTTTTTTACAAAAAAGGAGTCATTTTCATGTTTTTTGGCACCTATGGACTCAGTTTTTGGCTTTATTTTTCGAAACTCCCACATTTTCCTTGAGTTTTGGTCAAAACCCTCATTATTTGCATACATTTATCACATGTTTTTATTTACCCACATTGTCCACATGGTCTATTCTCACCTTATCTTTCCTTATGTTTAATAATATTCCATTGTACCCTCTCTAGCCCTCCAATTTGATCATTTTAGCCCCCTCCAGGCCCTCATTCCTACTTCCAACCCCTCCCTTTACCAATCTACCCAGCCACATCCTTCACTCTCCCTGCCCCATCCATCTTCATACCCTCAACCCTCCCTTCCCATTCCATTCTAACCTCCCATTGCCCCTCTTTTGCTTTTCCATAACAAAATCCCACTTCTCGTTCTTTTCTGATGCTTGTTCTGGTGGAATTGGTTGCTGCTCAGATGTTCTCTTCAAGTTGTTGTAGCTCTATTCTCATGGGGTCCTCTATGTTCAAAGTTTTGGCTGTAGCTCTCCGGGACGGAGAGCACATTAGGTGGTGGGCAACTGTTGAGCCCATAAAAGTCATGTTGGTCAAAGTCAACTGCAGTCAAAGTCAATTGGTCAAAGTCAATTGGTCAAAGTCAACTGCTCAAAGTCAACAAGGTCAAGGTCAAAGTCAACAGGTGCAAAGTCAAAGTGCATAAGTGCAGGTGTCAAAGTGCACAGGTAGTGCACAATGAATTGTCCACAAAGGGTAAATTGGAGAAAATGGGTTGCAGGTTGCAGAGGTATTTTCTCTAATTTCCCTAAGGTTCAAAGTGTGTTTTAAAGTGTTTTGGAAGGTTCAAGTGAACCCCCTCTTATGTGAAAAAGTGAAGACTTAAAAGGAAACATGAAGGTATGTGAAGCGGAAAAGTGTACGCACAGGTGAAAGTATGGCCCCCCATTAAAATTTTTGGTTTTAGACTAAAGTCACTATAGGACAAAACAATGAGTCGTTGGCTGCCACTTGGGAGAACAATCTTGGGACATCAAAGTGAGCACCAAGATACCATGGCAGTTAGGAGCATACGTGATCGACACACTCACATGAAGGCAAGGGCCATTCTTGGACCAATCTTAGAGTAAGCAAGAAAGCATAGTCTAAGGAAGCAAGAGAGAGAAGTGCAAGAGTCACCAGTGCGACGACGCAGAGAAGTGGAAGTGAAGGAGTGCATAGGGAGTGCCTAAGGGATTGTGCAGAGAGTGCTAAGCTAGTCCCCCAAGTATCTCAAGGTCCCATTGCAGTGGGCGCGTGCCGACAGAAGGTATTCACTCCTCCCCCTTTGTGGAAGCTTGGTGCAAGGTGTGCACAAGGATAAGCTTGAAGCAGGTGGAGGTCTGGTGCAGAGGAGGCCGGCGACAAGAAGACTTTGGGATATTTGGTATTTTGTAATTGGGCATTCTGTGGGATTGTGCACAGAGGTATTGGCTTGTCTTGTACTTCAAACCTTGTAATTGTCTTACTGTAATCAATCGGCAGAAGCTTCTAGGTGTATTTTCTCTTCTTGTTTCTTCCCCTTTTCGCCTACAAACCCTCAAACTCCTTCTTATCTAAGAATCCACCAACAGGTGTCCCCCATTGTAGTGGTGCCTAAGAAGAATGGAAAATTGTGAGTGTGTATTAACCTTAAAAAAAGCTAATGCTGCTATGATAAGAGATAGCTATCAGCTTCCAATCACTGAACATCTATTGGAGCATGTTGCAAGCAAGGAAGTTTATAGCTTCCTTGATGGATTTTCAGGTTACAACCAAGTAGCCATCGCCCCAGAAGATCAACACAAAACAACCTTCACCACAGAATGGGGAATCTTCGCATTTTGTATGATGTCATTTGGGCTCACCAATGCACTTGCAACCTTCCAAAGGCTGATGTGTCATGTCTTCAAAGAGTTCTTGCAAAAGAACTTAGAAGTATATGTGGACGATTTATGTGCTCATTCCCAAGAAAGAAGATACCACATCCCTGAGCTCAGACATATCTTCAACAAGTGTAGAGAATATTGAGTCCGTTTGAACCCATAAAAGTGTGTGTTCATGGTTTGACAAGGTAAAATCTTAGGTCATATTGTTTCTAAGAATGAAATATCTACAGATGAGGATAAAGTAAGAGCCATGGCAGAGCTCCCAAGGTGGAGGAATGTTAAAGAGGTACATGCCTTTATGGGCCATTGTGGATATTACCACATGTTTATCCACATGTATGAAATCATAGCTAAGCCTCTTTATGCCTTGCTGACAAATTTTGAGTGGAACGGCGAATGCGAACATTCCTTCAATGAGCTGAAGAGACGTTTGTGCACAACACCAATAATGACCACTCCTAATTGGAGTAAACCATTTCATGTCCATGTGGATGCATCCAATTATGCAATAGGATGTGTGTTGTCACCCTCTAGATTTGCCTATAACATATGCTAGTAGATAGTTGAACTCAGTTGAACGAAACTATACAACAACTGAAAGAGAAGGCTTAGGCAGGGTATATGCAGTGAAAAATTTTAGACACTATCTATTGGCCAACAAGTTCAAGTTTTTCACTGATCATCAAGCTTTATTATATTTTGTCAATAAACCTTGCAATACAGGACCCTTAGTAAGATGGTTCCTCTTACTAATGGAATATGGTTTTGAAGTGGTTGTTAGGAAAGGTAGGACCCACCTCAAGGCAGATCACCTTTCTTGCATCACTTCAGGAGAGCCACCACAAGGAGTGTTTGATGAATTGTCTGATGCTTAATTTGTTCAATTTGGAAGTCGTTCCTAAATGGAAAAATAAGTTGGTACCTATTCTAACCTTCGGAACTACAACAAAGAACGTGAAAATGAACAAAGAAGAAATCATAAGATCACAAAAATATCAAATATTGGCAGGAAGCATGTACAAACAAGATACAGAGGGTGTATTAGCTTGTTGTATCCAAGACGACAAACATAGTAGTTGGTTGCAACAAGCCCATGAAGGATTGCTATGAAATCACTATTCTAAACAACAAACATTGCAGAATATAAAATGTTTAGGAGTGTATTGGCCTAGTATGGACAAAGAAATACATGAATGGAGTAAGATATGTTCAAGATGTCAGGAGAGACCCCCCAATGGAGCATGCAACTCTTTATCACGTATCATTAATTCCACATTGGAGCACTCCATTGGTAGAATTCATGAAATCGGGAACACTACCTAGCGAGGCTAGCCTAGCAGGAAGATGAAGCATGGAGCAAGAGGCTCAAGACTATGCCTTAGTAGGAGACAACCTAAACCGAAGAGGCAAAGATGGGTACTTAAGATTGTGCGTTCACGAATCGGACTATTTGAAAGTCTTAGAAACTGCTCATGCGGTTTGGGCTTATCGATTTTGTTGGCATACAAGCTAAAAGAAGAGCATACCAGCACAAAGGAGCAGTCACATGCAATCCGGTAACAAGGCCTAATCATTTTTTCCATGAACTATTTCCAACTCAAGTGATTTTCATCACTACAGAAACATTGTAAATTCCATTTTCAGTAGATTAGACTCTATTTTGTTCAAGCCGAGGAGTCCCCGAGCTTGAGGAGTATTAGAATTAGCTACATACCAATTTTCATAATTTTTAGACTCCGTTTGAGCCCTCAAATAGGCTCTAGAACTAATTTTTAAACTAGGCCGGACACTAGGTTTAGACAAGGCCAAAGCTAGTCAAAAAACTATAAAAAGAGCTAGAGAGCTCATTTTTGAGGTTAGATTGTTAGTGATTTGAGCTTATGTAAAAGACTTTTTGACAAATGCAAAGAACTCTATTGTTCCTCTCTTTGTTCTTGCCTTGTGTGCACGTGTGTGTATGTGTGTGCATGTTTGTGTGCTTCTCACTCACGCACTTGTGCCTTCACTTGCTCATAGTCTTCATACTAGTCCTCACATCTCCACGGATTGACATTTATGAGGTGGATCTCCTCACATTGGTACTTGCCATTGTGCTAGAGTGACACCAAATTTGGTGCCGTTGCCGGGGAGAGAGCTTTGAGGACGAGCGTGTGATAGTAAGAGGTAGAGTGAGACATTGGAGTCATAGGTAATATGCTTTCTATTCCTTATTATTGTTCATTTTTTCTTCTTTTTGCATCACCATCATCACCATCATCATCCTCACCATCTCCCACCTCCATCTCCATCTTCACAAAAATTTCAGTTTTTTGGTCATATTCCCCTCCCCACCTCATTTCCCTCATTTCACTTGTGAGAGAGAGCGAGAGAGAGCTTGTGTGCGATTTTTTTCATGTGTTTTTGAGCTTTTGCTACAGGTTTTAGCTGTACCACCATCTCCAGCAGCTTGCGCAGGTACGATAGAACTTTGCACAGGTCTTGAGACGACGACCTCTGTCTATCACGACAGACAGAGAAACTCAATCTTTTTTGAATGCATGCTTGGCACGATAACCTACACCATTAGAGCACTCCAAATCACTAGAAGCTTTAAAAAAAATTGTGTTTTTTCAATCTATCACGATAGATAGCATCTATCCTGATAGACAACATCTATCGCGACAGACACCATCTATCGCAACAGACTGAGCCCCGCGATAAATAGCGTCTATCACGATAGACATTGTCTATTGTGACAAACCAAAACCACGATAGACGATAAACCTCATCTATCACGATAGACAACCATCTATCATGACAGACAGACCCACAGCAGATGACAGACTCAGTCTATCATGACAGACACCCATGTATCACGATAGACAGGACCCGATGATAGACTCCATCTATTGTGACAGACACTCCTCTATCGTGACAGACCAAAACCATGATAGACGATAACCTTGTCTATCGTGAGAGACACCCGTCTATTGCGACAGACAGATCCATGACCGACGACAGAATCGGTATATCACAACAGACACACATCAATCGTGACAGACAGGACCCCACGATAGATACCGTCTATCGCGACAGACACCCTCTATTGCGATAGACAGCCCTTCTTGACAGCCAACATCTATCACGACAGAAACCGTCTATCACGATAGACAGACATTTTCGGCACAAAAATAGAGGGATAATTTTTTGAAAATTTGGGCTAAAATTTGGGCATATTTGCATATTCAATCACCCATACCATTACAAAGGCCTTAGAAAAATGCACTAAACTCCTAAAAGGTCCTGATTGTTGTTTTAACCCCCTGAACCCTGAACTATCATAACTTTTTCATATGAAATCCGATTTTTGAGCTCTAGAGCTTGTTGGAAAGCTCGGAAAGCTTGTCCGTTTTTTATAAGAATAATGCGTTGATTTTCAGATAGGGTATTTTGAAGTTGACCCTCTGTGGGGTAGGTACACCAAGGGAGGGCTAGAACAAATTTTTTGGCAATACAAAAGGGGGAAAAAGGGTCTTTAAAAGTATCTGTATCAAATTGTTTATCAATTAAAGGTAAAAACTTGAGCCAAACTTGGAATTTTTACTGGTTCATAGAGAGCTTTTGGAGAAATCAAAGCAAGTGCCATTGTGTGCAGGCTTGGGAACGCACTTCCTAGGCAGACAAGTGTAGCAAGGAGAAGCAACTTGAGGTTGGAACATCTCTCAACCCCCTCAGTCCATTCTTAGCTTAGGCTAAGTGCGAGTAGTTATCTTGATTGACTATGGGTACGATAGGAATACTCAAGTTCTAAGAGCCTCTAATTTCTCAAGTCCAATAATAGGTTAAAGTGCAGTCAAGGGACAACTTAAAGGAAAAGAACTTAAGGTAATTGGACAAAGAACATCAATTGCTCCTAAAGACGCTTAATTAAAGACAAGAAAACACATACAAAGGAAGTTAAAAAGAACAAGTGATTGGTATCAAAGAATCAACAACGTCGTTGTACAAGGATCATTGGGTTAATTGGAAGGGCATATGAACCTTAGATCGGGAAGACACCTAGGGAGAGACCGTCAAAGTATTAGATCATCTGACGCTAGTGTTAACCATACAGCGAGATTTTGGGCCCAACAGTTGAGTGATTACCCCTACACTTTAGACTCAGAAACTAGTGACTCAGAGATGTCTTAGAGCATGGAAAGACCTGTGGGTAGCTTAGGAGTGGCATACCTAGAAAAATTGGAGGGTCCCTACAAGATCAAATTGGAATATATCAAGACCAACCGCTTAGGTACGCGCATGTATGAAGATGGTCTGAGAAGATCTGTTGTCCAAATTAAAAACCTGGATCAGGCCATTGGACTAGAACACCCTGTAGTCAAGTTCCAAAATGGTTCCTACATAGATAAAGAAGGAACAATGTATGTGGTCACCAACCAACCGGAAAGGACAGATGAATTTGGCAACATAATCTCTGAACCTTAAATAGGAGACATAGAGCAAGGGAACTTAGGAAAAGAGCCAAAAACCCCTCGAGGCAAGTCAGTTTTGACGAGAATAATCACTCTAGAGTGGGTTTCCCAAGACAATGGGAGCATAGATCTGCTCATGAATCGAGAGACGGATGAGGCTTTTTGGAGGTATAAGCATGAGAAGCCTCACGAAGCGGGAGCACTTACCATCTATGAATTCAAAGATCCTGATAGCCCAGGCAAAGTGACCTACTTAGATGATGCTTTTGAGAGGATCTTTGTGGTCTCAGAGCATGGCAGACATGCGTACGCTTGGAAGGGTGAATTTATTTTGCCCCAACCTCGATCCACTATGTCTTATGGTCACCAAGGAGCTGGAACATCTCAGGCTCACGAAACTCAAAGGGAGAGGAGTAGAGATAGACCCGAGGTGAGCTTTGCTAACCCATTGGGAAGAGAAAGAACGAGGGCAGATATGGATAGGATGCACATGGAGAGACATAGGGACCCAAGGAATCCAAGACATGCAGATGAATTCCCTTTGCGAAGGCCTAGAGAACACGCTAGAAACTTAAGGCCTACACAATTGGTTAAGTCCATGAAGAATTGCCTCCATGGCACAGGAGACCCATATGACCATGTAGCAGAGTTTAGGCAAGTTTTGAGAGCTGAGGAAGTTGAAGACTTGTTCACTTAATACAATGCTTTTGGCCTAACTCTCAAGAACACCACCTTGACTTGGTTTCAACCGCTTCACAAAGGTCAGTTCTGAAATATAGATCAACTTCTTGAAGCATTCATCACTGATTTTTCCAAGAGTGGTATTAGACATAACACATCCTCCTTGATATACAACTTCAAGCAAACACCTCAAGAGATAGTGAGGCTCGCAATAAGAAGCTTTAGGCAACACCTAGAGAGGTGCCATGTTCCAGAGTTACCCATTCCAGCCAAACAAGTGGCCTTATTTCTAGATGGATTGTTAAGTACCAAACTGAGATCATATGTGTACTTAAAGGACCCTAGATCCATTGAAGAGTGTGTACGCATGTGCATAGACATTGAGAATAATCTAGGGGAGGAATTAGAGCTCTCAAATATCTATAAAGATTCAGATAGTTCTACTAGCCTCGCTTCCTCACAATCCACGTCGATTGAGGATCTAGCAGAGAAGGTAGCTCAGAAATTAGGAGTCTCTAGCAAGCAGATTCCTAGATTTGCCCCAGGAAAATGATGCTATACCTGTGGAGGAGACCATATGGCTAGTGTGTGCCCAATCATGGCTCAACCCCAAGTTAATCCTAACAGCCAATACTACACCATAGAAAGGAGATACACCAATCACACTACATAAGACTTCCCATATAACAAACAAGTTGTTAGACAAAATTATCCTTTGCCATATCCACAGCAAGGAAAATACCAGAGTCAATACTGACAACAGCAGTATGGTAGGCCCCAACAACCCTATCAACCACCCTATCCAGGGTAGCAAAGACCTCAACAAGTCCTAACGCAGCAACCCCCTCCCCCAAGCAATGTGATCCCAGTGAAATATGTCGTGGCAGAAGAAAATCTGAATAGAGCCTTAGGGCCAGTAGCACCATTGCTTTTAGAAAGTGACCCAAGTGATCATAGTTTTGACGCTACCCATATTGATACCCCAGAGGCTTACTACATGCAGTCACGTGAGCATAATGAGTCATACTATTATGAAGAACCGAGTGAATCTAGTTGGAAGCCAGAATATGGCAATGTCATGTATGCAAACCCCAACTCTAGACCTTAGCTTAGTAGATAAGACCTCCATTCCCTAGAGGGCCATGCTACCGATGTCAGGGAGATCACCTCATTCCTGATTGTCCTCTACCTACACCTACACAAACCCAATCGATGACGATTCAAGGCTTTTGTGTAGATTATGGACAGGAGCACTTGTTACGAGAATGTCCCAAGAACCCCAAAAATATGCCAAAATTGCCCCTATCAATGTTATTGGGTTAGTGGTAGACTCCACGGGAAGTGTGATTCCCATAGCCCCGGTGCAAGTAATCACGAGAGCTCAGGCACTTAAGCAAAACCAAGACTCAGGTGAGGAAAAGAATGCAGATGTTAGTGAGACCGAGAGCCAGAATAAGAAGAGGACAAGAGCTTGGAGAGAAATCCTTGAACGTATGAAAAGGCAATGGGCAAAGAGATGAGCAAACTCAAGGAAAGTTTGCAAGAGACCAAAGCCAAAATAATAGAAATCACATCTCAAACGCACTCTCACACATCACCCCCACTACCATCCCCATCACCTACCATCCCCCAACCTTCTAATCCACCACATGTAACCCACCCACCACCTTGAGTAGGATCAATCTTTGCAGATCCCACTCCCGAGGACATAGATATGATGCTTAGAGCATATCAGGCCAGAATCTAGGAAGGACCAAATGTAACATATCATGAAAAGTGTTAGCCTAAAGCGGACCTAGAGCTCGAATGAACAAAAATTTGCCCCAAGATGGTGGAATTGGCTCAAGCCATGTTTGAAGCCAGTCGCCTCTTCAATTTCTCTAGCTCCACTAGAACACCATTGCATTTTGATGGTCTATTAGATAGATTGGAGAGGTTAATTGCAAATTCTGGAAATGGAGTCACCTTCTAGGCTCAGGAGAGGGCAAGTGATAGAATAAAAATTCCTCCCCAAGAAGCTTATGTTCCTAACTCCACTAAACTATACACCTCTTCTTCTATGAATCTGTATTCACCAGAATTCCTACGAGAGATTCAAGAAGAGAAATGGGCTAAAGAAAGTGAAGATCCTCCTCCAATTGAACTTGTGGATGACGCACACGATCAGTTCCCACAAGACCTTCCTTCCATTTATGGAGAGCAGGAGAGTGCCCAATCTCATGAAAGATTAGACTTCGAGTCTAATTCCTTATAAGAACTTCCCCATTTCATAGGCCCATGGGAAGCTAAGTCTACTTGTATGAGAGCACCCATGGTCATGATAAGAAACAAAGACTCAATCACACCTAGGAATACAGAGGTAGTAAAGAACACTAAAGTGCAGTGCAATCTCACTTTAGAAGAGCTACTCAAGTTTAGGCCAAAACTATGGAAACATGTAGCCAAACAAGTGCTAGAAGTAGCAAAACCTCCTTTCTAGGTAGGATCTCATAGAACAATGCGAGAAATACCTTTGGACAAGATAGGGGACATGAGTGAAGGAGAAGAAGGAAACACCTATCTTCCCATTACCCATCACGGGTACACAACGAAGGCAATTTTGGACTCACCTGCAGGAGTACACAACCAAGGCACTTCCCTATGGAAGCATTGGGGCAACCAAGCACACAGGCCAATGAGAATGAAATTGCAGATGGCCGATGGTCACATTGAGAGACCTTTAGGACTAGTAGAAGGGATAACTCTCACCACTTGTGGTGTAGAGTTTGAACATACTTTTGCTATATGTGACTTTAGCAAAAATCAAGCTCACAAGATGATTTTGGAAAGGCCATTTATGCAGCAGTTGCAAGTAGTACAGGATTCGGGAACCAATTCATTATATTTGCAACACTTAGGTGTCACAACCAAAGTCAATCTCAAGGACTATTCTCATAGAGATGTGCCCGCTATTCGATGGAATCCCATCCATATAGCCAAGGATGATACAAAATCAGTGCATTCCATAGGATCAAGATCCTCATGGATGCATGAAGACACCCACTTATGGATGTGCAAAGTAGCCGTAGAAGAAGAGAAGAGAGAAAAAGCAAGGGAGGTAGGTGCGAAGGAAACTCATAGATCAATTCAAGACCCAACCTATGCACCCATAATATTTCATGATGACTAATTTGAACCTCATGGTTGGGCAGAGATTTTAGCAACCATGGATGTAGCCATCAATGAAGAACAATGGACACCCCACTATGATGAGGATGGCTATGACATTTCAGTCTTCACAATAGAGCCACTCATGTGTAATCCGATTATTGAAGAATGTGAACCTAGCACTGATGCATTCGAGGATGCAAGTGACTCCGATCTAGAGTCAATTATAATGGACCCTCCTTTTGCATCAGATGAGGAATATTTCTATGAAGTAGAAACTCACCCTCAGAGACACGAAGAAATTATGAATGAGGTGAGATTAACAACACAAGTGACCACTAAGAACGAAGACAAGAAGAGGAAGACGAGAAAAGTCACACCAGAGGAAGAAGAATCTTTGTTTGAGGTCCCTGAAAATTTCAAGAAATATGAAATAGAAGATAGGAGAGTCATGGTAAGAATGCCTAAACGTGAAGCCATCATAGGAGAGGCCTATGATAACCAAGAAACTACAAAGAAAATCATAGTGACCATAGAGGAAAGTGAAGAGCAATGCACATACATAGGACATGACCTAAGTGAGGATCAGGAGCAGGAATTGATAGCCTTACTATGAGAATATAGAGATGTGTTTGCATGGAGTTACAAGATGTAGACCCTGACATATGCTCACATATGATTCCCATGACCTCAGATGCCAGACCCTCTAAACAAAAGCCATACACATACAATGAAAACTATGCTACCAAGATCAAAGAAGAGATAGATCGCTTGGTTGAAGCAGGATTTATCTATGAAATTCAGCACATTGAATGGGTATCCCCCATTGTAGTGATGCCCAAAAAGAACGACAAATTACATGTATGCATTAACTTGAAGAAGGTTAACGTAGCCACTATCAGAGATAGTTATCCGCTTCCTATCACTGAGCATCTATTAGAAAGAGTAGCAGGCAAGGAAGTGTACAGCTTCTTGGATGGGTTCTCTGGTCTTGGATGGGTTCTCTGGTTACAATCAAGTAGCCATTGCACCAGAAGATCAACATAAGACGACTTTTTCCACAAAATGGGGCATATTTGCTTTTCAGGTAATGCCATTTGGTCTAACCAATGCACCCGCAACCTTCCAGAGGCTGATGTGCCATGTGTTTAAAGAGTTGCTGAGGAAGAATTTGGAAGTCTATGTTGATGATCTTTGTGCTCATTCCAACATTAGACATACACATATACCTGAGCTCAGGCAAATCTTTGACAAATGTAGAGAATATCAAGTCTGCCTGAACCCAGAAAAGTGTGTTTTCATGGTCAGGCAAGGCAAGATTCTAGGACACGGTGTTAAAGAATGGCATATCCACTAACAAAGAGAAAGTGAGAGCTATCACAGAACTACCTAGGCCAAAGAATATAAAGGAAGTGCAAGCTTTCATGGGGCATTGTGGTTATTACCGACGTTTCATACACATGTATGCCATCATTGCAAAGCCTCTGTACGGACTTTTGACCAACTTTGAGTGGAATGGTGAATGTGAGAAATCTTTCAATGAGCTTAAATGGTGATTGTGTTCAGCAGCAATCTTGACTACACCAGATTGGAACAAGCCATTCCATGTTCATGTGGATGCATCCAATTATGCTATTGGGTGTGTATTGGCACAACCTACGAGTGAAGGTAATATGGATCTTCCAATTGCCTATGCTAGTAGATAGTTAAATGCAGCTGAAAATTATACCACTACTGAGAGAGAAGGATTAGGCATGGAATTAGAGAAGAGAGGCTATGGGCCAATGATTATCAATAGGATCTCAAAAAGTGGGGCAGTTCAACTAGCCACTCTAGAAGGTGACATCCTACCAACTTACATCAATGGATGCAGAGTTAAGTTATATCAAGAACCCATCATGGAGGAGATGTTAAATCCATTAAATACTGCTAAGAAACGCAAGGAAGAAGAAAAAAAAATTCGAGAAGAAGCATAGGGAGAAGCTTTAGAACGCATCTAACGAATGAAATTGTGAAGACAAGGTAGAGATCAGCCTATGTCTGACACTCAAGAAGCCCTAAGTTATCACATGGCCATGTGCGAAGTGTCAGGTGAGTGTTCCCATAGGATAGTTGATCGATGATCCTCTGTGACCCTAGAGGTAGGACAAGGAGAGAATGCAAGGACTATAAAGGCGATGATTGACTCAAGAGTAGCTACTAATGCAGTTCGACTTTCTTACTGCCAAGAATTGCAATCGAAGGTCAATCCTATAGAGGCATATCTCATAGGATTGGGAGGTGTGGAAACCCCTTGCATGGGTGAGGTAAAACTTCCCCTCAACATTCAATAATTTCTAATGGTAGTCAAAGTGCTAGTATGTGAAAATGAGGATCTTATCGAACCTCTGGTCTTGGGCCAAGACTGGATCTATGATCATGCAGTCAACCTCAACCTAAGGAGTGGACTTCTTCAGGCTTGGGTAGGCCGAAACCCCATCATGATTGAATTAGAGAATCAAGCACTCAGGCCACTAGAAAAGGTACCAAATCTTGGTCGCTCTAGGAACCCACATGAAGATAACAATGCTATTCTTGTCCAAAGTTCTAGGGTGCAAAAGATTATCACTCTTGACGAAGGTGCAGAAGTCAATAAGGAGTTACCTTCTTTTCCAAAGAGATTCCCAAGAAAGCAAGCACGACAACATACATCACAAATAAGGTCGATAATCAAGAAGCATGAGCAACAACCATTGCAATATAAAGTTCCTCTTGGCATGAAGCAGATCTGGATATGCAAGGGTGAACAACCCCTGTGGCTTTGGAGACAGGATCCCAAAGATGCACCAAATGACCTACAGTGTCGAGGATTACAATGAAGGAGTATCCTAGGCATCAATCTAGACAAACCATTTCTATTTGGGTTCCAAAGCGGTCAATGAAAGCTATCCCAAATGCTAGACATATATGGGTGCCAAAGACTTGCTTACGAGCTCAAATAGCTTCAACTCCATTCACAAGATTGCATCAACACTCACAAGCACCCTTGGCACAAATCCCAGGGCAAACATTTAAAACTCCACGCCACTACATCTTCGGTCACACCTAGGAATGTCGGGAAATGGGTACCCAAAAGGTCCCAAATCCAACACAATCCAATCCACAAACCTTTACATGTCACCACCACTAAAAGCAAGGATTCCACAATCAAAGTTTGGAGACTTAAACCCCATATCAAACCCCCTGAACCACCTTTGTAAATCAATCCACTTTGTTGTAAGTGCATTTTGAGTCAATTGCACATCCAAAATTATGCATCTAGGGTGAACACTAACCTACTAACCAACATTTACACACATCACAAACACTTCACCCACTAACCCCTAACCACTTGGAATGTCATGTTAGTATTGTGGAGGGAACACCATAACATCCTGTTTCCTATGCAATGCTAATGTGCCTCTCTTCTTCTAGTAGATAAGCATCAACAACTACAAGCAATCTCATGGCAGAAGCAGTAGGCCCGAGCTCACAGGCAGGAGTAAGTAATGCAGGGATTAATGTGGAGAGCCTACCTATTGACGTGCCACCAACTGAATGACCTGTAGAGCTGCAACACCTCCAACAAATACCTATATCGGACCCTCCCAGAGAAATAATAGAGAGAGTCCATGCAAATTCTCATTGGTTCAATGGCATGCCAGGGCCCTCAAGAGACACAAAATATATATGGGAGTCCAAGTGTGAGTATGACAAGTCATGGGTCCGATTCCAATTCTTTTCCAAGGAGTTTGAGAATCTCCATAACACACAAGAACTTCAAACCATATGGCAGCACGCAAGGCAGGCGAAGTACTTTGCGACACCCTTACCCAAACCAGATCTCCTACGATGTTGCTATTTGGTCTCAACATTATAGGCGAATGAAGAAAAGAACAAACTCATTCTTTCAGAATACACAACTCTCTGATGTAGAATTCTTTTCGGATACAGAAGAATAGGGCACCTCTTCCCAAAGATGGAGGAAATCCACAGAAAGCCGCCATCTACACTAGGATGACGATCAACAGAGAAATTCATCTCAACAACCGAGACACCCAAAAGGAGAAGAAGCAGATGGAGAAGTAGAAGAAGAAGAAACCCTGGAGCCCCACCACATACAACCATACTCTGGAGGCTGTATCAAAACATAGAGCGAGTGAGGGCATAACTGCTCTATGAACAGAATAGTAGAATGCTCATGGCGCAGCTCTTGGAAGAAGTTGGGGTTGACTCTGAATACAGTGAAGGTCTCCTATTGATGGCAAAAATTTATGGTGTAGTGGAAACAGTCCGAATAGCGTTACACGGGCCTCCCATACAATATGATCCGTGAAGATTCCAAACATGATGACGGTCCAGTAAAAACATCCAGATTCCCATTACTACGGGGGAAGAACCTATTATTACTGTTGAACCAATTGAGACAACATCCCAAGAATCAAGGACTCCTGGCCAAGAACCCACAATCACCCATGAAGAGTCAACGGAGCCACTACCACCCACACCCCCACCATCACCTCCTCAAATAGAAGCTGAAGACACCAACTTGACTGCCCAACCCATAGAGCAAACCTTCATCTTCCGTACTCCCACCTCCGATTCAACCTTGTTCTCCTCCTGTGACAACCCTGTCTATCAGGCCACCACCATCACAACCAAAGGTTACAAGAGCACTCGGAAGCATTACAGCAACGCCTTGCTACATTGGAAGAGGATAATTCCAGTCTCCAAACTCAATTCCAAACCTTACAAAACATGGCATGTTGGAGACACAATTTTAGAATGTAGATCAAGAAGCAATCCAAGGGTTGGAAAGACATTTGCAAATACAACTAGAACAAAATTCCAAACTCCAGCGCAATATGGCACTGCTCAAACGACACCTTACAGTGGCACAAGAGGAAAATAGACGTCTCCGACTACAGAACCAGGAAAACTTAGAGGCAACCATCGAAAGCACACCCAGGGCACCCATTAGTCCCTCAAAATTCCAAGCTGTGACCCCGGAGAACATCAAGATCATCCTTGAAGACTACGCTACTGTACTTGAGGCACATGACCAATTATCAGATGAACTGGATCAACTGAAGCAAAAATGATAGAAAGAAAAGATAGCTGCCCCTCAAACCACCGCCTCCATTGTTTCACTTCTCACAGACCCAGAGGCCCTAAAAGATCTCCAAAAACAAGTCACAGAATTGCAAGCACGACTACTACAATAAGAAAGACCACCATCCCCACCGGAGGCTCCCATGGATGAAGAGGCAGTCTCCATTCCTGTGGAGCAAACATTCCAAGAGGACTATGATCCGCAACCCATCCCAGGGGGATAACAACCAAAAGAAGGACAGGATACTTTTGAAGCACCACGACCCCCATGGCTAAGACAAGTAGAAGAAATAGGGAGTTCTCATGAAGAGCGCACGGTAATGCAGAATCAGGCCATGAGAGTCATAGAAGAAATAGTATTACAATCCAATTATTTCAAGATCTTGTCATCTAGATGTCTCATCCTATCATCAGAACTCCAATACCGGCCATACTATGTCATTCTGGCAGATTACAATGCGGAAATACAGAGAGTCACGGGTAAGATTCCTTCCTTCGCGACCCAGTTTCAACCCTAGGATCTCTCACCAAAGGCACAGAAAGGCAAGATCTATCAACCAACATGGCGACAAAAGCTTCTCGATACATACCCTGAAATGCTGTGCACACGGAACCACGCGCCCTTACATCTACTTTACAATCCATGCTACATGCCAGTTCCACGATGCAGATCATGGAAAGCATTCAATATAAAGGTACAAAATAATGCTCAATGTAAAGAATGGCTCAACTATCCCTACATTATGCCATCGTAGGGACCAGCTTCTATAGCTTATATGATGGCTACAATCTGCCACTGGCTCCCTCGCCTAAAGTTGATGCCAGATGTCGGAGCCCAAATGATGCTTAAGATTTTGGATATGATGTTGATCGTGCTCAAAACTTTTAGAAATGCAGAAGCACCATAGGTACGTCTACCGGGGTTTACCAATGGAAATTACGATTTGGTGTATGACATGAGCACCACCCCTAACATCCGAGTGGCTTACGCTTGGCATGCACGAATCAAGTACCTTCCCACCTGTTACAAATAGACTTTCAAAGACATGTTCAGAACATGATTCTGGGAATATCACTTGAAGGTATTCACACCTAATCCCCACACCTGCTTCATCTCTTTGCCTTCGAAAAAGCCATGTACTCCGAGTACTATACGACACAACAACCAAATGTCTCAGCTGCAATAAATTGGGATGCATTGCAAGCGGATCTAGCAAGAGGCTTACGGATAGGAGAACATGAGCTGTCCACCAACATTCTCCAATACTACATTGACCACCCTACAGAAGAGAGGTCTGTCAAGGGCAACAAATGCTAGAAAGGGGGGAGTGTTGGCATACAAGCTAAAAGAAGAGCATACCAGCACAAAGGAGCAGTCACGCACAATCCGGTAACAAGGCCTAATCATTTTTTCCATGAACTATTTCCAACTCAAGTGATTTTCATCACTACACAAACATTGTAAATTCTATTTTTGGTAGATTAGACTCCTTTTTGTTCAAGCTGAGGAGTCCCCAAGCTTGAGGAGCATTAGAATTAGTGACATACCAATTTTCATAATTTTTAGACTCCGTTTGAGACCTCAAATAGGCTCTAGAACCTAATTTTCAAACTAGGTTAGACACTAGGTCTAGACAAGGCCAAAGCTAGTTGAAAAACTATAAAAAGAGCTAGAGAGCTCATTTTTTAGGTTAGATTGTTAGTGATTTGAGCTTATGTAAAAGACTTTTTTACTAATGCAAAGGAATCCATTGTTCCTCTCTTTCTTCTTGCCTTGTGTGCACGTGTGTGTGTATGTGTGTGCATGTTTGTGTGCTTCTCACTCACGCACTTGTGCCTTCACTTGCTCATAGTCTTCATACTAGTCCTCACATCTCCACGGATTGACATTTATGAGGTGGATCTCCTCATGTTGGTACTTGCCATTATGCTAGAGTGATAGAGTTGCCTACAAAAGAGTTCTCAATGCTACCCCATTTCATATGGTCTTTGGATAGAATGTTGTGATGCCATTGGACTTCCTAATCCCAGCTTTGAGAGTAGCACAAGATCATGAGTGGAATGGACATGAGTTGTCCTCTAGGATCTTTGATGGAGAACGTTTAGGTGAGACAATTCAACGAGCGGCGGTAGGCATCTATGCTACAAAGAAAAGACAAAAGGCATACTTTGATGCATGCATCAAGGATAAAGGATTGAAAGAAGGAGATCTAGTGCTGGTTTATACGCATAAGCAACATGGCCATAAAATGGAAAAACGAGGATATGGACCTATGGTCACTAATAGAATTTCCACTAGTGGTGTGATTCAATTGGCCACTCTAGAAGGTGACATATTGCCAAGCTATATTAGTGGATGTCGAGTCAAGCTATATCAAGAACCTCTTACAGAGGATATGTTGATGAGACTGAACACTTCTAAGAAGCAAAAAGAAGAAGAATTAAGGGTTAGAGAAGAAGCACAAGTAGAGGCTAGAGAGTGCATTAGACGAAATAAGTTAAGGCGACTAGGACTAGATGTCAATCATGAAGCCCCAAGATATCACATGGCCATGTGCTAAACATCAGGTGCAATCGCTTCTCGGATAATCGATCGACATCCCTTTGTGACCATAGAGGTAGGACAAGGAAAGAATGTACGGGTGATGAGAGCGTTGATTGATTTAGGTGCAGCAAATAGTGGAGTTAGACTCTCATACTACCAAGATCTTCAATTGAACATCAATCCCTTAGAAGCCTATCTCATAAGATTGGAAGCTGTGGAAAATCCTTGTTTAGGCGAGGTGGAACTTCCCATCTACCTTCAAGATGTCCCCATGCGAATCAAAATGCTAATGTGTCAAGATGAGGGCCTTACAGAACCACTCGTCCTAGGTCAAGATTTGATTTTTGACCATGCAGTCAACTTAAATCTCAAAAGTGAACTTCTTCAAGTTTGGGTACATAAACAATGTATTACATTAGAATTAGACAATTGCAGGCTCACAAATCTAGAGGTCACACATTCTCTTAATTTTTTCGAGACTAATCTTCACAAAGAAAATATTGTGTGTATCAACAACCCTATGAAGTAAAAGGACTCAGTCATGGAAGCATAAGCTCAAGCGCCAGTAGACCTCTCTTGTTTTTTCAAGACTAATGCAAGCATAAATTGATTTTTTTCAATGAGGCAAGCAAAAAGGACATCTGCTTTATCAAATAGACAGACATAATTCAAGAAGAAAGAAGCTCCAGGCAAGAAGGAGATCTGGGTACGAAATGGAGAGCAACCACCAGATTTTCCACAACCATTTACATCCAAGCGGGCCAATCATGCCAAAAGAAGAACCAAGCAACTAGGACAAGATCAACCACAAGGTCACCGACAAATTTGGGTGCCTAAGAAATTAGTTGCAGCTCAACAAGCACAATTAGACATGTGGGTACCCAAGGCACTCCTACATGCAGAAACACCACTGCTCTCCCACATGAGAAAAGTCTCAACAAAGAAGCCAAGAAGAAGCAAGAGTCAGAACCGAGCACAAAGATCAAAAGAGGATCAACTCACATCTTGGGTAATAATGAGAAGAAAATCCTCAAGAGTATGGGTTTGGAAGCCAAAACCATCAATAGCCCTCACAGAACCAAAGAGCCCACCACGGATAATACACAATGTAAGAAACCATCCAACGATGAAGAGGCCAAAGGTGATCTCTACAAGGCCAAATAATATTCTAAAATGGACCTTATAAGAAGGACTACATCATTTCAAGATCTAGTCGACACCTCCAAACAAAGATCGCATCAAGCCTGCAAGTAACATCAGAAGCCTCGACCAACAACAACCATGTACCTATGGCATAACCTTGTCTTTTGCACCATTTAGGTCATGCATTTCCAAAGTATGCATTAATATAGAGCCACATTACACGGCCATGCATATACACAATCTAGCATACAAATGGTAAAAGCCATGTTTGGAAAATTCAGGGGATGCCCAGGCTACAACATCTGTACCTATGGAGTACTTCATAACTACACCATCATGCGGGCATGCAAGGCAAAAGTACATATAAAGGAAATAAAACTTGCAAAGGATGATAGAGGAAATGAAGCACTAGACCATCAACCAAGCTACATCTCGAAGATGGATCACTCTTGTTGATATATGACGAACAATACCTCTCAAAAATACTACATGGAATACCCACTCCAACAAGGGTCTATCAGGGATGATAGACTCGAGAGGGGGGGGGGGGAGTGTTCACACTCAACGTCAAGCACAAGCATGGAAGTGCATCAAGAAAGTGGACACACAAGATGAAGGAGAGCTCCAAGAAGTGCATGTCAAATTTTCATAAGAAACCCCTATAAAAATAGTGATTTTCATCACTAAAAACCATTGTAAATACCATTTCACATTTTTTAAACTCCATTTTGTTCAAGTTGAGGAGTCCTCAAGCTTGAGGAGTATTAGAAGTACCATCCTACCAATTCTCATAATTTTTAGACTCTATTTGAGCCCTCAAATAAGCCTTGGAACCTAATTTTCAACTAGGCCGAACACTAGGTCTGGACAGGGCCAAAACCATTAAAAAAACTATAAAAGAGCTAGAGAGCTCATTTTTGAGGTGAGCTTGTTGTAGATTCTAGCTTTTTAAGAGAGCTCCTTTGTAATCAAAGATCTTCCATTGTTCCACTCTTTTCTCTTACCTTGTGCGCGTGTGTGTATGTGTGTGCATGCTTGTGTGCTTTCACTCACGCACTTGTGCTTTCACTTGCTCACGGTCTTCATACCAGTCCTCACGTCTCCATGGATTGACATTTATGAGGTGAATCTCCTCACGTTGGTACTTGCCATTGTGCTAGAGTGACACACATAATTTTGAAGAATGACATATCGATACATGAGGAGAAAATAAGAGCTGCCTCTGAATTGCCATCACCATTGAGTGTGAAATAACTCTAGGCTTTTATGGGACATTATGGATATTATAGAAGGTTCATACATATGTATGCAACCATTTCTGAGCCAATGTATGGGCTCATGAAAACATTGAGTGGACAGACGAGTGTGAAAAATCATTTGAGGAACCTCAAAAGCATCTCATAACCGCACCAATATTAAAGGCCTTAGATTGGAATAGACCATTCCATATCCATGTGGATACTTTTAATTATGCCATTGGATGCATCCTAGCACAACTTGTGGATGAGGGAAATTTGGACATTTCCAATGCAAGTTTCTAACTTATCCCAACAGAACCTAACTACACTCCTATCAAGAGAGAGGGTCTTGGAATGGTCTACATTGTAAAGAAGTTTAGAAACTATTTGCTAGGCATAAATTAAGATCTTTGTTGATCATCATGCCTTACTATATCTTGTCAACAAGACTTCTACTACTGTCAGATTAGTAAAATGGTTCCTGTTATTGATGTAATATGATTTTGAAGTGGTAGTAAAATGGGAAGCACAAAGTTAGAGCTGATAATTTATCGATAAAAGTGCTGATCCTCAAGAGGTAATCAACGATGACTTGTGAGACACCTACTTGTTTAATGGAAAAACAGTACCAAAGTGGGTTGGGCCAATTGTTCCTATTCTATATTATGGGTCAATCCACCCTTACATGTAGATCACCAAAGATGAGGTAATGAAAGCTAAGAACTTTCACATCAATGCTAGCTGCTTATACCACAGAGATTTCAACAGTCTCCTTTCTTGTTGCATGTCAAAAGATGAGCATATATTGTTTGTATTCAAGGCTTACATGGACGTTTCTGATAGACATCTTTTGAAATCAAGGACTTCATAAAATATGCAAAGAAATGGCATTTATTGGCTACGAGTTTGAACATGCTACTCTATATTATGTTTTTGCATGCATCTCATGGAGCTACAACATACTTGAGTATTTAAAGTCTAGCACTTATCATTTTGATATGACTGTAGGGAGTACACACATAGAAGCAAAATGAAAAGAAGAGTGTACCCAAAAGATGAAAGAGTGTAAGACTCAAAGTGAGTAGACCAAAAAATGGGTGAACTCACTAAGCTTTGATAGGAGTAATGCACATCACCATACCATACCTTGGTGCCTTCTAATTAACTTGCTTGGGCTAATCTAAACCTTTTCTTCTCAACTTCATGCATCTGATACATTCTAAATCTTGTGTCGGGCTTCTTCATGTATTCTTTTCTCTTCTTCCTTATGTTTCTTGGTTGTGGTGAGTCAACTTACCATCTCTTCAGTCAAACATTCTTGGTAAAGTTTCACTCTACAACCAGTAATGTAGCTTGGCAATATCTCACCATCCAGAGTAGCTAATTTGATAGCTTCACTTGTTGATATCCTATTGATGAACATAGGCCCATAGCCACACTTTTTCAACTTTCGAGCATGTTGTTTTAATATATATACCAAGAATAGGTCTCTACTTTCAAGCCCTTATCTTTCAAATGTGCGTTGAAGTATGCCTTTTGCCTCTTCTTTGCAGCATATATTCCTACAACTACTCTTTTTCTGTGCTTCATCAAAACGGTGCATAGGATCTTATTTGTGCTTTTTGCTTGTCCATTGTAGACTTTTTGTGAATAACCATGAATTCTTGTAGCAAGTATGTGTAGCTCAATGATGAGTAGCACCTCCTTTAATGTCAATCCGGGAAGACGTGAGGATGGTATGAAGACCTCGAGCAAGTGGCGGCCCAAGTGCGTGAGTGAGAAGCACACAAGAATGCACACACATACACACACACGCGCACACACGGCAAGACAAAGAGAGAGAATCAATGGAGCTTTTAGATTACTTTCAAAATGCTCTTACAAGTTCGTTTCAATTACAATCCAACCTCAAAAATGAGCTCTCTAGCTCTTTTTATAGTTTTTGACTAGGTTTTGGCCCTGTCCAGACCTAGTGTCCGGCCTAGTTAAAAATTAGGTTCCAGGGCCAATTTGAGGGCTTAAACGGAGTCTAAAAAATATGAAAATTGATATGTAGGTACTTCTAAGGCTCCTCAAGCTCAAGGACTCCTTGGCTTGCACAAAATGGAGCTACAAAAATATGAAATGGTATTTACAATGATTGTTAGTGATAAGAATCACTGTTAAAAGATGTAGATTTGGAAAAATTGAAGGGCCTATCTGCCAGATTTGCGTCGACTGCTTTGTCTACTTACTCCTTCACCTTGTTCTGACTCTCTCCGTTGGCTTCCTTGTCTAGTCAATCCTTGGGTGCCCATACTGCTCTCAACACCCCCCCCTCTCTCGCGTCTGTCGTCCCTGACAGACCCTTGTTGCTAGGAGTGTTGGATGTAATATTCCACAACCTGAGTGGCAAGCTGATGTTCCTGTAAGCGTAGTCCTCTGGCCAAATCTGTCATCATACGATCCCAATCGATTGGTCCTGGAACGTCCGGATGTGGCAGACGTAACTGATCTGCATGGATCGCTTGTTCTACTGCGAATAGATGTAGCAAATGTGTGGGTCTGGGAATGAAAATTTTGGAATTGTATTCCCAGAAGCCCGTAGAGAACAGTTCCTCAAATGTTTGCTTGAAGCATGCGGGCAAGTACTTGATTCGTGCATGCCAAGCAAAGATGACAGTGACCGAGGGGGTTTGGCTCATGTCGTAGACTAAATCCTTGTTGCCTTGAGCGAATCCAGGGGCGGAGATGTATGGAGCTTGGACATTCCGAAAGGTTTTGAAGACAATGGTCATGAGCTCAAAGATCTTCATACACATTTTCGCCGCGATGTCGGGTACATTATTGAGACGTGTAGACCAGTGTCGAATTGTTGATATCATGTAGGCTACGGTTGGAGGTCCTCGAGGTGGAGCAAAATACGGATAGTTAACCCAAGCCGAGCACTCTTTATTGTTGCGTACCTTGATTGCAAATGCTTGCCAGGATCTGCGACGTACCACTGGACCTGTCCAGACCTAGTGTCTGGCCTAGTTAAAAATTAAGTTCCAGGGCTTATTTGGGGGCTCAAACGAGATCTAAAAATTACGAAAATTGGTACGCAACTACTTCTAAGGCTCCTCAAGCTCAAGGACTCCTTGGCTTGCACAAAATGGAGCTACAAAAATGTGAAATGATATTTACAATGATTGTTAGTGATAAAAATCACTGTTGTTGTAGGGATTTCTTCTAGTGATCTGCCATACATATCTTCGAGCTCCCTACTTGCTCTTCCTCCCTGCATGTCCATCTCTTTGATTTGCATTAATGTCTTGAAAAAATATTGGCCTACTTGCCAGATCTTCTTTGACTGCCCTGTTTGCTTGTGCTGTCCCTTCGCTCTGACTCCCTTCTTTGACTTTCACGTCTTGTAAGTCCTGGTGTACCAAGGCTACTGCCAACACCCCCCCACTCTCGCGTCTGTCGCCCCTGACAGACCCTTGTCGAGCTGCTTTTTGGACGTAGTATTGTACAACATCGGCGGCGAGGTGGTGTTCTTCTAACCTGAGTCCCCTTGCTAGATCTGTCAGCAATGCATCCCAATTGACTGGTCCTGGGACATCTGGATGTGGCACCCGTAACTGTTCTGAGTGAATGGTTCGCTCCACAGCAAATAAATGGAGGAGATGTGAGGGTCTGGGTACAAATATTTCGGAGTGGTATTCCCAGAACCCTGTTATGAACATCTCTTCGAATGTTTGTTTAAAGCAGGCTGGGAGGTATTTTATTCTGGCGTGCCAAGCATAAATCACCTCTATGGAAGGAGTGGTGCTCATGTCATAAACTAAATCTTGGTTTCCTGTAACGAATCCGACGCCTGAGAAGTGTGGGTCCTTGATATTCTTGAATGTCCTGAATGTAATAAGCATTAACTCAAAAATTTTCATGCACATCTGGGCCATTACATCAGGGGTATTCCTTAATCGGATGCTCCAGTGTCGTATAGTGGAAATCATGTAATTGACGGTGGGAGGCCCTTGAGGGGGTGCTAGATAGACGTAGTTTAACCATTTGGCGCATCCCTTGATATTCTTGACTGCAACGGTAAACTCTGGCCATGTGCGTCTGCGGAGTACAGGAACATAACAAGGGTTATATTTAATAAAAAGAGGCATATTCGTCCAGGTGCGAACCATCTCCGGGTAGGTTTCGAGGAGTCGGATCCTCCAAGTGGGTTGATGAATGGATCCTTTTTGAGCGCTCTCTGGGATGTCATCTGGCCCAAATTGTGTAGCAAACGTTGGAGGTTTGTCACATCTTTGTTGGATTTCTGCATGGTAGTCTGCCAGGAGTATACAATATGGCACGTATTGATCATCATTGGTTCCTATCCATCTATGGTGGGACATGCTGCGGAAGTATTCTGATTTAATAATAGTGTCCTCTATCTTTGCCATAGATTGGATTTGAACTGCCACTCGATCTTCATGAGTTGATGCTGTTTTCTCTAGTGTCTGGAGCCACTCAGGTACTTCAATTTCTAATGTATCCATTCCTTCTGCGGTCTGCTCACCACCTGGCATTGGCATAGGAACGTATGGTTCCTCATACGTCTCATCTACCTCGATGGGTACCAAATCCTCGGGTTCTGGTTCGACAACTGGAGAGGGCTGCCTTTCGTGTGTGAGTAATCTTGCCTGTAATTTGGCCACCTGCTCTTTCAGTGTCGTGACTTCCTCTGAAGTCGTGATCGTTTCTGTGACTCTGGGTGCTGTCTGTTGCTCTTGGAGTTGATTGCGGAGCGCATCACGTTCCCTTTCCAAGTCATCATGAGCTTCTAATAGATCTGCATAGCTGTCCAAGATGGTCTTCATTGTCTCTGAGGGCACAGCTTTGAACTGCTCTGGATCAATTTCATGGGGAGAGCCTTCCATTGCTGCTTCTAGATTTGCTTCATTTTGCTGCTGCAGTCTCTTGTTCTCTTCAAGGGCGGCGGCCATGTGTTTTCTGAGAAGTGCCAGGTTACGCCGGACTTTGAGATTATCGGCTTGGTATACTTCGAGCAAAGCTTCTAGTTGTTTGACACCTGATTCTGTCGATGGTTGGGGTGCCTCCAATAATGTTTGGTGAGCCAGCTCGAGCGTCGTGTAGCGTTGATTCAGTTCTGCATTTTCTGTTTGTAGAATGTGAAATTGTCTTTGTAAGTTCTGATGGTGCGTTGCCAGTTGTTGATACCGGTTGTCCAGAGCTTTGTACTCATTCTGGAGCTGGTATACACATTGATTTAATGCTAAAAATATGCTATTTACATTAAATAATGCTGGGAGGGGTGAAGATGCAGGGGGAATGGGGGCGGGAATGGGAGATGTGAATGATGTGGATGTAAGTGGAGATGTGGGTGGAGGGGGTATGGGTGATGAAGGTGGCATGGGGGGAGGGAGCGGTGCTGTGGCAGGTGATGTTTCCATCGTGTCAACAGTTTGAGTGACGGTGTAGATGGGAATCGTGGGTGGAGTGGATGTGGCATCGGTGAACAGGGTGGTGAAGGTGGGCATTGTGACTCCCCCGAATTGGATTCCCGGAGAGAGTGGAATGCCCATGACAATGGTAGTGGTAGTGGACGTGGTAGTGCTAGTGTCCTGTGGTGGGGTAAATTGGGTAGTGCGAGGTGGGGATGGTGGTGACAACGGTGCTTCCTGATATTCTTCTGATTGCGCTGCCTCGCCTGGTGCTGATGTATTGATGTGAATTTGCTTCCCGGACCTCCGGGGACGAACGGGAACCCTTTTCTCAAACCTGTGAATGTAGGCCACTGCCTCATGAATGGCCTCATCCAGTCCTACGGCGTCGGCATGAAGGTTCATGGACTCAATGAACAACTCGTCCACGCCTTCCTCAGCTAGCAAGTCGTTCATGAGTCTCTTGCCCTGTTCTAGAGACATCTTATGCTGTTCCTGAACCAGTCGCATGGTTCGATATAGTCTCTTGATTTGTGCCGAATATGCTGGGGCACTTGCTAACTCGGAGAGTTCGTCATATTCTTGATGTTGCTCTTCGTCGACTTCTTCTTTGTCTCCTCCTGCCTCTTGTTCATCTACATCGACTTCTACAACTTGTGGTTGGGTGGGGGCCGATGTTGTTGTTTGGGGTTGTGGTTCCTGAGCTCGCTCTGCTTCAGCTTCGAGATTAGAGTCATAGATCAGCCTGGCAATTTCTTCATCCGTGAGGTCCTCAAGAGTAAATCCCTGTGGAAATTCCAAATCTGATGGAATGGGTGGAAACACCAGATTAGGTCCCTCTGTGCTTGGTCTTGGTAGCCGGATTGTGAATGGCCTAACTCGTCGTGTCTGGGGAGGGGTGATTTCTGGTGTAGTGGTAGCTCCCCTTGGTTGAGCACAGGGTAGTTGGACTCCCCCCCTCATCTTCTTTGATGGGGGACCTGCTGCTGATAGTCTTCTCTGGAATTCTTGGACTCGGGACCATACGAGTGCCCGCTGAACAGGCACGTCATAAGCCAAGCATCTATAAATTATTCTGGTCAGAGCACAACACCCGTGGAGCACATTCTTCTGTTTCTTGTTCCACCTTTGATGGGCTAGGTGGATCTGATCTATGATCCAGTGTGGCACATTGATGGGCAGGCTTTCTGTCTCTGCTAGATACAAGCTGAACCATATTTTCTTCGGAGGCATTGTGAATCGTTCTTGGGCGGGAAAAGCAAAATGTTGCATGATGGTTCGCAGGTGAAGCGCAATGGTAGGTGTCATCGCTACCATATCCTTCAACTTATTAAGATCCTTGTGCTTCATTCGACCTGGGACCATGGTTTCCTTTTCTGTTGGGATGTGCATGCCATACATACCCAATGCTTCTCTTACCAGATTGAGGGTCAACTTGAATCTTTTAAGCTCATTACCCGGCAGCAGTGATGGCAACACAAAGGTGCTGTCGCCTCCCTTGGCCCTGCTTGGCGTGATGGTACTGATCAGATATGAACATCGTAAAAAATCCGGCTTTGGTAAGTGAGTCCTGAAATAACTGTCCACACCCGCTTTGATCCAAACTGATCTCATGACTTCGGCGTTTTGATAGCTTTCAAACTCGCGTGTGAAAAAGTGGTATCGACCCCATTTGCCATTGAATTCCAATTCTGCTTCCCAGAAATAGGTTCCATCGCCGAGTGGTCCAGCAACATCACTGAACCAATGCGCATGCTTACCTACTTGAGAAGTGTGCCCTTGAGGAGGATCCTGAATGGGGAGCACATGCACGGCTTGAAGCTCTTGCGGACTTGCGGTGAGACGTGGCTCAAGGAGAAGTGTTTCTATGTCCACAATCTGGGCACCAGATCCGGCTTGAGAACTGGTACCTGCTTCTGCCATGGCCCTGTTTGCTGGTTGGTTCTGTGAGAATATAGAACCGAGTGTTAACATCGTAATGGACAGAATAAATCCGTTGTTGTCCCCGTTACAACATTAACATGAGGTGGATGGTGAGTTAGTGGTTAGTAAGTGCATGAAGACAGTGTGTGTAGTTGGTGCTTGTGTTGTCCTAGGAGACTACTGCAGTTAGTAAGTGGGCATGAATTTACAAATTGGGGTCGGGGGGTTTATTACAGGCCTTAGGCTGCCAAATGCAGTGAATGGGCTTTGCTTTCGGTTTCGGAGAGTCTCTACAGAGCTTTCTCGGTGTCGTGGTTTGAAAACGAGGCCTTTTTGGGACCCATTTACAATTGATTACATGCACGCTCTTGGGTCTTGGTGTGTTCTTGGGCATTGAGAACGAGTGAATACTGGCAGTATGCGTAGCTGCGTTATGCTGTTTAGGTTGTGTCCTCAGCGTAGCTGCTTGTGCCATCAAGCAAGCCTTAGGCACCCAAATTTGTCTTGATTGTGGGCTAGCCTTCATCGACTTCTTGGGCACCCAAATATATTTCGCGTTAGTAGAAGAATTTCCGAAAGATTCCTTATTAGCGTCGTGTTGTTGGTTACTAATAAGAGGCTTTGCTCGTGTGGTTGGCTTGAGTGCAACCGGGTGTTCGCCTTTCCGCACCCACACTTGTTTCACTTGCTGGGACATTTTGCTGCGCAGGTACTTTTGATCTCGGACATAGGTAGTACTCTGCTTCTTCTGCTTGTGATCCGCCTTTGGTTGCTGCCTCCTTCTGGCCTTTGGAAAAGAAGGGAGTTTCGTTGCATCCGTGACTCCTTTTTTGCAAATGTCATTCCTCTGCAACACAGGGTTTTGAACAAGAACAGCATGGTCATCTTCATGTGTACCCCTGGAAGGACCAGGAGTCTGTGCCTTTCCTAGTTCCTTGAGTGCTCCATTGTCTAATTCTACTGTAACTCGACTATGATTGACCCAAACCTGGAGAAGTCCACTTCTTAGGTTTAGATTGACTGCTCGGTCATAGATCCAATCCTGACCCAAGACGAGAGGTCCAGTGAGATCCTCATCTTGACACACTAGTACTTTAACGGTCATTGCCTCATCGTGAATGTAGAGGGGAAGTTCCACCTCGCCCATGCAAGGGGTTTCCACGCCTCCCAATCCTATGAGATATGCCTCCACAGGATGGACAGTTAACTGTAACTCTTGACAGTAAGACAACTTAACAGCGCTAGTGGCGGCACCTGAGTCAATCAAGGCTTTTACGGTTCTTGCACTCTTTCCTTGTCCTATATCTATGGTTATGAAAGGACGTCTATCAATTATTCTACTCGAGCTTGTTCCTGCAACTTCACACATGGCCATGGGATATCCTTGATCTGCATGGTCAACTGTTCTAGTCAGATCTCGGCCTTGTCTGCGTAACTTCATCCTTCTGATGCGTTCTAAAGCCTCTGCTTGAGCCTCTTCTCGAATGCGCTTTTCTTCCTCTTTGCGTTTCTTAGCAGTGTTGAGTCGGCTGAGCATTTCCTCCGTGAGGGGTTCCTGATACAACTTGACTCTGCAACCGCTAATATAGTTTGGTAGAACATCACCCTCTAACGTGGCTAGTTGTACTGCTCCGCTCGTGGAGATCCTATTGATGATCATAGGTCCGTAGCCCCTCTTTTCTAGCTTCCTCGCGTGTTGTTTTAGTGTATAGACTAAGACTAGATCTCCTGCTTTCAAGCCTTTATCCTTCACATGGGCATCGAAATATGCTTTCTATCTCTTCTTGGCTGCATATATTCCTGCGGCGGCTCTCAGTCTTGTTTCCCCTAATCGTTCAAGGTCAAAGATCCTAGAGGAGAGCTCATGACCTGTCCACTCGTGCTCTTGTGCTACTTTCAATGTAGGGATCAAGAAGTCCAAGGGTAACACAGCGTTTTGGCCAAATACCATCTGAAAGGGAGTGGCTTGGAGTACCGTTTTGTAGGCAACTCGGTATGCCCAAACAGCATGGTGTAGCTGTTTGTCCCAATCAGAGCGTTTAGTGTTCACTAATTTCGTCAGTACATTGCATAAAATCTTATTAGTGCTCTCAGCTTGTCCATTAGCTTGAGGATGATAGGGGGCAGACTTCTTGTGTATTACCAAGAATTCTTGGAGTAGATTTTCAATCACTTCGTTCAAGAAATGAGTGCCTCTATCACTTACAAGCTCTATAGGTAGCCCATATCTCGTGAATACATTCTCAAACAAGAATTTGGCAGTTGTTTGAGCATCGTTCTTGGTCGTAGCCTTTACCTCTACCCACTTGGTGAGATAGTCTGTTGCAACAATGATGTATTCCGCATGAGACCCTTTAGCTGGGGGATTAATAGGACCTACGAAGTCTACTCCCCACTTAGAGAATGCACGTCCACCCATCATAGGTTTCAGTGGCATCTCATCTTTGCGTATAGGATACTGAGTCCTCTGACAGACATCACACCGTTTCACATAGGTATGTGCATCCATGTGAAGGGTGGGCCACCAGAAGCCTGCAAATAGTATAGCCTTGATCACCCGATCTGGTCCAAAATGTCCTCCTGCTACACCTTGATGAGCAGTTTCTAAGATCTTAAGATACTCACTTTCATGGACACATAGCCTCAGGTAACCATCTTTACCGCGCTTGTATAGATTATCACCAACGAGTGAATAATCCTGGGCTTCTTGTTCCAAACTCCTTTTTCTAGTTAGAGTCATGTCTGGAGGGAATGTGTTTGTCCTCAAGAATGCTACTAGAGGTTCACTCCAATCTGGCACAATGGACATTTGATAAAGAGTGGCGTGTTCCACAGGTGGTTTAGTGCAACAGATTGGGCATTCCTTGCACAACTTTTGGACATCAGCTTCCATAGTTGGCCAATGTACTCCGAGTCTCTTTAAGGTCTGTAAAGTTCGTTGCTTTGAATGGTGTTGCTCTAATGCACCTACATGTGCTAATTGCAACCATTTAGCGTACTCATCCTCTTCTACGCAACAAGCCAAGATCCCTTGATCTGTGTGCTTGTACATGCTTCCGGCCATGATGTGGTACTTTTGGGCTCTTACAACCTCTCTATTCCGGGTGTTTATCACTGGATGATTAGGCCCGTATGTCAATACTGGCACTAATGGCTTAGCCCACTGCGGTATAACTTCCAAATTAAACAAGTAAGCATCAGGAAGGTCATCTGACACTCCTCGTGGGGCTTCTCCCGATGTGAGCCTAGAGAGATGATCGGCTCTCAAATGAGTCCTACCTTTCCTTACCACAACCTCAAAATCGTATTCCATTAGCAATAGAAACCATCTCACTAATCTTCCTGTATTGCATGGCTTGTTTACGAGATATAATAATGCCTGATGATCAGTAAAAAATTTAAACTTATTTGCAAGCAAATAGTGTCTAAATTTCTTAACTGCATATACCATGCCTAAGCCTTCTCTCTCTGTAGTGGTGTAATTCCGTTCAGCCGCATTCAATTGTCTACTGGCATAGGCAATTGGAAGATCCATATTACCTTCACCAGTAGGTTGTGCAAGCACACATCCAATGGCATAATTGGATGCATCCACATGAACATGGAATGGCTTATTCCAGTCTGGTGTGGTCAAGATTGGTGCTGAACACAATCTTCGTTTGAGTTCCTGGAAGGAGTTCTCGCATTCATCAGTCCACTCAAAGTTAGTCAGAAGTCCGTACATGGGCTTTGCAATGACAGCATACATGTGTATAAATCGTCGATAATAACCACAATGCCCCATGAAAGCTTGTACTTCCTTGACATTCTTTGGCCTAGGTAACTCTGCTATGGCTCTCACCTTTTCTTCGTCGGTAGATATGCCATTCTTTGACACTATGTGTCCTAGAATCTTGCCTTGCCTGACCATAAAAACGCACTTTTCTGGGTTCAGGCAGACTTGGTATTCTCTACATTTGTCAAAGATTTGTCTGAGTTCAGGAATATGGGTTTGTCTAACATTAGAATGAGCACAGAGATCATCAACATAGACTTCTAAACTCTTCCTCAGGAACTCCTTAAACACATGGCACATCAGCCTCTGGAAGGTGGCTGGTGCATTGGTAAGCCCAAATGGCATTACTCTAAAAGCAAAAATGCCCCATTCTGTGGCAAAGGCTGTCTTATGCTGATCCTCTGGAGCTATGGCTACTTGATTGTAGCCCGAAAATCCATCAAGGAAGCTGTACACTTCCTTGCCTGCCACTCTTTCTAAGAGATGTTCTGTTATGGGAAGCGGATAGTTATCTCGAATTGTGGCTGCATTAACCTTTTTCAAGTTAATGCACACACGCAGCTTGCCATTCTTCTTGGGCACCACCACGATGGGGGATACCCATTCAGTGTGCTCAATTTCATAGATAAATCCAGCTTCGACCAATCTATCTATCTCTTCCTTGATCTTAGCAGCATAGTTATCGTTATATGTATAAGGCTTTTGCTTAGAGGGTTTAGCATCTGAGGTCATAGAGATTGTGTGTGAGCATATGTCAGGGTCAACACCTTTCAAATCCTTGTAACTCCAAGCGAATACATCTCTGTATTCTCTTAGCAAGGTAATCAATTCGTGCTCTTCTTCTTCTGTCAGGTCATGGCCTATATACGTGCATCTCTCCTCTCCTTCTTCTATGGCCACTACTATTTTCTTGGTGGTTTCTTTGTTATCATAGGCCTCTCCTGATTGTGCCTCTCGTTTAGGCATTCTTATCATGACTCTCCTGTCATCTATCTCATACTTCTTAAAATTCTCCGGGACCTCAAACAAAGATTCTTCCTCCTCTGGTGAGACTTCTTTCTTCTTTCGTTTCTTTCCTTCTTCCCTTGGGGTCATATGCGTTGCTAATCTTACATCATTTGTAACCTCTCCATGCCTCTGGGGTTGAAATTCTACTTCATGGAAGTATTCTTCATCTGATGCAAATGGTGGGTCCATAATGATTGACTCTAGATCGGAGTCACTTGCATCCTCAAATGCATCAGGGCTAGGTTCGCATTCTTCTAAAACTGCCTCTCCCATGATTGGCTCTATGGAGAAGGCTGAAATATCATAGCCATCCTCATCACAGTGAGGTGTCCATTGTTCTTCATTGATGGCTACGTCCATTGTTGCTAAAATTTCTGCCCAGCCATGGGGTTCAAATTCCTCGTCTGGAAAAACTACAGGTGTATAGGCTGGGTCTTGAATGGGTCTATGGGTTTCGTTTGCACCTATTTCTCTGGCCTTTTCTCTCTTCTCTTCCTCCACTGCTACTTTGCACATCCATAAGTGAGTGTCTTCGTGCATCCAGGAGGATCCTGACCCTATGGAATGCACAGATTCCGTATCATCTTTGGCTCTATGAATGGGATTCCACTGGATAGGAGGGACATCTCTATGAGAATAATCCTTGAGATTGACTTTGGTCGTGACACCTAAGTGTTGCAGGTACAAAGAATTGGTCCCCCAATCCTGCACCACTTGCAACTGTCGCATAAATGGTCTTCCCAAAATCATCTCATAGGCATGATTTTTGCTGAAGTCACATATGGCAAAGGTATGTTCAAACTCGACACCACAAGTGGTGAGAGTTATGCCTTCTAACAATCCTAGGGGTCTCTCTATGTGACCATCGGCCATCTGCAATTTCATCCTCGTTGGCCTGAGTGCTGGCTTGCCCCAACGCTTCCATAAGGAGGTGGTGGCAATTGCAACTCCTGCACCTGAGTCCAAAATCGCCTTGGTGGTGTACTCCTGGTAGGTGATGGGAAGATAGGTGTTCCCTTGTTCACCTTCACACATATCTCCTATCTTATCCAAGGGAATTTCCGGTACTGTCCTGTGGGATCCTGCCCGGGAACGAGGTTTTGCTATTTCTGGTACTTGTTTGGCTACATGTTTCCATAATTCAGGTCTAACCTTGAGTAGCTCTTCTAACTTGAGGTTACACTGCACGTTAGTGTTCTTCACTACCTCTGTGTTCCTAGGTATGACTGAGTCGTCGTTCCTTACCATGACTGTGGGTGCTCTCATACATGTGGACTTTGCTTCCCATGGACCAGTGAAGTGGGGGAGCTCCTGTATGGAATTAGACTCACAGTCCAATCTCTCATGAGACTGAGTACTCTCATGTTCCCCGTAGATAGATGGGATGTCTTGTGGGAATTGGTCGTGTGCATCATTCACAAGTTCAAAGGGAGGGGCGACTTCACTTTCGTTATCCCATTTATCTTCTTGAATCTCTCGTAGGAAGTCTGGTGCAAACCGATTCATAGAGGAAGAAGTGTCTGGCTCCGTGGAATTGGGCACATAAGCAACCTGGGAAGGAGGGCTTGTTCTATCGTTGGCTCTTTCCTTGCTCTCATAAATGGCTGGAGCACAAGCTTCTTGGGGAGGATTGCTCATTCTATTATTTTTCCGGACAGGCTCATACGCTCCCTGAGAAGGAGTGTAGGCAGACTGTGGAGGTACGTGAGCTTCCGAGGGAGGCTCATGTGCCTCTTGGGGGGGAAAATAAGCTTCTTGAGGAGGCACATGGGCTTCCTGAAGAGACTGGCTTATCCGTTCTCTTGCCCTTTCCTTTCTTTGAGGGTTAGGTTCCTTTTCTGACTGTGCAATTAGCCTCTCTATTCCTTCTAAGGGGGGGAAGTTGTCTGGTTTAGTGGAATTGGCCGCATAAACTTCCGATGGGGGATGGTTCATATTTTTGCTTGCTTTATCTTTTTCTTGATTTTTTTCTTCCTTGGCAGATCTTGCAATTATCCTCTCTAACTTTTCTAGGAATCCATCCAAGTGTAATTGCGTTTTGGCTGAGCCCGAGTAATTGAAAAGGCGACTGGCTTCAAACATAGTCTGAGCCAGTGCGACCATTTTCGCGCACAGTTTGGTTCTTTCTATCTCTAGGTCAGCTCTAGGATAGCACTTGTCATGATCCGTGACGTTTGGCCCTTCTTGGATTCTGGCCTGATATGCTTTAAGCATCATGTCTATGTCTTCAGGAGTGGGATCAGCTAATACCGATCCTGTTTGGGGTGGTGGGTGGGTCACGTGGGGTGTCTTAGAGGGTGAAGGGATGGAGGGTGATGGGGATGGTAGCGGTGGGAATGTGTGAGAGTGCGGTTGAGATGTGATCTCTATGATTTTAGCCTTGGTTTCTCGTAGACTTTCCTCAAGTTCACTCATTTTCTTTGCCCATTGCCTTTTCATACGTTCGCGGCTATCTCTCCAAGCTCTTGTTCTCTTTTTATTTTGGCTCTCAGTATCGCTAGTGTCTGGGCTCTTTTCCTTGCCTACCCCTTGGTTTTGCTTCACTGCTTGAGCTCTCGTGACTACCTGTACGGGTGCAGTGGAAGTCACACTTCCGCTGGAATCTACCACCAACTCAATAACATTGATGGGCGTGATTTTTGGCATATTATTGGGGTTCTTTGGGCAATCTCGTAAGAGATGCTCTTTTCCACAATCTTGGCAGAAACCTTGGATCGTCACTGACTGGGTTTGTGTAGGTGGAGGCAAGGGACAATCACGAATGAGGTGATCTCCTTGGCATCTGTAGCACGGTCCTCTTGGGAATGGAGGTCTTACCTGCCTAGATTGAGGCCTAGGGTTGGGGTTTGCATACATGACGTTCGTGTAATCTGACTCCCAACTAGGTTCGTTTGTCTCTTCGCTATAATAGGACTCACCATGCTCAGGAGACTGCATGTAGTAGGCCTGGGGGCTATCAACATGTGTAGAATCAAAGCTATGGTCACTCGGGTCACTTTCAGAAAGCAAGGATGTTACAGGGACTATAGCTCTATTCAGGTTCTCTTCTGCAGCAGTATACTTTACCGGAATCACATTAGCTGGGGCTGGGGGTTGTTGTGCTAGCACAGGCTGAGGCCTTTGTTGGTTTTGATATTGAGGTTGGAAATTCTGTTGTGGCCTGCCATATGGTTGTGGAGGGTACTGGTTCTGGTATCTGCCTTGTTGGTAGGGCTGAGGGTAGGGTTGCCTAACCGTCTGCTTGTTGTATGGGCAATCTTGTGCGGTGTGGTTGGTGTATCTCCGTTCTATGGTGCAGTACTGGCTACTAGGGTTTACTTGGGGTTGAGCCATAATAGGGCAGACATTCGCCATATGGTCACCACCGCATGTATAGCATCTTTTCACAGGGGCAAACCTTGGGATTTGTTTGCTAGTTACACCTAATTTCTAAGCTACTTTTTCGGCAAGTTCCTCAATTGATGTGGCTTGTGTGGAAGATTGACTAGATGCACTATCTGAATCTTTGTAAATTTTGGACAGCTCTAGCTCTTCTCCTAGGTTATCTTCAATGTCAATGCACATACGTACACACTCTTCTATAGTCCTAGGGTCTTTCAGATACACGTAGGATCTCAATTTTGGACTCAACAATCCGTCAAGGAATAAGGCTACTTGTTTAGCAGATGTGGGTAGCTCCGAAATAGGGCACCTTTCAAGATATTGTCTAAATCTTCTTCTTGCAAGTCTCACAGTCTCTTGAGGGGTTTGTTTGAAGCTGTGAATCAGTGAGGAGGTGTTGTGTCTTATGCCACTCTTGGAGAACTCAATAATAAATGCTTCTAGGAGTTGGTCTATGCTCCTGAACTGGCGCTCATCCAATGGCTGAAACCATGTAAGTGCCGTATTCCTCAGGGTTAGACCGAAGGCATTGTACTGCGTGAATAGATCCTCAACTTGTTCAGCTCTCAAGACTTGCTTGAACTCCGCCACATGATCATAGGGATCTCCTGTGCCGTCAAAGTAATTATTCATGGACTTAACTAGCTGGGTGGGTCTCAAAGTTCTTGTGTGCTCTCTAGGCCTCAGCAGAGGGAATCCGTCTACATTTCTTTGGTTCCTATGGGCTCTAAGCATCTCAGGTTCTACCCTATTCGTCTCTGTTCTCATTCTTTCTCTGCCCACTGGATTGGCAAAACTTACTTCTGGTCTATCTTTACTTCTGTCTCTTTGCATACCATGAGCCTGGGATGTTCCAGCTCCAGGGTGACCATAGGATACATTTGATCTTGGTTGGGGGAAAATGAATTCGCCCTTCCAAGTGTAAGCATGCCTATCATTTTCTGTCACCACAAAGATCCGTTCTGAAGCAGGATCTAAGTAGGTCACTCTGCCTGGGCTATCCGGATCCTTAAACTCATAGATCATGATATTTCCTATGTCTGTTGGCTGATTAGACTTATACCTCCAAAAGGCTTCATCAGTTTCTCGATTGAGGAGCAACTCTATGCTCTTGTTGTCTTGGGGGACCCATTCAGGCGTGATAATCCTAGTGAGAACTGATTTACCCCGAGGGGCTCTAGGTTCCGCACCCATGTTCCCTTGTTCCAGGTCACCTAAGTCCGCTTCTGAGATTACATTCCCAAAGTCATCTGTCCTATCAGGGTGACTAGTGACTACATATATAGTTCCTTCTTTGTCCAGGTATGCACCATTTTCAAACTTGACAGCTGGGTGTTCTAGTCCAATGGATTGATCAGGGTTTTTAATCTGGACCACGGATCTTCCTAGGCAATCCTCATAGATGCTAGCACCTAGTCGGTTGGTCCTAAGATATTCCAGCTGTGTTTTGTAAGGGCCTTCTACCCTGTACAAATAAGGCACTCCTGAACTTCCCGTAGGTCTGTCCATGCCTTGAGACATCCCTGATTCACTGGTATCCGAGCTAGGGTAATGAGAGTGGTGACTCAACTGCTGGGCCCAAGACCTTGCAGTATGATTGACACTAGCCTCTGAAGACCTAATGCTTTGTCTCTCTCTTGCTAGGTGTCGTCCTGATCTAAGGTTCATATGCCTAACTGATTAACCCAATTTTTTGCCCAGAGTTCAACCTCGTTGCCGATCAATTGGTATCAGTCACTTGATTCTTTTTAGTTATTTCTCGTGTTTAAGGTCTTGTCTGATATTTCGTCGTCAGGAATACTTGAATGTTCTTCGTACTTTAGGTTGATCGTTCCACGTTAGGTTCTTTTCCTTTAGGTTATCGACAGCACAGAGATTATGTTTTTAACTTGAACTTGAGTTTTTAGATAGTCTTCAACTTGATAACTGCCTATCGTCGCCCTGGCTTACTCCTATCACTAGTCGTTCTTAGCTTGAGCTAGGAAATGACAGAGGGAGTTGAGAATATTCCAACCTTACTTGTTGATCCCTTGCTTTATGGTGCTCAAGAACCCGGTTCTCAAGCTTGCAAAGAAATCTTGCTTTGTATGCTCCAAGTTGCTCTCAATGGACCTATAAAAGTCCCACGGTTAGCTCAATGCTTATATTCAAAGGACAAAACCAACCACTTTCATTCATGTGACACAAACACACATCTGCATTGTGACTTTTAGGAAAATAATTCTAAAGACCCCTGACTTTGATCCCTCTGGGTATGGTCAACTTCAAAATACCCTCTCTGAAAATCAACGCATTATCTTTATAAAAAACAGTTGAGGGCGTGTAGTATATGCCACGAGCTTTCCAACAAGCCCAAAAGCTCAAAAATTGGATTTCGTATGAAAAAGTTAGGACTGTTCAGGGTTTAGGGAGTTAAATCAGAATTCAATACAAGCTAACAGTCAAACAGGAATACTCGAGTAGCTTGTGGCACGGCCTCGCGATGCAATACTACACCCTAGTGTTTGTCCCACACTCAATCAAAATTTAGACCAATAATTTTGCCTTGAAAATTTGACCTAATTTGCCCTTCTAACGCGTTCGCAAAGTCTGTCGGTCGCGATTGACAGGTCAGTCGCGATCGACGTGTCGATCGCGATTGACAGGTCCGTCGTGGCTGTCAGTCGCGATTGACTGGTCAATCGCGATTGACACGTGGCCGAAAAGTCAATCAATCGTGGTCAAAGCGTCGTTGACTCTGTCGGTCGTGATTGATGCGTCGATCGCGATTGACAGGTCGGTCGCGAGGGTCTGTCGATCGTGGTCAAACAGTCGTTGATCGTGTCGGTCGCGATTGACAGAGCCGTCGTGGTCTGTCCGTCGTGGTCAAACAGTCGTTGACTGTGTCGGTCGCGATTGATGAGTCGATCGCGATTGATGACTCGATCGCGATTGACATGTGTCACACGTATGGTCAGTCGGTCGTGGTCAATCGGTCGTTGACTCTGTCGGTCGCGATTGACAGAGCCGTCGTGGGCTGTCGATCGCGACAGATCTGTCCGTCGTGGTTTGTCGATCGCGATTGACAGAGCGATCGCGATTGACAGAAATTTGTGGAATTTCAAAAAACTAAACACATTTTTGGGAAGCTCTAGGCCTGTAGGTCATGGATATGCACTTTGTTTAGCAATTAGAGCAATTTTTCTGTCGGTCGCGATTGACAAAGCTCGACGACACACAGACAGTTACTCAGATTTCCGTACCTGCGCAGAGTGCTGGGGATGATGATGCGGCCTGTGCCTGCAGAATGCTCACAAAACATGCAAAAAATAGCACATGCAAATTCGCTCTCTCGCTCTCTCTCACAAGTGAAATGAGGGAAATGAGGTGGGGATGGGGATATAGTAAAAAAACTGAAATTTTAGCGATGATGGAGATGGACGTGGGAGATGGTGATGATGATGATGGTGATGAAGATGGTGAAGAAAGTAAAAGAAAATCGATGAGAGTGAAGAAAATACCTACAACTCCAACGCGTCAACTCTACGTCTTACCATCACACGCTCGTCCTCAAAGCTCGATCCCCGGCAACGGCGCCAAAATTTGGTGTAGCTCAATGATGAGTAGCACCTCCTTTAATGTCAATCCGGGAAGACGTGAGGATGGTATGAAGACCTCGAGCAAGTGGCGGCCCAAGTGCGTGAGTGAGAAGCACACAAGAATGCACACACATACACACACACGCGCACACACGGCAAGACAAAGAGAGAGAATCAATGGAGCTTTTAGATTACTTTCAAAATGCTCTTACAAGTTCGTTTCAATTACAATCCAACCTCAAAAATGAGCTCTCTAGCTCTTTTTATAGTTTTTGACTAGGTAAAAGCCATGTTTGGAAAATTCAGGGGATGCCCAGGCTACAACATCTGTACCTATGGAGTACTTCATAACTACACCATCATGCGGGCATGCAAGGCAAAAGTACATATAAAGGAAATAAAACTTGCAAAGGATGATAGAGGAAATGAAGCACTAGACCATCAACCAAGCTACATCTGGAAGATGGATCACTCTTGTTGATATATGACGAACAATACCTCTCAAAAATACTACATGGAATACCCACTCCAACAAGGGTCTATCAGGGATGATAGACTCGAGAGGGGGGGGGGGGAGTGTTCACACTCAACGTCAAGCACAAGCATGGAAGTGCATCAAGAAAGTGGACACACAAGATGAAGGAGAGCTCCAAGAAGTGCATGTCAAATTTTCATAAGAAACCCCTATAAAAATAGTGATTTTCATCACTAAAAACCATTGTAAATACCATTTCACATTTTTTAAACTCCATTTTGTTCAAGTTGAGGAGTCCTCAAGCTTGAGGAGTATTAGAAGTACCATCCTACCAATTCTCATAATTTTTAGACTCTATTTGAGCCCTCAAATAAGCCTTGGAACCTAATTTTCAACTAGGCCGAACACTAGGTCTGGACAGGGCCAAAACCATTAAAAAAACTATAAAAGAGCTAGAGAGCTCATTTTTGAGGTGAGCTTGTTGTAGATTCTAGCTTTTTAAGAGAGCTCCTTTGTAATCAAAGATCTTCCATTGTTCCACTCTTTTCTCTTACCTTGTGCGCGTGTGTGTATGTGTGTGCATGCTTGTGTGCTTTCACTCACGCACTTGTGCTTTCACTTGCTCACGGTCTTCATACCAGTCCTCACGTCTCCATGGATTGACATTTATGAGGTGAATCTCCTCACGTTGGTACTTGCCATTGTGCTAGAGTGACACACATAATTTTGAAGAATGACATATCGATACATGAGGAGAAAATAAGAGCTGCCTCTGAATTGCCATCACCATTGAGTGTGAAATAACTCTAGGCTTTTATGGGACATTATGGATATTATAGAAGGTTCATACATATGTATGCAACCATTTCTGAGCCAATGTATGGGCTCATGAAAACATTGAGTGGACAGACGAGTGTGAAAAATCATTTGAGGAACCTCAAAAGCATCTCATAACCGCACCAATATTAAAGGCCTTAGATTGGAATAGACCATTCCATATCCATGTGGATACTTCTAATTATGCCATTGGATGCATCCTAGCACAACTTGTGGATGAGGGAAATTTGGACATTTCCAATGCAAGTTTCTAACTTATCCCAACAGAACCTAACTACACTCCTATCAAGAGAGAGGGTCTTGGAATGGTCTACATTGTAAAGAAGTTTAGAAACTATTTGCTAGGCATAAATTAAGATCTTTGTTGATCATCATGCCTTACTATATCTTGTCAACAAGACTTCTACTACTGTCAGATTAGTAAAATGGTTCCTGTTATTGATGTAATATGATTTTGAAGTGGTAGTAAAATGGGAAGCACAAAGTTAGAGCTGATAATTTATCGATAAAAGTGCTGATCCTCAAGAGGTAATCAACGATGACTTGTGAGACACCTACTTGTTTAATGGAAAAACAGTACCAAAGTGGGTTGGGCCAATTGTTCCTATTCTATATTATGGGTCAATCCACCCTTACATGTAGATCACCAAAGATGAGGTAATGAAAGCTAAGAACTTTCACATCAATGCTAGCTGTTTATACCACAGAGATTTCAACAGTCTCCTTTCTTGTTGCATGTCAAAAGATGAGCATATATTGTTTGTATTCAAGGCTTACATGGACGTTTCTGATAGACATCTTTTGAAATCAAGGACTTCATAAAATATGCAAAGAAATGGCATTTATTGGCTACGAGTTTGAACATGCTACTCTATATTATGTTTTTGCATGCATCTCATGGAGCTACAACATACTTGAGTATTTAAAGTCTAGCACTTATCATTTTGATATGACTGTAGGGAGTACACACATAGAAGCAAAATGAAAAGAAGAGTGTACCCAAAAGATGAAAGAGTGTAAGACTCAAAGTGAGTAGACCAAAAAATGGGTGAACTCACTAAGCTTTGATAGGAGTAATGCACATCACCATACCATACCTTGGTGCCTTCTAATTAACTTGCTTGGGCTAATCTAAACCTTTTCTTCTCAACTTCATGCATCTGATACATTCTAAATCTTGTGTCGGGCTTCTTCATGTATTCTTTTCTCTTCTTCCTTATGTTTCTTGGTTGTGGTGAGTCAACTTACCATCTCTTCAGTCAAACATTCTTGGTAAAGTTTCACTCTACAACCAGTAATGTAGCTTGGCAATATCTCACCATCCAGAGTAGCTAATTTGATAGCTTCACTTGTTGATATCCTATTGATGAACATAGGCCCATAGCCACACTTTTTCAACTTTCGAGCATGTTGTTTTAATATATATACCAAGAATAGGTCTCTACTTTCAAGCCCTTATCTTTCAAATGTGCGTTGAAGTATGCCTTTTGCCTCTTCTTTGCAGCATATATTCCTACAACTACTCTTTTTCTGTGCTTCATCAAAACGGTGCATAGGATCTTATTTGTGCTTTTTGCTTGTCCATTGTAGACTTTTTGTGAATAACCATGAATTCTTGTAGCAAGTATGTGTAGCTCAATGATGAGTAGCACCTCCTTTAATGTCAATCCGGGAAGACGTGAGGATGGTATGAAGACCTCGAGCAAGTGGCGGCCCAAGTGCGTGAGTGAGAAGCACACAAGAATGCACACACATACACACACACGCGCACACACGGCAAGACAAAGAGAGAGAATCAATGGAGCTTTTAGATTACTTTCAAAATGCTCTTACAAGTTCGTTTCAATTACAATCCAACCTCAAAAATGAGCTCTCTAGCTCTTTTTATAGTTTTTGACTAGGTTTTGGCCCTGTCCAGACCTAGTGTCCGGCCTAGTTAAAAATTAGGTTCCATGGCCAATTTGAGGGCTTAAACGGAGTCTAAAAAATATGAAAATTGATATGTAGGTACTTCTAAGGCTCCTCAAGCTCAAGGACTCCTTGGCTTGCACAAAATGGAGCTACAAAAATATGAAATGGTATTTACAATGATTGTTAGTGATAAGAATCACTGTTAAAAGATGTAGATTTGGAAAAATTGAAGGGCCTATCTGCCAGATTTGCGTCGACTGCTTTGTCTACTTACTCCTTCACCTTGTTCTGACTCTCTCCGTTGGCTTCCTTGTCTAGTCAATCCTTGGGTGCCCATACTGCTCTCAACACCCCCCCCTCTCTCGCGTCTGTCGTCCTTGACAGACCCTTGTTGCTGGGAGTGTTGGATGTAATATTCCACAACCTGAGTGGCAAGCTGATGTTCCTGTAAGCGTAGTCCTCTGGCCAAATCTGTCATCATACGATCCCAATCGATTGGTCCTGGAACGTCCGGATGTGGCAGACGTAACTGATCTGCATGGATCGCTTGTTCTACTGCGAATAGATGTAGCAAATGTGTGGGTCTGGGAATGAAAATTTCGGAATTGTATTCCCAGAAGCCCGTAGAGAACAGTTCCTCAAATGTTTGCTTGAAGCATGCGGGCAAGTACTTGATTCGTGCATGCCAAGCAAAGATGACAGTGACCGAGGGGGTTTGGCTCATGTCGTAGACTAAATCCTTGTTGCCTTGAGCGAATCCAGGGGCGGAGATGTATGGAGCTTGGACATTCCGAAAGGTTTTGAAGACAATGGTCATGAGCTCAAAGATCTTCATACACATTTTCGCCGCGATGTCGGGTACATTATTGAGACGTGTAGACCAGTGTCGAATTGTTGATATCATGTAGGCTACGGTTGGAGGTCCTCGAGGTGGAGCAAAATACGGATAGTTAACCCAAGCCGAGCACTCTTTATTGTTGCGTACCTTGATTGCAAATGCTTGCCAGGATCTGCGACGTACCACTGGACCTGTCCAGACCTAGTGTCCGGCCTAGTTAAAAATTAAGTTCCAGGGCTTATTTGGGGGCTCAAACGAGATCTAAAAATTACGAAAATTGGTACGCAACTACTTCTAAGGCTCCTCAAGCTCAAGGACTCCTTGGCTTGCACAAAATGGAGCTACAAAAATGTGAAATGATATTTACAATGATTGTTAGTGATAAAAATCACTGTTGTTGTAGGGATTTCTTCTAGTGATCTGCCATACATATCTTCGAGCTCCCTACTTGCTCTTCCTCCCTGCATGTCCATCTCTTTGATTTGCATTAATGTCTTGAAAAAATATTGGCCTACTTGCCAGATCTTCTTTGACTGCCCTGTTTGCTTGTGCTGTCCCTTCGCTCTGACTCCCTTCTTTGACTTTCACGTCTTGTAAGTCCTGGTGTACCAAGGCTACTGCCAACACCCCCCCACTCTCGCGTCTGTCGCCCCTGACAGACCCTTGTCGAGCTGCTTTTTGGACGTAGTATTGTACAACATCGGCGGCGAGGTGGTGTTCTTCTAACCTGAGTCCCCTTGCTAGATCTGTCAGCAATGCATCCCAATTGACTGGTCCTGGGACATCTGGATGTGGCACCCGTAACTGTTCTGAGTGAATGGTTCGCTCCACAGCAAATAAATGGAGGAGATGTGAGGGTCTGGGTACAAATATTTCGGAGTGGTATTCCCAGAACCCTGTTATGAACATCTCTTCGAATGTTTGTTTAAAGCAGGCTGGGAGGTATTTTATTCTGGCATGCCAAGCATAAATCACCTCTATGGAAGGAGTGGTGCTCATGTCATAAACTAAATCTTGGTTTCCTGTAACGAATCCGACGCCTGAGAAGTGTGGGTCCTTGATATTCTTGAATGTCCTGAATGTAATAAGCATTAACTCAAAAATTTTCATGCACATCTGGGCCATTACATCAGGGGTATTCCTTAATCGGATGCTCCAGTGTCGTATAGTGGAAATCATGTAATTGACGGTGGGAGGCCCTTGAGGGGGTGCTAGATAGACGTAGTTTAACCATTTGGCGCATCCCTTGATATTCTTGACTGCAACGGTAAACTCTGGCCATGTGCGTCTGCGGAGTACAGGAACATAACAAGGGTTATATTTAATAAAAAGAGGCATATTCGTCCAGGTGCGAACCATCTCCGGGTAGGTTTCGAGGAGTCGGATCCTCCAAGTGGGTTGATGAATGGATCCTTTTTGAGCGCTCTCTGGGATGTCATCTGGCCCAAATTGTGTAGCAAACGTTGGAGGTTTGTCACATCTTTGTTGGATTTCTGCATGGTAGTCTGCCAGGAGTATACAATATGGCACGTATTGATCATCATTGGTTCCTATCCATCTATGGTGGGACATGCTGCGGAAGTATTCTGATTTAATAATAGTGTCCTCTATCTTTGCCATAGATTGGATTTGAACTGCCACTCGATCTTCATGAGTTGATGCTGTTTTCTCTAGTGTCTGGAGCCACTCAGGTACTTCAATTTCTAACGTATCCATTCCTTCTGCGGTCTGCTCACCACCTGGCATTGGCATAGGAACGTATGGTTCCTCATACGTCTCATCTACCTCGATGGGTACCAAATCCTCGGGTTCTGGTTCGACAACTGGAGAGGGCTGCCTTTCGTGTGTGAGTAATCTTGCCTGTAATTCGGCCACCTGCTCTTTCAGTGTCGTGACTTCCTCTGAAGTCGTGATCGTTTCTGTGACTCTGGGTGCTGTCTGTTGCTCTTGGAGTTGATTGCGCAGCGCATCACGTTCCCTTTCCAAGTCATCATGAGCTTCTAATAGATCTGCATAGCTGTCCAAGATGGTCTTCATTGTCTCTGAGGGCACAGCTTTGAACTGCTCTGGATCAATTTCATGGGGAGAGCCTTCCATTGCTGCTTCTAGATTTGCTTCATTTTGCTGCTGCAGTCTCTTGTTCTCTTCAAGGGCGGCCGCCATGTGTTTTCTGAGAAGTGCCAGGTTACGCCGGACTTTGAGATTATCGGCTTGGTATACTTCGAGCAAAGCTTCTAGTTGTTTGACACCTGATTCTGTCGATGGTTGGGGTGCCTCCAATAATGTTTGGTGAACCAGCTCGAGCGTCGTGTAGCGTTGATTCAGTTCTGCATTTTCTGTTTGTAGAATGTGAAATTGTCTTTGTAAGTTCTGATGGTGCGTTGCCAGTTGTTGATACCGGTTGTCCAGAGCTTTGTACTCATTCTGGAGCTGGTATACACATTGATTTAATGCTAAAAATATGCTATTTACATTAAATAATGCTGGGAGGGGTGAAGATGCAGGGGGAATGGGGGCGGGAATGGGAGATGTGAATGATGTGGATGTAAGTGGAGATGTGGGTGGAGGGGGTATGGGTGATGAAGGTGGCATGGGGGGAGGGAGCGGTGCTGTGGCAGGTGATGTTTCCATCGTGTCAACAGTTTGAGTGACGGTGTAGATGGGAATCGTGGGTGGAGTGGATGTGGCATCGGTGAACAGGGTGGTGAAGGTGGGCATTGTGACTCCCCCGAATTGGATTCCCGGAGAGAGTGGAATGCCCATGACAATGGTAGTGGTAGTGGACGTGGTAGTGCTAGTGTCCTGTGGTGGGGTAAATTGGGTAGTGCGAGGTGGGGATGGTGGTGACAACGGTGCTTCCTGATATTCTTCTGATTGCGCTGCCTCGCCTGGTGCTGATGTATTGATGTGAATTTGCTTCCCGGACCTCCGGGGACGAACGGGAACCCTTTTCTCAAACCTGTGAATGTAGGCCACTGCCTCATGAATGGCCTCATCCAGTCCTACGGCGTCGGCATGAAGGTTCATGGACTCAATGAACAACTCGTCCACGCCTTCCTCAGCTAGCAAGTCGTTCATGAGTCTCTTGCCCTGTTCTAGAGACATCTTATGCTGTTCCTGAACCAGTCGCATGGTTCGATATAGTCTCTTGATTTGTGCCGAATATGCTGGGGCACTTGCTAACTCGGAGAGTTCGTCATATTCTTGATGTTGCTCTTCGTCGACTTCTTCTTCGTCTCCTCCTGCCTCTTGTTCATCTACATCGACTTCTACAACTTGTGGTTGGGTGGGGGCCGATGTTGTTGTTTGGGGTTGTGGTTCCTGAGCTCGCTCTGCTTCAGCTTCGAGATTAGAGTCATAGATCAGCCTGGCAATTTCTTCATCCGTGAGGTCCTCAAGAGTAAATCCCTGTGGAAATTCCAAATCTGATGGAATGGGTGGAAACACCAGATTAGGTCCCTCTGTGCTTGGTCTTGGTAGCCGGATTGTGAATGGCCTAACTCGTCGTGTCTGGGGAGGGGTGATTTCTGGTGTAGTGGTAGCTCCCCTTGGTTGAGCACAGGGTAGTTGGACTCCCCCCCTCATCTTCTTTGATGGGGGACCTGCTGCTGATAGTCTTCTCTGGAATTCTTGGACTCGGGACCATACGAGTGCCCGCTGAACAGGCACGTCATAAGCCAAGCATCTATAAATTATTCTGGTCAGAGCACAACACCCGTGGAGCACATTCTTCTGTTTCTTGTTCCACCTTTGATGGGCTAGGTGGATCTGATCTATGATCCAGTGTGGCACATTGATGGGCAGGCTTTCTGTCTCTGCTAGATACAAGCTGAACCATATTTTCTTCGGAGGCATTGTGAATCGTTCTTGGGCGGGAAAAGCAAAATGTTGCATGATGGTTCGCAGGTGGAGCGCAATGGTAGGTGTCATCGCTACCATATCCTTCAACTTATTAAGATCCTTGTGCTTCATTCGACCTGGGACCATGGTTTCCTTTTCTGTTGGGATGTGCATGCCATACATACCCAATGCTTCTCTTACCAGATTGAGGGTCAACTTGAATCTTTTAAGCTCATTACCCGGCAGCAGTGATGGCAACACAAAGGTGCTGTCGCCTCCCTTGGCCCTGCTTGGCGTGATGGTACTGATCAGATATGAACATCGTAAAAAATCCGGCTTTGGTAAGTGAGTCCTGAAATAACTGTCCACACCCGCTTTGATCCAAACTGATCTCATGACTTCGGCGTTTTGATAGCTTTCAAACTCGCGTGTGAAAAAGTGGTATCGACCCCATTTGCCATTGAATTCCAATTCTGCTTCCCAGAAATAGGTTCCATCGCCCAGTGGTCCAGCAACATCACTGAACCAATGCGCATGCTTACCTACTTGAGAAGTGTGCCCTTGAGGAGGATCCTGAATGGGGAGCACATGCACGGCTTGAAGCTCTTGCGGTCTTGCGGTGAGACGTGGCTCAAGGAGAAGTGTTTCTATGTCCACAATCTGGGCACCAGATCCGGCTTGAGAACTGGTACCTGCTTCTGCCATGGCCCTGTTTGCTGGTTGGTTCTGTGAGAATATAGAACCGAGTGTTAACATCGTAATGGACAGAATAAATCCGTTGTTGTCCCCGTTACAACATTAACATGAGGTGGATGGTGAGTTAGTGGTTAGTAAGTGCATGAAGACAGTGTGTGTAGTTGGTGCTTGTGTTGTCCTAGGAGACTACTGCAGTTAGTAAGTGGGCATGAATTTACAAATTGGGGTCGGGGGGTTTATTACAGGCCTTAGGCTGCCAAATGCAGTGAATGGGCTTTGCTTTCGGTTTCGGAGAGTCTCTACAGAGCTTTCTCGGTGTCGTGGTTTGAAAACGAGGCCTTTTTGGGACCCATTTACAATTGATTACATGCACGCTCTTGGGTCTTGGTGTGTTCTTGGGCATTGAGAACGAGTGAATACTGGCAGTATGCGTAGCTGCGTTATGCTGTTTAGGTTGTGTCCTCAGCGTAGCTGCTTGTGCCATCAAGCAAGCCTTAGGCACCCAAATTTGTCTTGATTGTGGGCTAGCCTTCATCGACTTCTTGGGCACCCAAATATATTTCGCGTTAGTAGAAGAATTTCCGAAAGATTCCTTATTAGCGTCGTGTTGTTGGTTACTAATAAGAGGCTTTGCTCGTGTGGTTGGCTTGAGTGCAACCGGGTGTTCGCCTTTCCGCACCCACACTTGTTTCACTTGCTGGGACATTTTGCTGCGCAGGTACTTTTGATCTCGGACATAGGTAGTACTCTGCTTCTTCTGCTTGTGATCCGCCTTTGGTTGCTGCCTCCTTCTGGCCTTTGGAAAAGAAGGGAGTTTCGTTGCATCCCTGACTCCTTTTTTGCAAATGTCATTCCTCTGCAACACAGGGTTTTGAACAAGAACAGCATGGTCATCTTCATGTGTACCCCTGGAAGGACCAGGAGTCTGTGCCTTTCCTAGTTCCTTGAGTGCTCCATTGTCTAATTCTACTGTAACTCGACTATGATTGACCCAAACCTGGAGAAGTCCACTTCTTAGGTTTAGATTGACTGCTCGGTCATAGATCCAATCCTGACCCAAGACGAGAGGTTCAGTGAGATCCTCATCTTGACACACTAGTACTTTAACGGTCATTGCCTCATCGTGAATGTAGAGGGGAAGTTCCACCTCGCCCATGCAAGGGGTTTCCACGCCTCCCAATCCTATGAGATATGCCTCCACAGGATGGACAGTTAACTGTAACTCTTGACAGTAAGACAACTTAACAGCGCTAGTGGCGGCACCTGAGTCAATCAAGGCTTTTACGGTTCTTGCACTCTTTCCTTGTCCTATATCTATGGTTATGAAAGGACGTCTATCAATTATTCTACTCGAGCTTGTTCCTGCAACTTCACACATGGCCATGGGATATCCTTGATCTGCATGGTCAACTGTTCTAGTCAGATCTCGGCCTTGTCTGCGTAACTTCATCCTTCTGATGCGTTCTAAAGCCTCTGCTTGAGCCTCTTCTCGAATGCGCTTTTCTTCCTCTTTGCGTTTCTTAGCAGTGTTGAGTCGGCTGAGCATTTCCTCCGTGAGGGGTTCCTGATACAACTTGACTCTGCAACCGCTAATATAGTTTGGTAGAACATCACCCTCTAACGTGGCTAGTTGTACTGCTCCGCTCGTGGAGATCCTATTGATGATCATAGGTCCGTAGCCCCTCTTTTCTAGCTTCCTCGCGTGTTGTTTTAGTGTATAGACTAAGACTAGATCTCCTGCTTTCAAGCCTTTATCCTTCACATGGGCATCGAAATATGCTTTCTATCTCTTCTTGGCTGCATATATTCCTGCGGCGGCTCTCAGTCTTGTTTCCCCTAATCGTTCAAGGTCAAAGATCCTAGAGGAGAGCTCATGACCTGTCCACTCGTGCTCTTGTGCTACTTTCAATGTAGGGATCAAGAAGTCCAAGGGTAACACAGCGTTTTGGCCAAATACCATCTGAAAGGGAGTGGCTTGGAGTACCGTTTTGTAGGCAACTCGGTATGCCCAAACAGCATGGTGTAGCTGTTTGTCCCAATCAGAGCGTTTAGTGTTCACTAATTTCGTCAGTACATTGCATAAAATCTTATTAGTGCTCTCAGCTTGTCCATTAGCTTGAGGATGATAGGGGGCAGACTTCTTGTGTATTACCAAGAATTCTTGGAGTAGATTTTCAATCACTTCGTTCAAGAAATGAGTGCCTCTATCACTTACAAGCTCTATAGGTAGCCCATATCTCGTGAATACATTCTCAAACAAGAATTTGGCAGTTGTTTGAGCATCGTTCTTGGTCGTAGCCTTTACCTCTACCCACTTGGTGAGATAGTCTGTTGCAACAATGATGTATTCCGCATGAGACCCTTTAGCTGGGGGATTAATAGGACCTACGAAGTCTACTCCCCACTTAGAGAATGCACGTCCACCCATCATAGGTTTCAGTGGCATCTCATCTTTGCGTATAGGATACTGAGTCCTCTGACAGACATCACACCGTTTCACATAGGTATGTGCATCCATGTGAAGGGTGGGCCACCAGAAGCCTGCAAATAGTATAGCCTTGATCACCCGATCTGGTCCAAAATGTCCTCCTGCTACACCTTGATGAGCAGTTTCTAAGATCTTAAGATACTCACTTTCATGGACACATAGCCTCAGGTAACCATCTTTACCGCGCTTGTATAGATTATCACCAACGAGTGAATAATCCTGGGCTTCTTGTTCCAAACTCCTTTTTCTAGTTAGAGTCATGTCTGGAGGGAATGTGTTTGTCCTCAAGAATGCTACTAGAGGTTCACTCCAATCTGGCACAATGGACATTTGATAAAGAGTGGCGTGTTCCACAGGTGGTTTAGTGCAACAGATTGGGCATTCCTTGCACAACTTTTGGACATCAGCTTCCATAGTTGGCCAATGTACTCCGAGTCTCTTTAAGGTCTGTAAAGTTCGTTGCTTTGAATGGTGTTGCTCTAATGCACCTACATGTGCTAATTGCAACCATTTAGCGTACTCATCCTCTTCTACGCAACAAGCCAAGATCCCTTGATCTGTGTGCTTGTACATGCTTCCGGCCATGATGTGGTACTTTTGGGCTCTTACAACCTCTCTATTCCGGGTGTTTATCACTGGATGATTAGGCCCGTATGTCAATACTGGCACTAATGGCTTAGCCCACTGCGGTATAACTTCCAAATTAAACAAGTAAGCATCAGGAAGGTCATCTGACACTCCTCGTGGGGCTTCTCCCGATGTGAGCCTAGAGAGATGATCGGCTCTCAAATGAGTCCTACCTTTCCTTACCACAACCTCAAAATCGTATTCCATTAGCAATAGAAACCATCTCACTAATCTTCCTGTATTGCATGGCTTGTTTACGAGATATAATAATGCCTGATGATCAGTAAAAAATTTAAACTTATTTGCAAGCAAATAGTGTCTAAATTTCTTAACTGCATATACCATGCCTAAGCCTTCTCTCTCTGTAGTGGTGTAATTCCGTTCAGCCGCATTCAATTGTCTACTGGCATAGGCAATTGGAAGATCCATATTACCTTCACCAGTAGGTTGTGCAAGCACACATCCAATGGCATAATTGGATGCATCCACATGAACATGGAATGGCTTATTCCAGTCTGGTGTGGTCAAGATTGGTGCTGAACACAATCTTCGTTTGAGTTCCTGGAAGGAGTTCTCGCATTCATCAATCCACTCAAAGTTAGTCAGAAGTCCGTACATGGGCTTTGCAATGACAGCATACATGTGTATAAATCGTCGATAATAACCACAATGCCCCATGAAAGCTTGTACTTCCTTGACATTCTTTGGCCTAGGTAACTCTGCTATGGCTCTCACCTTTTCTTCGTCGGTAGATATGCCATTCTTTGACACTATGTGTCCTAGAATCTTGCCTTGCCTGACCATAAAAACGCACTTTTCTGGGTTCAGGCAGACTTGGTATTCTCTACATTTGTCAAAGATTTGTCTGAGTTCAGGAATATGGGTTTGTCTAACATTAGAATGAGCACAGAGATCATCAACATAGACTTCTAAACTCTTCCTCAGGAACTCCTTAAACACATGGCACATCAGCCTCTGGAAGGTGGCTGGTGCATTGGTAAGCCCAAATGGCATTACTCTAAAAGCAAAAATGCCCCATTCTGTGGCAAAGGCTGTCTTATGCTGATCCTCTGGAGCTATGGCTACTTGATTGTAGCCCGAAAATCCATCAAGGAAGCTGTACACTTCCTTGCCTGCCACTCTTTCTAAGAGATGTTCTGTTATGGGAAGCGGATAGTTATCTCGAATTGTGGCTGCATTAACCTTTTTCAAGTTAATGCACACACGCAGCTTGCCATTCTTCTTGGGCACCACCACGATGGGGGATACCCATTCAGTGTGCTCAATTTCATAGATAAATCCAGCTTCGACCAATCTATCTATCTCTTCCTTGATCTTAGCAGCATAGTTATCGTTATATGTATAAGGCTTTTGCTTAGAGGGTTTAGCATCTGAGGTCATAGGGATGGTGTGTGAGCATATGTCAGGGTCAACACCTTTCAAATCCTTGTAACTCCAAGCGAATACATCTCTGTATTCTCTTAGCAAGGTAATCAATTCGTGCTCTTCTTCTTCTGTCAGGTCATGGCCTATATACGTGCATCTCTCCTCTCCTTCTTCTATGGCCACTACTATTTTCTTGGTGGTTTCTTTGTTATCATAGGCCTCTCCTGATTGTGCCTCTCGTTTAGGCATTCTTATCATGACTCTCCTGTCATCTATCTCATACTTCTTAAAATTCTCCGAGACCTCAAACAAAGATTCTTCCTCCTCTGGTGAGACTTCTTTCTTCTTTCGTTTCTTTCCTTCTTCCCTTGGGGTCATATGCGTTGCTAATCTTACATCATTTGTAACCTCTCCATGCCTCTGGGGTTGAAATTCTACTTCATGGAAGTATTCTTCATCTGATGCAAATGGTGGGTCCATAATGATTGACTCTAGATCGGAGTCACTTGCATCCTCAAATGCATCAGGGCTAGGTTCGCATTCTTCTAAAACTGCCTCTCCCATGATTGGCTCTATGGAGAAGACTGAAATATCATAGCCATCCTCATCACAGTGAGGTGTCCATTGTTCTTCATTGATGGCTACGTCCATTGTTGCTAAAATTTCTGCCCAGCCATGGGGTTCAAATTCCTCATCTGGAAAAACTACAGGTGTATAGGCTGGGTCTTGAATGGGTCTATGGGTTTCGTTTGCACCTATTTCTCTGGCCTTTTCTCTCTTCTCTTCCTCCACTGCTACTTTGCACATCCATAAGTGAGTGTCTTCGTGCATCCAGGAGGATCCTGACCCTATGGAATGCACAGATTCCGTATCATCTTTGGCTCTATGAATGGGATTCCACTGGATAGGAGGGACATCTCTATGAGAATAATCCTTGAGATTGACTTTGGTCGTGACACCTAAGTGTTGCAGGTACAAAGAATTGGTCCCCCAATCCTGCACCACTTGCAACTGTCGCATAAATGGTCTTCCCAAAATCATCTCATAGGCATGATTTTTGCTGAAGTCACATATGGCAAAGGTATGTTCAAACTCGACACCACAAGTGGTGAGAGTTATGCCTTCTAACAATCCTAGGGGTCTCTCTATGTGACCATCGGCCATCTGCAATTTCATCCTCGTTGGCCTGAGTGCTGGCTTGCCCCAACGCTTCCATAAGGAGGTGGTGGCAATTGCAACTCCTGCACCTGAGTCCAAAATCGCCTTGGTGGTGTACTCCTGGTAGGTGATGGGAAGATAGGTGTTCCCTTGTTCACCTTCACACATATCTCCTATCTTATCCAAGGGAATTTCCGGTACTGTCCTGTGGGATCCTGCCCGGGAACGAGGTTTTGCTATTTCTAGTACTTGTTTGGCTACATGTTTCCATAATTCAGGTCTAACCTTGAGTAGCTCTTCTAACTTGAGGTTACACTGCACGTTAGTGTTCTTCACTACCTCTGTGTTCCTAGGTATGACTGAGTCGTCGTTCCTTACCATGACTGTGGGTGCTCTCATACATGTGGACTTTGCTTCCCATGGACCAGTGAAGTGGGGGAGCTCCTGTATGGAATTAGACTCACAGTCCAATCTCTCATGAGACTGAGTACTCTCATGTTCCCCGTAGATAGATGGGATGTCTTGTGGGAATTGGTCGTGTGCATCATTCACAAGTTCAAAGGGAGGGGCGACTTCACTTTCGTTATCCCATTTATCTTCTTGAATCTCTCGTAGGAAGTCTGGTGCAAACCGATTCATAGAGGAAGAAGTGTCTGGCTCCGTGGAATTGGGCACATAAGCAACCTGGGAAGGAGGGCTTGTTCTATCGTTGGCTCTTTCCTTGCTCTCATAAATGGCTGGAGCACAAGCTTCTTGGGGAGGATTGCTCATTCTATTATTTTTCCGGACAGGCTCATACGCTCCCTGAGAAGGAGTGTAGGCAGACTGTGGAGGTACGTGAGCTTCCGAGGGAGGCTCATGTGCCTCTTGGGGGGGAAAATAAGCTTCTTGAGGAGGCACATGGGCTTCCTGAAGAGACTGGCTTATCCGTTCTCTTGCCCTTTCCTTTCTTTGAGGGTTAGGTTCCTTTTCTGACTGTGCAATTAGCCTCTCTATTCCTTCTAAGGGGGGGAAGTTGTCTGGTTTAGTGGAATTGGCCGCATAAACTTCCGATGGGGGATGGTTCATATTTTTGCTTGCTTTATCTTTTTCTTGATTTTTTTCTTCCTTGGCAGATCTTGCAATTATCCTCTCTAACTTTTCTAGGAATCCATCCAAGTGTAATTGCGTTTTGGCTGAGCCCGAGTAATTGAAAAGGCGACTGGCTTCAAACATAGTCTGAGCCAGTGCGACCATTTTCGCGCACAGTTTGGTTCTTTCTATCTCTAGGTCAGCTCTAGGATAGCACTTGTCATGATCCGTGACGTTTGGCCCTTCTTGGATTCTGGCCTGATATGCTTTAAGCATCATGTCTATGTCTTCAGGAGTGGGATCAGCTAATACCGATCCTGTTTGGGGTGGTGGGTGGGTCACGTGGGGTGTCTTAGAGGGTGAAGGGATGGAGGGTGATGGGGATGGTAGCGGTGGGAATGTGTGAGAGTGCGGTTGAGATGTGATCTCTATGATTTTAGCCTTGGTTTCTCGTAGACTTTCCTCAAGTTCACTCATTTTCTTTGCCCATTGCCTTTTCATACGTTCGCGGCTATCTCTCCAAGCTCTTGTTCTCTTTTTATTTTGGCTCTCAGTATCGCTAGTGTCTGGGCTCTTTTCCTTGCCTACCCCTTGGTTTTGCTTCACTGCTTGAGCTCTCGTGACTACCTGTACGGGTGCAGTGGAAGTCACACTTCCGCTGGAATCTACCACCAACTCAATAACATTGATGGGCGTGATTTTTGGCATATTATTGGGGTTCTTTGGGCAATCTCGTAAGAGATGCTCTTTTCCACAATCTTGGCAGAAACCTTGGATCGTCACTGACTGGGTTTGTGTAGGTGGAGGCAAGGGACAATCACGAATGAGGTGATCTCCTTGGCATCTGTAGCACGGTCCTCTTGGGAATGGAGGTCTTACCTGCCTAGATTGAGGCCTAGGGTTGGGGTTTGCATACATGACGTTCGTGTAATCTGACTCCCAACTAGGTTCGTTTGTCTCTTCGCTATAATAGGACTCACCATGCTCAGGAGACTGCATGTAGTAGGCCTGGGGGCTATCAACATGTGTAGAATCAAAGCTATGGTCACTCGGGTCACTTTCAGAAAGCAAGGATGTTACAGGGACTATAGCTCTATTCAGGTTCTCTTCTGCAGCAGTATACTTTACCGGAATCACATTAGCTGGGGCTGGGGGTTGTTGTGCTAGCACAGGCTGAGGCCTTTGTTGGTTTTGATATTGAGGTTGGAAATTCTGTTGTGGCCTGCCATATGGTTGTGGAGGGTACTGGTTCTGGTATCTGCCTTGTTGGTAGGGCTGAGGGTAGGGTTGCCTAACCGTCTGCTTGTTGTATGGGCAATCTTGTGCGGTGTGGTTGGTGTATCTCCGTTCTATGGTGCAGTACTGGCTACTAGGGTTTACTTGGGGTTGAGCCATAATAGGGCAGACATTCGCCATATGGTCACCACCGCATGTATAGCATCTTTTCACAGGGGCAAACCTTGGGATTTGTTTGCTAGTTACACCTAATTTCTAAGCTACTTTTTCGGCAAGTTCCTCAATTGATGTGGCTTGTGTGGAAGATTGACTAGATGCACTATCTGAATCTTTGTAAATTTTGGACAGCTCTAGCTCTTCTCCTAGGTTATCTTCAATGTCAATGCACATACGTACACACTCTTCTATAGTCCTAGGGTCTTTCAGATACACGTAGGATCTCAATTTTGGACTCAACAATCCGTCAAGGAATAAGGCTACTTGTTTAGCAGATGTGGGTAGCTCCGAAATAGGGCACCTTTCAAGATATTGTCTAAATCTTCTTCTTGCAAGTCTCACAGTCTCTTGAGGGGTTTGTTTGAAGCTGTGAATCAGTGAGGAGGTGTTGTGTCTTATGCCACTCTTGGAGAACTCAATAATAAATGCTTCTAGGAGTTGGTCTATGCTCCTGAACTGGCGCTCATCCAATGGCTGAAACCATGTAAGTGCCGTATTCCTCAGGGTTAGACCGAAGGCATTGTACTGCGTGAATAGATCCTCAACTTGTTCAGCTCTCAAGACTTGCTTGAACTCCGCCACATGATCATAGGGATCTCCTGTGCCGTCAAAGTAATTATTCATGGACTTAACTAGCTGGGTGGGTCTCAAAGTTCTTGTGTGCTCTCTAGGCCTCAGCAGAGGGAATCCGTCTACATTTCTTTGGTTCCTATGGGCTCTAAGCATCTCAGGTTCTACCCTATTCGTCTCTGTTCTCATTCTTTCTCTGCCCACTGGATTGGCAAAACTTACTTCTGGTCTATCTTTACTTCTGTCTCTTTGCATACCATGAGCCTGGGATGTTCCAGCTCCAGGGTGACCATAGGATACATTTGATCTTGGTTGGGGGAAAATGAATTCGCCCTTCCAAGTGTAAGCATGCCTATCATTTTCTGTCACCACAAAGATCCGTTCTGAAGCAGGATCTAAGTAGGTCACTCTGCCTGGGCTATCCGGATCCTTAAACTCATAGATCATGATATTTCCTATGTCTGTTGGCTGATTAGACTTATACCTCCAAAAGGCTTCATCAGTTTCTCGATTGAGGAGCAACTCTATGCTCTTGTTGTCTTGGGGGACCCATTCAGGCGTGATAATCCTAGTGAGAACTGATTTACCCCGAGGGGCTCTAGGTTCCGCACCCATGTTCCCTTGTTCCAGGTCACCTAAGTCCGCTTCTGAGATTACATTCCCAAAGTCATCTGTCCTATCAGGGTGACTAGTGACTACATATATAGTTCCTTCTTTGTCCAGGTATGCACCATTTTCAAACTTGACAGCTGGGTGTTCTAGTCCAATGGATTGATCAGGGTTTTTAATCTGGACCACGGATCTTCCTAGGCAATCCTCATAGATGCTAGCACCTAGTCGGTTGGTCCTAAGATATTCCAGCTGTGTTTTGTAAGGGCCTTCTACCCTGTACAAATAAGGCACTCCTGAACTTCCCGTAGGTCTGTCCATGCCTTGAGACATCCCTGATTCACTGGTATCCGAGCTAGGGTAATGAGAGTGGTGACTCAACTGCTGGGCCCAAGACCTTGCAGTATGATTGACACTAGCCTCTGAAGACCTAATGCTTTGTCTCTCTCTTGCTAGGTGTCGTCCTGATCTAAGGTTCATATGCCTAACTGATTAACCCAATTTTTTGCCCAGAGTTCAACCTCGTTGCCGATCAATTGGTATCAGTCACTTGATTCTTTTTAGTTATTTCTCGTGTTTAAGGTCTTGTCTGATATTTCGTCGTCAGGAATACTTGAATGTTCTTCGTACTTTAGGTTGATCGTTCCACGTTAGGTTCTTTTCCTTTAGGTTATCGACAGCACAGAGATTATGTTTTTAACTTGAACTTGAGTTTTTAGATAGTCTTCAACTTGATAACTGCCTATCGTCGCCCTGGCTTACTCCTATCACTAGTCGTTCTTAGCTTGAGCTAGGAAATGACAGAGGGAGTTGAGAATATTCCAACCTTACTTGTTGATCCCTTGCTTTATGGTGCTCAAGAACCCGGTTCTCAAGCTTGCAAAGAAATCTTGCTTTGTATGCTCCAAGTTGCTCTCAATGGACCTATAAAAGTCCCACGGTTAGCTCAATGCTTATATTCAAAGGACAAAACCAACCACTTTCATTCATGTGACACAAACACACATCTGCATTGTGACTTTTAGGAAAATAATTCTAAAGACCCCTGACTTTGATCCCTCTGGGTATGGTCAACTTCAAAATACCCTCTCTGAAAATCAACGCATTATCTTTATAAAAAACAGTTGAGGGCGTGTAGTATATGCCACGAGCTTTCCAACAAGCCCAAAAGCTCAAAAATTGGATTTCGTATGAAAAAGTTAGGACTGTTCAGGGTTTAGGGAGTTAAATCAGAATTCAATACAAGCTAACAGTCAAACAGGAATACTCGAGTAGCTTGTGGCACGGCCTCGCGATGCAATACTACACCCTAGTGTTTGTCCCACACTCAATCAAAATTTAGACCAATAATTTTGCCTTGAAAATTTGACCTAATTTGCCCTTCTAACGCGTTCGCAAAGTCTGTCGGTCGCGATTGACAGGTCAGTCGCGATCGACGTGTCGATCGCGATTGACAGGTCCGTCGTGGCTGTCAGTCGCGATTGACTGGTCAATCGCGATTGACACGTGGCCGAAAAGTCAATCAATCGTGGTCAAAGCGTCGTTGACTCTGTCGGTCGTGATTGATGCGTCGATCGCGATTGACAGGTCGGTCGCGAGGGTCTGTCGATCGTGGTCAAACAGTCGTTGATCGTGTCGGTCGCGATTGACAGAGCCGTCGTGGTCTGTCCGTCGTGGTCAAACAGTCGTTGACTGTGTCGGTCGCGATTGATGAGTCGATCGCGATTGATGACTCGATCGCGATTGACATGTGTCACACGTATGGTCAGTCGGTCGTGGTCAATCGGTCGTTGACTCTGTCGGTCGCGATTGACAGAGCCGTCGTGGGCTGTCGATCGCGACAGATCTGTCCGTCGTGGTTTGTCGATCGCGATTGACAGAGCGATCGCGATTGACAGAAATTTGTGGAATTTCAAAAAACTAAACACATTTTTGGGAAGCTCTAGGCCTGTAGGTCATGGATATGCACTTTGTTTAGCAATTAGAGCAATTTTTCTGTCGGTCGCGATTGACAAAGCTCGACGACACACAGACAGTTACTCAGATTTCCGTACCTGCGCAGAGTGCTGGGGATGATGATGCGGCCTGTGCCTGCAGAATGCTCACAAAACATGCAAAAAATAGCACATGCAAATTCGCTCTCTCGCTCTCTCTCACAAGTGAAATGAGGGAAATGAGGTGGGGATGGGGATATAGTAAAAAAACTGAAATTTTAGCGATGATGGAGATGGACGTGGGAGATGGTGATGATGATGATGGTGATGAAGATGGTGAAGAAAGTAAAAGAAAATCGATGAGAGTGAAGAAAATACCTACAACTCCAACGCGTCAACTCTACGTCTTACCATCACACGCTCGTCCTCAAAGCTCGATCCCCGGCAACGGCGCCAAAATTTGGTGTAGCTCAATGATGAGTAGCACCTCCTTTAATGTCAATCCGGGAAGACGTGAGGATGGTATGAAGACCTCGAGCAAGTGGCGGCCCAAGTGCGTGAGTGAGAAGCACACAAGAATGCACACACATACACACACACGCGCACACACGGCAAGACAAAGAGAGAGAATCAATGGAGCTTTTAGATTACTTTCAAAATGCTCTTACAAGTTCGTTTCAATTACAATCCAACCTCAAAAATGAGCTCTCTAGCTCTTTTTATAGTTTTTGACTAGGTTTTGGCCCTGTCCAGACCTAGTGTCCGGCCTAGTTAAAAATTAGGTTCCAGGGCCAATTTGAGGGCTTAAACGGAGTCTAAAAAATATGAAAATTGATATGTAGGTACTTCTAAGGCTCCTCAAGCTCAAGGACTCCTTGGCTTGCACAAAATGGAGCTACAAAAATATGAAATGGTATTTACAATGATTGTTAGTGATAAGAATCACTGTTAAAAGATGTAGATTTGGAAAAATTGAAGGGCCTATCTGCCAGATTTGCGTCGACTGCTTTGTCTACTTACTCCTTCACCTTGTTCTGACTCTCTCCGTTGGCTTCCTTGTCTAGTCAATCCTTGGGTGCCCATACTGCTCTCAACAGTATGCAATGAACTCATTCAAGAAGTGGGTACCATGATCACTTACCAACTCAGTTGGCAATCCATATCTTGTAAATATGCTCTCAAAAAAAAAACTTTGGGGTCATCTGTGCATCATTCCTCTTGGTTTCATTTACTTCCACCTTTCGCACTTGAAAAATGAACATCCTCCCATCATGGGTCTCAATGGCATCTCATCCTTGCGTATCAGATATCGAGTTCTCTACCATACATCACACTGCTTCACATAGGTATGAGCATCCATGTGAATGGTAGGCCACCAAAGACCTGAGAACATAATTGATTTGATCAATTGATCGGGTCCAACATGTCCTCTTGGAACACCTTGGTGTGCGATTTCTAAGATCTTGAGATTTGGATATCCATCTTGTCTGCACCTATATAGATTGTTTCCAATGAGTGCGTAGTCTCGAGCCTCCTACTCTAGAATCCTTCTTCTTGCTAGGGTCATCTCTTGGGGGAAGGTATTCGTCCCTAGAAAGTGAACTAATGGACTGCTCCAATCTGGTATTAAAGACACTTCGTACAATGTAGCATGTTCTATAGTAGGTCTACTAATACACATTTGGGCAATCTACACACAATCTCTAGATGTCTGCTTCCATAGTCAACCAATACACACCTAATCTCTTCAAGTCTGAAGGGTGTGTTTTTTTGAGTGGTGTTGCACCAATGCACCTAATGTGCTAATTGCAGCCATTTAGCATGTTTGTCTTCTTCCACACAACAAGCTAAGATTCCCTGATTTTTTTTCTTGTATATGCTTCCCATGAGTATATAAAATTTCTAAGACTTGACAATGTCTTAGCACTTCATCTTTACTGTGAGGCTTTTGGGTCCAAAAGTAAGAATAGGTGCTATATTTTTGCCCACTGAAGTACTACTTCCAGGTTGAATAGGTAAGCATCAAGAAGTTCATCTGATACTCCTTGTAGGGATTCTTTTGAAGTGAATCAAGAAAGGTGATCCACTCTAAGGCAAGTCTTGCCTTTTCTAACCACTACTTTGAAATTGTATTGCAAGGTTTGTTCACAAGGTAGAATAATGTCTAGTGATCCGTGAAGAATTTAAACTTATTTGCAAATAATGTCTAAACTTCTTGATAGCATAAACCATGCCTAATCCTTCTCTTTTTGTGGTGGTATACTTTCTTTCTGTTATGTTGAACTGTCTACTGGCATAAGCTATGGGAAGATCAATGTTTTCTTCATTTATGGGTTGTGCTAGCACACATCTGATAGCATAATTGGAAGCATCCACATGAACAATATGGAATGGGCTACTCCAATCAGTGCTGTCAAAATTGGTGTTGAACATAATTGTCATTTAAGTTCATTAAAAGAGTTTTCACAATCCTAGTTCCACTCAAAATTGGTTAGAAGGTTGTACAGAGGATTTACAATTATCACATACAAGTGGATAAAACACTAATAATATCCACAGTGTCCCATGAAAGCTTGTACATCCTTGACATTCTTTGGTCTAGGTAGCTCTACAATGGCTCTAACCTTATTTTTGTCACTGCAAATCCCATTCTTTGATACTATGTGTCCTACAATCTTGCCTTGCCTAACTATGAAAACACACTTTTTCTTGATTCAAGAATACCTAGTACTCTCTACATTTGTGAAAGATTTGTTTCAATTCAGGGATATGTGTTTGTCTAATGTTGGAATGAGCACATAATTCATCAACATAGACCTCTAAGTTCTTTTGTAAGAATTCCTTAATACGTGACACATCAGCCTTTGGAATGTAGCAAGAGCATTGGTGAGCCCAAATGAAATCACACAAAATGCAAAGATTCCCCACTCTCTAGTGACAACCATTTTTTATTGGTCTTTAAGGGCAATGGCTACTTGATTTTAACCAAAGAATCCATCAAGGAAATTGTATACTTCCTTCCTTGCTACTCTTTCTAAAAGATGTTTGGTGATAGGGAGAGGATAACTATCTCTTATGGTGGCGGCATTAACCTTTTTAGACTTAATACACACCTGAAACTTTCCATTTCTTTTGCACATCCACAATGGGGAATACCCACTCAATAGTCTCAATCTCATAGATTAATCGTGATTTTATCATGCGATTGATTTCTTCTTTAATTTTAAATGTGTAGTTATCATTATATGTGTAAGGTTTCATCTTTGTAGGCTTGGCTTCTAATGACATTGGGATTCTGTAAGAAGAGATATGTGGATAAACTCCTTTCAAGTCCTTATAACTCCAAGCAAAGACACATCTATAATCTCTCAATAGATTTATCAACTCACGTTCTTCTTCTTCACTTAAGTCATGCCCTATGTATGTACATCTTTCTTTGCAATATTCCATGGTTACTTTTGACCCAAATGGTTCTTACTTCACAATAATATATTTATGTGTGTAATTTTAAAACTATTGTGATTCTCTGACTAACCATTCATTCTTAGCTCATAATAGTACGTGCATATGTGTGTATGTATGTGTATGATTATGTTTTAAAAACTATTGTGATTTTCTTACTCTTCATTGATTCTTAGTTTAGTTAATTTGATCGAGAGAAACATCAAGTACGAAAAAACTTAAGTGATCCTAATGATGCATATATAAAGACCAAAAAAATACACCGAAAAGAAATTAAAATGAACATGTGGATGTACAAATGAGCATTGCAATGCAATTGTACTTGGGCATTGGGAAAACAATCAAAGCATATGGACCTTAGGTTACTTAGATGCCTAGGAGGGGATAGACAAAGCATCACATCATCTAAAGCTAGTGTCAATCACATAACAAGTTCACAGGCTCAACAACTAAGTGAATATCCTTACATCTTGAGCTCAGAAATGAGTGATGTAGAGATGCCATTTAGCCCACATGTAGTTTAGGGTTGGCTTACTTATAGACCTTGGAAGGTCCCTATAAGACTCAGTTAGAGTAGATACAAACCAAAGGCTTAGGCACTTGCATCTATGAGGAAATACACCAACGACACTACACAAGATGGCCCTTACAACAAACAGGTGTTCACGAAAAACTATCAGCATGCATATCAGCAACCAAGGAGATACCAAAATCAATATCAACAATAGCCATATTATAGGCCCTAGCAGCCATACCAATGTCAGTACCTAGCTCAATAGAGACCACAACCCATGTTAGGTCAACAACCTCCACCCCATGCCAATGTTATTTCTATCAAATATTCTATGATAGAGGATAATCTCAAAAGAGATATAGTGCTAGATTCCCTAATGATCTTTGACAGTAATCCGAATGATCAAAGCTTTGACTCAACCCACATGGATAACCCATCGGCTTACTACATTGATTCACATGAGCAGGAGAAGGAATTAGAGGCCACTAATTTAGAAAGTATAGCTAAGAAAAGAACAACAACTTGGAAGGATAGCCAAGAAATAAATTTAGAGTACGGGCAAGAAAGATGAGCAAACTAGAAGAAACCATACAAGAAACAAAAACAAAACTAATCAAGATCGCATCCAAGACACATGCTCACACACCACCCCTACCATCTCATCAGAACCCATCCATTGTACCACCACCCATGAACAGGATCAATTTTGGCCAATCCTACTCTTAAAAACTTGGACATGACGTTCAAGGCTTATTAGGCTCAAATTCAAGAAGGACCTAATGTGGCAGAGTTAGATAAATGCTTCTCAAGAACAGACCTAGAGATTGAGAGGACCAATCTTTGTATGGAAACGATAGAGCTAGCTCATGCTATGTTCAATGCAAGTTGTCTTTTCAATCGGACCGACTCAATGAAGCCACACCTACATTTCAAAGGACTGTTGGAGAGGTTAGAGAGATTGGTAGTTAAACCTATGAATTTGGCTACACTTGAGGCTCAAAATAGTCAGAGTGAAAGGATAAACTTACCTCCTCAAGAAGCTCATGTTCCTGTTTCTTTCAATGATGGATCTCCTTCCTCTATAAATCATTACTCCTAGGAGTTCTTGAGAGAGATGCAGGCAAAAAATTAGGCCCAAGAGAGTGAGAACCTACCTCCTATTGAGATAGTGGATCATTGTCATGATCAATCCCCTCAAGAAATTCCCTCTATCTATGGAGAGCAAGAAGATGTACAGTGAAGTGAGTGATTAGATTTTGAATCCAATTCCTTATAGGTATTGCCTCAGTTCATAGGCCCATGGGATTCAAAGTCTATTCACGTGAGAGCCCCCACAGGTATGGTATAAAACAAGGAATTATAATTCTACCAATGAACACAAAAGTAGTGAAGAACACTAAAGTGGAGTGGAATCTCACTTTAGAGGAGCTACTTAAGATTAAACCTAAACTATGGAAACATCTAGCTGATCAAGTTCTAGAAATATCCAAGTCCCAATCCTTGGTAGGGTTGCATAAGACAGTGCCAGAAATACCCTTGGATAAGATAGGTAATATGAGCGAATGAGAAGAAGGAAATACCTTTCTTCCTATCACATACTAGGGTTATACTACAAAAGCTATTTTAGATTCCAGAGTAGGAGTTGTTATTGCCACCACTTCCTAATGGAAACATTGGGGAATACCACCTCTTAAACCAACTAGAATGAAGTTGCAAATGGTAGACAAACATATTGAGAAACCCTTAGGGTATCTAGAAGGGATAACTCTCACAACTTTTGGTGTTGACTTTGAACACACTTTTGCCATATGCAATTTTGGTAAAAAGCATGTCTATAAGATGATTTTAGGAAGACCCTTCATGAGATATTTGCAGAGAGTGCAAGATTGGGGAACCAATTCCTTGTACCTACAACACTCAGGTGTGACCACTAAGGTCAATCTCAAAGACTATTCTTATAGAGATGAACATCCATTGCAATGGAACCCACTCCATAGAACATTGGATGAGATAGAGTCGTTGCGTTCCATAGGATTAGAATCTTCATGGATGCATGAGGACACACACTTATAGATATGTAAAATTGAATTGGAGGAAGAGAAAAGATTAAATGCTAGAAGCATACATAGGTGCTCATGAGAACCCTAGATCTATTCAAGACCCAACCTATGCACCTATGACATTCCCTGATGAGGAGTTTGAGCCCCATGGTTGGCCAAAACTCTTAGCCACAATGGATATAGTGGAAACCCCATTGTGATGAAGATGGCTATGACATCTCAATTTTCACCATAGAACTATTTGAGTTTGAGGTCTACAAAAGCACACAGATAACATAAGGAAGAAGAAGAAGCTTCGAGCACAACACACAATACTGAATGTATTAACAAGTTAATTTACAAAGATACATGACTCATTAAGGTTATAAGCATATATATATGCTGGGGAAAAAGACCTCCTAAAGATGGAAGAAATTGCCTAGAGGTCCTAAGTTTGTTCACACACATCACTACCAAAATATATCAACAAATCCCCCCTAGGAGTGATGTGGTGAACAAGGATCTAGCACTCATGTATAAGGAAGTGCCAAGCTATTTGGAAAGATATCAATCCACAAAAGCAAGAAGCCCAAAGCTTTTTAGAAAGCTTCAAAGTTCTTTTGAGGTAGAGCCTTTGTGGAAAGATCTGCAATGTTATCTTGTGCGGGCACATATGCTCAACTGATCTCTCTAGCGGAGAACCTCTCCTTGACATAATGATAATGCACCTCAATGTGCTTTGTGGGAGCATGCAACACAAAGTCATTCCTCACAACTCCCAATGCAATCTAGCTATCAATGAAGATGGTGGTGGCAAAATACTTACCAACACCTAGATCACCCAAAAGGCATCTGGGCCACACACTCAAGAATCACTATGAAAGCTAGCCTATACTCAGCCTCACAACCAGACGTGACCATAATAGGCTTCTTCTTCCTCAACCAAGATATGCATTAACTTCCAAACATGAAGCAAAAACCACTAGTGGACACATGTGTATCAAAGCAACTAGCCCAATTAGAGTCAGAAAAAGCATTCAGAACTGGTGGTAGTGATCCCCCCTTAGGATAAAAACAATCCAAGTAGTCAAGTACCATTGAAGTAGAAAAATATGCCCTAAACCACCTACAATTGCTTGACACCTAGGAAATGCAAGAATAGAGAATAGCATCAAATGCATCTCCAACATCATGAAGACTCAACCATAAACCTATTTTCATAGGAGTGGCAATAGGTTTGCAATCTTCAAGGCCAAAATGCTACAATAATGTGTGAATATATTTTGTTTGACATAGAGCTATACCACTAACTTGTGTAAACTGAATTAGATCTTTGCGTACTTGAAACTTAAAGTAAGTTGTGACTACTATGAGAACCTAGAAGAGTGGCCCAAGGAAAAGTGCATAGATCTTATGGAGAAGAGATACTTGGAGTTGAAATGTGATGTATTAATGAGTCATATGGATTCAACCCCCACTCCAAGTCAAGTAGTGAATCTCATATATCCATTCCCTTAACTGTATGCTCTCACGAAGGAAAACGATTATATGATACTGATTCACATGGTGGGACAAGTCCAAGATTCAAAAAATGTATTATGGAATATATTTTTCCAAGCTCATCGACCATAGTTGTGGTGCCAGTTGCAAGCAACAATTTCTAAAAAAGAAGAAATCATTTGGAGTTTCTACAGTTCCAAAAGGAGAATATGATCATGAAAAGTGGGAAACACTACCCTATCCTCCTAGCTCTAGAGAAAGAGAAGACATATCAAGGTTACACATTATGTGTTATTGATTATATTGATCACCCATTTACAATACCTAATATAGCCTTTAGAATGCTAAACAAAATCCTAAATATGCTTTGGGTTTGCCTCACAACATTCAAAAACTTGATGGCACTTTGAGATGGAGGCAATAGGATTTCAAACTTGGCTAAAGTGGATAGTTTTTGGCTTATCCATGGAACCTCTAAAGAGTGCCTCTATGCATATTACTCATGAATTTGGTTCTTTCCATCCCATTACATGCAAACATTTGAAGAAGCCTCCAAAACAAGATTTTATAAGAAGGGATTGGCTATGTTCACACCAGACCATGATCATACATCATAGACTATGGACTCTACTTGGAGAAGGAATGCAAATAAGAAATATAGGATCATTACTTGAATTGGGGATCAACTTATAGAGGCTTGGGAGAATGTTTTGAATGAAGTCATTGAAGCCCAATGACTACAAGACAACAAACAAAAACTCTGAATTTCGATCAAGATAGCACAACTTGTGGAACAAACCCCACCCATCATGATGATAAGGAGATGAAACATATGATATAGAAAAGGAGGGTGGAGCATGTCATTTCTACAAATATTCGTACAAAACAAGGAAGGATGACCATGAAGCAGTCGCATACAAGCTCTGACAAGTTTTACCATAGTGATTTGATATTTCATTGTTAGTATATTTTGATTTTCTTTTCTTGTCATTTTCTTTTAGCCATACTCTTAGATTGTGCAAAGTCCAGGTTACTTTATTACCTTAGTTTATGAAGAACAGGGAAAGAAGAGGAAAAATGGAAAAAAAAAAAGAGAAAAAGGAAACAATTTCAAAAACAAAATCTCAAAAAAAAATCAAAAAAAGAAAAGGAAAAATACTTGGCATTCATAAGTTAGCATATGTTCTTAATCATGGTACATCAACTAGCAAGCTATGAAAGGAAAAGGAAAAAACAATCTACCCCACATGCTTTCTTCATGGAGAGGATGATAATGATGGATCAAAGATTTTACTTTAGGGATGATGTTTTTTACTCTATCCTCTAGCTTAGGAAACTTTATTAGTAGCATAACCTTGGGTATCTTGCTCAAGATCCATCTTTTGCACTGAACCACTTTATTTGCATTCCCAAGTATGCATGCATAGGGCTACACCACAATGGCATGGCCTTGCACAAGGCACATATCTTCCTTCAACCATGCACATTCACGCCATCAAACAATAAAGATTGATATATTCATGGAGTTGTCGACATGAAGCACGTGAAGATGCAAAGCCTACATGGCATCATCATGCATGAAACATGTACCTTGTGCAATATTGGGTTGTAGATTCTGACAATTTGAGCTCCATGTCTCACTGAAAAGGATGAGGTGCTTGGATGATCCAACTTATTAGGACCACTCTCCTAGACTATGCAATAGCCCTATCAAGGATGACAAGATCTAGGACGGGGGATGTTACATAGCATGGCATGAACCCCATACAATTTTTCTTTCTTTTAGTCATGTTCTACACCTTTGTACATTCTTCACAAAACTTTTACAATAAGTTGTAAATAACAATAGCATTTGTATTTACATATCTTGTAATAAAGGGAAAAATCTTCCTCCAAAAACATGAAAACAGAATCAGTTTTGAGTAGGGTTTTTTTTTCATTTCTAAAGGTCTTCAAAATAAAAAGGAATGGTATTAAAAACTTTCGTAGAAATTCCAAGACTTCATTCTTAAAAGACTTTTTGTTAGTGTGAGTAAAAGAGCTCTTCTTCTTACAAAATTCTTGCACAAGCTTTTATGGATTCTTGCATGATTTTGATGTGTGACAATTGTTACTTCCTTAATTTGTGTCTACTATCATTTAGCTAAGTGTGTTTTTGTCTATTCTCATGATTGCAAGTTGTTTTGTGCTAAATTTTCATTTATATTGACATGCAAAGCTATTAGACTCTATACAAAGTCCTAAAAGTTGTTTTTTGCTAATTTCACAAGGTACAATCTCCATCGTTGTATTGCCTTAAAAAATGATGCATCATACATTCAATTTGGACATGCGAAGAGTGAGATGCAACCATTCTTTTCTTCTATGTGTCTCTCTTGATCATCTGTATGATTTTGACTTTTAGTTAGAGATGGTGATGAACTTGACCCTTTTATGGAGGGCTAATCTTTCTTTCCTTCCATCACAAGGTATATCTTTTTTCTGATCATGGGGTAGATAAAAAACACATCATTTATCAAGGCATTGATGTTTTTTCCTTGATTGAGGTTAGATCTTTTTCTTTTCATTGAAGGGTTGATCTTTTGCAAGTTGGTCATTTTCCCAAATAACTTGTGTCTCGTTGTCGGACACATTTACTCTCCCCACTTGAAAAGGACTTTCGGCCCCTGTTGAGAAATATAAGAATGACACCAACGGATTCGACTCATTGATGCTGTATAATATTATCGAGGAACCCATACAATATAAACAAGTTATTATTAATGTATCTATGAGCGGATATGTTGAAGATATTTGCAGATTGATATGAAAACATTGAGTTGTACATGAGAGCATTATGATATGAGCTTTGACAAACAGAGTTAGATGGAGGCCAACAGACTTCATTGAAATGGAATGGAAGATTTGAAGAGATATACGATTGAAGCTCTATTTACTACCATCATGAAGAGATGGCTGGTTCCAAAGTCTACAGAAGGAGGATAGGCTCACACTTATCTTAGGGCTCGCAAGATAAAGAAGTAATTCTTCATGAGTTTGGTGATATCATTTGGCATAGAGAGATGTGTGTGGCTGTTTTCATTGATGAGCAATAGATATGGAGAGAATTAGAGGAGCATCAACAACCTATGCAATAGATAGAGAGAGCGCTCACTTCCGAAGAGTTCAAATTAGTGATGGCATCAAAACGCTAATATTATTGATAGCGGCAGAAATTCTAATAGTAGAATTGAACGGTTATAAAAGCAGGGGCAATCATCTAATACACGCTATTACTTCTGGTAACTCATCCGGTCTCTGTTGCGGAAGGAGGACCATCACAATTTCTTGGTGATGCTCTATTATGAGAATAACAGATGATGACAATTCTATCTGATGCTCTCAATTCCGATTTCTGCTATATCATTTCCCTGACAAACGCTCCATACTTCTCATAGATCCCTCATTCAGTTCATCTATCCTCACTTACAATCGCTTTCTATATGAAAGATGGTGAAATCGAAGTATATATTATGAATCGAACTCTAAAAGTGTAATAGAATTCATTCAATTAGACAAGCTTTTCATTAATAATTACTTGATCTTTTATAAGCTTATTTTTCTTCCAACACTGTTTATGTACACTCTACGCTGAAGATGCACTGTTTATAAGAATTTCTATCGCTAATGTTGAATTACGCTTTTGTTCGACATCAAAGCATTGACGACGATGTGGAGGACTTGGGCATCATATAAAATCTCTGTGCACTATGAATTAATGTTTCGTCAGATCAGGCCAAACTTACATTGCTTCATGAACATGACAATTGTATGCCTTCAAATTAACTTCGCGCACTATTCCTAGAAGTTATCGTAGGTAAAAGTTCCTTTTTTTTTTTTGTAAGTTTTAATAAACATAACTGCAGCTTATATGATTCGGATAAGACTTCAGGGCAATTAATGATGACACATTTTCTCCGGTGGGATGAGTTGATGAATTTATCTCAAGTTCATGATGTTGGAGTTTCGTTATAAATGTTTCATGATTAGTTTTGGACTATCTCAGATAGATATGCAACAAATGTTTGTACAAATGTGTTTGTCTATTGAGTTTGGAAATCCTCATTGCTTATAGGTGTCAGTATTATATTCTCAAGGCATAGCACATGATTAGAATGTATTGCTAAACTTTGATAAAATGAGACTAGGTATAGTTTCACTACAAAGCATGATCCATGATAAAGAAAACATTTGACTAAGCATGATGAATTGGATTACCGAAAGGATTTTCTTTATTAACTGATCTTTTAACCTGGAATTATTTTCTATTACTGGGGTTGCTAACAATCTCTCTGTGTGAGCCATTGAACTTGGTAGTTGAATTGATCCACCAGTCGAGCGTTCCCATCCTCCCCACATCGTATTTAGGTGATAAGGGAATTTGAGGGTTGATTACATGAAGCTTGGCAAGATATCTATCCATCCCACCTACTTGTGTTGCCAACTATAACTAGGATGAGGTCTATTTTTTGCACATTTGATAAATTAAAGGTGTATGAATGTGCCTAGTACTGCATGTCGACAATGGTTTAGATGACTACTACCATAAGCTATGGGAAAATCAAGCCTACCTTCATTTGCAAACTACACTAAAATACAACCTATGGCATAGGTAGATTCATCAACATGCACATGGAGCATCTTGTTCGAGTCATGCACTTATAAATCGAGAGTTGTGACAAGCTTATGACTCAACTCTTTGAACACTTTGTAACACCCTTTAGTCCATTCAAATTTTGTAATCAAAGTAAAGAGCAGTCTTGCTATAATATTGTATATGTGAATAAATCTACAATAATTTCCATAGTGGTCCATGAAAACTTGGACTTCCTTAACATTCCTAGGCTTTGGTAAATTAATTATCGCTTTAATGATGTCTTCATTAAAGAAACTATAAACAACCTTGGCTATTATCATCTCCACGAGATGATCAATGATAGAAAGTGGATAACTATCTCTTATAGCTGTAGGAAAAATCTTTTTTGCAAACTCTTAGTTTTCCATTTTAATTGGGAACAACAATGATGGAGGATGTCTATTTAGTGTGTTCAATTTCATATACGAATCCTACCTCTAAGAGCTTATCTATCTCCTCTTTAATTTAGTCGAATATAAATCATTGCAAGTGTATGACCTCTATTTGATAGGTTTTGTATTAATTTCCATAGGGATTATTTGGGCATAAATTTGTGGGTCACGTTGAGAGAGATGGTGGATAGTTTGTAGAAATGAAGTGGTGTTGCAATTCCCTGCTTCACACTAGCCAAAAGCAAGTATAGGGGTGTAATGTAGACCCTTTGAGCTTCCCATTAATCACAAATAATCACCTAAATGATTTGGAGTATGATCCTCTAATCAATGGATCAAAACACATGAGTGAACATTCAATTATGAGCTAAAACTTACTATTTTGGTCTCTACACATGCCCAATAAAATAAATAGTGCTCTTAACCTGTTAGAAATTGATCTTATTCCTTTTGGGAGTATCTATTTTACTTAGATAGCTACCAGTCACAATTTATTTCACTAAAAATGATCAAGTGTAATCTTAGAAATAAGCTTAGCAAGCTAAGGATGTATCCCCACAATTTCGGGGCTTCAACAATATGCAGACTAGTGAGTAGTTTTGTTAAAATATCTCAAGATTGAGAAAAGCAATGACAATGAAACTTTGTAGCTATGAAATAGATAGTATGCTGAATCTATACCATTTTAAATCACATCAAAGTATCAAGTATGCACTATGAACAAGGTCTGAGAAGCTCACTATTTTGAGATGATCATAACAGAGAAATGAAGTAGAGATGTGATCAATGTATATGTATTAAACCACATAGAGTTACAAGGTCCTTGGCAATGTATAATTGCACAATTTGAGGGTACGGATGGAGCTATAGCATGAGCTCACTAAATGCTAAGAGTCCCTCTCAAATGATCTCCAAATCGGGCCCATACTCACGCGAGATTTTGATCCATTTTTATTGCTTGGAGTTGGAGCCAATTTTTGAATTCAAATTCAAGCTCTTACCATAAAGTGAATTCTAAACTTTAGGACTTTCTTTCTCATCAATCAACTACAAAGTAGTTCAAGATTTGGTTATGCAAGAGAACTACAATTACGACCACCACGTGCTAGAGAGATGACTCTCCTCTCAACCTTATGCATGTATATACAGCTGCTCGAATCAATGAGGACCACAAATGTAACTAGAGTTCACAAGTGCATGTGCAATCTCCACCACTCCTTTCATATCTTCCACTAGAGTATACTAGTGGTTGGAGTGATCTCGACTACTACTTTAGTACCTTCCACTAGAGTCCAGTAGTGGTTGGTGTACTCACCACTCGAGTTAACTATTGGTATTCTAAGGTCTGAAGTGCTAGTGGGCCACAATAACAATAAATAACAGGTTTACAAGATCTTGCAATAGATGAATCTTAACATACACATCTTAAAACTCAAAAATAGATGAGTGAGAGATAGAGAGAAAATAGACAAAATTTCAAGTGTAACCGTAAGCTATGAGGCTCACCTACACTATCTATATTTGAGTGTCAAATTACAATATGTGTATATGATACAAAGTGACAATATCCATATCTAGGCAAAAATCCAAACTAGATACAAGAGATTGTATGAAGAGTGTGTGTGTGTGTGACAATATGGAGAATAAGAACAGTTTAGAATTGTTTTATAGCAAACCCAAATTCTGGTCAACCTAGATCACAAATGAGTGACTTAGCAAGTAAGAACATAAATAGACTTGCTACTCACAGTACATCAACAATGGATGTTGATGGTAAGCAAACATAATCTCCTCGAAATAATCACCAAGATGTAGACCACAACTCCTCCAAGAGTGTATGTGAACACTCCCTCCAAAAGGGCCTCCAAGATCTCCTCCTTGTTTGAGAAGATTGATCACCTCCGAATTCCACTCTTGCTAGAGCTTCAACTCCTTGAGTAGATTGAGTGATGATAGGTAATGAGCCAAGGGCCTCTTTATATAGTATTTTAGAAGTCTTGAAAAGCTAGCTTAATAAAGCAAAAGCTACAACATCGCTAAATATATGATCCTTCTAAAAATAAAGCTACGTAAATCTTTAGCACCGTTGAATATGCTTTTCGGCAAAAGCTTCTTGTTCAATATTGTAGTGGATGGGATTCGAACTTGCGTGGCCAATTTGAAAGTACTCTTTTTTTCCAAGGCACCCACGTGCCATTTGTTGAGAGTGAACATAAAGAATAATCCTTATTGCTAGTTGTGAACATTGTCTCTAACAATCCCCCCTTCAATGTCTCAATGGTACAAGGTTCAATAATCTACAAAACTTCCTGTGATTTTTTCTTGACTTCCTTCCACATAATCTTTTGACTGTGTATGGATCTATATACTTGAGAAACTACAAACTGAGTGTCCTATTATGCTTTACATAGATATATCAAGAAACCAATTGCTTGACTATATAATATAGCATCAAATGGTTCTGAATCTGCTACCGACTGTAATAACACATTAAAATCCATAGGTGTCTGCATAGGTTTGGAATCTTTCATCTCAAGCCTTTCCAATAATTTCTCCATGTTTTTCTATTATGTCATGTAGATACACTTATCTCTAAATATGAACTAAATCTTGGGACTTGTGATAATCATATCACTTTGTACTGCATCTTGAACACTAGTTGGTTCATTCTCAACTGAATTAAGGGCTAAACCATTATGAATCTCAAAATGTTCTGCATAATTCACTTCGTCTCTCCTTGTCTCACTTCTGGTTCTTCCAATATATTCTTGTGTACCACTGTGCTTCCATGTTTGATATAACCACTTTGGCATATTCCTCAAAAGTGGTGGTATATCTTCTGGTTTCTTCAATATCTCTTTCTTTTGGAACTTTGGAACCTACTCCAACTTCATAAGTCGAAACTTCAAGAGGTACTACTAGGTACTGGTGTAGGTAATGAAATTCTCTCTCCACCTATATCTTGTGGGTTTCGAGTAGGTTCATCAGCCCCCTTGTATGGCTGAATGTAAGCATCCAAATTCCTTCTAAAAAATGCATAGTCATCTGCCTTTATGAAATTTGGAATCTCTTCCTTCTTATCATAAATCTGACTTTTTGCTATATATGCATTGTGTGAGAGAAGGATATCACCTGTATCTGGAACATAGATTTTGTATTCTTTGCTTTCAAATGCATAACCAATAAAGACCGTTTTAATGGCTTTTACATCAAGCTTACCACAATCCTTCTTCTCAATGTGAACATAAGCTAGGGAACCAAAAACTTTGAAGTACCTTACATTGGGTTTCTTCCTATAATAAGCTTCACAAGGTGCGATAACCTTCAAAGCTTTTGTGCAAGACCTATTCAGGATGTGATTAGCTGTATGTACTACATCAAACCAAAACTTGGGAGAAAGCCTTTTGGATGACATCATAATTTGCATCATAAGTATCCTATTCTTTCTCTCTCGAATACCATTTCGTTTTGGCATGTAAGCAATGATGAGTTGATAAGAGATACCTTTGCCTTCCATTTCTAAAAATCTAATGGCTTAGCGCGATTGGTGCTGATCCATGAATTTCGAGCCTTCTAAGTCGTTAGATGTGAGCATGATCGGACGTTGCTGTGCGATTGTCGCTGATCCATCTAGAGCCTTCATTTAGGGCCATTGGATATATGCTAGATCTAATGGACCAGATCTACTGGCGGATTTCAAAAAGCTCTTTCATCTATAGCCATCCGATCAAAGGTTGATCGAAGGGTGCTAAATGAAGCACGCATTTTCAAACAGAGATTCATCCTCAGCCATCGGATGAGATGGAAAATCTAATGGTCCACATGGTGTGGCGCATTTTTTCATGTCTCCTAAACAAGAACCACACGATCCTATTATGATCCAATGGCCTATGTTTCAAGTTGCCTTGACTTTTGCAAAATAACACCATTTGTTGGATTTTTTAGATTATCAATGGCTACGATTTATAGTTTCAAAATTCCAAACCACTCTTCTCACAAAACCCATGAATTCATAGTGGTTTTAGAGGATTTGACTAGTAGAAAACAAGGGAAGCCTAGTCCTAGTCTAGTGAATTGGGAATCTAGACTGTGGCCACCACCCTCTTCTCATTGGTCCATCACTAATCACTCCTTAATCTAAAAGGCCCATGCAGGGTTCATTTTTTCCCCTAATGGGAAGCTAAGGAACAAAGACTTGTCATTGATATTGACAAAAAGCTGTGTGATTATAAGACATATCTTCCTTTAGCAGTTCATTGGGGAAAAGGAGGGATGCAAAAACTTTATGAGAATCTTTTTGAATCAAAGAAAGGGTATTCTGCAGTCAAATTAGATTTTGAAACTTAACAATCTAGAGAAGAAATTTTGGCATATGATGACTATTATGAGGAAGAATATGGATTAGAAGAATATGAATACTGATTAGAGGAAAATATTCATTCACAACTATGATATTAAAAAACAAAAATATGATAATAAAAGTGAGAAGGACAAAGCTGTTAATGAAGTCAAGGCTGAATCTACATCAATGGATGAAATTAAGGCCAATGAAGAGTTTAAAAATTCTAATGTCAAGTAGATAGAGTGGGAAGAGAGTTCAACCCTTAATTCTAGAAAACTCACTATTCCACTATATGAACAAAGGGGAGATGAGACCCATATATATTATCTTAATGAAGAAATTGATTATCTTAATGAAGAAATTAATTAACCTAAAGAACTCATTCCATCTCAAACACTTGATAAAGAATATTATTTGAAATTTGACAATGTTTTACATTTTGGTTACTTGACTTCAATTAACGGATTTGATGATCAGAACACAAAGAATGAAAAAGATGATGCATGGAACGAATATTTAAATATTGGTATTGAGAACATTTTTTCTTGCTCAAATCAAGTTGCGGTCAACCAAGTCGATGATTTAAATGTAATACAAGAAACCATTAACTTGTTTTTCTCTCCATTGAATAATGTTGAAATAAATGAAATTGATCAATCTAATGAAATGAATAATAAATACTATGATGAGGTTAATGAGTTTGAATTATATGATTTATCTTCTCCTGTCCATATAAGCATGTTTTAGCAGAAGTAAATGAAGAAAATGAAGAAATAAATGCTTATGAGAGATATAACAATGCACAAGCCTAGGGAAATGAAAGTTTTGTTGTTCCACAAATAGTGGATAAAGAAAATGAAGAAATAAATACTTTTGAGTGATATATCAATGCTCAACCATATGGAAGTTTTTAGAATGAAAATGAAAACTTTGATAGGTATGAATATGGTCCACAAATGGGTAATGACGAGAATGAATGTGTTGAAAATAATGAGATGCCCAGAGAGGTTGTTAATGTTGAAAGCTATTTTGACTATAAAGAAATTTTATCATGGAGCGATACAATCTATGAAAATTCTTTGACTACATGGTTCATATGGTTGTTGTTCATCTTTACATTCTTTCTCTATCATATTTGAAGTTCAAGATGTTCATCCATTGCATTCCCTAGTGTTGAAGTTTTTCTCAAGCTTGTTTAATTATTTCCTTTAAAAGTTTTGATTCTAGATGTTTTATGCATAAAATTGATACTTTCCATTTCATGCTCTTTAATTCAATTGAATAATATGAATTGATTACAAAATTTGTTATGAATCACATCTATGAAGAAAGCTAATTATACTTGAGTTTCTAGATCTCGATGATTTTCTAGCAAAAAAATTGTTGAAAATTATTTGAAGATGATTGAAGTTGATTTGAAGATAATTTGAAGATGATTTGTTGATGATTGAAGTTTATTTGAAGAAGAATTCGAAGATTGAAGCAAAAGCTATTTTCTCAGGTGGTGTTTTTCTATGATAACTATTTCTTGTTTTTTATATTATGCATTGCTGAATGATTAAAATTATAAGATCTAGATTATAGATTTGTCAAATTATGAAGTAAAACTATTTAGAAAACTATTTTTCTAGCATAGGGACATGCTTAGGTGTTCATGTAGCGTATGCACACAAGTAATCCACATGAATTTCCAAAGATTTCATAAGCAAAAATCTTTGAACACATGACATATCACTCTTTCAAAAGTTGCAAGGGTATCCCCCACTCGTTAACAAATTATTCTTTTGTTGCTCTTCAAGCATGATTATGACTTGGATATAGCTTCAAAAGCCATTTAAGAAACTATAAACAACCTTGGCTATTATCATCTCCACGAGATGATCAATGATAGAAAGTGGATAACTATCTCTTATAGCTGTAGGATTAATCTTTTTTGGATTGATGCAAACTCTTAGTTTTCCATTTTACTTGGGAACAACAATGATGGAGGATGTCTATTTAGTGTGTTCAATTTCATATACGAATCCTACCTCTAAGAGCTTATCTATCTCCTCTATAATTTAATCGAATATAAATCATTGCAAGTGTATGACCTCTATTTGGTAGGTTTTGTATTAATTTCCATAGGGATTATTTGGGCATAAATTTGTGGGTCACGTTGAGAGAGATGGTGGATAGTTTGTAGAAATGAAGTGGTGTTGCAATTCCCTGCTTCACACTAGCCAAAAGCAAGTATAGGGGTGTAATGTAGACCCTTTGAGCTTCCCATTAATCACAAATAATCACCTAAATGATTTGGAGTATGATCCTCTAATCAATGGATCAAAACACATGAGTAGAACATTCAATTATGAGCTAAAACTTACTATTTTGGTCTCTACACATGCCCAAAAAAATAAATAGTGCTCTTAACCTGTTAGAAATTGATCTTATTCCTTTTGGGAGTATCTATTTTACTTAGATAGCTACCAGTCACAATTTATTTCACTAAAAATGATCAAGTGTAATCTTAGAAATAAGCTTAGCAAGCTAAGGATGTATCTCCATAATTTCCGGACTTCAAGAGTATGCAGACTAGTGAGTAGTTTTGTGAAAATATCTTAAGATTGAGGAAAGCAATGACAATGAAACTTTGTAGCTATGAAATAGATAGTATGCTGAATCTATACCATTTTAAATCACATCAAAGTATCAAGTATGCACTATGAACAAGGTCTGAGAAGCTCACTAGTTTGAGATGATCATAACAGAGAAATGAAGTAGAGATGTGATCAATGTATATGTATTAAACCACATAGAGTTACAAGGTCCTTGGCAATGTATAATTGCACAATCTGAGGGTACGGATGGAGCTATAGCATGAGCTCACTAAATACTAAGAGTTCCTCTCAAATGATCTCCAAATCGGACCCATACTCACATGAGATTTTGATCCATTTTTATAGCTTGGAGTTGGAGCCAATTTTTGAATTCAAATTCAAGCTCTTACCATAAAGTGAATTCTAAACTTTAGGACTTGCTTTCTCATCAATCAACTACCAAGTAGTTCAAGATTTGGTTTTGCAAGAGAACTACAATTACGACCACCACGTGCTAGAGAGATGACTCTCCTCTCAACCTTATGAATGTATATATAGCTGCTCGAATCAATGAGGACCACAAATGTAACTAGAGTTCACAAGTGCATGTGCAATCTCCACCACTCCTTTCATATCTTCCACTAGAGTATACTAGTGGTTGGAGTGATCTCAACCACTGCTTTAGTACCTTCCACTAGAGTCCACTAGTGGTTGGTGTACTCGCCACTCCAGTTAAGTGTTCGTATTCTAAGGTCTGAATACCATATGTTGGAAGTGGTAGTGGGCCACAATAACAATATATAATAGGTTTACAAGATCTTGCAATAGATGAATCTTAACATACACATGTTAAGACTCAAAAATAGATGAGTGAGAAATAGAGAGAAAATTGAAAAGATTTCAAGTGTAACGGTAAGCTATGAGGCTCACCTACACTATCTATATTTGAGTGTCAAATTACAATATGTGTATATGATACAAAGTGACAATATCCATATCTAGGCAGAAATCGGAACTAGATACAAGAGATTGTATGAAGAGTGTGTGTGTGTGTGATAATATGGAGAATAAGAACAGTTTAGAACTGTTTTATAGCAAACCCAAATTCTGATCAACCTAGATCACAAATGAGTGACTTAGCAAGTAAGAACATAAATAGACTTGCTACTCACAGTAAATCAACAATGGATGTTCATGGTAAGCTGACATAATCTCCTCCAAATAATCAGCAAGATGTAGACCACAACTCCTCCAAGAGTTTATGTGAACACTCCCTCCAAAAGGGCCTCCAAGATCTCCTCCTTGTTTGAGAAGATTGATCACCTCCAAATTCCACTCTTGCTAGAGCTTCAACTCCTTGAGTAGATTGAGTAATGATATGTGATGAGCCAAGGGCCTCTTTATATAGTATTTTAGAAGTCTTGAAAAGCTAGCTTAATAAAGCAAAAGCTACAACATCGCTAAATATACAATCCTTCTAAAAATAAAGCTACGTAAATCTTTAGCACCATTGAATATGCTTTTCGGCAAAAGCTTCTTGTTCGATATTGTAGTGTGAAGAGATGGATAGGTATGTGCTTGAAGATGAAGAGGTGTTGCAAAATCCTTGATCTACACCAGCCAAATGAACTCCAGGAGTATATGGTGGGCTCTTTTAGCTTGCCAATGGATGTATTAGACACCCTATGTACCTTGGAAGATCACTCTCAAAAAGATAGATCAAAACAGATAAGTTGGAGTTAGCTCAGAGGTGAAAACTTGCTATTCTTGGTTCATACACCTGTCCAGTGTTTTACATAATTCTCTGATCACAGGAGCAATTAGCTCAATTCCTCTTGGGGAAGTCTAGGCAACTTAAAGAGCTAACTTTCAAGAGTAATCTCATCAAAAATAATGAACCACACACTGAGAATGAGTTTTAACAAGTGATGACATCATCCCGATTTTCACGGGCTGCTACAGAAATAGACCAGTGAGCAGCAAAATCAACATAACTCAAAATGTAGGAATTCAATGATTATGAAAATTTGTATGGTTATACTAGACCGTAGGCTGAATCTAACAAGCTTTAAATCACTGAATTTGAATACGTAACCACTGAGCAATGGCTCTGACAAGATGAGTGAAAAAGTCGGGTACCTGACAGAGAGGTGAAGATGAACAGACCCTATTGACTTCAAATGAACATAACTTGAGATTGCAACATCCAAATAACATGAAACCTTATGAGCATATAGTAGACTTATAGGGCTAACTTTACCAAGTTAAATCACTGAAAATGATGCACCAAGCTCAGAGAAAACATCTCTGCAAGCTGACTGAGAAAAACTGAGAGTAATGGCAGTGAGTAGTACACTTCACAAGAACATGGAAAGATGAACTCAAATAATCATGAAAATGAAAGTATATTGCTTGTACAATACAATGACTTACTGATACATATGTGTGCCTTGTAATCACACCTTGATATGGCATAAAGCTCAGCTCTTGGAGGTCTTCACATAGGTCTCTCTAACCACGACTAAAACTGCCATCTATTTATAGTTGAGTTTGGGAGGCTAACTTCCCTCAATCACTCTCCAATCAATCAATGATTGATTTGATTCTCTACCTACCACAAATCACGAATTCGTGGCTCCTCTTTCCATTCTTGATCATGTGGACTCAACCACTTAAGATTCTCTTACTTTTACATTAAGTAAACTCTTCAAAAGTTACAAGAGGTAGTTCACAAGTGAACTTTACATAGTCTTCATTTTAAGGCTTTTTCTATGACTTTGTGGGACTCAAGCCAATACTTAGGCTTGTCATAGACTTGCTCCAACAGCTCCCCCTCAAGCCAAGTATGCTTCAAGTCTTCAATCTTCCAAGATTACCTGCAAACCAATCATAGCCTTGAATTTGCAAAGCTTTGTACCATCCAATGCTTTGGTTAGAATATCTGCACATTGTTGATGAGTGGACACATATGATATTTGAATCTCTTTGCTTAGAACCTTCTCTCGTACATAGTGATAATGAACTTCAATATGTTTAGTCCTTGCATGAAAAATAGGATTAGCAGCCAAGTGAATAGAACTCATATTGTCACCCAAAATAGTTGGAGTTCCAAACTCCAATCCAAGATCTTTGAATAATGTCTTCATCCACATAGCTTCTTGTGTAGCTATAGCAAGACCTCTATATTCAGCTTCAGTAGAAGAGAGAGCAACTGTGGGTTGCTTCTTGGATGACCATGAAATAAGCTTTGAACCTGCAAAGGTAAGATAACCTGAAGTGCTCCTTCTATCTTCCTTGGAGCCAGCCCAATCTGCATCAGAAAATGGCTTCAAACCTAAATCAGATACATAAGGATAATAAAGTCCTTCATTTATGGTTCCTTTGAGATACTTGAGAATCCTTTTGGCAGCATCCATATGTGGTTTCCTTGGTGTGTGCATAAATTGGCTTAGCACACTCACACTGTAACATATATCTACTCTTGTCAATGTGGCATAGTTGAGACTACCCACTAGACTTTGATATGATGTGATGTCCTCTATGAGTTCACCTTCATGTGAGCTCAATTTGTGATTGACCTCCATTGGAGTACCTGCAATCTTACAATCTTGCATCTTGAATTTTGCCAACATGTCCTTAATGTACTTTCTTTGAGTGAGAAACAAACCATGATCTTTGTAGACAACTTCCAAACCTAGGAAGTAGGGAAGTGAACCCAAATCACTTATCTTGAACTCTTCTCTCATCTGATCTTTGATCTTCTTCATACCATCTGCATCATTTCCTGTCAATATAATATCATCTACATATACACATAGGTAGATGACCTCGGAATTACTCTTTTTAATAAAGAGTGAAGGATCTGCCTTGCTTGGTTGAAAGCCTTTGTCCTGCAAGAATGAAACAAGCCTGAAATTCCAAGCTCTTGGAGCTTGCTTGAGACCATACAATGCTTTGTTAAGTTTACACACATAATCAGGATAAACTTGATTCTCAAAACCAAGTGGTTGTGCCATATATACCTCTTCTGTTATCCAACCATTCAAAAAATGCATTCTTTACATCTAGTTGAAGTATCTTCCAATTCTTGGAAGAGGCAATACTAAGAAAAACCCTAATAGTAGGCATCTTTGCCACAGGAGAGAAGGTCTCCTCATAATCAATTCCCTGAGTTTGTGCAAAGCCTTTTGCTACAAGCCTTGCCTTATACCTGTTAATGGAACCATCAGAATTCTTCTTGAGTTTATAGACCCATCTTGAGCCTATTACCTTCATGGATGAAGTCTTGGGCACCAAATCCCAAGTTTTGTTTTCCTCAAGTGCTTCAATCTCTTCCTTCATTGCATGCTTCCATTCTGTTTTTGCTTTGGCCTCTTCAAATGATGATGGCTCCTCTTGGTTTATGTCCTCTGCTATGTAGATAGAATGTTTAGTTACTAATGAGGTGTCAAACCCATACCTTTCTGGTTTTTTCTTTTCCCTCATAGATCTTCTTAGGCCATGATGTGATGATTCTGCCTCATGTCCAAGTTCCTGCAATTTTGCTTTACCTTTAGACTTCCATGCTTTGATCTTTTCCATGTGAGATTCTTCATCATCCTCTGAGGTGTCTTGTTCTTCAATCTTTGATTGTTCTCTACCAAGCTTTGGAAAATCTTCTTCAAGATCATATGGTAAATTGATCTTCCTGCATGAATCTTCATACCATGAATTGTTCTCATCAAAAACTACATCTCTGCTTACCAAGAATCCTTTGTTGGTAGGGTTGTATAACCTGTAGCCCTTTTGATTGTTGTCATATCCAATAAATACACACCTTTCTGCCTTTGGATCCATCTTGCCTCTAACCTGTGAAGGAACATGAGCAAAAGCAATACATCCAAAAATTTTACAATGATCTAAGCTTGGTCTTCTTCCATTCCAAGCCTCATATGGAGTCATCCCATCAAGGGATTTTGAAGGCAACCTGTTAATCAAGTAAGTGGCTGTAGATACAGCCTCAGCCCATAAGTAATTAGGTAAATGCTTTTCATTTAACATAGACCTTGCAGCTTCAACAATTGTCCTATTCCTCCTTTCTGCCACTCCATTTTGCTCAGGAGTGTACCTTGTAGTTACCTCTCTTTTGATTCCTCTTTCTTGAAGAAAAGAATCAAAATCATGGGAGAAGTATTCTCCCCCTCCATCTGACCTTAGCCTTTTTAGTGATTTACCTGTTTGATTCTCCACAAGAGCCAAATATCTTTTGAAACATGAAAAAACTTCATCTTTGTGTTTCATAAAGAATAGGATAGTCCATCTGCTGCAATCATCAATAAAGGAAACATAATACCTTGATCCAGATATTAAAGCTTCCTTGCTAGGTCCCCATACATCTGTATGAACCAACTCCAAGAGATCTCCATGCATATAACCTTTCTTCATGAATGGTAACCTGTGAGACTTTCCAAATTGACATGCACTACACTTATAAATCATATGTTGTTTTGATAAATTAGGAATTCCAAGTACACTTTGGTCCCTGCAGATTTGCTTTAATGACCTTTCACCAATATGTGCTAACCTTTTGTGCCATACTTCCAATTCTGTGAGTGTCTGACTACCATAATTAAAGAGAGCAATGTTTCTAGTGTCCTGTAATTCAAATGTGAACAATCTACCTGTCTTTTCACCTTTTGCAATTCTTCTGAATCCTTGACTTGGATCTTCAACAAATGCTCCTGCTTTTGTGAACCTGACTTGCAACCCTTTCTCTACTATCTGCCCAACACTTATCAAATTCTTTGTAATGGTAGGGACATAGAGTACCTTACTGAGTAGGTTGATGTTTCCATCAGGTGCTTTGACATTGCCTATTTTCTCCACAGGATGTTTTGTATCATCTCCTGTTTGTACCTCATGCTTATTCCTTGGATCTTCTAAATCTGATAGGAGTGCCACATTTCCTGCCACATGATTTGAACAACCTGAATCTATGTAGAAAACATGCTCATCAGATTTACCTTGTGGCATAGCCATGTTCATGATCAATAATGAATCCTCTTTGTTTGAGTCTTTTGTGTAGTTATTGTAGTCTCTCCTTCCTTTGTAGCCTCCTTGATAGTTTGAATGATTGTAGTTGTTGTAGTTGCCATGGTAGTTGTTGAACCTTCCTCTTGAGTAGCCATAACTTCCTCTATTGTATCCTCTACCTCTTTGATTCCTGGAATTCCTAAAGCAATTTTCAGTTGTATGATTAGTTAATCCACAAATAGAACATGAGTTGGAGTCTTGGGATCTCCCCCTGCCTTGTCTACCTCCTCTTCCTCTACCTCTGCCATGTCTTCCTCTACCTGCATAGTTAGCTTGATATGTACCTGCTTCATCATCCACTTTCTTTTCCTTTCCTTTGTTATCTTTAGACTTGCTTTTATCCGTGTATAAAGCTGAAGATTGATTACCTTTAGAGCTTTCTCCATTTTTGATAAGCTTTGCCTCTTGAGTAAGTAGTTGTCCAATGAGTGTGTTGAAATCAGGTACATGCATGTCCATGTACAAATCCATAGCTGTGGTGAATGCTTCCCACTTATCATCTGCCTTCAAGCCATTGATGACCTGCCTTACAATTTGCTCTTCATCTATTACCTCTCCAATGCTTCCCAACTGATCCGCTATGTCCTTGAGCTTTGTGACAAAATCAGTCACATTTTGTTTGGGAGCCTTCTTGAGAGTTGTGAACTCCAGCCATAGTTGATGCTTCCTAGCTTTGGTACTTGAAGAAAAGAAAGCTTCAAGTGCATCCCACACTTCCTGAGATGTCTTACAACTTCTAATGTGAGGCAACAAAAAATCTGAGATAGAGTTGAGGAGATAAGACCTTGCAAGTGCATCCTTGGAGCACCATGTGCTCAATCTTTCTTGCTCTTCTTGTGTTGGTTGACTTTTGTTCCTGAAACTTGGCATAACTTCATCTCCAGCCACATAACCATATAAACTTCTACCTTGGAGATAGGCTTCCATTCTTAATGACCAAGCTGAGTAGTTACCTCTGTCTAATTTGTCAATTGATGAAGGAAATCCATCTGCCATGTTGTCCAACCTTGCTCTGATACCACTGTGAAGAGATGGATAGGTATGTGCTTGAAGATGAAGAGGTGTTGCAAAATCCTTGATCTACACCAGCCAAATGAACTCCAGGAGTATATGGTGGGCTCTTTTAGCTTGCCAATGGATGTATTAGACACCCTATGTACCTTGGAAGATCACTCTCAAAAAGATAGATCAAAACAGATAAGTTGGAGTTAGCTTAGAGGTGAAAACTTGCTATTCTTGGTTCATACACCTGTCCAGTGTTTTACATAATTCTCTGATCACAGCAGCAATTAGCTCAATTCCTCTTGGGGAAGTCTAGGCAACTTAAAGAGCTAACTTTCAAGAGTAATCTCATCAAAAATAATGAACCACACACTGAGAATGAGTTTTAACAAGTGATGACATCATCCCGATTTTCACGGGCTGCTAGAGAAATAGACCAGTGAGCAGAAAAATCAACATAACTCAAAATGTAGGCATCCAATGATTATGAAAATTTGTATGGTTATACTAGAGAGTAAGCTGAATCCAACAAGCATTAAATCACTTAATTTGAATAAGTAACCACTGAGCAATGGCTCTGACAAGATGAGTGAAAAAGTCGGGTACCTGACAGAGAGGTGAAGATGAACAGACCTTGTTAACTTCAAATGATTATAACTAAAGATTGCAACATCCAAATGACATGAACATTTATGAGCATGTAGTAGACTTGTAGAGCTAACTTTACCAAGTTAAATCACTGAAAATGATGCACCAAGCTCAGAGAAAACATATCTGCAAGCTGACTGAGAAAAACTGAGAGTAATGGCAGTGAGTAGTACACTTCACAAGAACATGGAAAGATGAACTCAAATAATCATGAAAATGAAAGTATATTGCTTGTACAATACAATGACTTACTGATACATATGTGTGCCTTGTAATCACACCTTGATATGGCATAAAGCTCAGCTCTTGGAGGTCTTCACATAGGTCTCTCTAACCACGACTAAAACTGCCATCTATTTATAGTTGAGTTTGGGAGGCTAACTTCCCTCAATCACTCTCCAATCAATCAATGATTGATTTGATTCTCTACCTACCACAAATCACAAATTCGTGGCTCCTCTTTCCATTCTTGATCATGTGGACTCAACCACTTAAGATTCTCTTACTTTTACATTAAGTAAACTCTTCAAAAGTTACAAGAGGTAGTTCACAAGTGAACTTTACATAGTCTTCATTTTAAGGCTTTTTCTATGACTTTGTGGGACTCAAGCCAATACTTAGGCTTGTCATAGACTTGCTCCAACATGTAGTAGATGGGATTCGAACTTGCGTGGCTAGTTTGAAAGTATTCTCTTTTATCCAAGGCACCCATGTGCCATTTGTTGAGGGAGAACATAAAGAACAATTCTTATTGCTAGTTGTGAACATTGTCTCCAACAATCCCCCCTTCAATGTCACAATGGTACAAGGTTCAATAATCTACCATACTTCCTATGATTTTTTCTTGACTTCCTTCCACAGAATCTTTTGACTGTGTATGAAGCTATATACTTGAGAAACTACAAACTGAGTGTCCTATTGTGTTTTACATAGATATATCAAGAAACCAATTGCTTAACTATATAATATAGCATCAAATGGTTCTGAATCTGCTACCGACTGTAATAACACATTAAAATCCATAGGTGTCTGCATAGGTTTGGAATCTTTCATCTCAAACCTTTCCAATAATTTCTCCTTGTTTTTCTATTGTGTCATGTTTTTCTATTGTGTCATGTTTTCCTCTGAATATGAACTCAATCTTGGGACTTGTGATAATCATATCACTTTGTACTACATCTTGAACACTAGTTGGTTCATTCTCAACTGAAGTAAGGGCTAAAACATTATGAATCTCAAAATGTTTTGCATAATTCACTTTGTGTCTCCTTGTCTGACTTCTGGTTCTTCCAATATATTCCTGTGTACCACTGTCCTTCCATGTTTGATATAACCACTTTGGCATATTCCTCAAAAGTGGTGGTATATCTGTATATCTTCTGGTTCTTCAATATCTCTTTCTTCTAGAACTTTGGAACCTACTCCAACTTCATAAGTCGAAACTTCAAGAGGTACTACTAGGTAGTGGTGTAGGTAATGAAATTCTCTCTCCACCTATATCTTGTAGTTTTCGAGTAGGTTCATCAGCCCCCTTGTATGGCTGAATGTAAGCATCCAAATTCCTTCTAAAAAATGCATAGTCATCTGCCTTTATGAAATCTGGAATCTCTTCCTTCTTATCATAAATCTGACTTTTTGCTATATATGCATTGTGTTAGAGAAGGATATCACCTGTATCTGAAACATAGATTTTGTATTCTTTGCTTTCAAATGCATAACCAATAAAGACCACTTTAATGGCTTTTACATCAAGCCTACCACAATCCTTCTTCTCAATGTGAACATAAGCTAGGGAGCCAAAAACTTTGAAGTACCTTACATTGGGTTTCTTCCTATAATAAGCTTCATAAGGTGTGATAACCTTGAAAGCTTTTGTGCAAGACCTATTCAGAATGTGATTATCTGTATGTACTACATCAAACCAAAACTTGGGAGAAAGCCTTTTGGATGACATCATACTTTGCATCATAAGTATCCTATTCTTTCTCTCTGGAATACCATTTTGTTTTGGCATGTAAGCAATGATGAGTTGATAAGAGATACCTTTGTCTTCAAGAAAAGACTTAAAGTCTTTAGACATGTACTCTCCTTCTCTATCACTTCTCAAAACCTGGATCTTTGACTGACTTTCATTTTCAACCATAGCTAAGAACTTCTTGAAAGTAGGAAAAACCTCTGACTTCACTTAATGACTTTAAATCCATGAATATCTTGAGAAATCATCAATTAACATAACAAAGTACTTGTAGCCTTGAATAGAATCTATATTCATCTGACCATTCACATCTGAATGCATGATCTACAATCCATGTTTCTTGAAAAGTATTTTGTGAAGCTTTCCTTCCAGACATCCTTCACATGAATCTGCATCATCCGGTAAAGCAAAAGTAGGCAAACTCTCCACCATACCTTGATCTTTGATATGCTTTAGAGCTGTGTAACTGATATGAACAAATCTAGCATGCCATAACTTCATGTTCTCCTTAGGTGTAGTAGACCTAGCAACATTAACATGACTTATTTTGGATAATACAAACATGCCACTTTTCTTTTCACCTTGAAGTAGACAATGCTCCTCATCAGCTGAGAGGATCTGACATGAATCTTTCTAAAAAACAATAGTATAAGCATTTGACAAGAAAGTAGAGATAGTGAGCAAATTCTTCTTTATTTTTGGAACATAAAGAACATTGGAAATTGTGAAATTTCCAGCTCTGGACTTAAGGTTCACTTCTCCAACACCAAAAACATCCAAATCATGGCCATGTGCAATGGTCACTCTTCTATCTGAAGAGTTAGAAAGGGAAGAAAATACCTTTCTACAACCTGTCATATGCTTAGTAGCTCTAGAATAAAAAATCTAAGGATTATCTGAGATTGCATTTAACATTGCCTGATAAAAAACTATCTCTTCAATAGTAGCACATGCATCTGAATCTACATTTGAAGATTTAGGTTTGGGATCATCTTTAACAAAAATCCTTGCTCTGCATTCTGTTATGAAATGACGTGGATTCTTACAGTAATGGCATACTCCTTTCTTTGAATTAGATGTAGTTGAAGATTTTTCTTTGGGTGTAGAGGAAGCATTAGGAAAAGGACTAGAAGACTTTGGATTAAAAGACTTACTTTCCTTCTTGGATTTCTGAATCTTCTGCTCCTTCTTTGTCTCCTTCTTCTTCTTTCCCTTTGATGATGATAACATCACGTCATCATTCTCTTCCATACCCTTTTGTTGATCTTCATCTTGAAGTAATAAGAGCTGTAGCTCTTCAAATGAAATTTCTCTATCTCTTGTAGAGAGAGATAAAGAAGTAACAAAAACACGGTATGTAGATGGAAGTGAGTTTAGAAGTGTGTTTACCATCTCTTCATCTGCAATGTTGACTCCAATATTCAGTAATTGATCTCATAAATCTTTAAGCTTCAAAATATGTGATTGAACTGATTCATCAACTTTTATCCTTCTGTTTGCTAGTTGTCTCCTTAAATGAGCTTTGCTAGCACGGTTTCTGCTTTGATAGAGATTCTCTAGCTCCAACCAAGCCTGACGAGAAATTCTACAAGACCTCATCTAGGGTATAATATGCCTCTTGACTCCCATAGCAATATATGAAGGTGCTAGTGCATCCCTTGAATCCCATCTAGATTGCTCTTCTCTAGGAAGTAATCCGGTAGTAGTATGGACTCCTGATGATGAAAGAGTTTCTTCTTCTTCACTAAACTCCTGTTGAGCAGAAATACGAATAGTGGGTCTTCTAGAAGATGAAGAAACATCTTCTCCGACTTGTCTTGGACTTGAATAAGTGCCATTGACCATATTCCATAAGTCCTTTGATACTAACAAATTCATCATCATAAAACTCCACATTGGATAAGTAGACATTCCCTCAAGCTTGTCTTCATTCTCAAGTCTATAGTCACTCATCTTGTTAAGGGTGTATGTCAACTAGGCTCTGATACCAAATGTTGCTATTCTAAGGTCTGAATACCATATGTTGGAAGTGGTAGCGGGCCACAGTAACAATAAATCACAAGTTTACATGATCTTCCAATAGACAAACCTTAACATACACACCTTAAGATTAAAAAATAGATGAGTGAGAGATAGAGAGAAAATAGACAAGATTTCAAGTGTAACGATAATCTATGAGGCTCACTATACTATCTATATTTGAATGTCAAATAACAATATGTGTATATGATACAAACTGATAATATCTGTATCTAGGTAGAAATCGGAACTAGATACAAGGGATTGTGTGCCTAAGAGGTATGAAGAGTGTATGTGTGATAATATGGAGAATAAGAACAATTTAGAATTGTTTTATAGCAAACCCAAATTCTGATCAACCTAGATAAAAAACGAGTGACTCAGCAAGTAAGAATAGAAATCGACTTGCTAGTCATAGTAATCAAAAATGGATGTTGATGGTAAGCTGAGAAAATCTCCTCCAAATAATCACCAAGATGTAGACCACAACTCCTCCAAGAGTGTATGTGAATACTTCCTCCAAAAGGACCTCCAAGATCTCCTCCTTGTTTGAGAAGATTGATCACCTCCAAGTTCCACTCTTGCTAGAGCTTCAACTCCTTGAGTAGATTGAATGATAATACATAATAATCCAAGGGCCTCTTTATATAGTATTTTAGAAGTCTTGAAAAGCTAGCTTAATAAATCAAGAGCTACAACATCGCTAAATATACAATCCTTATAAAAATAAAGCTACATAAATCTTTAGCACCATTGAATATGCTTTTTCGCAAAAGATTGTTGTTTTATATTGTAGTAGACGGGATTCGATCTCGAGTGGCCTATTTGAAAGTACTCGCTTTTATCCAAGGCACCCACATGTCATTTGTTGAGGAAGAACATAAAGAACAATTATTATTGCTACTTGTGAACATTCTCTCCAACATTAAGTTCATTGGACTCAAGTTAACTTACGTTAACTTGAGTGAGAAGGCTCTCTAAGCTAAGTGGATTACTTGTTTAAGAGAGCACATGAACTTATGATTAAGTCTAGTCTCGAGATCTCTGGCCATAGATGTGAATCACCAAACGGTATCCGATTTCAGATTTGTATAAACTGGTTGGATCCTTAGATCATAGACTTACTTTATTACATTCTTCCTCCCCTTGGAAAATATTTTCGACCTAAAAAATAAAGCTATATAGAATAACATTAGGCAACCCCCGAGCCTCATGTTCTAAAACTGGAAGAACATAGTCATGTTCTAAAACTAGAAGAACATGTCTCATCTCTGTGGTGGGATCCCTGCCCAAATGATTCAAATCACTGTGTGGCTTTGCACTTTGATAAACTGGTCAAAGTACAAACTAGTGAATGAATTATAAGGGTGGATCTAAAAATATCCCTAGCCACTCATTGTTTCTTGATGTGCGATCTAGGCACAAACATATGAAATGGATGGATTCCAATTATTACTCCATTTCTAGGCATAATTGGTGCATGGACTTAATAACTAAGGTAGGATTTTTATCCCTATCAAGACTTTGAGAACTCTTGATTCATTTGAATTTTATTTGGAAAACTTGAAGTTTGGTGGATCCAAATATCTAACTTTGATGTTTGTACAATGGTTTACTTCCATCCAATAATTTCCTGATTTTTTCATCTGATTAGAGGATTACTTTGTCCTAATGGGCTTGCAATTCCTATGTAAACTATAGGAGAAAGTGTTCCATTTACTTTGAATCAACCTAACTATATCTTGACGAAGTCAAATAAAAAAATAAAAATCTTCCAACTTAGGATACTTTTCTCAAAGACTTTAGCTAAACGTTCTTGGGAATTGTCAATCTTATGAGAAATTCCTAACTTCACTGTTCTAGAGTGTGTTGAACTCCATGTCACGAGGTTTATGCTAGTAACTGGAAGCAAACCCAAATAAATAAGACAATCTTGGACTTGACATCTTTTGAAGATGGAATAATTTCTTGTACGAAACATCTATCTAGGATGTTTAATTTAGTTATCTAGTTCCAATCGGCTAACCCTGGACTTTCACAAAAGGAATCAGATACATTATCTGAGTCAATTCCAAAAGATTTGGAAAGCGAAAGGAAATAACAAAAACTCTGTATAAGTAATTCAAACTTCTAAGATATAATCTTGTTATGAGTCAAATACTTAATGACCCAATACTTTAACTTTGCAAAGATCTATTTCAACAAGGTATTGAAGCATTTTTACTATCTTTAAGAGAAATAAACTAGATTCTCAAAAAGATTCATGGAGAAAATCTAAACATCATCCAGCCATAAGAGACTAGTGTGGTATCCAACATCAGTGTGTTGACCCAATGAAATTCTATTGATAAGTTTTTACTCAAACAATGCTTCACTTGAGACTAAATTCATGCCTATATTCAATCTTTTATGACTGCTACTAGGAATGCAATTCTTCATGAGCATTGCTTTGAGTTAAAGGATTGAATTTACCAAGTTACACTAGGAACTTATAGCTTGACTTAATCAGTCTATTCCTTAGTTGAAAGGATCTTTTCAATGTCAAAGCCCTTCTTTAGAGATTTATCAAATATTTTTTATTGATAACACTTAAGCTTGAAGTGGTCAAAATAAGAACAAGTCTTTTGTCCTTTTTGAAAAAGAAGATTTTAGAAGTTACCAACTTCATATCTTCTTGATCTTGAAGTATCTTGAGATAATACTTTTATCCTCCTTGAATTCAAATTTCTCCTTTGAATTCTTAAATTCCATTGAGGATTATATCTAAATTCAATATTTATTCTAAGAGTATAAGATAATTATCATCCCATGGTCCGATGTCCCACCATCTTTCCTACATCAATCTAAGTATAAAATCTTGTGTCCCATACCATCCTATTTTACATTCATATTAATGTATGGGTAATAGTTATCCTAATGTCTAAACATCTCTTTATAGAATGCTGTCTTGCTTCAATTCTTTACAAAAATTTTGAAGTTTCAAGCATTCCCTCTAACTAGATTTTCTAGCTTTTGATCCCTTCAGATGATCGTTTCATGATCTTGTGCTTTCCTTTGGGAACTTAAAAACCTTTTGATAGAATATCCATCCTTCTTATCTAGGGGTTTCAAAAGAAAACCAATTATCATTCCAAGTTCATGAATTTCTCAAATTCAAGTCTAATTGGTTATGCGGGACCAATTTGTGGTGATAAGATAGTTTAATACTTGTCTTTAAATTCCTTTCTAACAAAAGCTTTTAAGTAGCTACCCGAGGGAATTTATAAGAATCTCTCTATTATTTAAGTGCTAAGCATCCGCTCATGCTTTTGGATTTCACCTTTAAGAAATCCCATTAAGGATAGGTAAACTTTCTGTTATACCTTCCATAGACTTAATTACTATTATCACGGTTGTAGACTACATACTTGGAACTTTACTCTATTCAAACTTGGAACAACTTACTCTTTTCATATTTTTCCATTGAATAAATGGATCTTGAGTGAAAATTTCATAAAAGAAATTTGATTGCCAATACTTGGGTAAATTTCACTGTAGTTCCAATCGTATTTTCTTGGACAAACCTTGCCAAGTTTCATCAAAACTTGTTGATCATATGATAAAATAAAGACTTAGTCTTTATTGTTTAAGATCTCTCAAACTTTTCTAAGATTTTTGGCTTACCTGCCAGGATTTTCGAGATCTTGTCCCTACTCAAGTCCAAGCATGTACTAATATCTTTCAACTTCTAAAACTTAGAATCTTTGATACACTTCTAGGTGATATCAACCATTGGACTTTAAGTACCACTTTTGGGGGTTTGGGCTTCTAGGGAAATACTTGCTATCTAATGAGTTTGAAGAATTTCATTCTCACTACTTGGGAGAATGTTATTCTTCAAGGAATTGAGATTCATTCTATGGAATCAAATAACCTGAGCAAATGATTCATCTTAGAATCTTTTGCAATTCTAAAAGGATAGTTGAAAGAAATTCTTAGACTTTCAAACAATATTAAGAAAGTTTACTGATTCAATTGTGTTCATTTCTTGAGTATCAAACTAGAGAATAAATATCACCTTTAGGATATGGCTTCCCATTCCACTATGAAACTTTGACTTGAACTTTCATTTATATGATATTGATTTCTATTCTTGAGTTTGATACAAGATTCATTATTATTGGTTAATCTTTAGATGTTACTAGAGTACTTTAAACATATTTTGACAATCAAAACTATAGTTAAAGTCCAAGCATCTTTTGATGATTGATCCAATAAGAACACATAACTTTGAACTTTGCAGCTTATTTAGGAAAGTTTATGGATTGGAGATCCATTGCTTCAAACTTTGTATTCCTAAATGAAAAGTTAACCATTTGATTCAAATCTTTAGGAAATTATCTCATTTCCTAAAGATTGTTTACTTTGGTTTCCTCTTGAAGCTTCAATTAGCTTAAATGAAATCAAAATTTAACACTCTAATCCTTCTAAAAGGAATAGTTCTTCTTAAAGTTTTCCAAGTTTGCTTAGTAAGTTTCATTGTTGGGAGAGATGCAATACCTATCATCCACGTATTGAACATTGAAGTTCAATTGCTGCTAAGCTTTAAGCACTTCTTTGATTTTCATCACTCCATGGGATGAATTCAAAGTAAAAACTTAAAATACTCTATGGTTTTACAAATTTGGAACATCTCAACTATCTTTTGAACTTTAAATATTCAATTGATTTAAGTTCTAATTGAATTTATTTGATTTCTATCACGTTTTGGGATAGAGTCAAATAAAAGCAATCCAAACCATCCTATTTTCAAGTAGTTTCCAATGAGCAAGAAAATCGAATACTTGACTTTCAAATGGCCTAATTTTCGTAAACAAGACTCCTAATTTGTGATACCTAAATATCACCTTTGGAAAAAACAAACTAGCTACTTGAGTTACATGGCAGCCAGGAGCCTTGCAACTACCTAGTTTGCTATTTTTCCAACTCGAGTTAGAAAAAGGAGCTAACGAAAGTATAAGTGTTCAATTACTTAACAAATAATCATGCATTTGCAAATGCATATAAGTGCATGCGCGTGTTGGCATTCTCCTTTCATGCACCAAACTTAATCAAGTGATTCTTGAGCTTGAAAATGCATGTTCCCAATTATCCATCCAGAAACATTCTACTTGCGAGCTTCTTGGATATAACTGTTCATGTGCATAAACTTGAGCATTAACTATCTTTTCAAGCAAGAATAAAACATGTTTTGTGCATGAAAACATTGTTTGAAAAGGAGAAATGCACCAATATTATTTCATAGATGCATGCCTATGAGTGATAAGTGTCTCCATACTTCGATACTCTCCTATTTTGCTTTCATTAAATTACATACTATGCTTTAAAAATTGAAGATTCCTTCCCTACTTCAATGATAATAGCAATGCATTCTATATGAAAGCATAGAGCAAAGCAAATATTGAGATGGAAACATCAACTTGGAAAAAACTTATCTTGCAATTAAGCTACGTCCTTCCATTGATCCTCAGGAAGAGCCATTCTCTATCCTTTGGTCCATGAGAAAAATTACATACTCCTCTTTGAAGACCATTTCTTCCAAATGTCGATGAGCATGGCTTTAATTCTTTGGATCTCAAATGAGATGGATATGCGGGCATGCTTATTCTGAAGAGGCTCAGACTTTGAGAATAGGAGTTAGAATGTAAGCCTTATGTCATGTTAAAATGATGATGAGTGTATGGCCAATTGTGGCACTATTGACCCCTATGCATGGAGTTTGGGATCCCTGATGAGTCATTGGGGCTGAGTCATGGGCGGGCTATTTGAATCACCTCCCCCCTTCGGTGAGTAGTCATATGGTGACTACTGGCAGTTGCATACCATGGTAATAATCTAGGGAATACATAAGTACAAGGCTTTGTATCTGTTGACAGGATGCGGGAAGAAGCAAGTATGGACACACATGAAGATCTAGCACTGAGGCAACTTATTTTTTTCAAAACCCCCACATCATTCTAAAGTGATTCTCATCACTACGAACCCTTGTAAATATCATTTCACCTTTTTGTAGCTCCATTTTGTACAAGCCGAGGAGTCCTCGAGCTTGGGGAGCCTTAGATGTAGTTGCCTGTCAATTTTCATAATTTTTAGATCTCGTTTGGGCCCTCAAATAAGCCCCGGAACCTAATTTTTAACTAGGCCGGACACTAGGTCTGAACAGGGCCAAAGCTAGTCAAGAACTATAAATAGAGCTAGAGAGCTCATTTTGGGAGGGAGCTTCTTGTAGTTTGAGCTTGTATGAGAACTTTCTGGCAATAGAAGTGATTCCATTGTCTTACTCTCTTTGTTCTTATCGTGTGTGCGCGTGTGTGTGTATGTGTGTGCATGCTTGTGTGCTTCTCACTCACGCACTTGTGCTTCCACTTGCTCGTGGTCTTCATACCACCCTCATGTCTTCCCGGATTGACATTAAAGGAGGTGCTACTCATCACTGAGCTACACCAAATTTTGGCGCCGTTGCCGGGGATCGAGCCCTAGACACTGCATCAGAGGGAATCTTCGTGGTCACTGAGCAGGGCAGACATGCCTACACTTGGAAGGGTGAATTAGTTTTTCCCCAACCAAGGTCTACTATGTCCTTTGGTCATCAAGGAGCTGGGACCTCCCACGCTCATGGCGCTCAAAGAGATAGAGGTAGAGACAAACCTGAGGTAAGTTTTGCCAACGCCCTGGGAAGAGAAAGAACGGGAACAGAAAGGAATAGAGTAGAAACTGAGAGACATAGAACCCCTTGGAATCACCGGGACATTGATGAATTTCCTTTGCCAAGGCCGAGAGAACACACTAGGACCCTGCGTCCAACCCAACTTTTGAAGTCCATGAAGAATTACTTCGATGGCACGGGAGACCCGTATGACCATGTGGCAGAATTTCGACAAGTGTTGAAAGCTGAACAAGTGGAGGACCTATTCACGCAATATAATGCTTTCGGTCTAACCCTTAGGAACACTGCTCTTACGTGGTTCCAACCACTGAATGAGCGGCATTTCAGAAACATAGACCAACTCTTAGAGGCATTTATTGTTGAGTTTTCTAAGAGTGGAATCAGGCATAACACCTCCTCACTAATTCATAGCTTCAAACAAACACCTCAAGAGACGGTCAGACTAGCTGGAAGAAGATTTAGACAGTACCTGGAGAGATGCCCTACGCCAGAGTTACCCACACCAGCCAAACAAGTGGCCTTGTTCCTAGATGGATTGTTGAGCACTAAGCTCAGGTCATATGTGTACCTGAAGGACCCTAGAACGATAGAGGAGTGCGTGCGCATGTGCATAGACATTGAGGACAATCTAGGTGAGGAGTTAGAACTATCAAAAATCTATAGGGATTCTGATAACTCTAGTAAACAGACATCTGGTCAATCCACATCCATCGAGGAACTTGCAGAGAAGGTAGCCCAAAAACTAGGTGTCTCTAGTAAGCAAATTCCGAGATTTGCCCCAGTTAAGCGGTGTTACAATTGTGGCGGCGAGCATATGGCAAGTGTATGCCCCATTATGGCCCAACCTCAGGCGAACCTTAGTGGCCAGTACTGCACCTTAGAGCGCAGGTACACCAATCACACGGCACAAGACTGCCCATATAACAAACAAACTGTTAGGCAAAATTATCCTCAGCCATATCCACAACAGGGTAGATACCAGAATCAGTACCCATCTCCACAATACAACAGACCACAACAAACCTATCAGCCACCTTATCAAGGGCAGCAGAGACCTCAACCAGTCCTAGTGCAGCAACCCCCTACTCCAACCAATGTGATCCCAGTGAAGTATGCATCTACTGAAGAAAATCTGAATAGAGCCATAGTCCCAGTCACCCCATTGCTATCAGACAGTGATCCCAGTGACCATAGTTTTGACTCCGCACATATTGATAGCCCACAAGCTTACTACATGCAGTCACCCGAGCATAACGAGTCATACTACTATGAGGACCCAAGTGAAAATAATGGGGAACTGGAGTATTCTAATATCATGTACACAAACCCCAACTCTAGACCTCAACCTAGGCAGGTACGACCCCCATTTCCTAGAGGACCATGCTTCAGATGTCAGGGAGATCACCTTATACGTGATTGCCCACTGCCTGCCCCTACACAGCCTCAACCAGTAACCATTCAGGGCTTCTGTCAAGATTGCGGGAAAGAGCATCTCCTACGAGATTGCCCGAAGAACCCTAATAACATGCCTAAAATCACTCCTATCAATGTCGTTGGGTTAGTGGTAGACTCCATAGGAAGCGTGACTTCCACTGCACCTGTGCAGGTGATCACAAGAGCCCAGGCACTTCAACAACACAAAGGTGCAGGGCCCGAACAGAGCCCCGAGGTGAGTGAAACAGAGAGCATAACCAAAAAGAGGACTAGAGCCTGGAAGGAGAGTCGTGAAAGAATGAAGAGACAATGGGCAAAAAAGATAAATGAACTTGAAGAAAGCGTGAGAGAAACCAAGGCAAAAATCATAGAAATCACATCTCATCCGCACTCCCACACACTTCCTCCACTACCATCCCCATCACCCTCCAATTCTCCACCCTCTAATACACCCCTCGTAACCCACCCACCACCCCGAGTAGGATCAGTATTAGCTGACCCCACTCCTGAAGGCTTGGACATGATGTTTAAAGCCTACCAGGCTCGACTTCAAGAAGGGCCAACAGCTGCAAACCTAGACAGGAGTTACCCTAGAGCCGACTTAGAGATTGAACGGATGAAGATGTGCATGAAAATGGTAGAACAAGCTCAAGCTATACTTGAGACCAGCCAAAAGTTCAATCAGACGAACGCTGTCAAGCCGGGTTTGCATTTCCAAGGCTTACTAGAAAGATTAGAGCAGTTGGTAAACAAATCACAAGTTTCTTTACCTCCACAGGCTCAACCAGTTGTTGAAAGAGGAAGCTCACCACAAATGGTAGCTTATGTTCCTAATTCCACGGATGCTGGAGTACCTCCTTCAATACAACAGTACTCTCCAGAGTTCTTGCGGGAAATACAAGAAGAGAAATGGGCCAAGGAGAAGGGTGATTCCCCTCCGATTCCTGAGATTGATGATCTTTGTGATCAATTTCCCCAAGACATTCCCTCTATCTATGGGGATCAAGCAGAGCAACAAGAGGATGAGAGATTAGATTTTGAATCTAATTCTTTACAAGAGTTGCCTCATTTCACAGGCCCATGGGAATCTGAATCTCTCCAGATCAGAGCGCCCACTATATTGGTAAGAAATGAAGACTCAGTGATTCCCAAAAACACTGATGTCGTGAAAAACACTAAGGTTCAATGTCACCTCACTGTAGAGGAGCTGCTCAAGGCAAAACCGGAGCTCTGGAATCATGTGAAGGATCAGGTTCCAGAACTTGAATCCAATTTACCAAAAGTAGGCTCTAAGCAGGAAGTTCCCGAGATACCTCTCGACAAGATAGGAGACATGAGCGAAGGTGAAGAAGGGAACACTTATCTTCCGATCACCTATCAAGGTTACACAACCAAAGCAATTGTGGATTTGGGTGCGGGAGTTGCTATCGCAACTACCTCCTTGTGGAAACGATGGGGCAAACCCACCTTAAGACCAACGAGAATGAAACTTCAAATGGCAGATGGTCATTTTGAAAGACCTCTCGGATTGCTTGAAGGGATAACTCTAACCACTTGTGGTGTGGAGTTTGAACATACGTTTGCTATATGTGACTTTGAGAAGAATGATGTTTACGAGATGATCCTAGGAAGACCTTTCCTACGACAATTGCAAATAGTACAGGATTGGGGAACCAACTCCTTGTACTTACAGCACTTAGGGGTCACCACCAAGGTCAATCTGAAGGATCACACCTTTAGAGATGTACCACCCCTACAGTGGAACCCTATCCACAAAGCGAAAGAAGATTCTATCTCCGTGCATTCTGGAAGTTCACCTGAACCATCCTGGTTGCATGAAGATACTCACTTGTGGATGTGCAAGGTCGCGGAGGAAGAGGAAAAGCGCCGAAAAGCGAGAGAAGAAGGAGCTCCTCCAGGAGATAGACCAATAAAAGACCCAGCCTATACACCGATGATATTTCCAGATGAGGAATTTGAGCCTCATGGTTGGGCAGAAATCTTAGCTACCATGGACATTGCAGTCAATGAAGAACAATGGACACCTCATTGTGATGAGGAGGGTTATGACATTTCAGTGTTCATGTGTCAGCCCTTGTTGGAAGAGTGTGATCCTAGTGAGTCCATGGAAGAGGAAGAGAGTGACGATGATCTAGAATCCATTGTGATGGATACTTACTTTGACTCAGAGGAACACTACTTAGAAGACATAGGGGTGTTAACCCAAAAAGAAGAAGAACCCCTTGCGAGTATTAAAACGATAAATTCAAAGGAAGGAAGTGAAGGAAGTCAAAAGAAAAAGAAAAGGAAAGCAGTAAGACAAGAAGAGGAAGGACCATTGTTTGAAGTACCAGAAAATTTCAAAAAATATGAAGTGGAAGACCGGAAAATTTTGGTACGAATGCCTAAGAGAGAGGCCATTATAGGAGAAGCATATGACAATAAAGAAAAGACCAAAAAAATTGTAGTGACCATTGAAGGGAACGAAGAGCGATGTACGTACATAGGAGACGACCTAAGTGCAGAAGAAGAAGCAGAACTTGTAGCTCTATTAAGAGAATATAGGGATGTGTTCGCATGGCATTATAGAGACTTGAAAGGAGTAGATCCAGAGATCTGCTCTCATACGATTCCGATGACCGCGGATGCTAAGCCCACCAAACAAAAACCCTACACGTATAATGACAATTATGCGGCCAAAATAAAAGAGGAAATTGACAGGCTGATTGAAGCCGGATTCATCTATGAGATTGAGCACACTGAATGGGTGTCCCCTATTGTAGTGGTGCCCAAGAAGAATGGGAAATTGCGAGTGTGCATTAACCTTAAAAAAGTTAATGCCGCTACGATTAGAGATAGTTATCCACTGCCCATCACCGAACATCTTTTGGAGCGTGTTGCAGGCAAGGAGGTTTACAGCTTCCTTGATGGATTTTCAGGTTACAACCAAGTAGCCATTGCCCCCGAAGATCAACACAAAACGGCCTTTGCCACTGAATGGGGAATCTTTGCATTCCGTGTGATGCCATTTGGGCTCACCAATGCACCTGCAACATTCCAAAGACTCATGTGTCATGTCTTCAAAGAGTTCTTGCGAAAGAGCTTAGAAGTATATGTGGATGATTTATGCGCTCATTCCCAAGAAAGGAGTTACCACATCCCTGAGCTTAGGCAAATCTTCAACAAGTGTAGAGATTATCGAGTGTGTCTGAATCCAGAGAAGTGTGTGTTTATGGTACGCCAAGGTAAGATCTTAGGTCACATTGTTTCGAAGAATGGAATATCAACAGACGAAGACAAGGTGAGAGCAATAGCAGAGTTGGCCAGACCAAGAAATGTGAAAGAGGTACAAGCCTTTATGGGCCATTGTGGATATTACCGTAGATTTATCCACATGTATGCCATCATAGCTAAACCTCTTTATGGGCTGTTAACGAATTTTGAATGGAATGAGGAATGCGAGACTTCCTTCAACGAGCTGAAGAGACGTTTGTGCACAGCACCAATATTGACTACTCCGGATTGGAGCAAACCCTTTCATGTCCATGTGGATGCCTCCAATCATGCAATAGGATGTGTGCTAGCACAACCCACAGGTGAAGGAAATCTAGATTTGCCGATAGCCTATGCTAGTAGGCAATTAAATGCTGCTGAACGAAATTACACCACAACGGAGAGAGAAGGCTTAGGCATGATATATGCTGTGAAAAAGTTTAGACACTATCTATTGGCCAATAAGTTCAAGTTTTTCACTGATCACCAAGCGCTACTATATTTGGTCAATAAACCTTGCAATACAGGTCGCTTAGTAAGATGGTTCCTCTTACTAATGGAATACGACTTTGAAGTTGTTGTCAGGAAAGGTAGAACCCATCTTAGGGCAGACCATCTTTCTCGCATCACTTCAGGAGAGCCACCGCAAGGAGTGCCTGACGAATTGCCCGATGCTTATCTGTTCAATTTAGAAGTTGTTCCTAAATGGGCAAATAAGTTGGTACCAGTCCTAACCTTCGGGCCTGCAAATAAAAATGTTAAGACAAGCAAAGAGGAAATTGTAAAATCGCTAAAGTATCAAATATTAGCCGGAAGCATGTACAAGCAAGATAACGAGGGCATATTAGCTTGTTGTGTCGAGGATGATGAACATGCTAGTTGGCTGCAACAAGCCCATGAGGGACCGCTAGGGAATCACTACTCTAAACAACGAACCTTGCAGAATCTAAAACGCTTAGGTGTGTATTGGCCTAGCATGGACAAAGAAGTACAAGAGTGGATCCAGAACTGTCCAGAGTGCCAGGAGAGACCCCCAGTGGAGCATGCCACTCTTTATCACATGTCATTAATCCCAGATTGGAGTGCTCCACTGGTAGAGTTCATGAGAACAGGAACATTAACCAATCAGGCTAGTCTTGCAAGAAAACGGAGCATGGAGCAAGAGGCTCAAGACTATGCTTTAGTAGGAGACAACCTGTATCGAAGAGGCAAGGATGGGTACCTAAGACTGTGCGTACATGAATCAGACTACTTGAAAGTCTTAGAAACGGCACATAGCGGTGCTGCAGGTGGGCACTTTGGGCCTGACAGAGTGATTAAGACTATTCTATTCTCAGGACTGTGGTGGCCCACTCTTCATATGGATGCACATACTTATGTGAAGAGTTGCGACACATGCCAACGTGCCCAATATCCGACAAGAAAGGATGAAATGCCCTTGAGGCCGATGATGGGAGGACGTGCATTTTCAAAGTGGGGTATAGACTTTGTAGGTCCCATCAACCCCCCAGCTAGGAACTCCCATGCAGAATACATTATTGTAGCCACAGATTACCTTACAAAGTGGGTGGAAGTAAAAGCCACGGCAAAGAATGATGCTCAAACGACGGCTAAGTTCTTATTCGAAAATGTGTTCACTAGATATGGGTTACCAATCGAGTTGGTTAGTGATAGAGGTACACACTTCTTGAATGAGGTCATTGAAAATCTCCTTCAAGAATTCATGGTGATACATAAGAAATCTGCACCCTATCACCCACAGGCTAACGGACAAGCCGAGAGCACGAATAAGATCCTGTGTAACGTATTGACGAAACTGGTCAATAATAAACGCTCTGATTGGGACAAACAACTTCACCATGCTGTTTGGGCATACCGAGTTGCTTACAAAACGGTACTCAATGCCACCCCATTTCAGATGGTCTTCGGACAAAATGCGGTGCTACCCTTAGATTTCCTAATTCCAGCTTTAAGAGTAGCACAAGAGCATGAGTGGAATGGACACGAGTTGTCCTCGAGGATCTTTGATCTAGAGCGCTTAGGTGAGACGAGGCTACGAGCAGCAGCAGGTATCTATGCTGCAAAGAAACGGCAAAAGGCATACTTTGATGCCCATGTGAAGGATAAGGGCTTGAAAGCAGGAGATCTAGTGTTAGTCTACACATTGAAACAACACGCAAGAAAGCTAGAGAAGAGAGGCTACGGACCTATGATCATTAATAGGATCTCCACGAGTGGAGCAGTACAACTAGCCACTTTAGAGGGGGATGTCCTCCCAAACTATATTAGCGGATGCAGAGTCAAGCTGTATCAGGAACCCCTCACGGAGGAGATGCGAAGCCGACTCAATATTGCTAAGCAACGTAAAGAGGAGGAAAAACGAATTCGAGAGGAAGCACAGGCAGAGGCCTTAGAACGTATCAAACGAATGAAGTTGAGAAGACAAGGAAGGGACTAGCCTATGACTGACACTCAAGAGTCTCCAGGCTACCACATGGCCATGTGTGAGGCTTCAGGTGGGCGCACCCATAAGATAGTAGACCGACGACCTTTTGTGACCCTAGAAATAGGACAAAAGGACAGCACAACAAGCGTAAGGGCTTTAATTGATTCAGGAGCAGCCACAAGTGCAGTTCGGTTTTCTTACTGCCAGCAGCTGCAGTTGGAGGTAAAACCCATGGAAGCATATCTGATAGGATTAGGAGGTGTTGAAACCCCTTGTATGGGAGAGGTGGATCTTCCCCTCTACATACAAGAGGTCCGCATGCCAGTAAAAGTGCTAGTGTGTGAAGACGAGGATCTGACCGAACCGCTTATATTGGGCCAAGACTGGATCTATGATCACGCAGTCAACCTGAACCTAAGAAGTGGACTTCTTCAGGCTTGGGTAGGCCAAAGTCGCCTCACGATTGAATTAGAAAATCAAGCACTCAAACCAATAGAACAGGCAACAACTCCTGGTCCCTCCAGGAATCCATATGAAGATAACCACGATGTGCTTGTCCAAACTTCTATGATGCAGAGGAATGTCAACCTTACTGAAGGTTCAGGAGCCAAGAAGGAGTTCCTAATTGATCCACAGAAGATTCTAAACGAACGGACCGAACATCACTCTATACGAGGGAGACCGCTGATCAAGAGGAAGGAGCGCCAACCTGCGCATCATGGAGCATCTCGTGGCGTGAAGCAGATCTGGATACGCAAGGATGGGAGACCTACAGCTCCAATTGCAGATTCTCAAGGAGACAAGAAACGAGCCTCACAATCAAGGATCAAAGCTAAGAAGCCCCCTAGGATCACCCCTAGGCACACCATCTCTATTTGGGTCCCTAAGCGGTCAATGAAGGCCATCCCTAATGCTAGACAGATATGGGTGCCCAAGGCTAGCTTACAAGCCCAAATTACTTCAACTATAGACACAAGGATGAAGCAGCTCTCACAAGCACTCTTGGCCAACAACTCAGGAAGTGACAAGATACCTACACCTCTCATGGTCCACACTCCCATCAACCCCAGGAATGTCTGGAAATGGGTACCCACAAGGTCCCAATCACATCACACACTCAGACCAAAGTCTTCACCTGTCCTTAGCTCTAAAAGCTACGACTCCTGTATCAAAGTGTGGAGAGTTAAACTGTGTACTAAACCCCCTGACCATCTTCTGTAAATCCGTCCACACTAACACAGAAGCATTTCGAGTCCATTGCATAACCAAAGTACGCATCTAGGATGACACTGACCTTTAATCACCACTCACACATATCATACACACCTCACCACTAACTACTGACCTCCTGGATTGTCATGTTAGTATTGTGAAGGGAACACCATTACATCTTGTTTCCTATGCAACACTAATGTGCCTTTCGTCTTCCAGCAGATAAGCGACCTACTCTCATGGCAACCGCGGCAGGCACAAGCTCTCAGGCAGGATCTGGTGCCCCCATCAACTGGGATGCCATGCCAGTGGAAGCTCCACCAACGGCTAGACCTGAAGAATTCTTGAATGTGCGAAGAATCCCGATTCCAGATCCTCCCAGTGGGCTAACTGAACGAGTAAAAGGGCACTCCCATTGGTTCAATGAAATGCCAGGGGATTTGGGAGACGCGGACCACATCTGGGAGTCCAAGATGGAGTGTGGAGGGGTTTGGTGGACCTTCCAATTCTTTTCAAGAGAATTTGAGGCCTTACAAAATGCAGCTCCCCTTCAAGAGATCTGGCGAAAGGCAGGACTGCAAACTTACTTCAGTGCAGCTCTACCAAAACCTGACTTCCTCAGGTGTTACTACTTGATTGCTACGATGAAACCTACCGGGGATAAAGATCATTCAGGCACATTCTGGGTGCCCTCCTTATCTAATCTGGAGGAGATGAGGAAGTTTGAACTAAATGTAACATTAATCAGGGAAGCCCTTCAAATGTATGGCACCCATGTGCCTTCAGATCGCGACCCCCTGATACCAGAATCGATGAAAAGCAATAGAGTCAAGAAGCTCAAAGACATGTGCGCCCTCACCCCCAACATCGCCATACCCCTGCGGATGTGCCTCCAGCACTTCGCATTTCCAGCTCAAGACCGTTTTACTCAGCCTCACAAGAAGATATGGTACGGACTGTACTTAGCAGAGACCGGCAGCTTGCCCATTAAGATGCCAGTATGGATCTTAGATCAGGTATATGAGGCAGGCAAGCGGGGGGTGAGGAAACCCACCCTACATGGTTGCTGTGCGTTGACTAGAATCATCTACAGATGTCTGGCGTATGACGTGCCAGTTGCTCGAGCCCTAAAGTATGCACATCTGGAGTTGTTTAAAGGGCGAAAGTCAGGGAGTCAGCCTGCAAAAAGAATGCGTGGGTCCCTTTCACAAGTCCTGATCCCTCCAGCAACCACTACCGAAGTCTCCACTAGAGAGGAAGCCCCGGTGGCACCAATCACAATTCATCTCCAGGAGTCTCAACCAAGAGAGGTGGTACAGCCCACTCCCTCTGCCCCTCCGCTACCTACCGATGCAGAATTTGCAGCGATGGCCACTTTCACCGAAGACCCAAATTTTGATTTTGAAACATTCCTGCAGACGGCTCATCTATCAGATAGTGAAGATTGCCCTGACAATGTCGATCCGGGGACATCTACCCAAAGAGAACATGCACGAGGCGAGACAAGCAGCGTACAGGAGCTAGGAGTGACGCAACCCCCTCAAGGACTAAACACACAAACTCAGGAGCAGGCACCAAGGAATAACCCAGAAGAGAGTGAAGACGAAGCCCCAGCATATACGGCACAGCTCCAACGATTATACCAAACAATCAAGCAGGTACAAAGACGCCATAAAATGTCAGAAGAAGCAAATAGGGCCCTGGTAAACCAGATGTTACAGTCAGAGCATATCGACCCCCAGTTTGTAGAATCACTGAATCTATTGGCGGACACCTGTGGCATCAGTGAAGCATTGAGAACCATGGTCTGTCAAGAGAATCCTGCTTATGATCAAAGAAGAATTGATACACGGCCGCGACAAGGAAAGATGATTCAGATGGAAGTATCTACCGTGTTAGCTACGTCCACATCAGAAGATGTGCACATGATTAGCCCTAGGCACAATGATGAACCGGAGGAAGTTACGCATGCCCCATCTCCCCCATCATCTCCTATCCCACCATCAGAGCCTCTCTCCACATGTCTTTCTACACAACCATTCCCCGCCTATAGTGAGACCATTGTACACACCCCCATTTCCACTCTCCTTCCTTCACCCTCGTCCACCTCTGTCACTCAAGTTTTTGAACCTCAATTAGGTCACCCTTTCTTCCCCCATGCCGTTGGACAACCATCTGTCACTAGTCAGACTCTTTCCTTCCCTTTACCCTCCACCCCTCCATTTCCTCCCCCCCAAACTCTACCTACCCCGTCCCTTGTAACTGCCTCGAGCACCACACTAACCACCCAACCCTCCTTCTGGACCTACCTTGTAAACATTCTTCAACAGGTCGAGGAACATAAGAAAAAGTCCCATCCCCAAATTCACTCCCCCACATTCACGGCCACCACTATCACACCACCCACCGTCCCGGTGTTCACATTTCACGAATCACACTCACTCATGTCCGATCCCATGGACATCTCACCATCCGCTGGATCACCCACCACCACTGTTCTCACAACACCATCACAGGTTATTACACTCACAGCACCACTTCCACACACGGTAGGCACAACATCCACTTTTCCCATTCCCACTTCCCAACCCCCTGCATCTTCCACCTCATTTAGTCTTGCACTCGACACGATGCTTGAAGCTGCCACTCAGCTTAAGCAAGAATATACATTACTGGAAGAAAATAACAAAGGGCTTTGCACCCTCACAGCAACACTCCAAGAGCGTGTCACTGCTTTGGAGTTCATTCATACGGAGTCACAAAGCAAGATATTCGCCCTCGAACAGGTAAATGCGCAACTCAAAGCGGAACATATGGAAGAGAGCAAAGCCATGGAGGAACAGCTGCGCGATCATATGGGCCGCAATGCACGGCTTCAACGAAACATGGCTTTGCTACGACGACATCTGGCGGCAGCGCAAGAAGAGAATAGACGGCTTCAACAACAAAACCAAGAGAACCTCGAGGCGGCCATGGAGAACACCACGGGGGCTCCCATAGACCCGGTCAAATTTCAAGCGGTTCCCTCAGAAAGCATACAACAAATATTGGAAACGTATGCCAATCTATTAGAAGCACATGATCAGCTTGCCGACCAGCTAAAGGACGTACAGAGACCCCAAGAGTCTACACCACACCGACAAGAACATAAAGAAATGACAGACGCTGCTACTTCAACCGAACCTGAACATTCAACGCCCAATGACGTGCTGGAGCTACAGCAGCAGATCGCAGAATTAAAGCTGAAGTTGATGCAGTACGAACGACCCCCTTCCCCCCCAGAGCAACCGTCGGAAGAAGAAGCAGTTACCATCCCAGTGGAGGAAGCATTCGATGACAACTACGAGCCTCAACCACTTCCAGGTGGACGCGTAACAGAAGAAGGTCAAGATACCTATGAGGAACCCCCATCGGCATGGATGAAACAAGTAGAGGAGATGGGGAAAACTCATCAGGAGAGGATATCCACTCAGATGCTGGCAATGAAGGCCGTTGAGGACACCATCCTTCACTCAGAATACTTCAGGCACCTCGCTCCTAGACGCCTGATCACTAGCTCAGAACTGCAATACAAACCCTATTTTGTATTGTTGGCTGACTACAATGCAGAAATCAAACGAGTCACCAACAAGTGCCCAACATTTGCCACACAGTTCGAACCAGAAGACATACCAGAAGCGGCACGAAAGGGGGCCATATTCCAACCAACGTGGAGGCAAAAGTTACTCGAAACTTATCCAGAAATGCTTCGAACATGGGATCATGCCCCCATGCATTTGAAGTACAATCCGTGTTTTGGGCCAGTGCAAAGACGTAGATCATGGAAAGCTTTTGCCATCAAGGTTCAGAATAACGCAAACTGTAAAGAATGGCTCAATTACCCTGCTATCGCCCCCCCAACCGGTACTCCTACAGTGTCATACATGATTGCAACCATCAGACATTGGATACCACGCCTCCACCCGATGCCAGATGTCGCTGCCCAGATGATGCTCAAGATCCTCGACATGATGCAGGTCGTACTCAAAACTTTTCGCAATGTATGCCATATTCAACCTCCTATTCCAGGGTTTATCAATGGTAATTACGACCTGCTATATGATATGAGCACAACCCCGAGCATACGAGTGGCTTACGCATGGCATGCACGCATAAGATATCTCCCTGCCTGCTACAAGCAAACATTTGACGATATGTTCACCACGGGGTTTTGGGAAGCACATTCAGAGGTATTTGCGCCACGGCCTACGCATCTACTCCATCTCTTTGCATGAGAACAAACGATGCATTCTGAGCTTTACACGATGCCACAACCTGACATGCCTGGTACAGTGGATTGGGAGGCTTTGCAACGAGATCTAATCAGAGGTTTAAAAATCAAAGAACAAGAATTGGCAACCGACCTCCTGCAACAATACATTGATCAAACGGCGGAAAAGAGGTCTGTCAGAGGCGACAGACCCTAGGGGGGGGAGAGTGTTGACAGGATGCGGGAAGAAGCAAGTATGGACACACATGAAGATCTAGCACTGAGGCAACTTATTTTTTTCAAAACCCCCACATCATTCTAAAGTGATTCTCATCACTACGAACCCTTGTAAATATCATTTCACCTTTTTGTAGCTCCATTTTGTACAAGCCGAGGAGTCCTCGAGCTTGGGGAGCCTTAGATGTAGTTGCCTGTCAATTTTCATAATTTTTAGATCTCGTTTGGGCCCTCAAATAAGCCCCGGAACCTAATTTTTAACTAGGCCGGACACTAGGTCTGAACAGGGCCAAAGCTAGTCAAGAACTATAAATAGAGCTAGAGAGCTCATTTTGGGGGGGAGCTTCTTGTAGTTTGAGCTTGTATGAGAACTTTCTGGCAATAGAAGTGATTCCATTGTCTTACTCTCTTTGTTCTTATCATGTGTGCGCGTGTGTGTGTATGTGTGTGCATGCTTGTGTGCTTCTCACTCACGCACTTGTGCTTCCACTTGCTCGTGGTCTTCATACCACCCTCATGTCTTCCCGGATTGACATTAAAGGAGGTGCTACTCATCACTGAGCTACAGTATCCAATCATCATCCTAAACCTATTCATCTTAGTCCCATCCAAGGATTTTGTTAACATATCTGCACATTGCAAATTGGTTGATACAAAGGATAATTAGATGTCCTTACTAAGTAGCTTGTCTCTCGCATAATGATAGTGCACTTCAATGTGCTTAGTCCTCACATGATACAGAGGATTATCAGCCAAATGAAGTGAGCTAGTGTTATCTCCAAAGATCATTGGAGTATAAGAATGTAATCCCAAATCTATATAAAGAAACTTAAGCCATATAGCCTCTGGTGTTGCATTTTCTAAGCCTCTATATTTTGCTTCATGTGATGACAATGCCACAATTGGTTGTTTCTTCAATGAACATGAAATTAGCTTTGAGCCTGCAAAAGATAAGTAGCCAGAAGTGCTCCTCCTATCATCTTTTGAGCCAACCCAATTTGCATCAGAGTATAGTTTGATATCCAAATCTACTGTAAATGGATACTTTAAGATCCTCTTGGCAGCTTCCATGTGAGGCTTTCTTGGTGTATGCATAAATTGAGTTAATATACTTACTCCATAGCATTTGTCCACTCTTGTTAGGGTTGCATAATTGAGACTCCCAATAAGTCTTTGATAACCTATAATATCTTGAAGTAGTTCTCCCTCATGAGAACTAAGTTTGTGTTCCATGGGTGTACTTGCAACTTTAGTGTTCTCCATCTTGAATTTAACCAACATATCATGAATGTACTTCCTTTGAGTAATAAAGACACCAGAATGTGAATATACAAGTTCTAATCCAAGAAAGTATTTTAACAAACCAAGGTCACCGATTTTAAACTCTTCCATAATCTAAGCTTTTATTTGCTTCATGCCATTTGCATCATTCCCTGTAATGATAATGTCATCCACATAAACACATAGATAAATAACTTTTGAGTTAGTCTTCTTAATGAACAAAGAAGAATATGCTTTGCTAAGAACAAAACATTGATCCTGCAAATATGTGACAAGCCTATGATTCCAAGCTCTAGGAGCTTGCTTTAAACCATAAAGTGCTTTCCTTAAGTTGCATACATATTTTGGTTTGTCCTTGTCTTCATATCCTGGTGGTTGAGCCATGTAGACTTCTTCAAAGATCCATCCATTAAGGAATGCATTTTTAACATCTAACTGATAGAAGTTTCAATTCTTTGAAGAAGCAATACTTATTAAAACCCCGATTGTTGGCATCTTAGCCACAGGTGAAAAATTCTCCTCATAATCCACTCCATGGGTTTGAGCAAACCTCTTTGCTACTAGCCTTGCTTTATACATGTTTATTGAACCATTTGAATTCTTCTTTACTTTTTAAATCCACCTGGATCCTATTACCTTCATGCTTGGTTTCTTCAAGACCAAATCCCAAGTATTGTTCTCTTGAAGTGCTTCAATTTCCTCCTCCATAGCTTCTCTTCATTCTTCCTTATGATTTGCTTCTTCAAATGAAGAAGGCTCCTCTAACATAGAATCTTTAGTCATGTATATAGAATGATTGGTGACTAGTGATGTGTCATAGCCATAGCTTATGGGTTTCTTACTCGCCCTTTGAGATCTTCTAAGTGCTTGATTGGATGACTCTGGAATGTCTTCCAATTGTTTGAACTTTTTCTTACCCTTGGCCTTCCAAGCCTTGAAGTCAATCTATTCTTCATCTTTTGAGTTGACATCTTCTGATATTTGTGGTTCTTCTTGAGTCAGAGTTGGACATTCATTTTCCAAGTCATAGGGTAGCTTTATTTTCCTGCAATCATCTTCAAACTAGGAATTATTTTCATCAAACACCACATCCCTAATAACTATGAATCCTTTGTTAGTGGGATTGTACAACCTATATCCTTTATGATTTTGGTCATAGCCAATGAATATTCACCTTTCAACTTTTGGATCAAGCTTTCCTCTAATATGTGAGGGTATATGTGCATAAGCAGTGCATCCAAAGATTTTACAATGGTCTAGGGAAGGTCTCTTGCCATTCCATGCCGCATAAGGTGTCATTCCATCCAAGGACTTGGATGAAAGCCTATTAATTAAGTATGTGGCTATAGCCTCTACCCATAAGTAATTTGGATTTTTTTTTTTTCATTCAACATTGGAGTCTTGCAGCCTCTACTATTAGTCTATTCCTTTTCTCTGCCACTCCATTCTGTTCAGGAGTGTACCTTGTTGTAAGCTCTCTCTTTATGCCTCTGTCCTTTAAGTAGGAGTCAAATTCATGCGAGAAATACTCACCATCTCCATCAGATCTAATCCTCTTCAAGCTTCTACCTGTTTGGTTCTCAACCAATACCAAATACTTCTTGAAATAAGTGAAGACTTCATCTTTATGCTTCATAAAGTAAATAATTTTCCATCTACTATAGTAATCTATGAATGAAACATAATACCTTGATCCTGATATTGATGGCTCTCTACTAGGATGCCGCACATCTGTGTATAAGCTTCAAGTAGTCTTCATACATGTATTCTTTCCTATTGAATTGTTGCCTGCGTGATTTGCCAAATTGACATGCTCCACATTTCTAAATCATGTGTTGCCTGGGCACATTTGGAATGCCAAGCACACTTTGATCCCTACATGTTTGCTTTAGTTTCCTTTGACCTATATGACCTAGTCTCTTATGCCATATCTCTAGTTCAGATGGCGTTTGATCTTTGTAATTGAAGAGAGAAATATTTTTGGTATTTTTAGCTTCAAATGTAAAGAGTTTACCAGATTTCTCACCTTTTGCAATCCTCTTGAAATCTTGTTGAGGATCCTCCACATATGTTCCATGCCTTGTGAATCTAACCTGCAAGCCCTTCTCATCAATCTGCCCAACAGTGATTAGGTTTTTTGTTATGGTCGGCACATATAATACCTTACTTAAAAAATTCATGTTACCATCAGATGCTTTAACATTTCCAATCTTCTTAATAGAATGCCTAGTGTCATCACCTATGTGGACTTCATGCTTCCCTTTACGTTCTTCAAGATCTGATAACAATGCTAGATTTCTAGCCACATGATTGGAACAACTAGAATCAATATAGAATAGATGCTCATCATCTTTACCTTGCTTGGAGGTCATTTCCATGATCAATAGAGAGTCCTCTTGGTCTTCTGTATAGTTGTTGTAGTCTCTTCTACCTCTGAAGCCTCCTTGATAGTTGTTGTTGTAGCCTTGGTTGTAGTTATGATGGTAATTGCTTCCTACATTATTGAACCTACCTTTGGATTGTCCATAGCCTCCTCTGTGGAAGCCTCTTCCTCTCTGATTCTTTGTGTTCTTGAAGCACTCATCTATGGTATGATTGGTTAAGCCACACATGTTGCAAGGTAAAGAATTGTATGATCTCCCCCTTGCCTTGCTTTCCTCCTCTGCCACTACCTCTAGTACCTCTTCCTCTACCTGTGAAGTTCACTTGAGAGGTAGTTGCCTCTTCTTCATTCCTTTTACCTTTGGCTTTATCCTTACTCTTATTTCTATCTGTGTAAAGGGAAGAAGATTGATTACCTCAAGAGTTATCTCCATTCTTGTTGAGCTTTGTTTCATGTGTGAAGAGTTGCACCATCAATGTGTTGAGTTCAGGTATTTACATGTCCATATATAGGTCCATTGCTGTAATGAAGGACTCCCATTTGTCATAAACCTTGATGCCATCTATGATCTACCTTACTATCTGATCCTCTTCTATTTCTTTGCCAATGATCCCAAGTTGTTCAACTACATCTTTCATCTTGGTCACATAGTCAACTACACTTTGCTTTGGTTGCTTCTTCAAGGTTTTGAATTCCATCCAAAGCTGGTTCTTCCTAGCCCTTGTATTTGATGAGAAGTATAAAGAAAGTACTTCCCAAGTCTCTTGGGAGGTTTTGCGATTCCTAATATGAGGTAATAGGAAATCAGATATTGAGTTAATTATATAAGACCTAGCTAGAGCATCCTTTCACACCATGTAGCTAGTCCTTCTTGCTCCTCTTTTGTAGGTTTGTATTGTGGCATTTTCCTCTCTCTCTCTCTCTTCCCCACGACCCCCTCCAACCCAACCACCCCCATGGCCCCCACCATCACCTCGACCCCCTCCAACTCCACCAGCCCTCCTCTTTTCCCCCACCACCCCCGCGGCCCCCACCATCACCATGACCCCCTCCAACCCAACCGTCCCCTCCTCTTTTCCCCCACCACCCCCGCAGCCCCCACCATCACCACGACCCCCTCCAACTCCACCAGCCCTCCTCTTTTCCACCACCACCCCTGCGGCCCCCACCATCACCACGACCCCCTCCAACCCCACCGTCCCCTCCTCTTTTCTGCCACCACCCCCACGGCCCCAACCATCACCATGACCCCCTCCAACTCCACCAGCCCTCCTCTTTTCCCCCACCACACCCCGGCCCCCACCATCACCACAACCCCACACAACTCCACACCCCTCCACAACCCTCCACAAACCCCACAAACCCCACGAACTTCACAAACCCCTCAAACTCCACACCCCTCCTCAGCCCTCCACAAACCCACACAACTCCACACCCCTCCACACCCCTCCACAAACTCCACAAACCCCACACAACTCCACACCCCTCCACAACCCTCCACAAACCCCATAAACCCCATAAACCCCACAAAACTCCACACCCCTCCACAACCCTCCACAAACTCCACAAACCCCACACAACTCCACACGCCTCCACAACCCTCCACAAACCTCACAAACCCCATGAACCCCACAAACCCCTCAAACTCCACACCCCTCCACAACCCCCCACAAACCCCACGAACCCCACAAACCCCACACAACTCCATGCCCCTCCACAGCCCTCCACAAACTCCACAAACCCCACACATCTCCACACCCCTCCACAACCCCCCACAAACCCAACAAACCCCACACAATTCCACACCCCTCCACAACCCTCCAGAAACCCCACAAACCCCACAAACCCCACACAACTCCACATCCCTCCACAGCCCTCCATAAACCCCACACAACTCCACACCCCTCCACAAACTCCACAAACCCCACACAACTCCACAACCCTCCACAGCCCTCGACAAACTCCACAAACCCCACACAACTCCACACCCCTCCACAAACTCCACAAACCCCACACAACTCCACACCCCTCCACAACCCTCCACAAACCCCACAAACCCCACGAACCCCACACAACTCCACACCCCTCCACAACCCTCCGCAAACTCCACAAACCCCACACAACTCCACACGCCTCCACAACCGTCCACAAACCCCACAAACCCCATGAACCCCACAAACCCCTCAAACTCCACACCCCTCCACAACCCCCCACAAACCCCACACAACTCGACACCCCTCCATAGCCCTCCACAAACTCCAAAAACCCCACACAACTCCACACCCCTCCACAGCCCTCCATAAACTCCACAAACCCCACACAACTCCACACCCCTCCACAACCCCCCACAAACCCCACACAACTCCACACCCCTCCACAACCCTCCACAAACCCCACAAACCCCACGAACCCCACAAACCCCTCAAACTCCACACCCCTCCACAACACTCCACAAACCCCACAAACCCCACGAACCCCACAAACCCCACACAACTCCACACCCCTCCACAGCCCTCCACAAACTCCACAAACCCCACACAACTCCACACCCCTCCACAGCCCTCCACAAACTCCACAAACCCCACACAACTCCACACCCCTCCACAACCCTCCACAAACTCCACAAACCCCACACAACTCCACACCCACTACAACCCCCCACAAACCCCACACAACTCCACACCCCTCCACAACCCCCCACAAACCCCACAAACCCCACGAACCCCACAAACCCCTCAAACTCCACACCCCTCCACAACCCCCCATTAACCCCACAAACCCCACACAACTCCACACCCCTCCACAGCCCTCCACAAACTCCACAAACCCTACACAACTCCATACCCCTCCATAGCCCTCCACAAACTCCACAAACCCCACACAACTCCACACCCCTCCATCCACAATCGTCCACAAACCCCACAAACCACATGAACCCCACAAACCCCACACAACTCCACACCCCTCCACAACCCTCCACAAACTCCACAAACCCCACACAACTCCACACCCCTCCACAACCCTCCAAAAACCCCACAAACCCACGAACCCCACAAACCCCTCAAACTCCACACCCCTCCACAACCCCCACAAATCCCACAAACCCCACAAACCCCACACAACTCCACACCCCTCCACAAACTCCACAAACCCCACACAACTCCACACCCCTCCACAAACTCCACAAACCCCACACAACTCCACACCCCTCCACAACCCTCCACAAACCCCACACAACTCCACACCCCTCCACAGCCCTCCACAAACTCCACAAACCCCACACAACTCCACACCCCTCCACAGCCCTCCACAAACTCCACAAACCCCACACAACTCCACACCCCTCCACAACCCTCCGCAAACCCCATGAACCCCACAAACCCCACACAACTCCACACCGCTCCACAACCCTCCACAAACTCCACAAAGCCCACACAACTCCACACCCCTCCACAACCCTCCACAAACCCCACAAACCCGAGGAACCCCACAAACCCCTCAAACTCCACACCCCTCCACAACCCCCCACAAACCCCACAAACCCCACACAACTCCACACCCCTCCACAGCCCTCCACAAACTCCACAAACCCCACGCAACTCCACACCCCTCCACAGCCCTTCACAAACTCCACAAACCCCACACAACTCCACACCCCTCCACAACAAGTGGACGTGAGGAATCGACAAGGCCCTCTTGCCCTATTGGAGCCTATAAAAGCAATGGATTTGTGTTCAATTGGGATATACACATATACATAGGTACGTACAGGGGTCCTTTCTTGGCACTCTGTGGCTACAAGCCTACTGTAGGAAGTCACTCTATGGTGAGGATACAGAGCATGGGCTTCCCAGTGAGGGCTAATAGCACTATAGTGTGAAGAGAGTGGCTTGGCTTTGTCATTCAGTGTGAGTCATTGGTATTTCGTGCTCTTCCCCTTAGAGCAAGTCTTCATACTTTGTATTGATCAGTGCTAGTCTACATCTAGTTGTGTCCATTGTACGGATTGGATGAATCCCTTGTATTGATGTTGTTTAGTTCTGGAGTGGCATGTTAGCCCAGAGCATAAACTTTTGAGCATCTCTTTTTCCTATGTTGTAATCATCTGATTCGAACTAAGGAGTGGTTGGTTTTCCATTATTGTCATTTTGTCATTAATATTATCCCTAAGTATTCACAACTCTATGCAATCATTGATATATGCCTGCTCACAGAAGTGTTAAAGGGTATATTTCCCTAAGGAGAACCTCCCTTGAGTAGGTGAAGTACTGGAGTGCTTGCTGCATGCTCCTATTAAAAATAGATACCCCAGTACCTCCTCTATAATTTGGCACGCCCGGTGGGACCCTTGCATTTCTGTGAGAGGCCTTGAGGATAGTAAATAGTCCTCTTTTTCTGTATTTTTGCCCTATTGCATTTGCAAGTAGGTACATGACCCATATGCAAGCAGATAAAGAGCCTCTTCGTATATGAAGGAGCCTTAACAAGACAGCTATATCTTCGACTAGTGAACCTACCTCCCCTCTACCCTCTTTGAATTTATCTTTTGATTTTGGAGCGATGCACTGTAAAAGGAGAAGCATAGGGGAACATTAGACTTCTCCTCAGATGTGTCAGAAGAAACACCAGTGCAAATAGAGGATCTCTCTCATTTACTCTCGAGACTCAATATCAAGTTTCCTACCTTCAAGGGACAATCTTATGAGGATGCTAATGATCATGTGAGGAGGTTCATCTCCTTATGTTGAGGACAAGGTCCGCAGAACAGAGAGGATGCAATGTTGGTACTCTTCCCATCCACATTGGAAGGCCTTGCTGACAAATGGTACAGTCAATATGCAGATGGCCATTTTGCTACATGGGAGGCTTTGAAGATGGCATTCTCATAGACATTTCGGCCTAGTGACTCCTCGGAAAGAGCTCTAGACCAGCTCGAGAATCTAAGGCTAAGATCAGGTGAATCCTTTCATGAACTTCACACTAGAACAAAAGCACTTGTTGCACGTCTGCCACATGCTCCGGGTGACTTCTTGGTTAAAAAATGGATAGAAAAAGCTCTGCCCAGGTCATCTCAGCAGAAGCTACGTGAGTCTCTTAGATTGGATGCAACCCTCAATGATTTTGTTGCAGCAGCATCACGCATTGAAGAAGCTAGGCAACATTTTGAAGGGGATACACAATCGAATTATGCTGCAGAACTAGACCCTATTGGGCAACTGAGGAAGGAACTGGAGGCATTGAGAATGCAACAAAATCAACAAGAAGAGAAGGTCTTGCCACCACTGTGTCGCACTGATGATGAAGTAGCCCAACCTCGCCGTGAGTTACAAGATTTGCGGACCACTCAAGATATAAGAAGGCAGATTTGGTGTACAATATGTAACAACAATGGACATTCCAATGCTAATTGCCCTAACAAGGTAAGCTGTAAATTTTGTGGAAAGGATGGTCATGAAGCTAGAGACTGTTACTACCTCAAGGGTACACAGCAACGAAGTAACCCTCAAGCTTTGGATTCATATTATGCTAGTACTTCAAATGCACCTAATAGAGAGGAAAATCGTACGACAAAGCCTAGATATAATAGACCATTGATGTGTTATCGCTGTGGTGAGTATGGCCATATGCAAAATAGGTGTTCCCTTCCAGAAGATGCACCTCCTTGTCAACATTGTCCAGAGGCCAAGGATCACTATACCAAAGAGTGCCCAAGAAGCCGTCCTACTCCAATCCACATGATTGCAGACTCTCCACAAGAAGAAGATATGACAACTCAGTCTTATGCTATTTCATCCTCTGCAATATCCATGATGACTAGAGCCAGACAAGCAGCAACAATCCATAGAGAGGAACAACAAGGATTCCAAGATAAAGAGGAGGAAAAGAAGTCTGGGTGGAAGGGCCAAGAAGAAATTGAAGGAGCTTATGAAAGGATGGCTACTTCTCTAAGGGACCAACCAACAACTCTGCAAGAAGACACTCATGAGGTAAACATTGAACAGATCTTGAAAGGTATTCATCACAAGGTTAGTCTATACAATCTTATAAGGATGGATTCAAAAATAAGAAGTGACTTATTGAAAAGGTATTGATGATACTACAAGGTTGCCACTTTGTTCTAGATTTTGTTGTTATTGCACTTCCACAGGAGACTTCTTACCCTTTACTCCTGGGGAGACCTTGGTTGAGGCAAGCAAAAGCTTTGCAAGATTGGGGAAAAAACAAACTATGGATTTCAACAAGCACCAATAGCCAACTACAATTACATTTGGAAGAAGGATTCGACTCAGGGAAAACTATTGGGTATACTGTGGATACTCAGGTAATGCCCTCTCTACCCCAAGAAGAAGATACATTATTGAATTGGATGATGGAAAGTGCAGAGTGTTGCACGGTGGAAATCAGTGAAATAGAAGAAGAAGTTACAGATGAAGGAGTTGCAGGAAAAGGCCATGAAGATCACAAGGAGCTGGAGAATGAGAGTTTGCAGGAGAATACAAACTTTGAAGAGGCAAAAGATATAGAAGTACCCAGGATGGAAAGTTATGAGCCTGAGTGCAGAGAATATTTTCCTTTTACGGATATACCTCAAGGATGGACCAGAGAACATATTGCAGAATATAAGTTAAAGTCCACTCTTGCATACAGTGGAGATGATTTCTCAAACAAGACTAGTCCTGAAACACTAGTTCAAGAAATAAATCTAGGGGATGAACAGAACCCTCAAGTAGTCCACTTGGCCTCCTGGCTATGGCATTATCCCCCTTTATTGCAGAAGGTAACTTCTTTACTTTTTACTTACAAAAATGTCTTCCCATGGTTCTACAAAGATCTAACAGGGATACCAAAGGAGCTGGGATTCCACAAAATACCCTTAGTTGAGGGAGCCGCGCCTGCAAGAAGTAGGCCATATCGACTCAATCCAAAATATGCAGAGGCGGTAAAGTTGGAAGTTACGAAACTAGAAGAAGCAGGTATAATTGTTCTAGTAGAACATTCTAGGTGGCTTTCTTCTATGGTTATTGTACCCAAGAAAAATAGTGGAAAAATAAGAGTTTGCGTTGACTTTCGTGCCTTAAATAAAGTGACTGGTCAAGATGGATTTCCTCAGCCTTTTTCAGAGCAAGTACTTGAGGAAGTATCCGGTCACACTTTGTATAGCTTCTTGGATGGTTTTAGTGGCTACAATGAGATAGTGATCCATCCTGATGATAGGGACAAAACAGCCTTTGTTACTCCATGGGGCACTTATGTCTATACTCGCATGGCTTTTGGTTTGAAGAATGCACCAGCTTCATTTAATAGAACAATGTATCTGATATTGGGCAAGTGGTTAACAACCTTTCTCCGCATTTTCATGGATGACTTTTCAGTGTTTTCAGGCACAGATAGAAGAGCAGCAATTCAAGATTTCCATGATCATTTGGAAAATCTAAAGGAAATCTTTGAGCAATGTCTCAAAAAAGGTTTGAAGTTAAATCCTGCTAAATGTCATTTTTTGGTCACCAAGGGCACTCTTCTTGGTCACATAGTATCTGCTGAAGGGATAACGGTTGACCCTGCAAAGGTTACTGCTATTCTATCCATGCCTATTCCACAAAGCCCAAAAGAAGTGCAAAGTTTTTTGGGCTATGCAGGATACCATAGAAGATTCATACGAATGTATTCAGAAATAGCTAAGCCCTTATCAAGGCTTACCAGTAAAAAGGTCCCTTTCTCATGGAGTGCTTAAGCTGAGAAAGCATTTTGTGAACTGAAAATGAGGTTATGTACTGCTCCACTTTTAAGGTATTCCTAACTGGTCATTAGAGTTTCATGTGCATACAGATGCTAGTCTTCATGCTGTTGGTGCAGTTCTAGCTCAACCATCATCACACAAGGTTGATAGACCTATCTCCTATGCCAGCAGACTACTCACCCAAGTAGAAAGGAACTACAGTACGACCGAAAGGGAAGGCTTGACTATTGTATTTGCTCTTCAGAAGTTTCGGCATTACCTTCTTGGTGTACATTTTATAGTCATATCCGACCATCAGCCCTTGAAGTACTTGATAAACAAGCCTAGAGTAGCTGGAAGGATTTGGAGATGGTTACTCCTCTTTCAAGAATTCAACTTTGATATTCATATTAAGCCAAGAAGAGAGCACTACATGGCAGATCAAGTGTCCAGGATTGCAATGAGCGAGAAGGCAACAGGTATTAATGATGAACTGGTGGATAGTAATCTCTTCCTAGTAGCAACTCAGACTGATTGGTATGATGGAATTCTCGATTTTCTTACTACTGGAAAACTCTTAGAGCATTTGACACCTATAGAAAAAAGAAGATTACTCCTTGAAAACAAGGCATACTCACTCATAAATGGGAATTTATATAGATATTGTCAAGATGATATCTTGAGAAAGTGTGTTTATCCAGAGGAGGTGAATCTTTTGTTAAAAGCTGCACACAGTGAAGGGCATCTAAAGGGGGAAGAATTGGCTCACAGAATCATCCACAAGGGACTATGGTGGCCTCATATTTACAAGGATGTGATCAAGTTTGCTAAAGAATGCCACATTTGCCAGAGATGTGCTCCTATGCCAACCAGATTGAATTCCCAACCATTAGTCATATCTACAGGATGGCTCCCATTTGAATGATGGGGTCTTGATTTCATAGGACCAATTAGTCCAACTTGTCAACGTGGGGGTAAGAAGTATATTTTGATGGCCACATGTTATGCAACTAAATGGATAGAGGCTAAAGCTACTGTGGACTGCACGACGTTAACAGTAGCTAAGTTCTTGTATAAATGTATTTTCTCAAGATTTGGTTGCCCACTGGAAATCACTAGTGATAGGGGAACACATTTTGTAAATCAGCTGCTCCAATTTATATTTGACAGGTACAAGGTCTTCCATAAAAAATCTTGTGCCTACTATCCAAGGGCAAATGGCCAAGCAGAGAGCTCCAATAAGATTTTGATCGGGTTGCTGCGCAAATTATCTTTTGATCATCAAAGCTTTTGGCCACAAGCATTGATCGGTGCAATTTGGGCTTTCAGAACTACAAGAAGGGGAACCACTGGTGAGAGTCCATTTCGCTTAGTATATGGAAAAGAGGCATTGGCCCCATTTGAATTCATTATCAAAAAGGAAATGGGAACCAAAACCATTGGAATTGAATCTCCCATTGAGAGATTGGTGGCATTAGAAGAATACAGAGAAGGAGCAATGCAAAAACTTCAGGTAACACAAGAAGAGCGCAAGAGACTGCATGACAGGTATCTGAGGTCTGATGAAGTTCAGGAAGGATCCATGGTTTTAGTGCATCAGGTCCCAACAATTCCAACCAAACTGGCACCCAAATGGATAGGACCTTACACGGTGGTAAAGGTATTACCTCATGGAGCAGTACATCTGGAGGATTTGTAGGGTAAGAGGATACCCTTGATCAATATCTCTAAGGTGAAGAAGTACCTGAATTAAGGTAAATTGGAGGCATTTCATTCACCATACCTACCGTATTTCATTCAGTGATTGCAGTTTATTATAAATATATATGTATTAAAAAAAAAAGAGAAGAGTGAAAAAAAAAAGTAAAAAATAAGTAAAAAAAGACAAAAAAAAAACCAAAAAAAAATCCAAAAAAAAAAATCTGTTCAATATCTCCAGGGTGAAGAATCACCTAAATAAAGTCAAGGAGGAAGAACTTCTTTCGCTATCTTGTTTTCAGCTTCGGGAATTGCACCGGGACGGTGCAAAGACTTGATGTGGGGGTCTATATTGCGGCATTTTCCTCTCTCTCTCTCTCTCTCTTCCCCACGAACCCCTCCAACCCCACCACCCCCGCGGCCCCCACCATCACCTCAACCCCCTCCAACTCCACCAGCCCTCCTCTTTTCCCCCACCACCCCCGCGGCCCCCACCATCACCAAAACCCCCTCCAACCCCACCGTCCCCTCCTCTTTTTGCCCACCACCCCCGCGGCCCCCACCATCACCACGACCCCCTCCAACTCCACCAGCCCTCCTCTTTTCCCCCACCACCCCCGCCGCCCCCACCATCACCACGACCCCCTCCAACCCCATCGTCCCCTCCTCTTTTCCCCCACGACCCCCGCGGCCCCCACCATCACCATGACCCCCTCCAACTCCACCAGCCCTCCTCTTTTCCCCCACCACCCCCTGACCCCCACCATCACCAAAACCCCACACAACTCCACACCCCTCCACAACCCTCCACAAACCCCACAAAGCCCACGAACCTCACAAACCCCTCAAACTCCACACCCCTCCACATCCCTCCACAAACTCCACGAACCCCACACAACTTCACACCCCTCCACAGCCCACAAATCCCACACAACTCCACACCCCTCCACAACCCTCCACAAACCCCACGAACCTCACAAACCCCACACAACTCCACACCCCTCCATAGCCCTCCACAAACGCCACAAACCCCACACAACTCCACACCCCTCCACAAACTCCATAAACCCCACACAACTCCACAACCCTCCACAACACTCCACAAACTCCACAAACCCCACACAACTCCACACTCCTCCACAGCCCTCCACAAACTCCACAAACCCCACACAACTCCACACCCCTCCACAACCCTCCACAAACCCCACAAACCCCACGAACCCCACAAACCCCACAAAACTCCACACCCCTCCATAACCTTCCACAAACTCCACAAACCCCACACAACTCCACACCCCTCCACAACCCTCCACAAACCCCACAAACCCCACGAACCCCACAAACCCCTCAAACTCCACACCCCTCCACAAACCCCCACAAACCCCATGAACCCCACAAACCCTACACAACTCCACGCCCCTCCACAGCCCTCCACAAACACCACACAACTCCACAAACCCCACACAACTCCACACCCCTCTGCAACCCTCCACAACCCTCCACAAACTCCACAAACCCCACACAACTCCACACCCCTCCACAACCCCCCACAAACCCCACACAACTCCACACCCCTGCACAAACCCCACAAACCCCACGAACCCCACAAACCCCTCAAACTCCACACCCCTCCACAACCCACCACAAACCCCAGGAACCCCACAAACCCCACACAACTCCACACCCCTCGACAACCCTCCACTAACTCCACAAACCCCACACAACTCCACACCCCTCCATAGCCCTCCACAAACTCCACAAACCCCACACAACTCCGCACCCCTCCATAGCCCTTCACAGCCCTTCACAAACTCCACAAACCCCACACAACTCCACAACCCTCCACAACCCCCCACAAACCCCACACAACTCCACACCCCTGCACAACCCTCCACAAACCCCACAAACCCCACAAACCCCTCAAACTCCACACCCCTCCACAACCCCCCACAAACCCCACGAACCCCACAAACCCCACACAACTCCACACCCCTCCACAACCCTCCACAACCCTCCAAAAACTCCACAAACCCCACACAACTCCACACCCCTCCATAGCCCTCCACAAACTCCACAAACCCCACACAACTCCATACCCCTCCACAACCCTCCACAAACCCCACAAACCCCACGAACCCCATAAACCCCACACAACTCCACACCCCTCCATAACCCTCCACAAACTCCACAAACCTCACACAACTCCACACCCCTCCACAACCCTCCATAAACCCCACAAACCCCTCAAACTCCACACCCCTCCACAACCCACCACAAACCCCACGAACCCCACAAACTCCACACAACTCCACACCCCTCCACAGCCCTCCACAAACTCCACAAACGCCACACAACTCCACACGCCTCCATAGCCCTCCACAGACTCCACAAACCCCACACAACTCCACAACCCCCCACAAACCCCACACAACTCCACAACCCTCCACAGCCCTTCACAAACTTCACAAACCCCACACAACTCCACACCCCTCCATAGCCCTCCACAAACCCCACACAACTCCACACCCCTCCACAACCCTCCACAAACCCCACAAACCCCACGAACCCCACAAACCCCACACAACTCCACACCCCTCCATAACCCTCTACAAACCCCACAAACCCCACGAACCCCACAAACCCCTCAAACTCCACACCCCTCCACAACCCCCCACAAACCCCACAAACCCCACGAACCCCACGAACCCCACAAACCTCACACAACTCCACACCCCTCCACAGTCCTCCATAAACTCCAAAAACCCCACACAACTCCACACCCCTCCACAGCCCTCCACAAACTCCACAAACCCCACACAACTCCACACCCCTCCACAACCCCCCACAAACCCCACACAACTCGAGACCCCTCCACAACCCTCCACAAACTCCACAAACCCCACACAACTCCACACCCCTCCACAGCCCTCCACAAACTCCACAAACCCCACAAACCCAACACCGCTCCACAACCCCCCACAAACCCCACAAATCCCACGATTTCCCATAAGGTTCTCATGCAGTTTTGGATGGATATTTGGAGGATCATTTCTTAAACAAGCCCTATAGTGTTATATATCGTTGGAAAGCTCTCGACGAGTACTTTCCAATGAAGGCCTATTCAGGAAAAATGGGAATTACACAGGATTTTGAGACTGTTCTTTGTGTCCCAATCTTTTACATTTTGACTCATTCAAACACTACAAAATGTTATTTTCTCTTGATTGGAGTATATTAAATTGACACTTTAATATTAAGGATACTTGTATTATCAATAGGTTATGAGGGTTAGGCTCAAACTTAAGTAGTTAACATTTTAAGTAATATAAATGGGACTTGAATAATTCCCAAATTTCCTGAATAGGCCTTAATGGTGCAATAATAACTTTGAAATCTTGGATCAATTTTTTACCACACCCCAAAAACCCCCACAACTCCCCACAACTCACCCCCTATTCCCACCCACAACCTCCCACACCCCCGTAATTTCCCTCAACTCCCCACAACTCACCTCCCACACCGCCCACTTAATATGTAAGGATCAAAAGCTACTACAAAAATTAGGTGAGGGATGTGCTTCTTAGGGTCATTCAAACATCACGGGCGGCACAAAATGAGGATCTCAGCTTGCATTCAAAAGTGATAGTAAAAGTGTAAGTGGTAAAAGTGAAAGTGGAGAAATGACTGTTGCCGCCAACCATTCATGACGACTGCCTAATTTTGAGGATCCAATTCAAGACTGGTGGCATATTTGATTGACCCCTCCAATCTTGGGCAATCAACGGGCGCATGATCAGTGGACGTGAGGAATCGGCAAGGCCCTCTTGGCCTATTGGAGCCTATAAAAGCAATGGATTTGTGTTCAATTGGGATATACACATATACATATGTACGTACAGGGGTCCTCTCTTGGCACTCTGTGGCTACAAGCCTACTGTAGGAAGTCACTTTATGGTGAGGATACAGAGCATGGGCTTCCCAGTGAGGGCTAATAGCACTATAGTGTGAAGAGAGTGGCTTGGTTTTGTCATTCAGTGTGAGTCATTGGTATTTCCTGCTCTTCCCCTTAGAGCAAGTCTTCATACTTTGTATTGATCAGTGCTAGTCTACATCTAGTTGTGTCCATTGTACGGATTGGATGAATCCCTTGTATTGATGTTGTTTAGTTCTGGAGTGGCATGTTAGCCCAGAGCATAAAATTTTGAGCATCTCTTTTTCCTATGTTGTAATCATCTGATTCGAACTAAGGAGTGGTTGGTCTTCCATTATTGTCATTTTGTCATTAATATTATCCCTAAGTATTCACAACTCTGTGCAATCATTGATATCTGCTTGCTCACATAAGTGTTAAAGGGTATATTTCCCAAAGGAGAACCTCCCTTGAGTAGGTGAAGTACTGGAGTGCTTGCTGCATGCTCCTCTTAAAAATAGATACCCCAATACCTCCTCTACAAGGTTGATGTTTGCTTCTGTATATTGGCATTTCTTCATCTCCAGAGACGTACCCATACAAGCTTCTTCCTTGGAAATAAGCTTGCATCCTTAGGGACCATGCTGTATATTTTCCCCTCTCCAATTTATCAATGAATGATGGAAATACATCTCCCATTTTGCTTTGATGTTTCTCTGATACCACTGTTAAGAGAGATGGAGGATAGATTCTAGAAATGAGTTGGCCGTGCTGTAATTCCCTTCTTCACACCAGCCAAAAGCAAGTATAGGGGTGTAATGCAGACCCTTGGAGCTTTCCAAGAATCACAAATAATCGCCTAAGTGCTTTGAAATATGATCCTCTAATCAATGGATCAAAATAGATGAGTAGAATATTCAATTATGAGCTAAAACTTACTAGTTTGGTCTCTACACATGCTCAATAAAATACACAATGCTCTTAATTACTTGCTATCAATTGATGATCTAATTCCTTTTGAGAATATCTAATTTACTTAGATAGCTACCAATCACAAGTTATTTCACTAAAAATGATCAAGTGTACTCTGAGAAATAATCTTAGCAAGCTAAGGATGTATCCAAACAATTTCGGGCTTCAACAGTATGCAGACCAGAGACCAGAGTTGTAAGATATCTCACGATTGAGAAACACAATGAGAATGAAACTTTGCAGCTATGAAATAGAAAGTATGCTGAATCTATACCATTTTAAATCACCTCAAATGATCAGGCATGCAGTGAGAACAAGGTCTGAGAGATTCACTGTCCATCCATCCATCCACGAGAAGCTAATCATGCATTACCTACTGCAAATAGTAATTTGTACATAAAAAATCATGCACTACATAAATTCGTGCATCTCAAAGGAAAATTGAAAATGATCCGTACTCTTACATAAACTTTCATTGATTAACCTTTTCGTTTTATTCCAAAGGAGAGATAAGTAAAAGAAGTTGGAGAGAGAGAGAGTACAGGTACAAGAGATGATAGAGAAATGAGACTCACACACATCATGACCACTCCTTGCACTGTGTTCATGATCGGCACGTGTAGGACCCAAAAAAGAGGAGCATACAATAATCATGAGAACTTTCGATTTGGGAAAACGATCGGAAGGAAGAAAACTCAATGAATAGTCTCTAAGATTTCAAACCGCTTCTCCAGTCCAACATTTTTCATAAAGTTATACCTTTTTGGATACCATAGTCTCTCCCACTTCTATAAAGCTGCGTGAGACCCCTGACAGTCTTGTTTTTAGATCTGCAAGTAAAGGGCGCATTATGAAATGCCTAATTTTTTGTATTCCAATAAAGCAAGGGAGCATGTCTATTCATTATCAAACAAAATCATGAGCATGCTTGTAATTCACTACGCAGGTTTCCTTTTACGTCACTAAAAGGGTTGATATCAATGAAGTACCCAATTTTTAGTATTCCTTTTACTTCACTAAAAAGATGAGCCCACACCTCAACGGAAAATGGTAAAACTAAACAGAAAATGGAGAGTTACGATTATCTTCGAGATATATTCGATACTTTAAAAATATTAACTATTTTGAAGAGTAATCCCTTTGTCTCATTATTTACAGTAGAGAATAGAGAATAGAGAGCAAGGGGAAGGAAGTTCCAAAGGATTAAAGACCAAAAACAAAGAGATCATGGAAATTTCTTTCCAAACTTGGAATGTGGCAAGCCTTGTTTAGGTGAATACAAGTGTGGATAGTCACCCACAACATCTCCTCTATGACTATGACTCCATTTTGTGCTCGGTGGCATCTATGCAAAAGGATTTTGCTCAATTCTTAATAGGCTAGAAGCACTCAACATTTTCCTGAGAGCTGTCTTCCATAAAATATAAGGTTTTCTCCACAAAGAATAAAAATTGAAAGTTGTTTCTCTTGACTCAAACTTTTGAGATCAATCCTCTAAGATATCGTGATAATATTTTGCATAGATTGCAAACTTAGAAAGTTCGTTGGAATGTCCAAGCAAGAATAGACTAGTCTAGAGCTAGTATTTTGCGAAAGACCCTCTCATCTCTATAAACTTCTACAACCTTCTCATAGTGGTATCCTAGCATCATCACAGTTTATACATCATGGGTGATGGTTTCCCTTCTTCAATTGAAAAATTGGATCAAAGAAACTACTCAGTATGGTCTCTAAGGATGGAGCATACTTGCAAGGAAGAAGCCTTTATGGACATATGTCTAGGGATGAGCTGATGCCTATGCTAAGCACCAAATGACAACCAACACAAGAGGAGCAAGAAAGGTTGAACACATGGTGTGCAAAGGATGTTGTGCCAAGGTCATAATTCTAAAATCTATTTCTAATTTCTTACCTCTGCACATTAAGAACTGTAAGACTTCACAAGAGATGTGAAATGCTTTGGAAGCATTCTTCCCTTCAAGCATGAAGAATAGGAAGAATCAACAATGGATGGAGTTCACAAAAAGCAGTCCAAGAAAAATGTCATCCACTTTTTCACTAAGATTAAGGATATAGCTGATTAGTTAGGAAGCAATGGAGAGGTCATAGATAAAGAACAAGTTATAAGACAAGTCATCAATGGAATCAATAGATTACAAGTGGGAAGCTTTCAGCACTACCATCGACTTATACATGGACATGCAAGTACCAAAAATCAACACACTCATGGGAAGAGCTTCACTCATGAAGCCAAGCTTATGAAGAATGGTGACACAAAAAAAGATAGTCAATCATCTGCCCTTTACATAAATAAAAGTAGAACTAAATATGTCAAAGGAAAAGGCAAGAAATTTGATCAAGAAGAAAGCACCTCCCAAGCTAACTTTGCAAGTAGAGGTAGAGGTTTAAAAGGCGGAGGGGGTAGAAAAGGCAAAGGGAGAACTCAAAACTTCTCACCTTGTGTCATATGTGTACTAACCAACCATATCATTAAGCACTACTTCAAGAACCCAAGCAACCAGAGAGGTGATGGATTATATCCACTCCTAGTCACAACAGAAGAATGATAAGTGCTTCCTAGGATTAAACTATTCACTATAACATCCACCAAAATTTGAATTTCTCTCTTGAACACATGACTAAACCATGAAACAAACACCTACACAATGAGATATAGATGAACAAAAATCTCAGCCAAAGTGAAAACTTTTGCTAGTAGGGGCTAGCTTAGCTAGGGGGTAGCTTAGAATTGGAGTATACACTCCCGATGAGAGCCTAAAAGTGCACACATGAAGCTTGAGGATGACCATGAATTTCTTCCAAGATATTGCTTATATAATTCAAAAGTTAGTGTAGAATTTGAAGTCAAATCATGCCTCGAGAAACTTTGAGTTTTCTCCATCGATTTAGATGTAAAGAAGTATAGTTTTAGACATAGGAGAATTGTTAAGATCATTTCTCAAGATCTACTGAGTCTTTTGAGATGATTTAACTTGGAGAAGGTGCGCAAAAAACTATAGATGACACCTTGTGCAATGTTTTATCAAAAACTTTACACATTTGATCAGTCAATGAATGAGTTATGTGCAGCAGACTTTCTGTGTAGTTACTTTCTTCACAGTTTGTTCAAGAGTTTGGTAATTGAGCATTGATCCTCCAAATTGGTAAAGGTTTTGAGTTATTCTTGATATAGAGGTGCTCTAACTTCAAGAATAGCTTGTTCTTTTGGAGATTAACACTCTCCATCAGTGGTATCAAAGCAGAAATCATCAAAATTGAAGAAAGTAGGACCCCGACTGCTGCAATCATAAAGAATTCAACATTTGAAGATTCAAAAGTTGAAAGATTGAGAGAAAACCTTGAGAAGGAGGCTAGAAGATATCAAGAAGATCAAAAGGAGCTTCATTCAAAGTAAAGGTACACTTATTCCTCATAAAGGTTGAAGAATTTAATACACAGGTGAAGAAAGGATGGGAGATTCTCTTCAAATAGAGAAATTGGATAGAGAAAACTATCCAGCATGGTCAATGAGGATGGAAGCTCATCTTATGAGCAAAGATCTGATAGGCTATATCACAAGTGAAGAAGAAAAGCCACAATTCAGAGATCCTAGTGTTCCAACTAGGGATGAGTTATCAGATTTGAAGACCTGGATGAAGAAAGATGATCAAGCAAGGAGTATTATCTACATGGGAGTCAATGACTACTTGCTACCTCACATTAGAGGTCTTGAAAGTGCAAGTGATATATGGAATGCTTTGGAGGAGCATTTCCAAAACACTACAAAGTCAAGGAAGGCATCTTTATGGGCAGAGTTTACCACATTCAAGAAGAAGGCCTCTCAATCCATCATTGATTATGTAATAAGGATGAAGGACATTGCAGATGCATTAGGAGCAATTGATGAAGATATTGAGGAGGATAAATTGGTAAGGCAAATCCTCACAGGTTTGAGACGTGATGACAAATGGAAGCCATTCATTTTGTCTATTGAATTTTCATTAGATCATTTTACTCTTGATTTAAAGCAGTTGCTAGGACACATGCTAGCCTTTGAGCAGGATGTCAAAGGTGAAGGTGATAAAAGTGAAGGTCAAGCAATGTATTCAAATGCTAAGAAGAAGAATAGAAAAGGGAAGCAACAAGCAAATGAAGATGAAGGTACAACTAGCCAAGCTAACTTCCTAAGAGAAAGAGGAGGTGGCAAAGGTAGAGGAAGAGTTAGAAGTAATAAAGATGGAGTCAAAGCTTGCTCGATTTGTGGTAAGACAAATCACGTAGCTCATGATTGTTGGCATAATAATCAGAATAATGGTGGATATAATCAGAATTTTAATTCAAGAGGAAGAGGTGGCAGAAATCAAAGAAGTAATTTCAGAGGTAGAGGTAGTAGAGGTTACTTTGGAAGAAATGTAGGTAGAGGGTTCCAAAGTCAATCCTACAACAATACCTACTACAATTATGCTTTGGATCAGAAGGAGGATTGAACATTGATAACGAATGCAACTTGTGAAAGACAAAGTGAAGACCAAAGAGTCTTCTACATTGACTCAAGGTGTAGCAATCACCTGAGTGGCAACATAGCCTTGATGACAGATTTGGAGAATAAGGTAACTAATCATGTAGTTCAAACAGGTGACAATACAAAGCACAATGTGAAGTCAATAGGATCAGTGAAGGCCAAGGATGGAAGTACTCTCCTGAGTAAGGTTTTGTATCTTCCTACAATTCCAAAAAATCTGATAAGTGTAGGGCAAATTGTTGAAAAAGATTATGAAGTAAGGTTCACTAATGATGGAGTTTTTGTGGAAGATCCTAGCAATGGGTATAAACAAATTGTTTCAGGGAAGAAAGAAGGCCCAGATGTGTAGGGACCATCAAAGGATTTCAGTATCAATGGTTCAAGATATTATGTGATTTATGTTGATGATGCTACCAGGTGGATCACTATGTGATCAAAGATAAATCAGAGGTATTTAATACATTCAAACATTATCATGTGTAAGCAAAAAGAATCACAGGTCAAAAATTGAAGAGACTAAGGTCAGATGGGGGGCGAGAGTATTTCTCCAATGAGTTTAGTGATTACTTATGGAATGGAGGTATAAATAGAGAGGTTACTTGCAGGTACTCTCCTCAAGAAAATGGTGTAGCAGAAAGGAGGAATAGAACTCTTGTTGAGTTTGCAAGATCCATGATGAAGGAGAAAAATTGTCCCAATTATTTGTGGGCTGAGGCTGTAGATACAGCTACATATTTGGTTAATAGATTACCACGTAAAGCTTTGCAGGGTATGACACCATATGAGGCATGGTGGGGTAAGAGACCTACCTTAGATCATTGCAAAGTATTTGGATGTTTGGCATATGCATATGTGCCATCTCAATTAAGGCACAAGTTGGAACCTAAAGCTGAGAAGCATGTGTTTATTGGATATGATGACAAGATGGGATATAGGTTGTGGAGTCCATCCACAAAACAATTTCTTGTATCAAAGGATGTTACATTTGATGAGCAAGGTACTTGTTATGCAGGTACAATCAATATTCATGAAGGTGATGATGAAGTTGTGAATCAGAAGAAAGGTAAATCAAAGGTTCAAATATTTGATGAAGAAGAGAACACTGAAGCACAGGTTGAAGTTGAAGAAGTGCCAAGGTTTGTTCTAGAATGTGATGAACCAGAAACCTCAAGAAGTGGAGAACTTAGAAGGTCATCAAGACACAAGTGGCAACCTACAAGGTATAGCTATGACACTTCTTTTTTTGCTACTAAAGATTATGCTTATATGGTAAAAGCAGATGAAGACACTTCTACATATGAAGAGGCAAAAGGTAAGGAAAATTGGGAGAAAGCTATGCACGAAGAGTATGATGCATTGATGGAGAATGAGACATGGGATTTGGTTCCTAAACCAAATAGTCAGAAGATCATTAGATGCAAATGGGTCTACAAGAAAAAGAGGTATGGAGATGGAAGTGTGTCTATGTATAAAGCTAAACTTGTTGTGAAAGGGTTTGCTTAGACATATGGTATAGATTATGATGAGACCTATAGTCCTGTGGAAAAGATGACAACCATCAGGACACTCATAGCCATTACTACTTGTAAAGGTTGGAAGTTATGTCAATTAGATGTGAAGAATGCTTTTCTAAATGGGTATACTTCATATGATGTTTTCATGGAGCAACCACAAGGATTCAGAGATGAAAGGTATCCAGATTACGTATGTAAGCTCAAAAGAGCTTTGTATGGTTTGAAGCAGGCCCCAAGGGCATGGAATTATAGACTTGTGAAGTTCTTGAAGGAACTTGGTTTTCAGGTATCTAAAGCAGATAGTAGCTTGCTTGTCAAAGCTAGTGATGATGGGTTCATTTACATGTGCATATATGTTGAGGATATAATTCTTACAGGTATAGATGAGAAGGGCAATACAAAGCCTAAAGAAACAAATGGAGAAAGAGTTCAAGATTAGTGACTTGGGAGGCTTGTCATATTTCTTGGGCATGGAGATCTCATACACTCAACATGGAGTGTAAGTAACTCAAGAAAGGTATTTGAAGAACTTGTTGATCAAGTTTAAAATGGATGATTGCAGGGTAGCACCCACTCCAATGGAGGTGAATCACAAATTGAGCAGATATAGAGGAGAAGAATTCAAGGCCTGACTTGTCATATGTAGTAGGAGTGTTTGTCTCAATTCATGCATTGCCCTAGGAAAGAACATTGGGTTGCAGGACAAAGGGTGTTGAGGTACATTAAGGGTACACTCAAAGAAGGTTTGTATTATGGTTTTACATCAGATACAAACATCAAGATATATAGTGATACAGATTGGGCAGGTAATCCAGATGATAGGAGATCAACATATGCATACTTGTGTTATGTGGGAGATAAGTTAATCTCTTGGTGTTCTAAGAAGCAACACACAGTTGCTTTATCATCCACAGAGGCAGAGTACAAGGTATGGTTGAAGTTGGAAAGGAAGTTATATGGCTTAAGACTCTTATGAAGAGTTTTGACATCATTCAGAGTACACCCACTATTCATGGAGATAACATGAGTTCATTGTATTTAGCTGTTAATCCTGTTTTTCATGCCAGAACTAAACACATTGAGATTTAGTATCATTTTCTAAGAGAGAAGGTGATGGATAAGGAGATTGAAGTCATACATACTTCAACAAAAGATCAGATTGCAGATATGCTAACCAAAAGCTTGGATGGACCAAAGCTACAGAGATTCAAAGACATGGCAAGTATAAAGAAGATAGAGAAAACCTCAATTGATGATTGAGGGGGAGCTGTTGGTGCAAGTCAATCACCAATTGAAGTTTTGATGAAGGATTGAAGTCAAGTATTGAAGAAAAGATCAATTTATGAAGCATGAAGAAAGCACATGTTCAGAAGATGAAGACGTGTATACATATGTACATTAATTTAGAGTTATCTCACTTATATCTTTTGTTTGGTTATGAGCTAAGTCATTAGACACTTTAGAAGTGAAGTAGATCACTCTCTCATCCAGATGTAAACATTTCCTGAATAGAAGAAAAGTTGCACCCGATATTTCTGAGAGTTCTCCTTCTATGTTGAATCTTTTGTGAAATGCTTTTGTACAAGTCTAATTCTATAGTTGATTGATCTCTATACAAGTTTTTAGCTTCTAATTGTAATCAAGCTGAGAGAATTGAGTGTAGGAACATTTACATGTGTAAATGTGAAGAAGTGAAGTTGCGGTAGGTGAAAAATTTGATGCTAATGTTTTGGTCAGTTCTCCTTCCACAATGTAAAGTTTTGAGCAAGCAAGCACTCATTCTTTAAGTTGGAAGGTAAGCTACCTATGACTAAAAGCATTTGAATAAACGGGTTGTAATTTGGGAGGACTATGGTTTTAAAGTTACAGGTGTCAAAGTCGACTGTAAAGAAGTATAGTTTTAGACATAGGTGAATTGTTAAGATCATTTCTCAAGATCTACTGAGTCTTTTGAGATGATTTAACTTGGAGAAGGTGTGCAAAACTATAGATAACACTTGTGCAGAGTTTTATAAAAAATTTTACACATCTGATTAGTGAATGAATGCGTTATGTGCAGCAGACTTTCTGTGTAGTTACTTTCTTCACAGTTTGTTCAAGAGTTTGGTAATTGAGCATTGATCCTCCAAATTGGTAAAGGTTTTGAGTTATTCTTGATATAGAGGTGCTCTAACTTCAAGAACAGCTTGTTCTTTTGGAGATTAACACTCTCCATCAAAATAGCTAGAAGAATTGTTTGAGGAGAGGGATGTGAGTTGAGAGAAAGAGGATGAGAGATAGAACTCTCTATTTGTGTAAAAGTGCAGCCTGAGTGTTTGACAAGTCTGCATATTCTGTTAGATCTCAAAGAAATTATCTCCTATTTTCAAAAACTATGTTTCTTAAAGTATTTCAATGCCAAAATTTTCTGATTGAGTCTACGATAAGTGTAGTGTTGCATCAGATTATGTTTGCATAGTCTGAAGAGTGTGAGTAGTGATGTGTTGATTTCAAACCCCAACACATTTGGCGATCCTACTCCATTGCTAATGAAGTAAGAAATGCATGAAAGGACAAAGAGGAAGATTTAGTAAAGTTTATTATACAAGACCGCAAGCAAAATCGGCTAACATGGAGTCATATTCTGAATTTTACGATTGGTATGAAGCAAAAGAGGAATCTAACCTTGAAACTGAAGAGGAGGAAGGAGGAAGAGGCGCAGCTAAAGCTAAGCTAGTGGGTGGTATACTAGGAGCACTATTTCTAACAGAAGCAATTGTAGGAGTTAGAAGACGACTCTAGTTCGACCCAATTGTATGGATGACCGGTCAAAGAACTAGGTGTACACCTCACGCACAGCCAATGGCACAACCATCTCCAAATCCCAAGGTTAAAGCAGCCCATTTTAGGGGAGGTTCTAAAGAGTATGCTGACTGTCATGTTGCTCAATTCGAGATAAAGTGGACAACAAATGGATATGACACAATATACAACAATGCAGTAAAACTCCATGCATTAAAAATAGCACTTTTACAAGATTTAGGAAGGAAAAATCTCCCTCTGATGTTTTGAGGAAGTTGAGAGCAATTAGACAAAGGAACATGTAAGTAGAAGACTATACTTAGAAATTTAGAACTTTAATGGAAAGATTAAAGGGCAATGAGAGACCTACCAATGAAATGTTCGTGGGTTATTTCCTAAAAGGATTAAGGAGCAACATTAGGCATGCAGTGGTAAGTGTGGATATAGGTAATGGTTTTGATGTATTAGTGTTAGCAGCTGCAAGAGTTGAAAAAAGATTTGGTAGATCCAAGAAGAGGCACAATGACTCTAGTTCAGATGTTGAATCTAATTCAAAAATGAAGTCAAAGAAAGGTACAAATGATTCCAAATGGGACACTAAGGATGAAAAGGTTGTGGTGAGAAGGAATCACAAACATAAAGGTAAACAAAGTAAAGAGGAATCTTTGATTAGTAAATTAAAGAAACATGGATACTCTATAATTGCTCCAAAGGAGAAAGGTTTTGTGAAATTTATGATAAAGATGGACATACAACAAGTCACTGTTGGTATAATCCCAAACATCAAGCACAAAGTTCAAGGAAGGACAATAGAAATAATATGAAGTGGTAGCACATCAGTCCATTCCAATGCAAGCACATGGTGGTTTTAAGAGGCAACAATAGGGACAGCCTCCATGGAGAGATCAGGCAAACCAGCAAGGAAATCACCAAGGTCACCAACAAGGAAATCAAAAGGGCCAACCACTTAGAGTGATGCTGTTGGCAGTCAAGGAACTGAAGGAATCACAAGACAAGGAAGTCAATGAAGGGAGTCAGAGCGAAGAGAAGGTACAAGCAAACAGAGTAGTCAAAGAAGATCTGGCAAGTAGGCCATCTAAATTTTTCATGTATCAAAGAGGTGGGCACACAAGAAGAAGGAGCAAGTAGGGAGCTCCAAGAAATGTATGTCAAACTGCTAGAAGAAATCCCTACAAAATAGTGATTTTCATCACTAAAAACCATTGTAAATATCATTTCATATTTTTGTAGCTCCATTTTGAGCAAGCCAAGGAGTCCTTGAGCTTGAGGAGCTTTAGAAGTACCCATCTATCAGTTTTCACATTTTTTAGACTCCGTTTGAACCTCCAAATAGGCCAGAGAACCTAATTTTTAAGTAGGTCGGACACTAGGTCTGGACAGGGCCAAAAACTAGACAAAAACTATAAATAGAGCTAGAGAGCTCATTTTTGGGGTTAGCTTGTAATAGAGTTGAACTTGTATGAGCATTTTGAAACTAATCTAAAAGAACTCCATTGTCCTCCTCTTTGTTCTTGCTGTGTGTGCGCGTGTGTGTGTATGTGTGTGCATGTTTGTGTGCTTCTCACTCACGCACTTGTGCCTTCACTTGCTCAAGGTCATCATACCATCCTCACATCTTCCCGGATTGACATTAAAGGAGGTACTACTCATCATTGAGCTTCACTTGCTCTAAGAGTGGGAGAAGGCATAATACTTCCTCATTGATACATAGCTTCAAGCAGACCCCCCAAGAGATAGTTAGACTTGCAGGAAGAAGGTCTAGGCAATATCTAGAGAGATGTCCTATCCCTGAGTTACCCACTCCAGCCAAGCAAGTGGCTTTATTCCTAGATGGACTGCTAAGAACAAAGTTGAGATCATACGTGTACTTGAAAGACCCTAGAACCATAGAAGAATGTGTACGCATGTGCATTGATATAGAGGATAACCTAGGGGAAGAGTTAGAGCTTTCCAAAGTCTACAAAGATTTTGATAGTGCCTCTAGTCTCTCTTCCTCCCACTCCACATCAATTGAGGAACTCGCTGAGAAAGTAGCTCAAAAACTAGGTGTCACTAGCAAAAAAAGCCCAAGGTTTGCCCCAGTAAAGAGGTGCTATACTTGCGGTGGTGACCATATGGCGAACGTATGTCCCATCATGGCTCAACCCCAAGTGAACCCTAGTAGCCAATATTGCACCATAGAACGGAGATACACAAATCACATAGCACAAGACTGCCCATACAATAAGCAAGCAGTTAGGCAAACCTACCCTCAGCCCTATCCACAACAGGGAAGATACCACAACCAGTTCCCTCCACAACAATATGGTAGACCACAGCAATCCTATCAACAACCCTACCAAAACCAACAAAGGCCTCAACCTGTGTTAGCTCAACAACCTCCAACCCCAGCTAACGTGATTCCTGTAAAGTATGCAGCTGTTGAGGAAAATTTGAATAGAGCCATAGTCCCAGTGACTCCATTGCTTTCAGAAAGTGACCCGAGTGATCATAGTTTTAATTCCACTCACATAGATAGTCCACAGGCTTACTACATGCAGTCTCCTGAACATGGTGAGTCCTACTATAGTGAAGAACCGAGTGAACCTAGTTGGGAGCCAGATTACACAAATGTCATGTACGCAAACCCCAACTCTAGACCTCAACCTAGGCAGGTAAGACCCCCATTCCCTAGAGGGCCATGCTACAGATGTCAGGGAGATCACCTCATTCATGATTGCCCCATGCCGGCACCCACACAACCCCAGTCAGTAACAATCCAAGGCTTTTGTCAAGCTTGCGGCAAAGAGCATCTCTTACGAGATTTCCCAAAGAATCCCAATAATATGCCAAAAATCACTCCTTTTAATGTTATTGGGTTAGTTGTAGACTCCACAGGGAGTGTGACTTCCACTGCACCAGTACAGGTAGTCACTAGAGCTCAAGCCTTGCAGCCGAACCAAAGTTTAGGCCAGGAAAAAAGTGATGAGGCTAGTGAAACTGAGAGCATAACGAAGAAGAGGACTAGAGCCTGGAGAGATAGTAGAGAAAGAATGAAAAGACAATGGGCAAAGAAGATGAGTGAACTCGAGGAAAGCCTAAGATAAACAAAAGCCAAGATAGTTGAACTCACATCTCAAATTCCCTCTCACACTACACCACCACCACCCTTCCCATCTCCATCCGATCCATCACCTTCCAACCCACCTCACACAACTCCACCACCCCCTAGAGTAGGATCAGTCCTAGCAGATCCCACTCCTGAGGACCTTAACATGATGTTTAAGGCATATCAGGCCAGAATCCAAGAAGGGCCAACCGTAACTGATCATGAAAAGTGTTACCCGAGAGTAGAACTAGAGCTGGAACGAACCAAAATCTGTGCTAAAATGGTGGAATTGGCTCAAACCATGTTTGAAGCCAGTCGCCTCTTTAACATCTGTAGTTCTGCTAGACGCAGTTGCATTTTGATGGACTGCCAAGGAAGCTTATGTGCCCAACTCCACAGAGCCAGACACCTCTTCTTCTATGAATAGGTACACACTAGAATTCCTACAAGAGATTCAAGAAGACAAATGGGCTAAAGAAAGTGAAGTCCCTCCTCGCATTGAACTTGTAGATGATGCACATGACCAATTCCCACAAGACATCCCATCCATTTATGAAGAGCAGGAGAGCACTCAATCTCAGGAGAGATTAGACTTCGAATCTAATTCCATACAAGAACTACCCCATTTCACAGGCCCATGGGAGGCAAATTCCACGTGTATGAGAGCACCCACAGTCATGGTAAGAAATGAAGACTCGATAATACCTAGGAATACGGAGGTAGTAAAGAATACTAAAGTGCAATGCAATCTCACTTTAGAGGAGCTACTCAAGGTTAGACTAGAACTATGGAAACACGTAGCCAAACAAGTACCAAAGATAGCAAAACCACGTTCCCAGGTAGGTTCTCATAGAACAGTGCCAGAGATACCTTTGGACAAGATCGGAGATATGAGTGAAGGCGAAGAGGGAAACACCTATCTTCCCATCACTCATCAAGGATACATGACCAAGGCAATTCTAGACTCTAGTGCCGGAGTTGCAATTGCGACCACTTCCCTATGGAAGCGTTGGGGCAAACCAGCACTTAGGCCAACAAGAATGAAGTTGCAAATGGCTGACGGTCACATAGAGAGACCCTTAGGTTTGCTAGAAGGAATAACTCTCACTACATGTGGTGTAGAGTTTGAGCACACATTTGCCACCTGTGATTTTAGCAAGAACCATGCCTATGAGATGATTTTGGGAAGACCATTTATGCGTCAGTTGCAAGTGGTACACGATTGGGGAACCAACTCCTTATATTTGCAACACTTAGGTTTCATGACCAAGGTAAATCTCAAAGATTACTCTCATAGAGATGTACCCCCTATCCAATGGAATCCCATCCATAGAGCTAAAGAGGATACCGAGTCTGTGCACTCCATAGGATCAGGATCCTCATGGATGCATGAAGACACTCACTTATGGATGTGTAAAGTAGCAGTAGAAGAAGAGAAGAGAGAGAAGGCCAGAGAGATAGGTGCAAAAGAAACCCATAGATCAATTCAAGACCCAGCCTATGCACCTGTAGTATTTCCAGACGAAGAATTTGAACCTCACGGCTGGGTAGAAATTTTAGCAACAATGGATGTAGCCATCAATGAAGAACAATGGACACCCCACTGTGATGAAGATGGCTATGACATATCAGTATTCTCCATAGAGCCAATCATGGGAGATGCTGTTTGTTATTGACTTTGGAGTTGTCCTCTCCAATCATGAAGTACAAAAGAATCAACAAATCATCTTTATTTTGTCAATCTTGGGAATATCCATAAGACCACAGCCCCTTCTAGATGATAGATTCATAGAAATAAGAGATTGATGGCTGGAATTCTGAGAAAATGAAAATGAAGAGGAAATATCTAGGGTTTACCTTTTCTAGAGCAAATCTTCATCATTTTCTATGATATTGTGTCTAATTCATGTTATTTTCTCATCAGAATACAAATATGAAATCAGAATTGGAAAATATCACCTGTATCACAGAGACGAGACAATCGCGATTCTGTACCAGTAGACGATTTTCACATTTCTGCAACATTCTTCAATCCTTCTTCACTCAATACATCAGTAATCATCTCTCTTCATACATCTTACTCAGCATTACACAAATGAAACTCACAAATCTCCATGATTAAGCAAGAAACAAGCTTTCACATCAAAGGAAACACACATAACAGCAGAAAACACGATTTCAGCAGAAACTCTCTCTTCTCTATTGATAGCATGTACAAATGACTAACCAACCTCTCCAAAATAGAGAAAATTGACTTATATACATTTTCAAGTGTCCTCTTTCACACTTGTATTTTGGTCCTTTCCTCTATTAATCTAAAAATATGCTATCTAAGAGTTTCCAAAAATTCTAGAAAAAATACATAAGATTCTATCCTACATAAGGAAGACTCTTCCTTATTTTTACAACAATTGCATAAATATTTCTACAAATTTCTATCATTTTACAATATTTTTCCTTCAAAAGAAAGGTTTCCAAAAATGCATCTTCCAACATCCTTCCCCTCCTAAGCCTTTCGGTTCCTGACGAAAGATTTTCCTGCTCCTCTGCACTGATCACTTCTTTTCATTTCTTCTTTCTTTGATATACTTGTGACAGCAAATCATGACTTTTTCTTTCTGTTACATTTAGATTATTGACCATTTCAAATAATGCCTTTCTCCATTGTACTGCAGCTTCTGGTTTATCTATGACATCCTTCTTCAAGTATTCTGTATAGGCAGCTTCATATGCCGTAAGTCTGGATTTAGTAATAACTGACAGATTTCCAAAAATCTCTGACTCTCTTTCAAAAAACCCGTAATCAAAGGCATCTTCAAAAATTTGCAAGTAATGACTGCCCAAAAATATCACTCTGCTGTAATATGCCATTAAGCAGATTCTGTCAGGTGTTTCGCTCAAATCAAATAATAATGCATCTTTTGGAGAATTAAAGCCGATATAATTCAGTGTTCTGATATCTGTGTCAGTATAAGTTTCTATACATGCCAAAATTAATCTCATTATTCTTATAAGTAGAATGCAAGCAGGGTCATTGACATCTTTGTATGTAGTTATTACAGACTCAGCAGTATTCACCATATAACTCTTGGTAGGCCATGTGCCTGCCTTTGGACCTGCTACTTTCGGGAAATTCATCCACTTTGGTGGAATTTGACCTTCTCTTCTTCTATCCCAAAAAGTTGTCCATTCTCTTCGTCGTGCTACTGGACAATAGGCTGGATTGATCTTTAAATGAAGAGGTGCCTCTTTCCAGATTTTCCTACATTCTTTGTTGGCATCCAACCATTTATTTCTCCACTTAGGGTTGGCTCTCTCAAATAGTTCTTTAGTAACATTGATGTCCTCTTCATACTCAAAGTATTTGTTTGGAGGTAGCCCAACTCTGGCCATCTGGTAGTTCTTTATACTCTCCAAAATCATACAAAATGGTATCCCCAATCCATCTGCTGCCCAGTGATGCTGATCTGGATTGATTCCCTTATTCAATGCGAATGTGACAATTTGTTCTTCGTACTCATCATGCATCTTTCTGATGAACTCCATTCTAGAATCTCTACTCGTCAGCAATTTCTTCACAAAATCCTCTGAATATTCTTCTTCTGATCTTTTGTCTGCTGGTTCATTGTCATGTTGTATTCCCTCAATATTGTCTACCCCATGTTCTTCTGCATGTGTGGTTTCCACACGTGTCTCTTCCTAGATTTGTGGCTTATTCAACTTCTTCTGCAATTCTTCTATAGTCAACATCAGACTTCCATTCTGTTGTGCCCATAATTCTCTTTCTTTTTTCCACTCATTCTGTTCCTTTTCCCTCTTTGTCTGCCACTCATTTCTTTCCTTTTCCATATCCAGATGTAGCTTATTATAGCCTCTCATAGATGTAGCAGCATGTGTACTAGCCTGACTTTCTAATTCCTTGGCTTCTTTCAATTCTCTTTGTAATTCCTGAATCTCTTTGAGTAATCCTTCCTTTTCTCCCTCTGTTATCTGGGCTGTCTGACTTTCTTCCTTCAATTGCCCTTCCTCCAATAGTAGCTTATTGATTTCTTCATTAGCTTTAGTCAAAATCTGATAGGAAGTTTGTAGAGTTCTATATCTCCCCTTAATCGTTCTTAATTCTTTTTCCAATTTATCGTTCTGCTCTGTTAGTTGCATATTCTTCTCTTCCAAGTATTGAATCTTGTTTTGCTTCTGTACTTCCAACTCTTCCAAAGCAATTATTTTACTAGAAAACTCCTCATTCTTCTCTTGCACCTTCCTTAGTTGCTCTGCCATATGCTCCTTTTCCCTTTTATGCTCTTTAATAACCATACTGCCTTTTTCAAATTCTGACTCTGCTACCATCCCTGAAATGATCATATTTCGGCTTGAGGGTCTGAACTGTTCAATATTATTCATAATGAGTTGACATGCTGATCTAATACTCTTTGGGATTCTTTCCAGTCCTCCTTCTATTGCTATTTGTTTGGTTCCTAGCTGTTTGTCCTCTTTGCATTCACTCTCCTCTTCCTCTTCTCCCTCATATTCTATAATTTTGGCCTTATTGTCTTCATGGCTTGGCTGAGTGTCCAGTATTTCTAATTCTGCCATGTCTTCTTGAACACCTGAACTCTTTTGCTCCAAAACATCTGAGATGAGCTTTATTTCTTGTACCTTTTCTTTCTCCAACACCTGTTGAGTTTCTTCAGAAAGATATCCTTCCTTTGTTTGCATCTCCTTTTCATGGCTTAGAGTTTCCTGGACCAAATTGTATTCAGTTTCTTCACCAAAATTTCCCTGACATTCACCTGCTTGTTCTTCCTGTCTTTCCTTTTCCTGTGCTGGAACTGTTCCAGTTACTTCCAACTTTTTGACCTGATCATTGCCTCTAACTTCTTTGTATCCTTCCTCCTGTTCATCAATGTCCATGATGTCTGCTCCTTCCTCTTGTTCTTGATCATCCTTGGATGTAAATTCCTCACTAATTTTTATATCATGTAATACATCCTTTATACTTTGAATGATCTCTTCTTCCACAACTCTCCCTGTGACCTTTGGAGCACTCTTTCCCATTTCTATCTTCTTTATTTCTTGATCCTTATTCACATCCTTCTGTTCTTTAAATGAACTACTCTTCTGTATCTCTTTTGTCAATTCTTCTAGCTTTTCATCCAATTTGAAGTGTGATGGTTTTGTCCATATGGGTTTTATTCCTATATGCACCCACCCATAGCTGACTTCTTCTCTTATTTCACTGGCTTGTTCTATCATTACTGCTTTTCCCTTCATTATCCTTCTTTCATCTTCCAGACTCAGCTGTTTTTCTGCCTGTTCCTGAATTGGTTCCTCCTGAGACTTCTTCTTCAATTCCTCAGGTGTCTTTTGTTTCTCAGAGGTCTGTATGATGACATTAGGAGTATTTGGTATTGATAAATTTAAACTCTTTAACAGGAAACTTTCAATATCACTATCTGAATCAGATGAGAAGTGTGAAGGTCCTCCTTTTTCTGGTTCTGTGGGTCTTGATACTTCTTCCACAATGGATGGCTTCTGTGTTTCTTCCATGACTACTTCCTCCCTTTCTTTGGTGATAACAGTTTCAGCTATGAATTTACCCTTTCCCTTCTTGGTCAATTTCTTCTTTTGTACTGGTTTCCTTGGAACCTTCTTTTTTACCACAACAGTTGTTCTGGTTTCTGGAGGTCCTTGTAATTCCTTAAAATAAGCCAACAACTCCACTTCTTTCCTGACAAACACCTCCTCAGTTTCCGCTGTCATCATTTGATCATGGAGTGCTTCATAGTGCTCCACCTCCTCCTGAACCCAGTCTGTAGCTTTGCATGAATAGTCTTCCAGCATTTTCTGGTATTGTGCTTCATACATAGCTCTCTTGTTATTCCCTTGGGTTAGATAGGTGTATAATTGCTCTTTGCTTGTTTGGGGTGGATGTGGTTCACTAGAGGCTTGAACCTGTTTCTGTGCCTCCTCATGTTCCTCTTTTGTGGCTTCCTCCATTTCTAGTTCCACCTTCCTTGAGTCCACCCTTCTTTTCTTTACAGGAATTACTTCCTCAGATATCATCTTCCTTTTCATACCTGTTCCCCTCATGCGAGTTTGTCCTTCTCTTTCTCTTTCAGTCATTTTCCTTGGAGGACTCTTGATTCCATGCATAAGATTCCTGAAATACTGTGCTTCTGGAGCCAATTTCAGTTGATCTTCCATCCCTAGAACATGATAAATGATTCTTGTTAAGAACTGGGCCCCATTCATGAACTTCTTCTGTTCCCAGTGTTTGCTGCTTCTTTCAGCTGTTCATGGATGTATGGTGAGACATCCATTACTCCAAAAGGTTTGGTTCTGTCCTTGTTGTTAAACATCAATAATGTTACTGACTTATGCGGCATAGTGTACCTTGGTAGTTTTGGAAAACAAAAATACTGTAAAAACATCCTTACAGCATATTCCTCATTCTCCCTTCCTTTGAAATCAGTGAATTTTACATATCCTGTGTAAGTTTCCTTATTCTTTTTGACAAAACTCGGGTCAAGTTTGGTTCCCATTGTGTAGAATTGCAGTGCTGCTCTGATATGTTCTCCCTTGATAGTGATACCTACTTCCTAGTTATCCTTGTTTTTGACTTTGCATCTAAAATAGGCATCATTCCCTCTTCCTATTTCTGTCAAACTGTTCATTACTTGTGATACCCTCTCAAAGTCAATAAAAAAGATAGGCTCCTCCAATATTCTTTGCAGCCCTACTGCCTTCCATCTTTTCATATTAACAGCAACTCTTTGAAACCTGTAGAATTCCTGGCACAACATTGTATATTTATACCCTCCTACTGCCACTGTAAATATGTGTTGGCCAATGATGTTTAGGGTCTCCTTAAGTTCCTTCACCACCTTCTCAGCCTCTGGAATTTCTGCTTCTTCATCTGATTCTAAGTCCACCTGTTCCTCAGCTGCATCACCATCCAGGAACCAGTGTCCTCTGGACAAAGTTACCGAATCTGCTCTGAAGTCATGGATTTGTAATTCTTTCGTATTCACCATCCTGTATTTGTAACATACAAAAGAAGAGAAAATACTCCACCCATATAAGTCACAAAAATCCAGAAAAATTAATGTTTTCTTTTGGAATATTCTTGCCATGAAAATAAAGAAAGAAAGTCTTCCAAATAAATTTTGCTTCTTCAAAAGACTCAATTAAAGTGATCATTACAGGTGTAGCAAGATGTCTAGTGTGCTTGAAGAAAGGAATGATGGAAACAATGATTAATGAAAAAACAGCTTCAGAAAAATAGAAATCAAAAGATGATCATAGAAAATTGAAACAAAATAATACAAATTTTCCATAATAATTTACTTTCCTCCTCCCTATATCTTGCTTTGTGCTTTATAAAATTAAAAAAAACAAAAAATACACACTGCCCATTTGTTCTCTCTCTCTTTTTTTTTTTTTTTTTCCTGTCCTCCTTCCCCTCCTAATTCTCTTTTAAGGGGAAAAAGGTTAAAAAAGAAAAATACTTTTGTCATCCTTCTCTCTTTTTTTTTTTTTTAATATTTTGTTCTAAAATTCTGAAGATAGGTCAAATGTGGATGATCTTTCTGCCATTGACATAATTCTGATTTTTTTACCCAATAATGTTTAACTGCAATTGTCCTTATGTCATCCAAACATCCATGCTTCCCAGACCAACATCTTGTAGCATTTTTTGGTCTCCATACCCATTTTGCTCTAACTTCCTGTTTTAATGAGTAATATCGGTGTATGCCTTCTTTCCATGTTCCTCTTGTTCTGATTTGTTGATGTTTCAAATTAGGCAATAAGTGTCTTCCTCGTTTTGTCTCACCATTCTTCTCTACTCCTGAATTCTCTTGCTGGTTTTGATTGTGAGAAGCTTGATCATTTTGTAGTGGCAATATGTCCCTGTCCTTCATTGAGAAAGTAAATCCTTCCATATCTGGGTCATGAACATCTAGATGAACTTCCTCTTTTTCATTACTCAGAAAAAACATTAAAAATTTTTTGTCATTTATGGTCAAATTAAGCTTCATTTTTTCAAAGTTTAAAATAACTTTACCTTGTTTGAGCCAGGGTTGTCCCAAAATCAATTTTTCAGTCATCAAATGATCTGGCCACTCTTCACAATCTATCTTCATAGATTCATTATTAAATTTAACTTTAATAACAAGTGAAGACAAACTCTGAATCATTTTTCCTTCTAATGTTTTAATCAACATTCTGCTTTTATTCCTCTTTATTCTAAATTTATTTACCAAGGCTGAACTGATCAAGTTCACTTGAGCTCCTGAATCTATCAAAACCCTTATGTTTTCATTTTGATGATCCATTTCTATCACAGGCAAATGTTCTCTTTGTTTTAGAGTGTTTTCACATAAACACACCTCCTTAAGTTCTTTCATTTTTCTTATTCTCTCCTTTGCTTCTTGTTGAGCCTCCTTTCTGATGTTTTCTTCTTCTTTTTTCCTATTTTGAGCTTTTTGCAGTCTTCTCCATTCCTCAGTAGTTAATGGACACTCATACCTCTTAACTCTACATCCACTTATAAAATTTGGCATGATTTCTCCATCAATGTTAGCTAATTGAATGGCTCCACTCTTGCTTATCTTATGTATAATGTATGGCCCATGACCTTTCTTCTGAAATTTTTTCTGATGCTCCTTGACTGTGTATGCCAGAACCAAGTCTCCTTCTTGAAGATCTTTTTCTTTTATATGCACATCATGGTAGGCTTTTTGTCTTCTCTTGTCTGTATATATACTCATTACTGCTTGTAGTCGAGATGCTCCCAGTTTTTCTAAATCTATGACCCTCTCAGATAGTTCATGTTCTGTCCAATTGTATTGACTACCCACTTTTAATGTTGGAATAAGAAATTCCATGGGTAAAACTGCATTTTGTCCATATACCAAATTGAATGGAGTAGTCTCTAAAGCAGTTTTGTATGCCACTCTATAAGCCCAGAGAACATGATTAAGTTGAGAATCCCAATCATTTCTATTTGTGTTGACTAATTTGGACAATACAGTGCAAAGTACTTTATTAGTACTTTCTGCTAACCCATTAGCTTGTGGGTGATATGGGGCTGACTTACTATGACGAATCATGAAATATTTGGTCATGTTTTCTATGATCTGGTTCAAAAAATGAGTTCCCCTATCACTTACTAATTCAATTGGAAGTCCAAATCTAGTAACAATATTTTCATACAAAAATTTTGTAGTTGTATGAGCATCATTTCTTTTAGCGGCTTTGGCCTCAGCCCATTTTGTCAAATAATCAGTAGCCACTAATATGTATTCTGCATGAGATTGTCTAGCTGGAGGATGTATAGGTCCAATAAAGTCCAATCCCCATTTGCTAAAAGCTCTGGCTGAAATTAATGGGATTAATGGCATGTTATCTCTTTTATTTGGTTGACTCACTCTTTGACAGATGTCACATCTTTTTACATAAGTTCTTGCATCAAGAAATAGAGTTGGCCACCAAAAGCCAGAATACAAAATGAGTTTGGCTGTTCTATCACTAGAAAAGTGTCCTCCTGCCACTCCACAGTGTGCCATTTCCAACATCTCCAAATACTTTTCTTCAGGAACACATATTCTTAAATAACCATCCATTCCTTTTTTGTATAATTGTTCTCCTATGAGTTGATATTCTTCAGAGATTTCTTGTAAATTTCTTGAATCTGTACCAGCTATAAGTTGCTTCCCTTTCTCCTTTTTCCTTAATTCTTCAACAATGTTTTCACTCCACTCAGGATTTTTGTTAAACCAATATAGAGTTATTAATTCTGAATTCTGCAAATCTTGACATTCTTGACATTTAGCAACATATCTTTCCACATCTTGAATTTTGTTTGGCCAGTGTACTCCCATCCTAGCAAGATTGCTTAAAGTGACTATTTTGGAAGCATGAGTACATGGGTTCCAGCAATGAGCTCTTCTTACATATTCATGTTGCTCCTCTTCTGGGGTACAGTATTCCAGTACACCTGACTGATTGAGGTGATACAAATGCCCAGCTAGCAACATAAAATTCCTGCTTTGTAACACCAAATGTGTGTTATTTGCTAATGACTTACAAGGTCCCATGGTTAACAAAGGAACTAATGATATGGACCATTCAGGAACACTTTTACTTTGAACAGGTATGTATCTGGCAGGTCATCATCTAAGGGTGAACTAGGTTCTTTGGACTGAATTCTAGACAAATGATCTGCTCTTAAGTGTGTTTTGCCTTGTCTAACCACCACCTCAAATTCAAATTCCATTAGTAAAAGAAACCATCTAACTATTCTTCCTGTATGACATGGTTTATTTACTAAATAAAGTAGAGCTTGGTGATCCACAAAAAATTTAAACTTGTTGGCCAATAGGTAATGTCTGTATTTTTTAACAGCAAATATCATACCCAACCCTTCTCTCTCAGTGGTTGTATAGTTCTTTTCTGCAATGTTCAATTGTCTACTAGCATATGCTACTGGGAAATCTAATTTACTTCCTTCTATAGGTTGTGCTAACACACATCCCAAAGCATAATTTGAAGCATCTACATGCACATGAAATATTTTATCCCACTAAGGTGTTTTTAGAATTGGGGCTGTCACCAAACAAGTTTTCAATGTTTCAAAGGCTTGGTCACATTCTTTATTCCACTCAAACTTTGTGATGAGGGCATATAAGGGTTTAGCTATATCTGCAAATTTGTGAACAAATTTCCTATAGTACCCACAATGTCCCATAAAAGTTTGGAGTTCCTTCACATTTGTAGGTCTTGGAAGCTCTATTATAGCTTTTATCTTCTTCTCATCAGTAGAAATTCCATTTTTTGAAACTATGTGACCCAACATTCTTCCTTGTCTTACATAAAATACACACTTTTCAGGATTTAAGCATACTCTGTATGTCCTGCATTTCCTGAATATTCTTTCTAAATCTTGTAAATGATCCTATCTTTTTAAAGAGAAAGTGCACAGATCATCTACATAGATTTCCATCACATTTCTCAGGAATTCTTTGAAGATATGACACATCAATCTTTGAAAAGTTGCTGGGGCATTGGTCAATCCAAAGGGCATAACCCTAAAAGCATAAATCCCCCATTCTGTAGAAAAGGCAGTCTTATGTTGGTCCTCCAAGGCTATTGGTACTTGATTGTATCCTGAGAAACCATCTAGAAAGCTATAAACTTCCTTTCCTGCAACTCTCTCAAGAAGATGATCTGTTATTGGCAATGGATAATTATCCCTTATAGTTGCTGCATTCACTTTTTTCAAGTTAATGCATACCCTAAGTTTTCCATTCTTTTTTGGTACCACAACTATGGGTGATATCCATTCAGTATACTCAATTTCATAAATGAAGTTAGCAGCCAACAACTTGTCAATTTCTTCCTTTATCTTGGCAGAGTATTTATCATTGAATGTATAATGTCTCTGTTTACTAGGTTTTACATCTGGAGTCATAGGAATTTTGTGCTCACAGACTTTTGGATCAATTCCTTTTAAATCTTTATAATTGTAAGCAAATACATCCCTATAATTCTTCGCTAGGTTCTTTAGTGCTTCTTCTTCCTCTATGGTCATGTCATCAGCTATTACAATATGTCTTTCCTCTCCTTCTTCCTGAGTAATCATGATCTTTTTAGTTTGTTCTTCATTATCATAAGCTTCTCCTTTCTTTTTTTCTCTCTTTGGTTTCATTTTTAGAAGTAGTCTGTCTTCCACTTCATAGGTTTTAAAATTTGCTGGTACATCAAAGTATTGATCCTTGTTTATTTCCTTCTCTTTCTTCTCAATTTCTTGTTCCTTTTCCATTTCTATGTGTTTATGTTCCTTGTATTTGCCTGAGATTTTATCTTTGATTGCATCTTCAGCTTTTACTATCTCCAAATATTTTGTTTTTCCTTTTTTTAATACCATTTCTGAATCTTGATCCTCCTCTGTTTTTGATACACTTATCATGTTTATACTAATGTGAAAAATATCAAACCCTTCTTCATTTTGAAATTCCACTCCTACATACTCCTCACTGGCTATGTCCATGGTAGCCAAAATTTGGTTCCAGCCGTAGGGCTCAAACTCTTCATCCTTAAATTGTTGTGGCACATAACTTTCATCTTGCACTTTTCTTCCTTCCCCACAATCTTCTCTTTTCAGTCTCCTTTTTTTATTGGTGAGGTTTCTTATTATGTTACACTTCCATATTGCTGATTCACTCTCTTCCTGATCCTCCAACTCTGATTCCTCACTTTCTTCTTCATTTTGATGTATTTTGTACCATTCTTGAGGAGATATATCACAGTAGTGCCCATTTCTTAAGTTCACTCTTGTTATTCTTCCTTTGCTTTGGAGATATAAACAATCATTACCCCAATCCTGCACAATTTGCATTTGTCTCATGAAAGGCCTTCCTAGGATGATTTCATATGAAGTGGATTGTGGAAATTCTACTATGGCAAAAGTATGTTCTATTTCTGTTCCACATATGTCCACAATTACTTTTTCCCAAATACCTAGGGGTTTTTCTATATGCCCATCTGCAAGTTGCAATCTCATCTTAGTGGGTAGTAATTCATTGCTTCCCCATTTCTCCCAAGTTTCTTTAGTCATTATGGCCACTCCTGATCCACTATCCAAAATGGCTTTAGCAAAGTTTTTTCCATATTGTATTTTTAGGGTTGAATTTCCTTCTTCCCCTTCACAATACCCTCCTATTTTATCAATAGGAATATACCATAATTCCTCTAATTCTTGTAATGGTGAATGAAGGTTTCCAGGTATTGTTTCCCCTTTGTTCATTTTGTTTTGTAAATGAGGATTTTGTTTCAACAGTTCTTCCCATGTTGTGTGACATGTAATGCTACATTGTTCATCTATAATCATCTGGAATGTTATTTGTGGATTTTCTTTTTTGTTAGCATTTTCCCGTTTTTTCGTTTTCTCAAGTTGTTCAACTGTCCTCTGCGAGCTACCTCCTTCCCCCATTCTGAGTTGTACTTCCTGAATAATTTGTTTGCACTTTTGCATCCTTTCATGTTCTAACTCTGGTATGGGATAGGCCACTGCATGATCTGCTGGATTTGGTCCTTCTTGAATCCTTCCCTTATATGCTTTAATTAGGGTGTCTAGACTCTGAGAACTTCCTATTTCAGACTGATTTTATGTCTTTTGAGGAGAAGTACTTTTGGACTGATCCTGATTGTCTTCTTCCAAATTTTTGCCCATCCTTCTCTTCTTTTCCCATTTCCCTTTTTGTCTATTTCTCTTCACCTTTGAGGCTGAACCTTCATTTTGTTCCTTAATTGTTCCTTGTTGCTTGGCTTGAGCCCTTGTTATAATATTTATTGCCACTTGGTCATTTTCACTCAATTCTTCTTGTTCCATAATGTTAACTGTTTTTAAAGGTATGTTATTAGGTGTGTTCTATTGTTTTTGGGGATTCTTTGGGCAATCTTTTATCAAATGTTCTCTGCCACAATCCTTACAGTAGGCTCCCTCTATTCTCAATGTAGGAGGTTGCGGATAGTCTCTAATGAAATGCTCTCCCCCACACCTATAACAAGTTATCTTTGGTCCCCCTTTTAATTGAGGTTTTTGGTTGGACATGTAATTGTTGGTAATATACATGAATGTTGCTGTGTCCATTTCAATTTTCCCATTTCCCAAGTCTAGGGCTTTTAACTCAGGTTCTCTTATTTCATATTCTTCCCAATCTTCTTGATATCCCTCACTCCAGTGATATTCTTCCTTATATGGTGATCTTAGTCTTGAATTCCCGTCCTCTATTGGTGTATACTTGATTGGTACCACATTAGTTGGTATAGGAGGTTGCTGTCCAAGCACATGTCTTGGTTGTTCAGTATAGCCTGATTCCCTTTGAGCCATATAATCTCTTTCCTTGATGGGTTGTTTGTTATAGAAGCATTCCTCCCTGGTATGGTTTGTCCATTTTCTCTCTAGTGTACAGTACTTAAGTGTCTTCCTATCTTGTAAGTGTGGTGGCTTCTGATATGGGCATTGTTGTGCCAGATGATTTTTTCCACAAATGTAACATTTTTTATTTGTGTTTATCCTAGAGTTTATCAGATTAGTTTTAGTGCTTACCTCTAGGGCTTTAGCAATAGCCTGAGCCAACTCTTCTGCTGGAGGAATTTTGTCTTCATATGATCTCGGTTGATCAAATGCTAACAGATCTTGACCTCTGTTGTCCTCCAAATCTATTGCTTCCTTTACACAGGCTGCTAAATCAGGACATCTTCTATAATACACTAGGGTTCTTAGTTGGGCACTTCTCAAACCCTCAATGAATAAGGATACCTGTTTTGTCATGGAAGGTACTTCCTCTCTTGGGCATCTATCAATGTATTGTTTAAATCTTCTGGCTGCTTCTCTAACATTTTCATCCTTTTGTTGTTTGAAACTATGTATCAATGTGGCTGTACTATGTTTTATCCCGGTCTTAGAGAATTCCCCAATGAAGGCTTCTAAGAAAGATTCAATATCCTGGTACATTTCCTTTCTCAAAGGAATGAACCAAGATAAGGCTGGTCCTGTTAGGGTTAGACCAAATGCGTCAAATTGTACTTTGTAATCTTCTACCTCTTCAGCTCTGATCAATTGCCTAAATTCTGCGGCATGAGCATGAGGATCTGAATAACCCTCATATTGGTTCTTCATACATTTGGCAACTTGGTATGGTCTAAGCATTCTACCCTGAGGCTGCCAATGGGATCTTCTTCTGAGTGGGAAGTCATTATATCCTTCTGGTTCCTTGTCAAAGGGATTTGGGGAAATCTGTGTCCTCCTCCCATGTTGTTGTTCATTATCAGTAAAGTTTTCATTTGGCCTAGGTAAATTTGTTTGCTCCATGTTATGTTCCCAAGGTCCTTTGTCAGTACATTGCCCTAGATCATTTGAATTTTCTGGGTCTTGAGAGAATATGTACACACATCCTTGCCTATCTTCATATCTCCCATCTTTGAATTGAGCTACAGGAGTTATATTCAGGGGAACTTCTAAATTTCTCAATCTAATGAGAAATTTATGCATTCCATCCTGATATACATAGGTTCCAAACCTATTTGTATACATGTACTTGAGGATATTTCTAAAATCCCCAGTTTCCATAGGCTCATTTGTTTCATTTATGTTTTCCATGTTGTTTTCTTGCCCTAAACTTCTTTCTTGCCCTTTGCCTTTTACTGTCTCTGTCTCCTTCCTTATTAGGTCTTGTTTAGAAAGTTTGTTTCCAGATCTAAGTAACATTGAATTAATTTTCACAATCTCAAACTCAAAAGAGTGTTTGTCAAAATTTCCTAACTAAGGTATTACTTTTTCCACAATTTTCTGACTATATTTGTGTGTGTTTTTTTTTTTTCACGATTTTCTGACTATTTTTGTATTTTTCACGATTTTCTGCCTAAAGTATTGATTTTCCACGATTTTATGATCAGAATCGTGTTTTCTGATTATCTCTATGTTTTTCACGATTTTGTGATCAAAATCGTGTTTTTCACGATTTTGTGTGAAAATCGTGTTTTTCACGATTTTGAGTGAAAATCGTGTTTTTCACGATTTTGAGTGAAAATCGTGTTTTTCACGATTTTGTGTTCAAAATCGTGTTTTTCGCGATTTTGTGTGAAAATCGTGTTTTTCACGATTTTGAGTGAAAATCGTGTTTTTCACGATTTTGAGTGAAAATCGTGTTTTGCACGATTTTGTGTTCAAAATCGTGTTTTTCGCGATTTTGTGTGAAAATCGTGTTTTTCACGATTTTGAGTGAAAATCGTGTTTTTCACGATTTTGTGTGAAAATCGTGTTTTTCACGATTTTGAGTGAAAATCGTGTTTTTCACGATTTTGTGTGAAAATCGTGTTTTTCACGATTTTGAGTGAAAATCGTGTTTTTCACGATTTTGTGTTCAAAATCGTGTTTTTCACGATTTTGTGTTCAAAATCGTGTTTTTTGCGATTTTGTGTGAAAATCGTGTTTTTCACGATTTTGAGTGAAAATCGTGTTTTTCACGATTTTGAGTGAAAATCATGTTTTTCACGATTCTGTTCTCAGACAATCGTGATTGCTCACAGATTGTTAATAACACAATTTTCTTATGAAAATCGCGTTCTGGGAATCGCAATGTTGTCCTAATCGTTCAAAATCGCAATTTTGTGTGTGATTTACAGAATCGCAATTCTGAATGATTTTTTGAATTTCACAAGTTTTGATTTTTCAAAATTTTCTTTCTACACCAGAATCGCCTTACTGAAATTTTAACATGCAATGAAACATTTATATGCAAAATTAAGGTTTTCCTAATGAAAAAACTCAAAATACAGAGAATCGCGATTCCGTGATTTTTAGTTATTTCTCATTTCTTGGTGCTATGTGATCACTTAATGCAAAAATGTGTATTCCAAATTAATGATACAGTCTTTACCTTGCTTGCTTGGTAGAGAAATCCTCAAAAATCCACTGTTTGCTGAAAGTCGCGATTTTGCTCTCTCTCTCTCTCTCTCACTCACTCTCACTCAAATGAATTTTTCTTTGAATTTCAGGTTTTTATAGTGTCCAGAAAATCGTGATTTTGTCTGATTTCCACTATTCCTCCCTCTTTCACTTGTTCAACTTCACTTACTCAATCTTAATGACCTCCACTACACTTGCTTATCTCCAAGTACCCAAATATGCTAGAAATTTCCAAAAATTTCCCTTTACAGGAAATCGCGATTTTGTGTAGAGAATCGTTTTATGCAATTTTGAGTATTCTTTGTCCTTGTTTTCTTTCAATACCTTCTCTTTTTTGTAATCCACCCAAATCCTGAACTATTACACCAAAACCACAACCTTGCTCAGAAAGTCGCGATTTTGTACAGAAAATCGTGTTTTTGCATACTTTTAATTTTATGCCAATTTGAGTAGTCTCTTCTTCTTAATTCCCTTCAACACCCTTTAACAACTTCAATTCAACAATCACTTGAGATGTTGCTCCAGAATCAACACTTTTTTCAGAAAATCGCGATTCTGTGCAGAGAATCGTGTTTTCTAATTTTCTGGTTTTTTGACCATTTTTTTGTTTTTCTTCCACTTTTCCACAATCACTCTTGTCCACTACACCTCACTTCAGCTTCCTAACAAGAAAAGAAATTTGTTTGATTGTTTTTTATGAGTTTTATGAATTTGTTTGGTATTTTTGCCCTAAAAATAAAGGTGAACACTTTACTTAGGGTTTCTGGTTTTGGTGATCCACTGATCCCATGTTTCTTGATTGGTTATGAGTTTCTATGTCCTTAGCTATCACTAAAGTGCAAAAGAAAATCTCTCAATTGAAAATGTGTTATGGAAGGCAACCAATTTTTGCAAAGATAAACTCAATCACATCTTTCTTTTCAAAATGCAGGACAACTCAAGATTAATGCTTAGATTTGGTCAACAACTGAATCTTTTATACTTACTTCTAGCTACTTTAACTGTCCTTTCCTTAGTATCACCATGTTATCTTCCCAAGATCACCCATGGTGCCTAGTACTTGGGCAAAAGGAAATCTAGACATGCAAGAATAGACTCAAGTTACCTCATCTTCAGCTTTCTTGGCTCAAATCTTCCATACACCTGCACTTTTACTTCAACAATATGATGAGCAACTATCAATTTACAAAGATTTCAGCACTTCCAATTCTACAAGATATCAATTGCTTTCTTTTTTGCCCAAAGACAAACAATGACATCTACCTATTCATGTGCACATTCCTTGATTGATGAGTTTTACCTTTTTCTTGTGTTGGTTACCATCATCAACAGAAGATCCAGCAAAGGTCCAACTTCAATGAAGTTCTTGGAATGTTCCCCGGCAACGGCGCCAAAAAATGTTTGTTATTGACTTTGGAGTTGTCCTCTCCAATCATGAAGTACAAAAGAATCAACAAATCAGCTTTATTTTGTCAATCCTGGGAATATCCATAAGACCACAGCCCCTTCTAGATGATAGATTCATAGAAATAAGAGATTGATGGCTGGAATTATGAGAAAATGAAAATGAAGAGGAAATATCTAGGGTTTACCTTTTCTAGAGCAAATCTTCATCATTTTCTATGATCTTTGTGTCTAATTCATGTTATTTTCTCATCAGAATACAAATATGAAATCAGAATTGGAAAATATCACCTGTATCACAGAGACGAGACAATCGCGATTCTGTACCAGTAGACGATTTTCACATTTCTGCAACATTCTTCAATCCTTCTTCACTCAATACATCAGTAATCATCTCTCTTCATACATCTTACTCAGCATTACACAAATGAAACTTACAAATCTCCATGATTAAGCAAGAAACAAGCTTTCACATCAAAGGAAACACACATAACAGCAGAAAACACGATTTCAGCAGAAACTCTCTCTTCTCTATTGATAGCATGTACAAATGACTAACCAACCTCTCCAAAATAGAGAAAAATGACTTATATACATTTTCAAGTGTCCTCTTTCACACTTGTATTTTTGTCCTTTCCTCTATTAATCTAAAAATATGCTATCTAAGAGTTTCCAAAAATTCTAGAAAAAATACATAAGATTCTATCCTACATAAGGAAGACTCTTCCTTATTTTTACAACAATTGCATAAATATTTCTACAAATTTCTATCATTTTACAATATTTTTCCTTCAAGAAAGGTTTCCAAAAATGCATCTTCCAACATATGCAGTTTTAGAAGAGTGCGAACCTAGCCATGATGCATTCGAGGATGCAAGTGACTCCGATCTAGAGTCAATCATTATGGACCCACCTTTTGCATCAGATGAAGAATACTTCTATGAAGTAGAATTTCAACCCGAGAGACATGGAGAGCTCACCAATGACGTAAGGTTAACCACACAAGTGATCCCTAAGGATGAAGGAAAGAAAAGGAAGAAGAGAGAAGTCACACCAGAAGAGGAAGAATCTTTGTTTGAGGTCCCTGACAATTATAAAAGTATGAAATAGATGATAGGAGAGTCATGATAAGAATGCCTAAACGCGAGGCACAATCAGGAGAGGCCTATGATAACAAAGAAACCACCAAGAAAATAGTGGTAGCCCTAGAAGAAGGAGAGGAGAGATGCACGTACATAGGCCATGACCTAACAGAGGAAGAAGGGCATGCGTTAATAGCCTTGCTAAGAGAATACAGAGATGTATTTGCTTGGATTTACAAGGATTTGAAAGGTGTAGACCCGGACATATGCTCACACACTATCCCCATGACCTCAGATGCTAAATCTTGCAAAAGACATACACATACAATGATAATTATGCTGCCAAGATCAAAGAAGAGATAGATCGTCTGGTAGAAGCTGGATTTATCTATGAAATTGAGCACACCGAGTGGGTATCCCCCATTGTAGTCATGCCCAAGAAGAATGAGAAACTACGTGTATACATTAACTTGAAGAAGGTTAATGTAGCCACCATTAGAGATAATTACCTGCTTCCTATCACTGAACATCTACTAGAAAGAGTAGCAGGAAAGGAAGTGTACAACTTTCTTAATGGATTTTCTGGTTACAATCAGGTAGCCATAGCTCTAGAGGATCAACATAAGACAACTTTTGCCACAGAGTGGGGCATATTTTCCTTTAGAGTAATGCCATTTGGGCTTACCAATGCACCCGCTACCTTCCAGAGGCTGATGTGCCATGTGTTTAAAGAGTTCTTGAGGAAGAATTTAGAAGTCTATGTTGATGATCTTTGTGCTCACTCCAACATTAGACAAACCCATATTCCTGAACTCAGGCAAATCTTTGACAAATGTAGAGAATATCAAGTCTACCTAAACACAGAAAAGTGTGTTTTCATGGTCAGGCAACGCAAGATTCTAGGACACATAGTGTCAAAGAATGGCATATCCACTGATGAAGAGAAAGTAAAAGCCATAGCTGAGTTACCTAGGCCAAGGAATGTCAAGGAAGTACAAGCTTTCATGGGACATTGTGGCTATTACCGACGTTTTATACACATGTACGCCATCATTGCCAAGCCTCTGTATGGACTTTTGACTAACTTTGAGTGGACTGAGGAATGTGAAAACTCTTTCAACGAGCTCAAAAGAAGATTATGTTCAACACCAATCTTAACCACACCAGATTGGAGTAAGCCCTTTCATGTTCACGTGGATGCATCCAATTATGCTATTGGATGTGTACTCGCACAACCTACTGGTGAAGGTAATATGGATCTTCCAATTGCCTATGCTAGTCGGCAGTTAAATGCAGCTGAACAAAATTATACCACTATTGAGAGAGAAGGATTAGGCATGGTATATGCGGTTAAAAAGTTTAGACATTACTTGCTTGCAAATAAGTTCAAATTTTTTACTGATCATCAGGCATTGTTGTACTTGGTAAACAAACCTTGCAATACAGGCAGATTAGTAAGATGGTTCCTCTTACTAATGGAGTATGAGTTTGAAGTTGTGGTGAGGAAAGGTAAGACTCACTTGAGAGCGGACCATCTTTCTAGGCTCACATCTGGAGAGGCCCCACAAGGAGTATCAGATGACCTTCCTGATGACTGGGCTAAGCCATTAGTGCCAGTATTGACATACGGGCCTAATCACCCAGTCATAAACACTAAAGATAGAGAGGTAGTAAAGGCCCAAAAGTACCACATCATGGCAGGAAGTATGTACAAGCACACAAATCAAGGGATCTTGGCTTGTTGTGTGGAAGAGGATGAGTACGCTAAATGGTTGCAATTAGCACACGTAGGTGCATTAGAGCAACACTACTCAAAGCAACGAACCCTACAGACACTAAGGAGACTCGGAGTGCATTGGCCGGCTATGGAAGCTGATGTCCAAAAGTTGTGCAAGGAATGCCCAATCTGCTGCACTAAACCACTTGTGGAACATGCCACTCTTTATCAAGTGTCCATAGTGCCAGATTGGAGTGAACCATTAGTAACCTTCCTGAGGATGAGAACATTCCCTCAAGATATGACACTGGCCAGACAAACAAGTCTAGAACAAGAAGCCCTAGATTACTCACTCATTGGTGATATTCTATACAAGCGTGGTAAAGATGGTTACCTGAGACTATGTGTCCATGAGAGTGAATATCTCAAGATCTTGGAAATTGCTCACCAAGGTGTAGCAATGGGCCACTTTGGACCAGATCGGGTGATCAAGGCAATCCTATTTGCAGGATTATGGTGGCCGACCCTTCACATGGATGCACATACCTATGTGAAGAGGTGTGATGTCTGCCAGCGAACTCAGTATCCTATACGCAAAGATGAGATGCCGCTGAAACCTATGATGGGTGGACGTGCATTCTCTAAGTGGGGAATAGACTTTGTAGGTCCTATTAATCCCCCAGCTAAGGGTTCCCATGCAGAATATATCATTGTGGCCACATACTATCTAACCAAGTGGCTAGAGATAAAATCTACGACAAAGAATGATGCTCAGAGGACCGCTAAGTTCTTATTTGAGAATGTGTTCACTAGATACGGGCTACCCTTAGAGCTAGTAAGTGATAGAGGGACTCACTTCCTGAATGAGGTCATTGAAAATCTTCTCCAAGAATTCTTGATAGTACACAAGAAGTCTGCCCCCTATCACCCACAAGCAAATGGCCAAGACGAAAGCACAAATAAGATTCTGTGCAATGTGCTTACCAAACTAGTGAATAATAAACGCTCTGATTGGGACAAACAGCTACATCATGTTGTTTGGGCATACTGAGTTGCCTATAAAATGGTACTCCAAGCCGCACCCTTTCAGATGGTATTCGGTCATAATGTAGTGCTACCATTGGACTTCTTGATACCTACTATAAAAGTAACAGAGGAGTATGAATGGACGGGTCACGAACTCTCTTCGAGGATTTTTTATCTAGAACGACTAGGTGAAACGAGATTAAGAGCCGCAGCAGGAATATATGCAGCTAAGAAAAGACAGAAGGCATACTTTGACGCCCACGTTAAGGATAAAGGCTTGAAGGCAAGAGATTTAGTTTTAGTCTATACACTGAAACAACATACGAGAAAATTAGAGAAGAGAGGCTATGGACCTATGATCATAAATAGGATCTCAACGAGTGGAGCAGTACAATTGGCCACCTTAGAAGGCGATATTCTTCCGAGCTACATAAGTGGATGTAGAGTCAAGTTATTTCAAGAACCCCTGACTGAAGAGATGCTAAATAGACTCAACACTGCCAAGAAACGTAAAGAAGAGGAAAAACGAATTCGAGAAGAGGCACATGCAGAAGCATTGGAACACATCCGAAGGATGAAGTTGAGAAGACAAGGACGAGATCAGCTTAGGACAGAGGCGTATGCAGATCCAGGGTATCATATGGCTATGTGTGAAGTTTCAAGTCATAGTTCTCATCGAATAATTGATAGACGTCCTTTTGTAACTTTAGAGATAGGACAAGGAAAGAGTACAAGGACTGTAAGGGCCTTGATTGACTTAGGTGCAGCCACTAGTGCTGTTAAATTTTCTTATTGTCAAAAGTTGAAATTAAATGTCAATCCTATAGAAGCGTATCTCATAGGATTGGGAGGCGTGGAAACCCCTTGCATGGGTGAGGTGGAACTCCCCCTCTACATTCAAGATCAATTAGTGACAGTTAAAGTGACGAGGACCTCACTGAGCCTCTTGTCTTGGGTCAAGACTGGATCTATGATCATGTAGTCAACCTAAACCTAAGAAGTGGACTTCTTCAGGTATGGGTAAATCAAAGTCGGATTACAGTTGAGTTAGATAATGAAGCACTCAAGGAACTAGGAAAGGCACAGACTCCTGGTCCTTCTAGGGGTACTCATGAAGCTGACAATATATTCTTGTCCAAAACTATGTGATGCAGAAGAATTTCTCAACAAAGAAGTTAAGGGTATAACGGAACTCCCTTCTTTTCCAAAAGCCACAGGGATGCAGCAACCAAAGGCGGATCAAATGCAGAAAAAGCAGCCGACTTATGCTCGAGGCACAAAGAAAATACGACGCACGGTGTCTCAACCACCAAAACAAGTGTGGGTACGGAAAAGCGAGCATCTTATTGCGGGAAAGCCACCACAACTGGCTCAACTTCCTATTAGTGATTGACAACACGACACTAATAAGAAGTCGTCCAAAAATTCTTCTGTGAAAGTGAGGTTTATCTGGGTACCCAAGAAGTCGATGAAGGCTAGCCCACTATCACGACAAATTTGGGTGCCTAAGGCTTGCTTGCGGGCTCAAATAGCTACACCGAGGCCACACCCTGTACAACATGGTTCACTCACTTGAACATTTGATACCCATTCTTATACATCACGCACGAACACATATTCTCCCATGAGCACAAATAGAATCACTTGTAAATGGGTCCCTAAAAAGCCTCATTTCCAAGCAGACACTCTTATAAAGCCCTCCAGAGTCCCCACAAAATCAAGACCAACAGCCACTCTATTTGTTTGGCAGCCCAAAGTGTGTAACAAACCCCCTGACCCCATTTGTAAATTCACCACCACCTACTAACTGCATCATTCTCGCACTGCATCTTTCCACTTAGCTTTTAGGACAATCCATCCACTAACCACACCCATAACCACCGAGCACTCACTGACTAACTAACATATCACTAAAACCTCATGTTAATGTTGTAACGGGGACACGTGACCACTTGGTGTCCATTTGCAATGTTAACATTCATTTGTATATTCTCATAGAACCGGTGACCAATCCCTGCAATATGGTTGAGGTTGCAGGAACTAGCTCCCAGGCAGGCACTAGCCCTCAGATTGTGGACATTGAAAGTCTTCCCATTGAGGAGGAATTGAAGGAACGTCCAGTGGCATTAAGAGCATTACATGCCATACCGGTGCAAAATCCTCCACAAGGGCACACAATGCCGGTCAGCAAAAACTCACATTGGTTCAGTGACGTGGCAGGACCTCTAGGAGAAGGCACTTACCTGTGGGAGTCAGAGATAGAGTTCAACGGGCGCTGGGGCAGGTATCACTTCTTCACCAGGGAATTTGAGAGACTCGAAAATAACGAAGGATTGAAACCGATATGGAAGAAGGCGGGACTGTACGATTACTTCAAAGCTCAATTGCCGAAGCTCGACTTTCTAAGGTGCTCGTATTTGATTAGCACCCTCACTCCGAGCAAAGAGAAAAAGGGCTACAACACCTTCGTCCTTCCATCTCTCACAAGGGGCAATGAGCTGAAGCGGTTCAAATTGACGAACAACTTGGTAAGGGAAGCTCTGGACATGAAAGGTATGCACATTCCCACCGAGAAAGAGACTATGGTCCCTGACAACATGAAGAACAGGAATCTGACGAAACTAAAGGACATGGTGGCAATGACACCTACTATAGCCATTCATCTTCGGATGTGCATGCAGCATTTTGCATTCCCCGCTCAAGAGAAGTTCACAATGCCACCCAAGAAGATATGGTTTAGTCTATATTTAGCAGATGCCTTCGATTTGACAATCAACATGCCTCATTGGATTATTGACCAAATCCATTTGGCTCATCAACGGTGGTATAAGAAGCAAAATTCAATACTATATGGATGTTGTGCTCTCACAAGGATTGTTTACAGATGCTTGGCATATGATGTGCCAGTTCAAAGGGCACTTATTTGGACCAAGGTGCAAGAATTCCAACGTAGACTATCCACCGCAGGGCCTCCATCCAAGAAAATGAGAGGCGCAGTTCAGATGCCCTGTGCACAGGCCCACGGTGCAACACTGACACCAGAGACAACTCCATGGCTTCCAAGGCGTGTGCAACCCTTTACTATCAGATTACCAAGACATAGCACAGATGGACCAAATCTGGTGTTTCCACCTATACCAACCGACTTAGAGTTCCCTCATGGCTTTACATTGGAAGATCTAACTGATGAGGAGGTAGCTAGAATAATCAATGCTATGAATTTAGAAGTGGAGGCAGAGCAGGCAAGCGGGCAGCAGACAGTCACATACCAACCCCACCCAGTCTAACCAGACGTAGTCAAAGTGGAGGATGATGAAGAAGACGAGGAAGAGGAGGAATGAGAAGGATTGTCAGACGAAGAAGAGCAGGAATATGAGCAAGAAGTTCTACAAGAACTTGAGGGTGCCCCAGCTTATACGAAGCAATTGAAAAAGCTGTATGATACCATCAACCGAGTTCAAGAACAACACAAACTGTCCCTGGCCGCACGAAAAGCCCTCATGAACCTAATCCTTGAGGAGGAAGGTGTGTACGAGCAATACAGAGCAACCCTTGACATGATATCGGATGCGTTGGGGGTACGTGAGACGGTGCATACCGCTCTCGCATATTCACGACAATCGGAACGACGATACGACAGATGCCCCCCTCGATTAGGAAAACAAATGAATGTATTAGTATCAGAACCCCAGGGCACCACATCCACAACCACGGGCACAGCTCATACCATTCATGACACTGAGGAAGCCCATACATCCAGTGCACACCCGTCACCCCCCTTACCCCCTCTCCCTCCAACTCCACCACTTTCACCACCCACTACCAGTGAAACCACTACTGTCACCGCCTCAGGGTCCACTTCCCATACGGAAGCACAAACCGTTAGTCAACCCACACAACCTACACAACCGATCACCACCTCTCTTGTTTACACTACTACTGACTCTGTAATTCTAACTATAGCCATGGAAAACCCCGTTCCCCCAATCACACTTCCTGGCGGTTCATATTCACAACTACACACACCACTTTACACCTTCACCACCATCACCGAACCCACAATTCCCATGTTCACAATCACTCCCACGATTGCATCCACTTTTGATCTCATGGACATATCACCCACCTCCGCACCTCTCCCTCCCCCCATACGTCCACAATCTCCCATTCCCCCACCACCAACTTCACCTTTTTCGAGCACAGCATACACGCTCCCATTCCCTTTTCCCTTCCCTTCTGCATTCACCATCTTTCCCACATCCAATCCCATTAATAATGTATTTAATAATATGTACGAGTGTATGTCTCAACTGCAACAGCATTACCAGCACCTAGACGCACAACATACGAGCCTCTTCAGAAACCATGAACAGCTCCAAGCAAGATTCATTGATTTAGAGAGGGAGAAGCGGCTATTACAACAGCAGTATACTACATTGAAAGCACAACATGATCAATTAGTTGCCAATCCACCCCATTCAGATACTGAAGAAAAACAACAACTCGACGACATGTTACATGCTCAGATCACAGACAATCTCAAGCTTCGACGTAATCTCGCCTTATTACGGAAGCACATGTCCGCAGCACTCGAAGAGAATAAGAGACTGTAGAAACAAAACAAAGAAAACCTGGAAGCAGCAATGGAGGGTTCACCACAGGAAATCAACCCAGAGAAATTCAAGGTTATCCCATCTGGAAATATGCAAATCGTCTTGGAAACCATGCCGAACTCCTGGAAGCCCACGCAGCATTAGAAAGAGAAAGAGATGATCTACTAAAGCAACTGGCAACTCAGCAAGAGTCACCAAGCAAAGTCACAACAGCAGCCGACACTTCAGAAGAAGTCGCAGAACTGACAGCAGAACTAGAAGAAATACGAAGTAAAGTTCTTCAATACGAGCATCAACCCTCTCCCCTGGTGGAACCGGAACCTGAAGACTTAGTGCCAATTCAAGTGGAGGAGGTCTTTGAAGACCCATATATTCCCATGTCAGCGTCCGGAGGCATGCAAACAGAAGAAGGAATGGACACACTTGAGATCGAGGCTCCTGAATGGATGCAAAGGTTAGAGAAGGTTGCTCCAACCCATGACGAGAGAGTTGTAGTTCAGATAGCGTCTATGTCACGATTGGAGGAAGTTGTCATAAAATCGGATTACTTCAGAAACCTCTCCCATCATAGGTGGATTGGCACATCCGATGATTTGTATGTTCCATTCTGTGTATTAATGGTAGATTACAATGCTGAAATCAAGCAACACACATCAAAAGAACCAACCTCAGCGACACAGTTTGCACCGGATGACATCCCTATGAGTGCCAAGTAGGGGAATATACATCAACCTACTTGGAGGATCCGTCTGCTTGAAACCTATCCTGAGATGGTACGCACGTGGAATAACATGCCTTTATATATCAAGTATAATCCCTGCTACTGCCCTGTATTTCGAAGAAGGTCTTGGCCGGAGTACACAAAAACAGTGCTGATGGTTAAGGGATGTGAAAAGTGGTTAAATTATGTGTACCTAGCACCTCCTCATGGCAAACCCACAGTCAACTACATGATTTCAACCATTCGACACTGGGCAGTCAGGTTAAAGAATGTCCCAGATGTCATGGCACAGATGTGCCTAAAAATTTTTGAGCTCATGCTGGTTACATTCAGGACATTTAAGAATATCAAAGAACCTCATCTTTCGGCTATTGGATTTAATGAAGGGAATCAGGACCTTGTCTACGATATGAGCACAACACCATCCATTAACGTCGTATATGCGTGGTATGCTCGTATAAAGTATCTACCTGCCTGCTTCAAACAGACGTTTGAAGAAATGTTCATCACAGGGTTCTGGGAATATCATTCCGAGATATTCATTCCAAGACCATCTCATCTATTACAGTTATTTGCGGTGGAACAAGCCCTACATTCAGAAAAGCTACATATGCCACATCCAGAAGTTCCAGGGCCAGTAGAGTGGGATCATCTACTCATTGATTTGGCCAAAGGGTTGAGAATAGCAGAACATCATTTAGCCATTGACGTTGTGGAGTACTACATCCAATGACCCACTCAACAAGGGTCTGTCAGAGACGACAAACGCGAGAGAGGGGGGGTGTTGGCAGTCAAGGAACTGAAGGACTCACAAGACAAGGAAGTCAACGAAGGGAGTCGGAGCGAAGAGAAGGTACAAGCAGACAGAGTAGTCAAAGAAGATCTGGCAAGTAGGCCATCTAAATTTTTCATGCATCAAAGAGGTGGGCACACAAGAAGAAGGAGCAAGTAGGGAGCTCTAGGAAATGTATGTCAAAATGTTAGAAGAAATCCCTACAAAAATAAGTGATTTTCATCACTAAAAGCCATTGTAAATACCATTTCATATTTTTGTAGCTCCATTTTGTGCAAGCCAAGGAGTCCTTGAGCTTGAGGAGCTTTAGAAGTACCTACCTATCAATTTTCACATTTTTTAGACTCCGTTTGAACCTCCAAATAGGCTAGAGAACCTAATTTTTAACTAGGCCGGACACTAGGTCTAAACAAGGCCAAAAACTAGTCAAAAACTATAAATAGAGCTAGATAGCTCATTTTTGAGGTAAGCTTGTGTTGGCAGCAGTCACGGAACCGAAGGAGCCACAAGACAAAGAGGGTCGGAACGAAGAGATAGCACAAGCAGACACAGTAGCCAAAGAAGATCTGGCAAGTAGGCCATCTAAATTTTTCAGACATCAAGGAGTGGAGCACACAAGAAGAAAGAGCAAGTAGGGAGCTCAAAGATGCGTACGACAAATCAACAGAGAAAATCCCTACACAAATAAGTGATTTTAATCACTAAAAACCATTGTAAATACCATTTCATATTTTTGTAGCTCCATTTTGTGCAAGCCAAGGAGTCCTTCAGCTTGAGGAGCCTTAGAAGTACCTACGTATCAATTTTCGTATTTTTTAGACTCTGTCTATGCCCTCAAATTGGCCCTGGAACCTAATTTTTAACTAGGCCGGACATTAAGTCTGGACAGGGCCAAAGCTAGTCAAAAACTATAAAAGGAGCTAGAGAGCTCATTTTTGAGGTTAGATTGTAATTGAAATGAACTTGTAAGAGCTTTTTCAAAGTAATCTAAGAACTCCATTGCTTCTCACTCTTTGTCTTGCCATGTGTGCGCGTGTGTGTGTATGTGTGTGCATGTTTGTGTGCTTCTCACTCACGCACTTGTGCCTCCACTTGCTCGAGGTCTTCATACCATCCTCACGTCTTCCCAGATTGACATTAAAGGAGGTGCTACTCATCACTGAGCTACACCAAATTTTGGCGCCGTTGCCGGGGATCGAGCTTTGAGGACGAGCGTGTGATGGTAAGACGTAGAGTTGAAGCGTTGGAGTTATAGGTATTTTCTTCACTTTTATCTATTTCCTTTTGTTTCCTTCATCACCATCATCATCATCACCATCTCCCACCTCCATCTCCATCATCGCAAAAATTTCAGTTTTTTGACTATATTTCCTTTCTCCTTCCATTCCCCTCATTCCACTTGTGAGAGAGAGCGAGAGAGCAATATTGTGTGTGCTGTTTTTGCATGTTTCTTGAGCTATCTTGCAGGTACATGTTGCATCATCTTCTCTAGCACTTCGCGCAGGTACAGAAATCTTGGCAACTGTCTCTGTGTCGCCGGTCTCTGTCAATCGCTACTGACAGAAAAAATGCTCCATTTGCCAAACAAAGTGCAAAACCATGATCTACAGGCCTAGAGCTTCCCAAAACTGTGTTTAGATTTTTGAAATTCATCAGATTTCTGTCAATCGTGATAGCTCAGCCAATCGCGATCGACAAACCACGACGGACAGACCTGTCAATCGCGATCGGCCAGTCAATCGCGACTGACAGCCCACGACGGCTCTGTCAATCGCGACCGACAGAGTCAACGACTGATTGACCACGACGGACAGATCATACGCGTGACACGTGTCAATCGCGATTGAGTCATCAATCGCGACTGACAGCCCACGACGGCTCTGTCAATCGCGACCGACACAGTCAACGATTGTTTGACCACGACGGACAGACCCTCGCGACCAACCTGTCAATCGCGATCAACCGATCAATCACGACTGATAGAGTCAACGACCCTTTGACCACGACTGATTGACTTTTCGAGCCACGTGTCAATCGCGATTGACCCATCAATCGCGACTGACAGCCACGACGGACCTGTCAATCGCGATCGACACATCAATCACGACTGACAGCCACGACGGACCTGTCAATCGCAATCGACACATCAATCGCGACTGACAGCCACGACGGACCTGTCAATCGCGATCGACACATCAATCGCGACTGACCTGTCAATCGCGACTGACAGAACTTGCGAACGCGATAGAAGGGCAAATTTGGCCAATTTTTAAGGGCAAAAAATAGTGGTCTAATTTTTTGGGGAACTTTTAAGGGTTTAGCATTACATTGTGAGGCCGCAACCCAAGTAATTCAAGAATTCCTGTCTGCTTGAGTAAACTGTTTTGAACCCTGTTTTAGCACCTAAACCCTGAAAGGACATAACTTTCTCATACGAAATCCGTTTGCTGTGATTCTTGTTTTGTTGGAGTTGACCATCCCCCGGGGTAGGAAAGTTGAAGGGTCCTTGGGATTGTTTTCCATAAAGGCAAAGGGGATTTGGCTTGTGAATTACATGCATGAAAGTGACCTGTCTGTCATTTGAATTTAAGTCTTGAGCTAATTTTGGGACTTCTACAGGTCCATTGAGAGCAATTGAGAGCATACAAAGCAAGGGTTTCTTTGCAAGCTTGAGACTCGGGTTCTTGAGCATCATAAAGCAAGGGATCAACAAGAAAGGTCGGAATATTCTCAACTCCCTTTGTCAATTCCTAGCTTAGGCTAAGAACGACTAGTGATAGGAGTAGGCCAGGACGGCGATAGGCATCAATCAAGTTGAAGACTACCTATGCACTCAAGTTCAAGATTAAACATAATCTCTTCGTGATGCGATAACCTTAAAGGAAAGAATCTAACGAGGAACGATCAACGTACAGTGCAGAAATACACTCAAGTATACCTGACGATGTGATATCAAACAAGATTATAAACGCGGTAATCCACCAAAAAAAGAATCAAGTAACTGATACAAAAGGACTCTGCAACGAGGTTGTACTTGGGCAAATTTGGGTTATTCAATCAGGCTTATGAACCTTAGATCAGGGCGACATCTAGGGAGAGATAGACAAAGTCTTAGGTCTTCAGAGGCTAGTGTCAATCATACTGCGAGGTCTTGGGCCCAGCAGTTGAGCCATCGTTCGTATTACCCTAGCTCTGAGACTAGTGAATCAGAGATGTCTCAAGGTATGGAGAGACCTACAAGAAGTTCAGGAGTGCCATACTTGCACACGGTAGAAGGCCCTTACAAAACGTAGTTGGAATACCTTAGGACCAACCGATTGGGTGCTAGCATCTATGAGGACGGCCTAGGAAGATCTGTGGTACAGATTAAGAATCCTGATCAATCCATTGGATTAGAGCGCCCAGCTGTTAAGTTCGAAAACGGAGCGTACTTAGACAAGGAAGGGACAATATATGAGATCCCAAGAACGGACTTAGGTGACCTAGAGCAAGGAAGCATGGGTAAAGAACCAAGGACCCCCCGAGGCAAATCTGTTCTCACTAGGATTATCACACCAGAGTGGATTCCCCAAGATAATAAGAGCATAGATCTGCTTCTGAACCGAGAAACTGACGAAGCCTTTTGGAGGTATAAATCTGATCGGCCAATTGATATAGGAACAATCATGATCTATGAGTTTAAGGATCCTGATAGCCCTGGCAGAGTGACCTACTTAGATCACGCTTCAGAGAGGATCTTTGTGGTGACAGAAAATAATAGGCATGCTTACACTTGGAAAGGTGAAATTATTTTCCCCCAACCAAGATCAAATGTGTCCTATGGTCACCCTGGAGCGGGAACATCCCAAGCTCATGGAACTCAAAGAGACAGAAGTAGAGATAGGCTAGAAGTAAGCTTTGCTAACCCAGGGGGCAGAGAAAGAACGAGGATGGAAACAAATAGAGTAGAGCTTGAGGTACATAGAGCCCCAAGAAATCAAAGGAATATGGAAGACTTCCCTCTACCACGACCTAGAGAACACACCAGGATTTTGAGACCAACTCAATTAGTCAAGTCCATGAAAAATTACTTCGATGGCACACGAGACCCATACGATCATGTGGCAGAGTTTAGGCAAGTCTTGAGAGCAGAACAAGTGGAGGACCTATTCACACAATATAATGCCTTTGGTCTAACCCTTAGGAACATAGCCCTCACGTGGTTCCAACCATTGAATGAGAGATAGTTCAGGAGCATAGACCAACTCCTAGAGGCTTTCATTATTGAATTCTCTAAGAGTGGCATAAGACATAATACCTCCTCATTGATTCATAGCTTTAAGCAAACCCCTCAAGAAACCGTGAGACTTGCAGGAAGAAGATGATGGAGAGTGTTAATCTCCAAAAGAACAACCTACTCTTGTGATTAGAGCACCTCTATACCAAGAGTAAGTCAAAACTTCACCACACAAACATTCTGCTGCACAGTTTCTTCAAATTAATCCGACAAACATGTAAAGATTTTTATGAAACTTTGTATGGAGTGTCGCCTAGAGATTGCGCACCTCCTTCAAGTTAAAGTTACTCAAAAGGTTTAGTATAACTTGAGAAATCACCTTCACAAGTTACCTATGTCTGAAACTGTCATTCTGAACAGTCTGTTTTACACCTGCAACTTCTAAGACTTGGTTCTTCTTGAATAGAACCCGTTTAAGCAAATGCTTCTGGTTACGAGTAGCTTATCTTCTAACTTAAAGATTAAGCCCTCACTCATGCAAAACTTTAAAGTATGCACTGAGAAATGATCAAAACATTGATCACCGAAAATGCGCCTGTTTCAGTAAACTTTGAACACTCAACACATATGAATGTTCCTACTGACAATTCTCGGTTTCTGTTTACAATTAAACTCTGAAACTTAAGCTATAGATTGATTAACTATAGACTTAGATATCCTCAAAAGGATTTCACAAATCATCTATCACAGATGAAAACACACAGAAATTTCGGCGCAGTATTTTTCGATTACTCAGACAGTTACAGTTGAGTGATGAGAGGAAAACTCAACTAACTTTTCATATATCTCATGACATCTAACTTCTCATTCTCTCTTATTCTATGTCTCTCTTCTCTTGCCTATATGCCTCTCATTCTTCCCTCTTCTTCTACTCTCATCTCTTTTTATGCGCCTCGACATTTTCAGGTATTTATAGATAAATTTGTACAAGCTTATAACGCGGACTATACTACTGTACATATGTGTACAATTTTTCCGGTTCTCTTCCATGCTTCAAAATTTGTTCTTTTCTTCCTCCTTTTATCTTCCAACTCTTCATGAACTGAAAACTGTAAAAGTGATCATTTCCGGTAACATTCCGGTGACTTTCCTGTGACCTTCCGGTACTGTTCCGGTGACCTTCCGGTGATCTTCTGGTGACCTTTTTTAAGGAAATTTTTGCTGACGTCTCTGCGGACTTAAAGACCTTCAATTGTTGATTGTCTTGCACCAACAGCTCCCCCTCAATCATCAATTGAGGTTTTCTCTGTCTTCTTTATTCCTGCCATATCTTTAAACCTTTGTAACTTAGGTCCATCCAAACTTTTTGTAAGCATATCAGCTATCTGATCTTTCGTTGAAGTATGGATTACTTCAATCTCCTTATCCATCACCTTCTCTCTTAGAAAGTGATACTGAATCTCAATGTGTTTAGTCCTTGCATGAAAAACAGGATTAGCAGCTAAATATAATGAACTCATATTATCTCCAAATATAATTGGTGTCCTCTGTATAGTGTCAAAACTCTTCATTAAAATCTTTAGCCAAATCACTTCCTTTGCAGCTTCGACCATGCCTTTGTACTCAGCTTCAGTAGAAGACAAAGCAACTGTATGTTGCTTCTTGGAACACCACGAGATTAGCTTATCTCCCACATAACACATGTATCCATAGGTTGACCTTCTGTCATCTGGATTACCTGCCCAATCTGCATCACTGTATATTTTGATATTTGTATCTGATGTAAAACCATAATACAAACCTTCTTTGAGTGTACCCTTAATGTACCTCAACACCCTTTGTCCTGCAATCCAGTGTTCTTTCCTTGGACAGTGCATGAATTGAGACAATACTCCTACTGCATATGATAAATCAGGTCTGGTTAACGTAGCATAGATAAGACTACCAACCAAACTCTGATATTGTCTCACATCCTTGAATTCTTCTCCACCAAACTTACTCAGTTTGTGATTCACCTCCATTGGAGTAGGTGCTATCCGGCAATCATTCATTTTAAACTTGATTAACAAGTTCTTCAAATATCTTTCTTGGGTCACGAATACTCCATGCTGAGTATATGTGATCTCCATACCCAAGAAATATGACAAGTCTCCCAAGTCACTTATCTTGAACTCCTTTTCCATTTGCTTCTTGAGTCTTTGTATACCTGACTCATCTGTTCCTGTAAGGATTATATCATCAACATATATGCACATGTATATGAAACCATTATCACTTGCTTTTATAAGCAGACTACTATCTGCTTCAGACACCTGAAAACCAAGTTCTTTCAAAAACTTTACAAGTCTATAATTCCACGCTCTTGGAGCCTGCTTCAAGCCATACAAAGCTCTCTTGAGCTTGCACACATGATCTGGATATTTTTTATCTCTGAACCCTTGAGGTTGCTCCATGAACACATCATCTGAAATATAACCATTCAGAAAAGCATTTTCACATCTAACTGACATAACTTCCAACCTTTGCTCGCAGCAACAGCTATGAGTGTTCTGATGGTTGTCATCTTTGCCACTGGACTATAAGTCTCATCATAATCAACTCCATAAGTCTGAGCAAACCCTTTGACAACAAGTCTAGCTTTGTATCTAGACACACTTCCATCTGCAAATCTTTTGGTCTTGTAGACCCACTTGCATCCAATAATCTTCTGGCTATTTGGTTTAGGAACTAAATCCCATGTTTGATTTTCTACCAATGCATCATGTTCTTCCTGCATAGCTTTTTCCCATTTTTCCTTACCTTTTGCCTCTTCATATGTAGAAGGGTCTTCATCTGCTTTCACTATGTAAGCATAATCTTTCGTAGCCAAAAATGAAGTATCATAACTGTACCTTGTAGGTTGCCATCTATTTCTTGATGACCTTCTGAGTTCTCCGGTCCTTGAGGTTTCTGGTTCTTCACACTCAGGATCAAATCTTGGCCTTTCTTCAGCTTCTTCCTGCACTTCATAATTTTCTTCTTCATCAATTATTTGAACCTTTGATTTACCTTTCTTTTGACTCACTTCTTCTTCATCACCTGTATTGTTATTAACTGTTCCTACATACCAAGAACTTTGCTCATCAAACGTAACATCTTTCGAAACCAGAAAATGTTTTGTGGATGGATTCCACAACCTGTATCCCATCTGTCTATCATCATAACCAATGAAAACATATTTTTCAGCTTTAGGTTCCAATTTGTGTCTTAATTGTGATGGCACATATGCATATGCCACACATCCAAATACTCTGCAATGATCTAGGGTAGGTCTTTTACCCCACCAAGCTTCATATGGTGTCATACCTTGCAGGGCTTTACATGGTAACCTATTGACCAAATAAGTAGCTGTATTTACAGCTTCAGCCCACAAATAATTAGGGCAATTTTTCTCATTCATCATGGACCTTGCAAACTCAACAAGAGTCCTATTCCTCCTTTCTGCTACACCATTTTGTTGAGGAGAATATCTGCAAGTAATTTCCCTTTTTATACCTGCATTCCATAAGTAGTCACTGAATTCGTTGGAGAAATACTCTCCCCCTCCATCTGATCTTAGTCTCTTCAGTCTATGACCTGTAGTTCTTTCTGCATACGCATGATAATGTCTGAATGTATTAAATACTTCTGACTTATCCTTGATCACATAGATAGTGATCCATCTAGTAGCATCATCAACATAAATCACATAATATCTTGATCCATTTATACTGAAATCCTTTGATGGTCCCCACACATCTGTGTGTACCAACTCAAGCTTCTCTGAGTACATAAAACCATGCTTGGAGTAAGAATTCTTATGAGCTTTACCTAATTGACATGCCTCACATTTGTATGTCATATGTTGACCTGCAACATTAGGCAATCCAAGCACTGAACCATTGTTAACCATATCTTTAATACCTCTTTCATTGAAATGTCCAAGCCTTTTGTGCCAAAGATCTAACTCAGAAATTTTCTGTCCTTCATATGTAAACATGGCCTGACCAATGTTGCCTTGAATCTTCAGTGTAAACAGTCTTCCTTCTTTCTTTCCTGAAACAATCTGTTTATACCCCTGACTGGGATCTTCCACGTATACTCCTTCATTAGTGAATCTTACTTCATATCCCTTTTCAACAATTTGTCCTACACTTATCAAATTCTTAGGAATTGTAGGAACATACAGAACCTTACCCAATAAGGTACTACCGTCTTTGGCTTTCACTGATCCAATCGACTTCACTTTATGCTTTGTGTTGTCACCTGTTTGAACAATATGATTAGAAACTTTATTCTCCAAATCAGTCATCAATGATATGTTTCCACTCAGGTGATTGCTACATCCTGAGTCAATGTAGAAGACTCTTTGATCTTCACTCTGCCTTTCACAAGTAGCATTCAATATCAATGTTGAATCCTCCTTCTGTTCTGAAGCGTAATTGTAGTAGGTATTGTTATATTGTTGACTTTGGAATCCTCTACCTGCATTTCTTCCAAAGTAACTCCTACCACCTCTTCCTCTGAAATTTCCTCTTTGATTTCTGCCACCTCTTCCTCTTGCATTGTAACTTTGACTATATCCATTATTACTTTGAGTATTGTGCCAACAATCATTAGCTAAATGATTTGTCTTACCACAAATCCAGCAAGCTTTGCCTCCATCTTTGTTGTTTCTGCCTTTTCCTCTACCTTTGCCACCTCCTCTTCCTCTTAGGAAGTTGGCTTGGCTAGTTGTTCCTTCATCTTCATTTGCTTGTTGCTTTCCTTTGCTATTCTTCTTTTTATCTTTTGAGTACATTGCATGACCTGCACTCTTGTCACCATCTCCTTTAACATCATTCTCAAATGTTAGCATATGTCCTAGCAACTGATTTAAATCTGGAGTGAAATGATCAAGTGATAACTCTGTAGACAAAATAAACGGCTTCCATTTGTCATCACCTCTTAAGCCTGTAAGAATTTGTCTTACCAATTTATCCTCCTCAATATCTTCATCAACAGCTCCTAATGCATCTGCAATATCTTTCATTCTTGTCACATAGTCTGAAACGGACTGAGAAGCCTTCTTCTTGAAGGTTGTAAACTCTGCCCATAAGGATGCCTTCCTTGACTTAGTAGTATTCTGGAAATGCTCCTCCAATGCATTCCAAATGTCCGTTGCACTTTCAAGACCTCGAATATGAGGTAACAAGTAATCATTTACTGCCATATAGATAATGCTTCTAGCTTGCGCATCTTTCTTCATCCAGTTTTTCAAATCTGCTAACTCTTCCCTAGTCGGAACACTAGGATCTCTGAACTGTGGCTTTTCTTCTTCTCCTGTGATATAAGCTATCAAATCTTTGCTCATAAGATGAGCTTCCATCCTCATTGACCACGCAGGATAGTTTTCCCTATCCAGTTTCTCTATCTACAGAGAATCTCCCATCTTGTGTCTTCCTGTGTGTTGAAACCTTCAACCTTTATGAATAATATATGTACCTTTGCTTCAAATTAGACTCCGTTTGTCTTTCTTGATATCGTATGATCTCTTCCTCAGGTTTTGCCTTCAAGCTTTCACCTTTTAGTTTTTTCGGTTGTTGAATTCTTTGTAACCGCACCAATCGGGATCCTCCTTTCTTTGATTTTGATGTCTCCTGCTCTGATACCACTGATGGAGAGTGTTAATCTCCAAAAGAACAACCTACTCTTGTGATTAGAGCACCTCTATACCAAGAGTAAGTCAAAACTTCACCACACAAACATTCTGCTGCACAGTTTCTTCAAATTAATCCGACAAACATGTAAAGATTTTTATGAAACTTTGTATGGAGTGTCGCCTAGAGATTGCGCACCTCCTTCAAGTTAAAGTTACTCAAAAGGTTTAGTATAACTTGAGAAATCACCTTCACAAGTTACCTATGTCTGAAACTGTCATTCTGAACAGTCTGTTTTACACCTGCAACTTCTAAGACTTGGTTCTTCTTGAATAGAACCCGTTTAAGCAAATGCTTCTGGTTACGAGTAGCTTATCTTCTAACTTAAAGATTAAGCCCTCACTCATGCAAAACTTTAAAGTATGCACTGAGAAATGATCAAAACATTGATCACCGAAAATGCGCCTGTTTCAGTAAACTTTGAACACTCAACACATATGAATGTTCCTACTGACAATTCTCGGTTTCTGTTTACAATTAAACTCTGAAACTTAAGCTATAGATTGATTAACTATAGACTTAGATATCCTCAAAAGGATTTCACAAATCATCTATCACAGATGAAAACACACAGAAATTTCGGCGCAGTATTTTTCGATTACTCAGACAGTTACAGTTGAGTGATGAGAGGAAAACTCAACTAACTTTTCATATATCTCATGACATCTAACTTTTCATTCTCTCTTATTCTATGTCTCTCTTCTCTTGCCTATATGCCTCTCATTCTTCCCTCTTCTTCTACTCTCATCTCTTTTTATGCGCCTCGACATTTTCAGGTATTTATAGATAAATTTGTACAAGCTTATAACGCGGACTATACTACTGTACATATGTGTACAATTTTTCCGGTTCTCTTCCATGCTTCAAAATTTGTTCTTTTCTTCCTCCTTTTATCTTCCAACTCTTCATGAACTGAAAACTGTAAAAGTGATCATTTCTGGTAACATTCCGGTGACTTTCCTGTGACCTTCCGGTGATCTTCTGGTGACCTTTTTTAAGGAAATTTTTGCTGACGTCTCTGCGGACTTAAAGACCTTCAATTGTTGATTGTCTTGCACCAACAGAAGATTTAGGCAATACTTGGAGAGATGCCCTGTCCCTGAGCTACCCACACCAGCTAAGCAAGTGGCTCTATTCTTGGACGGACTGCTAAGTACCAAATTAAGATCATATGTGTACTTGAAGGACCCTAGGACCATAGAAGAGTGTGTACGCATGTGTATTGACATTGAGGATAACCTAGGGGAGGAGTTAGAGCTTTCCAAGATATACAAAGATTCGGATAGTGTCTCTAGCCTCTCTTCCACGCAATCCACATCAATTGAGGAACTTGCAGAGAAGGTAGCTCAAAAACTAGGTGTCTCTAGCAAACAAATTCCGAGATTTGCCCCAGTTAAGCGGTGCTACACTTGTGGAGGCGACCATATGGCGAATGTCCGTCCCATTATGGCTCAACCCCAAGTTAATCCTAGCAGCCAATACTGCACCATAGAACGAAGGTACACCAATCACACCGCGCAAGATTGTCCCTACAATAAGCAAACCGTTAGACAGACGTACCCACAACCATACCCTCAACAAGGAAGATACCAGAACCAGTACCCACCTCAGCAGTATGTGAGACCTCAACAAACCTACCAACCCTACCAAAACCAACTGAGACCCCAGCCAGTGCTAGCACAGCAACCACCTGCTCCTACTAATGTGATCCCAGTAAAATATGCAGTTGCAGAAGAGAACCTGAATAGAGCTATAGTCCCTGTAACACCATTGCTTTCTGAAAGTGACCCGAGTGACCATAGCTTTGATTCTACACATGTTAATAGCCCCCAGGCCTACTACATGCAGTCTCCTGAACATGGTGAGTCTTACTATAGTGAAGAGCCAAATGAACCTAGTTGGGAGTCAGATTACACAAACGTCATGTATGCAAACCCCAACCCTAGGCCTCAACCTAGGCAAGTAAGACCCCCATTCCCTAAAGGACCATGCTACAGATGTCAGGGAGATCACCTCATTCGTGATTGCCCCATGCCTGCACCTACCCAAACCCAATCAGTGACGATCCAGGGCTATTGCCAGGAGTGTGGAAAGGAGCATCTCTTACGAGATTGCCCAAAGAATCCCAGCAATATGCCAAAAATAACTCCCATTAATGTTATTGGGTTAGTTGTAGACTCCACAGGAAGTGTGATGTCCACTACACCAGTGCAAGTGATCACTAGAGCTCAAGCAGTGCAGTAAAACCAAGGGGTAGGTCAGGAAAAGAGCCCAGATGTTAGTGAAATAGAGAGCATGACAAAGAAAAGGACTAGAGCTTGGAAGGATAGTCGTGAAAGAATGAAAAGACAATGGGAAAAAAAGATGAGTGAACTCGAGGAAAGCCTCAGAGAAACAAAGGCCAGGATAACTAAACTCACATCTCAAACTCCCTCTCACACTACCCCACCTCCACCATTCCCAACTCCATCTGACCCGCCACCTTCCAACCCGCCTCACCTAAACCCACCACCCCCAAGAGTAGGATCAGTCCTAGCAGATCCCACTCCCGAGAACCTAAACATGATGCTTAAAGCATATCAGGCCAGAATCCAAGAAGGGCCAAACGTAACTGATCATGAAAAGTGTTACCCTAGAGCAGAACTAGAGCTAGAACGAACCAAAATTTGTGCTAAGATGGTGGAATTGGCTCAGACCATGTTTGAAGCCAGTCGCCTATTTAACATCTCTAGTTCAGCGAAGACACAATTTCACTTTGATGGACTGTTAGAAAGAATAGAGAAGCTAATTGCACAATCAGAAAAGGAACCAGCCTCTCAACATAAGGACAAGGCAAGTGAAGGAGCAGGTCTTCCTGCCCAGGAAGCTTATGTGCCTGAAGCCTATGTGCCTAACTCTACGGAGCCAGACACATCATCTTCTATGAATCGATTCACTCCAGAATTCCTATGAGAGATTCAAGAAGACAAATGGGCTAAAGAAAGTGAAGTACCTCCTCCCATTGAACTGGTGGATGATGCACACGACCAATTCCCACAAGACATCCCATCCATTTATGAGGAGCAGGAGAGCACCCACTCTCAGGAAAGATTAGATTTTGAGTCTAATTCTTTGCATGAATTACCCCACTTCACAGGCCCATGGGAAGCTAAGTCCACGTGCATGAGAGCACCCACAGTCATGGTACGGAATGAGGACTCGCTCATACCTAGGAACACAGAGGTAGTGAAAAACACTAAAGTACAATGCAACCTCACCTTAGAAGAGCTACTCAAAGTAAGGCCAGAGCTATGGAAACATGTAGCCAAACAAGTACCAGAGATATCAAAACCTCATTCCCAGGTAGGATCCCATAGGACAGTGCCAGAGATACCCTTGGATAAGATAGGAGACATGTGTGAAGGTGAAGAAGGGAACACCTATCTTTCCATTACCTACCAGGAGTACACCACCAAGGCAATTTTGGACTCAGGTGCAGGAGTTGCAATTGCCACCACTTCCCTATGGAAGCGTTGGGGCAAGCCAGCACTCAGGCCAACAAGAATGAAATTGCAGATGGCCGATGGTCATATTGAGAGACCCTTAGGATTGCTAGAAGGAATAACTCTCACCACCTGTGGTGTCGAGTTTGAGCATACATTTGCTATATGTGACTTCAGCAAAAATCATGCCTATGAGATGATCTTGGGAAGACCCTTTATGCGACAGTTGCAAGTGGTACAGGACTGGGGAACCAACTCCTTGTACCTACAACACTTAGGTGTTACGACCAAAGTGAATCTCAAAGATTACTCTCATAGAGATGTCCCTCCCATCCAATGGAATCCCATCCATAGAGCCAAAGATGATACAGAATCGGTGCATTCCATAGGGTCAGGATCCTCATGGATGCATGAAGACACCCACTTATGGATGTGCAAAGTAGCAGTAGAAGAAGAGAAGAGAGAAAAAGCTAGAGAGGTAGGTGCAAAAGAAACACATAGATCAATTCAAGACCCAGCCTATGCACCTGTAGTCTTTCCGGACGAAGAATTTGAACCCCACGGCTGGGCAGAAATCCTAGCAACAATGGATGTAGCCATCAATGAAGAACAATGGACACCTCACTGTGATGAGGATGGCTATGACATTTCAGTTTTCTCCATAGAGCCAATCATGGGAGAGGCAGTGTTAGAAGTATGCGAACCTAGCCCTGATGCATTTGAGGATGCGAGTGACTCCGATCTAGAGTCAATCATTATGAACCCACCTTTTGCATCAGATGCAGAATACTTCTATGAAGTAGAATTTCAACCCCAGAGGCACGGAGAGCTTACAAAAGACGTAAGGCTAGCCACACACCCTAAGGAAGAAGGAAAGAAAAGGAAGAAGAAAGAAGTCACACAAGAAGAGGAGGAATCTTTGTTTGAGGTCCCAGAAAATTTTAAGAAGTATGAGATAGATGACAGGAGAGTCATGATCAAGATGCCTAAACGAGAGGCACAATAAGGAGAGGCCTATGATAACAAAGAAACCACAAAGAAAATTGTGGTAGCCATGGAAGAGGGAGAAGAGAGATGCACTTACATAGGACATGACCTGACGGAAGAAGAAGAGCAAGAATTGATAGCCTTGCTAAGAGAATACAGAGACGTGTTCGCTTGGAGTTACAAGGACTTGAAAGGTGTGGACCCTGACATATGCTCACACACCATCCCCATGACCTCAGATGCCAAACTCTCTAAGAAAAATCCATATACATACAATGATAATTACGCTGCCAAGATCAAAGAGGAGATAGATAGACTGGTTGAAGCTGGATTTATCTATGAAATTGAGCACACTGAATGGGTATCCCCCATTGTTGTGGTGCCCAAAAAGAATGGTAAATTACGTGTATGCATTAACTTGAAGAAGGTTAATGCAGCCACAATTCGAGATAACTATCCGCTTCCTATCACAGAGCATCTCTTAGAAAGAGTAGCAGGCAAGGAAGTGTACAGCTTCCTCGATGGATTTTCGGGCTACAATCAAGTAGCCATAGCTCCAGAAGATCAGCATAAGACAGCTTTTGCCACAGAGTGGGGTATATTTGCCTTTCGTGTAATGCCATTTGGGCTTACCAATGCACCAGCTACCTTCCAAAGGCTGATGTGCCATGTATTTAAGGAGTTCCTGAGGAAGAATTTAGAAGTCTATGTTGATGATCTTTGTGCTCATTCCAACATTAGACAAACCCATATTCCTGAACTCAGACAAATCTTTGACAAATGTAGAGAATATCAAGTCTGCCTGAACCCAGAAAAGTGCATTTTTATGGTCAGGCAAGGCAAGATTCTAGGACACATAGTGTCAAAGAATGGCATATCCACTGATGAAGAGAAAGTGAGAGCCATAGCAGAGCTACCTAGGCCAAGGAATGTCAAGGAAGTACAAGCTTTCATGGGACATTGTGGTTACTACCGTCGGTTCATTCACATGTATGCTGTCATTGCAAAGCCCATGTACGGACTTCTGACTAACTTTGAGTGGACTGAGGAATGTGAGAATTCCTTCTAGGAGCTTAAACAAAGATTATGTTTAGCACCAATCTTGACCACACCAGATTGGAACAAGCCATTCCATGTTCACGTGGATGCATCCAATTATGCTATTGGATGTGTACTCGCACAACCTACGGGTGAAGGTAATATGGATCTTCCAATTTCCTATGCTAGTAGACAATTGAATGCAGCTGAACGAAATTATACCACTTCTGAGAGAGAAGGCTTAGGCATGGTATATGCGGTTAAGAAATTTAGACACTATTTTCTTGCAAACAAGTTTAAATTTTTTACTGACCACCAAGCATTGTTATATCTCGTGAACAAGCCATGCAATACAGGAAGATTAGTAAGATGGTTTCTCTTACTAATGGAATATGATTACGAGGTTGTGGTGAGAAAAGGGAGGACTCATTTGAGAGCAGATCATCTCTCTAGGCTCACATCTGGAGAAGCCCCACAAGGAGTGTCAGATGACCTTCCTGATGCTTACTTGTTTAATTTGGAAGTGGTGCCGCAATTGGGTAAGCCATTGGTACCAGTGTTGACATACGGACCTAACCACCGAGTAATAAACACATAGGATAGAGAGGTAGTAAAAGCCCAAAAGTATCACATCATGGCAGGAAGTATGTACAAGCACAGAGATCAAGGGATCCTTGCTTGTTGTGTGGAAGAGGATGAGTACGCTAAATGGTTGCAATTAGCACATGTAGGTGCATTAGAGCAACACTACTCAAAACAATGAACCCTATAGACACTAAGGAGACTCAGAGTGCATTGGCCAACTATGGAAGCTGATGTCCAAAAGTTGTGCAAGGAATGCCCAATCTACTGCACTAAACCACCTGTGGAACATGCCACTCTTTATCAAGTGTCCATAGTGCCGGATTGGAGTGAACCACTAGTATCTTTTCTGAGGACGAAAACATTCCCTCCACACATGACTTTGGCTAGGAAAAGGAGTTTAGAACAAGAAGCCCAGGATTACTCACTTATTGGTGATAATCTATACAAACGTGGTAAAGACGGTTACCTGAGACTATGTGTCCATGAGAGTGAATATCTCAAGATATTGGACACTGCTCACCAAGGTGTAGCAAGAGGACACTTTGGACCAGATCGGGTGATCAAGGCAATACTATTTGCGGGCTTCTGGTGGCCTACCCTTCACATGGATTCACATACCTATGTGAAACGCTGTGATGTCTGTCAGAGAACTCAATATCCTATACGTAAAGATGAGATGCCACTGAAACCTATGATGGGTGGACGTGCATTCTCTAAGTGGGGAATAGACTTCGTAGGTCCTATTAATCCCCCAGCTAAGGGTTCCCATGCAGAATATATCATTGTTGTGACAGACTATCTAACAAAGTGGGTAGAGGTAAAAGCCACAACGAAGAACGATGCTCAAACAACAGCTAAGTTTTTATTTGAGAATGTGTTCACTAGATACGGGCTACCTATAGAGCTAGTTAGTGATAGAGGCACTCACTTCTTGAATGCAGTTATTGAAAATCTGCTCCAAGTATTCTTGGTAGTGCATAAGAAGTCTGCCCCCTATCACCCTCAAGCAAATGGCCAGGCTGAGAGCACCAACAAGATCTTATGCAATGTACTGACGAAATTAGTGAACAATAAACGCTCTGATTGGGATAAACAGCTACACGATGTTGTTTGGGCATACCGATTCGCCTACAAACCGGTACTCCAAGCCACCCCCTTTCATATGGTGTTTGGCCAAAACGCAGTGCTACCATTGGACTTCCTAATACCTACACTGAAAGTAGCACAAGAACACGAATGGACGGGTCATGAACTATCCTCTAGACTTTTTGACCTTGAACAATTAGGAGAAACAAGACTGAGGGCAGCTGCAGGGATATATGCAACTAAGAAACGACAGAAGGCATATTTTGACGCCCATGTTAAGGATAAAGGTTTGAAGGTTGGCGACCTAGTACTAGTATACACGTTGAAACAACATGCGAGGAAACTAGAGAAGAGAGGATACGGACCCATGATCATTAATAGAATCTCAACAAGTGGAGCAGTGCAACTAGCCACATTAGAAGGTGACGTTCTCCCGAGCTACATAAGCGGATGCAGGATCAAGTTATGTCAGGAACCTCTCACAGAGGAAATGCTAAGCCAACTCAATACTGCTAAGAAACGCAAAGAAGAAGAAAAGCGAATTCGAGAAGAGGCCCAAGCAGAAGCTTTAGAATGCATTCGGAGAATGAAATTAAGAAGAAGAGGTAGAGAGCAACCTAGGCCAGATGCCGATGCAGACCAAGGATATCACATGGCTATGTGTGAAGTTTCACGTATCAGCTCTCATAGGATAATTGATCGACGTCCTTTAATAACCTTAGATATAGGACAAGGAAAAAGCGCAAGGACTGTAAGAGCCTTGATTGACTCAGGTGCAGCCACTAGTGCTGTTCAATTGTCTTACTGTCAAGAGTTGAAATTAACTGTCAATCCTATAGAAGCATATCTCATAGGATTGGGAGGTGTGGAAACCCCTTGCCTGGGCGAGGTGGATCTTCCCATCTCCATTCAAGACGAAGTGATGACAGTCAAAGTACTAGTGTGTCAAGATGAGGACCTCACTGAGCCTCTTGTCTTGGGTCAGGACTGGATTTATGATCATGCAGTCAACCTCAACCTAAGAAGTGGACTTATTCAGGTATGGGTAGACCATAGCCGAATTACAGTTGAATTGGAAAAGGAGGCACTCAAGGAACTAGGTAAAGCACAAACTCCTGGTCCTTCCAGGGGCGCACCTGAAGTTGACAATGCTATTTTTGTCCAACACTGTATGATGCAGAAAGAGGCTTGTCTCAACAACGGAGCCAGGGAGAGGACGGAACTCCCTTCTTTTCCAAAGACCAGAAGGTTGCAACAACCAACGGCAGATCAAATACAGAAGAAGCAGAACACTACCGATACTGGATGCCAAAAAAAGGAGCAGAGCAGATTGTTTCATCCATGGAAACAAGTATGGAGGCGAAAAGGCGAATTCCCTGTTCAGACCAGGCCAACCCCACGCCCAAAACCTCTTATTAGTAATCAACAACACGACACTAATAAGAAGTCCTTCATTAATTCTTCTGCAAAAGTGAAGTCTATTTGGGTACCCAAGAAGTCAATGAAGGCCAGCCCACAATCACGACAAATCTGGGTGCCTAAGGCTTGCTTGCGGGCTCAAATAGCTACACCACGGCTGCAACCGGTACAACATGTTTCACTCACTCGAACATCTGAGGCCCAGTCTTACACCTCACGCACGGACACATATTCTTCCATGAGCACTAGTAGAATCATTGGTAAATGGGTCCCTAAAAAGCCTCATCTTCAAGCGGATACCCCTATCAAACTCTTCAGAGTCTCCACAAAATCAAGATCAAAGCCCATCCACTGCCTTTGACAACCTAAAACTTGTAATAAACCCCCGGACCCCAGTTGTAAATCCATGCCCACCTACTAACTACGTCACTCTCACACTACATCATTCCACTTAGTTCTTAGGTCCAACCAATTCCTAACTACACACACAAGCACCGAGCACTTATTAACCTACTAATCTCTCCCGGACCTCATGATAATGTTGTAATGAGGACAAAAACGTTTCTAACTTGTCCTTTACAATGTTAACACATGTTTCTATATTCTCGACAGAACCAGCTAGCAAGCAATAACGATGGCAGAAGCTAGAGGCACCAGTTCCCAGGTAGGGTCCAGTGCACAGATTGTGGACATTGAAACTATTCTTATGGAACCGCCACTCACCGAAAGGCCTCAAGAACTTCAAGCGCTGCATGTCCTTCCTATCCAGGACCCTCCTCAGGGGCACACTTCTCAAGTGGGGAAACATGCTCATTGGTTCAGTGATGTAGCAGGGCCATTGGGTGACGACACCTACTTCTGGGAAGCAGAAATTGAATTTAATGGCAAATGGGGACGCTACCACTTTTTCGCTCGGGAGTTCGAGAACTATCAGAATGCAGAGGTAATGCGATCAGTTTGGACCAAGGCAGGCCTGGATAGATATTTCAGAGCACACTTGCCTAAACCTGATTTTCTACGCTGCTCCTATTTCATAAGTACCATAACTCCTAGCAGGGTCAAGGGAGGCGATAGTACTTTTGTACTACCATCATTGTTGCCAGGACACGAACTCAAGAGATTCAAACTAACCCTCAACCTGGTACGGGAGGCATTGAACATGCAAGGTATGCACATTCCCACCGAGAAAGAAACAATGGTTCTGGGTAGGATGAAGCATAAGGATCTCAATAAATTGAAGGACATGGTGGCAATGACGCCTACCATTGCTCTCCACTTACGAACTGTTATGCAACATTTTGCTTTTCCTGCACAAGAACGATTCACTATGCCCCCTAAGAAAATATGGTTCAACTTATACTTGGCAGAAACAGAGAACCTCACCCTCAACATACCGCACTGGGTCATCGATCAGATACACCTAGCCCATCAGCGCTGGAATAAGAAGCAGAAAAATGTACTTCATGGCTGTTGTGCCCTAACAAGAATAATTTACAGGTGCCTAGCATATGACGTGCCCATTCAAAGAGCACTAGTGTGGTCCAGGGCCCAAGAATTGCAAAGGCGACTATCAACAGCGGGTCCTCCATCGAAGAAGATGAGAGGGGGCGTCCAATTACCATGTGCTCAACCAAGGGGAGCCACTACCACACCTGAGGTGACTCCTCCGCAAACTAGGCGTGTTCGGCCATTCACCATTCGTCTTCCCAGACCAAGTACAGAAGGACCCAACTTGGTGTTTCCCCCCATTCCATCAGACTTGGAATTCCCACAGGGATTTACTCTCAATGACCTCACGGATGAAGAAGTTTCCAGACTGATCTATGAATCTAATCTTGAAACAGAAGCAGACCAGACCCAGGAACCACACCCCACCACAACAACACCAGCCCCGACACAACCAGTCGTCGTAGAAGTCGAAGGAGATGAACAAGAGGCAGGAGGAGAAGAAGAAGAAGCCGATGAAGAACAATATCAAGAATATGATGAACTCTCAGAGCTAGCAAGTGCCCCAGCATGTTCGGCACAAATAAAAAGATTGTACCAAACCATGAAGCGAGTTCAGAAACAACACAAAATGTCACTTGAATCAGGCAAGGTGCTCATGAGCCAACTATTGGCTGAGGAAGGTGTGGACGATATGTTTATCGAATCCATGAACCTACACGCAGAGGCAGTCGGCTTGGATGAGGCCATACATGAGGCCTGACATACATTAATCGATTTGAGAAACGTGTGCCTGCCCGCCCTAGGCGATCTGGAAAACAAATACACATCAATGTATCAGAACCGGAAGGCAACACGCAAACAGAAGAACATCAGGAGGAACCACTCTCCCCACCCACCTCACCTCTCGTTACACAATTCACCTCACCAACCGGCATGACCACGCCCTTTTCTACCACTACCACAGTTGTCATGGGAATTCCTCTCTCTCCCGGTATCCAATTTGGAGGAGTTTCCATGCCCACCTTCACGACACTCTTCACAAATATCACTTCCACCCCACCCACTGTCCCCATCTTTACAGTCACACACACATTTGACACAATGGAAACATCACCCGCCACAGTACCACCCCCACCCCCCACACAACCTCAATCTCCCATACCCCCTCCACCAACTTCACCACTTGATTCCACAGCATTCACAACTCCCTTCCCCATCCCCCCTGCATCTTCATCTTTACCTGCATCCTTTAATGTAAATAGTATATTCCTATCATTACATCAGTGTGTATATCAACTTCAGCGTGAGTACAGGGATCTCGAAGGCCGCCATCAACAGTTGACAACGAATCATCAGAACCTACAAAGACGACTCCCAACGCTAGAAGAAGAAAATGCGGAACTCAACCAGCGCTACACAACTCTCGAGCAAGCCCATCAAACACTCCTGGAGACACCCCAACCATCAGCAGAACCCGGTGTCAAACAACTTGAAGCCTTGCTGGAGGTGTACCAAACAGATAAACTGAGAGTCCGACGTAATTTAACTCTACTTCGCAAGCATATGGCTACAGCACTTGAAGAAAATAAACGGTTGCAGAAACAAAATGAATAAAACTTGGAAGCAGTCATGGAAGGGTCCCCCCATGAGATCGATCCAGAACAGTTCAAAGCGGTTCCCACAGAAACAATGAAAACCATCTTGCAAAGTTATGCGGATTTATTAGACGCACATGATGATTTGGAAAGGGAACGAGATGAGCTACGTAGCCAGCTCAGGGAAAAGGAGGCTCAACCAAGGTAATAGAAACGGCCTCGACTTCAGAGGAAGTAAAGGCATTGACAGAGCAGGTGGCTGAACTCCAGAAAAAGTTACTAGAATATGATAGGCAGCCCTCCCGAGTCGTAGAACCCGAACCGGAGGATTTAGTACCCATTGAGGTGGATGAAACATATGAGGAACCATACGTTCATATGCCAATGCCAGGTGGTGCACAGACCTCAGACGGACTGGACACATTAGAAGTTGAAGTACCTGAATGGCTCCAAACACTCGAGAAGACAACAACAACCCATGAAGATAGAGTGGCCATTCAAATCCAATCTATGGCAAAGTTAGAAGACACCATCATTAAGTCTGAATACTTTCGAAGCATGTCTCATCATAGATGGATCGGCACCACCGATGATCAATATGTGCCATATTGTGTGCTCCTTGCGGATTACAATGCAGAGATTCAATGCAGTTGTGGCAAACCTCCAACTTTTGCCACACAATTTGGGCCAGAGGATATCCCAGAAAGTGCAAAGAAAGGCTCCATTTATCAACCAACCTGGAGAATCTGTCTTCTTGAAACCTACCCGGAAATGGTTCGTACCTGGACTAACATGCCCCTTTTTATTAAATACAATCCTTGTTATGTTCCAGTATTCTGCCGGCGCACTTGGCCAGAGTTTACCATTGCTGTCAAGAACATCAAGGGTTGCGCGAAGTGGTTAAATTATGTTTATCTAGCACCGCCACAAGGCCCTCCCACTGTAAACTACATGATTTCTACCATCAGACACTGGAGCACTCGACTACGGAATACTCCCGATGTGATGGCACAAATGTGTATGAAAATCTTTGAACTAATGCTAATCACCTTCAGAACGTTCAAGAATATTAAAGACCCCCACTTCTCAGGTGTCGGATTTCTTACAGGAAATCAAGATCTGGTATACGACATGAGCACAACCCCATCCATAGAGGTAATATATGCTTGGCACGCCAGAATAAAGTACCTACCAGCTTGTTTTAAACAGACATTCGAGGAGATGTTCATAACGGGATTTTGGGAATATCACTCAGAAATATTTGTACCCAGGCCCTCACATCTCCTCCACTTATTGGCTGTGGAGAGAACCATCTATTCAGAACAACTGCGGGTGCCACATCCGGACGTACTAGGACCAGTGAATTGGAATGCATTATTAACAGATCTAGCACGAGGGCTCAGATTAGAAGAACATCACCTCGCTTCCGACGTTGTCCAATATTACGTTCAACGAGCATCTAGACAAGGGTCTGTCAGGGGCGACAGACGCGAGAGTGGGGGGGGTGTTGGCAGCAGTCACGGAACTGAAGGAGCCACAAGACAAAGAGGGTCGGAACGAAGAAATAGCACAAGCAGACACAGTAGCCAAAGAAGATCTGGCAAGTAGGCCATCTAAATTTTTCAGACATCAAGGAGTGCAGCACACAAGAAGAAAGAGCAAGTAGGGAGCTCAAAGATGCGTACGACAAATCAACAGAGAAAATCCCTACACAAATAAGTGATTTTAATCACCAAAAACCATTGTAAATACCATTTCATATTTTTGTAGCTCCATTTTGTGCAAGCCAAGGAGTCCTTGAGCTTGAGGAGCCTTAGAAGTACCTACATATCAATTTTCGTATTTTTTAGACTCCATTTAAGCCCTCAAATTGGCCTTGGAACCTAATTTTTAACTAGGCCGGACATTAGGTCTGGACAGTGCCAAAGCTAGTAAAAAACTATAAAAGGAGCTAGAGAGCTCATTTTTGAGGTTAGATCGTAATTGAAATGAACTTGTAAGAGCTTTTTGAAAGTAATCTAAGAACTCCATTGCTTCTCACTCTTTGTCTTGCCGTGTGTGCGCGTGTGTGTGTATGTGTGTGCATGTTTGTGTGCTTCTCACTCACGCACTTGTGCCTCCACTTGCTCGAGGTCTTCATACCATCCTCACGTCTTCCCGGATTGACATTAAAGAAAGTGCTACTCATCACTGAGCTACAGCTTGTAATAGATTTAAACTTGTATGAGCACTTTTGAAGTAATCTAAAAGAATGCCATTGTCTCCCTCTTTGTTCTTGCTTTGTGTGCGCGTGTGTGTGCGTATGTGTGTGCATGTTAATGTGCTTCTCACTCACCCACTTGTGCCTTCACTTGCTCGAGGTCATCATAGCATCCTAACATCTTCCCGGATTGACATTAAAGGAGGTGCTACTCATCACTGGGCCTCACTGAGCTACTCGAGGTGCTTGAAGCAATGGCGCCAAAATTTGGTGTAGCTCAGTGATGAGTAGCACCTCTGTTGCAGAGCTAAAGAGCGCACAAAGCGGAGAAAAAGACGGGCCCCAAAATTTTTCCGATTTAAACATCAAACTTTTATATCATATTCATTCTTGTAATATATTTTCCCTTGTAAATGCACTAGAGGAGTCCTCTAGATGCATCCCCACATAAAAATAGAGATTACCCATGTACAATAGTAGGAAATTAGTCTCTTAGTGAATAAAGTGCCGGTCACTTGTGTGAAAGGACCAAACTTAGGGCTCATGTATATAAGTCACTTTGTGACTCTTTGTAAAGGACTCTTGCCATTGTGAAGAAGGAGCCCTTCTGAATTTTCGAGTTTGCCTCTTTCTTGCTGATTTTGATCTTCATTTTGCTTTTGTATGTGTGTGTGATGCTTGAAATGCATGTGTAGGACTGTTATCTACCCCTTCCCCTTTGTTTTGAGTTGCTGTAGTGCGTGCGTAAGCTAGGAGAAGCTGTGGCGCGGGTGTTTGTGATTCCCGTAATTCACTGTTTTTGCCATAACTTGAAGCAGAGTGGTCAGAATTGAGTGAGACCACCACCGTTGGATGCGTCTCGTCGAGAGCTTCGAAACGAGTACCCTATTGCCTATGTTCGGAGTTCTGGGCTGGGAGAAAACCTCAAAATACCAAAACTGCTGAAAAGAGGCTTGCGGCAACACTTTCAGTATTTCAATAAGTGTGAGAGGTAGTAGTCTTTTCTCATGTATTCTAGCTAAACCACTTCATTATCCATCACGTGTGCACAAGTCTTCATACACTTGGTAAGTTGTTCCTTAGGATTGACATTTAAATGTGTGTTAAAGATCCCACTATATGCACTTGTGTGGCAATTGAGGTATAGTCTCATTGGCACAAGTCCTTGAGTCTTCTTGGCTCAAGTACACACGTTTTTGGCGCCGTTGCCGGGGAACACTCAACCAAGGTGCCTTCGTGATAGTTATAGAGCGAGTGTGATCGAATCGTACTTGTAGAGGTGAAATTGCCCTTTGGCAAGTAATTAGTCACTTCAGCACTTGTTACTTCACATCCCCGAGGTGTGTGTGATAAGTTTTAGGTTTAGGAGTAGTAGGAGTGAGTAGAAGGAGTGAGGGAGTAGATTAGAGTAGTATTCATCCTTTGCCTTGTTGTTTCATTTTCAGTAGCTAGGAAAAAAATCAAGTATAAAAGCCAAAAAAGTCATTTTGAAATTCACTTGTTTCTGAGCAAGTATCGTGGAGGAGCTGTCAAGTATCGCGAAGCTGTCGAGTATTGTGAGCTGTGGACTGAGTCGTGTGAGCTGCGCAGAGCGATTGAGGTGTGATTAAAGTGTTGAGAGAGAGAGCTTGAGGTAAGCACATTCAAAGATGTTCATATTTATCTATTGAATCCAGTTGCTAGAACCAAACGATCTGCGCCAGGTATCGTTAGAGTTTTCAGGGGGTAAAAAGGTGTGTTTTGTTTGGTACAGAGAGTGAGGAAAAGAGAGAGGAGCTAGGAGATCAAGGGGTCAAAATCAAAACTCAAAAAACATTTTTCAAAATTTGTCTAAGGGTCAAGTATCGTTTTACTCCCGCGGTCGAGTATCGCGATACTTCACAAGTATCGTTTTGCTCCTGTGGTCGAGTATCGCGATATTTCCCATCGATCGTGTATCGTTTCATACCGATCGCGATACTTGGTCAGAGATCGTTTGCCAGCGATCGTCTATTGAGTATCGTTGATCGTGTATCGTTCCGAACCGGTCCCGATACTTGAGAAGTATCGTTTGGTCAAAGATCGCGATACCTAGCAAGTATCGTGTATCGTTTTGCCCGCGATCGTTTGCGAGGGATCAAGTATCGTCTGAGCTGAAGTATCGTGTATCGCTTCTCAGAGATCGCGATACTTACCAAAAATCGTATATCGTCGATCGTTTCCAGCCAAGTATCGTCTGACCCAGAGATCGCTTAGATCAAAGATCGCGATACTTCTCACATATCGTGTATCGTCGATCATTTCAGTTCAAAGATCGTGTATCATGGATATCAAGTATCGTATATCGTTTCCAGCCAAGTATCGTCTGACCCAGAGATCGCTTAGATCAAAGATCGCGATACTTCCCTCATATCGAGTATCGTTTATTCCAAGTATCGTGTATCGCCTGTGACCAAATATCGTGTATCGTTTGCCTTCAGGTTTCGGTATCGTTTCTTCCAAGTATCGGTATCGTCTAGTAGGTATCGCGATATTTGTCAGAGATCGTGTATCGTCTGAACCCAGAGATCGAGTATCGTGGATTTTTAGAAACAAGTATCGTGATTGTAGAAAATTCTTCTTCAGTCATTTCTTTCCAGCCCAAGTCTTCTAGACATTTTTGACATATAGAGAAAAGTGACAAAGGCCCAAGAGTAGCACAGACTGAGCAGAGTTTAGAAGTGGATGAACCTGAGATCCGGAAGAACCCTAGGAAGCCGAAGAAGTGTAATTTCTTCCGTAGGTAGTGTAGCAGAGCCAAGTAACCATTCACATTACTCAGAGACCTCCAGTGAGTCAGAAGAAGAAATTCCCATGGCTTCAGAGGACATGCAGAACACAGTACCCATGATTGGCATGATGTCAATCATTGAGGGAGAATACAGAACCTCTTTGGAGTATGTGAACACCAACCACAATGAGATCCCCATTTATTTGGATGGTCTAAACAGATTTGTGGCCAGGTTACAGAAAGCATCAGAAGCTTACATAGTGCCTAGACCAGCAGTCAAGTACATAGGAGGACTGTACATGGACAAACGAGATATCCAGTATGTTGTCACGGAACACCCAGAAAACATCAATGAAATTGGTGAAGAAAATAACGCTGCAAACTTAAGTGGAGGAGGGAATGAAGAGCAAGTAACTACACCGAGAGGAAGATCTACAGTCGCGAGGGTGTGGAGAGGAGATCTAATCCCCCAAGATGACACCTTAATGGATGTATATTTGATCAATGGGATGGATTATCTCCTTAGAGCACATTCCTCAATTTGGGAAGTCGCTCCTAATCCCGTCACCATTTACGGGTTGCAAGATCCTGATTTTTCCACCATCATCACTTATATGGATAAAAATCAGAGAAGATATTGGCCCATAACAGAAGCGGAGAGAGCAGAATTGAAATATCAAAACATCCCAATGTTTCCGCCTAGAGACCAAACCACCACTTCAAGAAACCCACTTGGAACGTCCCATAATGATTCATACCAACAGTCGGGCCAAACACAACAAACCCAACAGACCCAACAAACTCAAATTCCCTTCAGACCTCCTGTGCAATTTGCAATGCCTGCAAATAACCCTAACTACCGACCTCAACCAGCTATTGACCCAAGACATGGAGTTCATGCTCCAGTCAGACCACAGGTAGTAAGAGGACCAGGCATACCTTTAGGAAGACCTATCTTTCCAGTGATGCCTAGACAACCCGAAGCAAGAAGGAGATTAAGGCCAATTCAAGTTGCCAAATGTATGAGAAATCACTATGATGGCTCTAGTGAACCTTACAACCATATAGCAGAATTTAAACAAGTAATTAGAGCCGAACAGGTAGATGACTTTCTGATTCAATATGAGTCCTTTGGTCTTACTCTGTCAGACACAGCATTGGCATGGTTTCAGCCATTGGACCCTAATGCCTTTCAGAACATGGAGCAAGTATATCAAGAAATGATTGAAGAATTTACCAAATCAGGAATTAAAAACAATTCTTCATCATTAATCCATAGCTTCAAGCAAGTCCCTACCGAATCAGTGAGATTGGCTGCAAGAAGATTCAAGCAGTATGTGGATAGATGCCCTGTAGAGGAGAGGCCTACCCAAAATAAAATGGTATCATTATTTTTGGAAGGATTGTTGAACGGAACTTTGAGGTCATTAGTGTATGTAAAGAGGGTTCAAACTTTGCAAGAGTGCATGAAGGAATGTATAGACCTAGAGGACAACCTAGCAGAAGACTTGAAAATACCTCAAGGTAGTTTGAAAAGCGAAGAGTCAGCCAGTAGCACATCAAACCCTAAAAACAATGTGGAGGAAATAGCAGACTTAGTAGCAAAAAAGCTGAATGTTCAGGGACAGAGGAACTATCCCAATAACCCTATAAGAGTACCTATGCTCAGAAGATGTATGCAGTGCGGCGGTGATCATCCTTCTCACTTGTGTACTAGGGGAGTAGTTCCACCACCAGCTTATGGTTATAATAGACTCACTGTCCCAGGACCTCCACAATATTGCAATATAGAACAAAAATACACCAATCATAACACGGAAAATTGTCCTTACAATAGGCAAGCGAGACCTGCACAGCAATACATGAGACCATACGGATACCCCCAGAATCATCAGGGAGGTGAAGCGTTTAGGTATCCTTCTTATCAGCCCCAGGCACCAGTACCACGACCATACGCATATCAAGGACACACACAACCACAGCCAGTACTAGGACAACAACCGCCCCACCCTCAGAACGTTGTCCCAGTTAAGATTGCACAACCAGAAGAAAACCTAGAGAGGGCTATAGTGCCAGCCACACCATTGACTAGTAATGAACCATATGACTCATTTTATGACCCTAGTCAAGGAACATACCCTAGTTATGAAAGCTCAATAATGGAATATGGGCAACTGTATGAACCATATGCCTATGGCATGGAAATACCAGATAGTTCATACAGTTATGAGCAGGATTATGTATCCTTAATGTACACAGCTCCTAGAGCAACCCTACCACCCCGACCAATGAATAGACCGCCTGTACCGAGAGGACCATGTTACAGATGTGGAGGTGACCACTATATCAGAGAATGTACATTGCCGAACCCACCCCCACCGCAGCGAGTCTGGGAAGGCTACTGTAATGATTGTGGCAAGGAGCATCTTTTCAGAGACTGCCCCAAAAACCCCAACAAGGCTACATCTAATGTCCAAATCAACGTAATAGAAGTAATAGAATCATCAGGGAGTGATAAAGAGTACACAGTACCTTTAAAAGCAATAACGAGAACCAAAGCCAGAGAGACCCCTGATAAAACGGATGAGAACAATCAAAGTGACAAGGAGAGGGACACACCCATCCCTCAAAGAGTTGAAGACTCAGAAGAACCTGAGAAAAGTATTGCCAGTAAAAGGTCCCAAAAATGGAAGCACCGAAGAGAGAGATTAAAAGAAAAGAAGCTATTACAGAGGAAGGAAAAAGAGGGAAATGAACAACAACCAAAAGAAGAACCGAAGAAGGAAGAAGGAAACAAAAATGAGAAGCGTGAGAAAGAGGAGGTAGGATCAGTCTTAGCAGATCCTATGCCTGAAGAATTAGCCATGTGGATTCAGGCATACAAGGCGAGAATAAGAGCAGGACCTACCATAGAGCAACACGAGAGAGAATATCCAAGAGGCGACTTAGAAAAAGAAAGACTAGAAATCTGCAAGAAATTGATAGAAGTTGCACAGCAAACCTTAGAAAAACCTACATCGCCTTTACCCAATATCCGAATTTCTGAAGGAGAATTCCAAGAGTGCCTAAACACTCAGGAAAAGCCTGAAGTAAATAGACCTCAGAATGACGAATGTGGTGTTGAGAGAAAGGAAGGATCCATAGTTCCCGAAGTAGAAGGAGACTGGACTAAGGATCTATGGGCACGAGTTCAAGAGGACAAATGGAAGAAGGTAGAAGGAATGGAACCGCCCTTTGAAGAATTAGAAGCAGAGAATGAAATAGAGGGTTCAATGCCTGAACTAAATTCAGAAGAAATTTTTCCAATGGATGCAAGTGACAAGGAAGAAGAGGATGTAAAGGAACTGCCCAACTACACCGGGGAGTACGAGCACAATTCAGAATTGTATCGCATTCCATCAATAAGGAGACGGGAAACAAACCCATCAGTTCAAACATCGGAGATCATACAACGCCTTAGAGAGGTAAAAATCCCATGTACCCTAACATTTGAAGAACTGTTAAAGGTAAAACCACATTTAAAAGAGAAATTAATCAATCAATGGGAAGTCAAGGAGGAAAAGAAAGAGATGGATGATGAAGTAAACACGGTGAGAATTCCAGTGGATAAGGTAGGAGACTTTAGTGAGGGAGATGAAGGAAATACCTGCCTTCCAATCACCTATAAGGGTTACACTACCAAAGCCATACTAGATTCAGGAGCCGGTGTTGGTATTGCTACCAAAGAAATTTGGGATAAATGGGGAAAACCAGCACTAAGACCAACTCGCATGAAAATACAAATGGCAGATGGACATACGGAAAGACCCTTAGGATTGTTGGAACGAGTAGTCTTCACTACGTGTGGAGTGGAATTCGAACACACTTTAGCAATATGTCACTTCGAAAGGCCAAGCAATTATGAAATGATCTTGGGAAGGCCTTTCATGAGACAGCTAAAAGTCGTACAAGATTGGGGAAAAGACGCGGTATACCTACAACACGCAGGAACCACCACTAGGATAAACTTACATACATACACGTATCAAGATGTTCCACCTCTACAATGGAATCAAATCCATAAAGAGGAAGACGACCAATCGGTTCATAGCGCAGGTTCTAGTGATCAATCCTGGATGAACGAGGACACTCATCTGTGGATATGTCAAGCTGCAAAGAAGGAAGAGGAGAGAAGAAAAGGATGGCAGCAGAAACAAGGAATAGCGAGATCTGTACAAGATCCATCTTATATGCCGCAAGTATTTCCGGATGAAGAATTTGAACCTCACGGTTGGATGGAAATATTAGCTACCCTTGATGTCTGTGTAAACGAAGAAGTAGTGACCATGAACGAATGTATTGATGAGGAGGGTTATGATGTTAGTCTGTATATGGTAGTCCTTCAGGAGGCAGAAGAAGGAGAAGTGATCGAGAAAGACTGGAAGGAGGACTACGAGAGCATCGAAATGGAACCTGAACCCATGGATCGAGGAAATAGTACTACCAACATAAATATCACTGCCAATGAGAAACACCAGGAACTTACACAGAAAGGGGAATTAGAAATTGAGAAGGAATCAGAAGAGGAAGAAAACAAAACCCAAGATCAATTTGAGGTACCAGCTCATTTTAAAAAATATGAAGTGGAGGAGAGGAAAATTGTTATTCAAATGCCGAAAAGAGAAGCACAGCCTGGAATAGCATATGATAATAAGGAACAAACCAAGAAAATAGTTGTAACTATGGAAGGAGGAGAGGAACGATGTACCTTCATAGGACAGGATGTCTCATTAGAAGAAAAACAAGAGTTAATTCAACTCATAAGAGAATATCGGGATGTCTTTGCGTGGACTTATAAGGACTTGAAAGGAGTAGACCCATCTATATGTGCGCATAGAATTCCCATGACATCCGAAGCCAAACCTTCCAAGCAAAGACCATACACTTATAATGATGTGTATTCAGCCAAGATAAAAGAGGAAATAGATAAGTTATTAGATGCTGGATTCATCTACGAAATTGAGCACACGGAATGGGTGTCACCTTTGGTGGTTGTACCAAAAAAGAATGGAAAGTTAAGAGTGTGCATCAATTTGAAGAAAGTAAACGCCGCAACCATAAGGGATAGTTATCCCTTACCAATTACGGATCATCTCTTGGAAAGGGTAGCAGGGAAGGAAGTTTACAGTTTTCTGGATGGCTTTTCAGGGTATAATCAGGTAGCCATTGCTCCTGAGGACCAACATAAGACAGCATTTGCAACTGAATGGGGAGTATACGCCTTTAGAGTCATGCCTTTTGGTTTAACGAATGCCCCAGCTACTTTCCAAAGATTGATGTGTCATGTGTTCAAGGAATTTTTGAGAAAAAGTATGGAGGTATACGTGGATGATCTTTGTACATATTCAGCTATACGATCAGAGCACATCCCTGAACTAGAAAAGATTTTTGCCAAATGTCGGCAATATCGAGTATGCCTCAATCCTGAAAAATGTGTCTTCATGGTTCGACAAGGAAAAATCTTAGGACATATTGTCTCTAAGAATGGGATTTCAACAGATGAAGACAAAATCAAAGTAATTTTGGATTTACCAAGACCAAAGACTGCTAAAGAAGTTCAAGCATTTATGGGACATTGTGGTTACTATCGAAGATTCATACATATGTATGCCATAATTGCTAGACCTCTTTATGCATTATTGACTCTGTTTAAATGGACCGAAGAATGCGAAAAAGCTTTTAACGAGTTAAAGAATCGATTGAGTTCAGCACCCATTCTTCGAGTCCCCAACTGGAATAAACCGTTTCACATTCATGTGGATGCTTCCAAGTTTGCCATTGGTTGCATTTTAGCCCAACCAGCTGACACATGAAAATTAGACCACCCAATAGCCTATGCTAGTAGACAGTTGAATCAAGCTGAACGAAATTATACTACCACGGAAAGAGAAGCCTAGGGATGGTTTACGCAGTCAAGAAATTCAGACATTACTTACTGGCAAACAAATTCAAATTCTTCATTGATCATCAAGCCCTTTTGTACCTAGTCAACAAGCCTTGCAATACAGGACGACTAGTACGATGGTTTTTATTGCTGATGGAATTTGATTTTGAGGTAATAGTCAAGAAGGGAAACACCCACATAAGAGCAGACCACTTATCTCGAATGACCCATGGAGAACCACCCATAGGAGTACCAGATGATCTGCCAGACACTTATCTTTTTAACCTGGAAGTATGTCCTCAGTGGGCAGAAAAATTGATCCCTATACTTACACATGGACCTAAAGATGGGATCACACCAAACCAAACGCAAGATCTCTGGAGGACTAAAAACCTTCACATCATTGCGGGAAGTTTGTACCACCAGGATTCAAGCGGATTACTGATGAGATGCGTGGAAGAAGAGGAACAAGAAATGTGGCTTCAGAAAGCACACATCAACCAATGGAACACTCATTTGAATGCAAATGGCACGTGGCAAACACTCAAGAGATTTGGCACATATTGGCCAACCATGCAAAGAGATGCACATAACTATGTGTCAACCTGTCAAACCTGTCAAGAACAAATCCCAGACGAGAACTCTACCTTATGCTATTCTACAATAGCACCAAGATGGAGCATGCCTCTAGTAAAGTTCTTGAAAACTCAAGAATACCCTGACGGAGCTACTTTAGCAAGGAAGCGTGCTCTTGAAGAACAGAGTAAGGATTATGCCATCATAGGAAAACAACTCTTTAAATGAGGGAAAGATAACCAATTACGAATGTGCATTCACGAAAATGAATATCTTTCTGTCTTAGAGATGGCTCATACAGGAGCTGCAGGAGGACACTTCTCTGCAGATAAAACGGCCAAAATGATCCTCTTTGCTGGAATGTGGTGGCCAACTCTACATCAAGATGCCGCAATATATGTGCAACGGTGTGATACGTGTCAACGAACGAAATATCCTATTAGAAGAGATGAGATGCCACTTCGACCCATGATGAGTGCTAGAGCTTTCACAAAATGGGGCATAGACTTTATAGGACCTATTAGCCCACCATCAAAAGGATCACATGCCGAATACATAATTGTAGCCACAGATTACCTGACCAAATGGGTTGAAGCAAAAGCAACAAAGAAAAATGATGCAAGAACTACAGCCAAGTTTCTCTTCGAGAACATCTTCACTAGATTTGGACTACCTATAGAGATTGTGAGTGATAGAGGTACGCACTTTGTTAATGAAGTGATAGAAGCCTTATTGAATGAAATCTTGGTAATTCATAAGAAATCTGCCCCTTATCACCCACAAGCAAATGGACAAGCAGAAAGTTCAAATAAAATCTTGTGTACGGTTCTCACCAAAATCGTTAATAACGATAGATCAGATTGGGATAAGCAGTTACACCATGCTTTATGGGCATTTCGAGTAGCCTATAAAACCGCAATAGGCACTACTCCTTTTAACTTAGTGTACGGACAAAACGCTATTTTGCCAATTGATTTCTTGATTCCCACTCTGCGAGTAGTGACTACTTACGAGTGGACAGGACATGAATTATCAGCTCAATTGGACCAAATAGAAAAGCTTCATGAAACTAGGTTACAAGCAGTAGCAGGTATTTATGCTGCTAAAAGACGACAAAAAGCCTATTTTGATGCGCATATTAAGGACAAAAATTTGAAGGAAGGAGATTTAGTTCTGGTATACACTTTGAAACAACACACTAAGAAGTTGCAAAAGAGAGGATATGGCCCTTTAATTATTAATCGTATATCTACAAGTGGAGCCATTAGCTTAGCAACCTTAGATGGAGACGTGTTACCAAACTACATCAGTGGGTGTAGAGTGAAAAAATACCTAGAACCATTAACAGAAGAAACTATGTCTCGATTAATCAAAGGTAAGAATAGACGCTTAGAAGAGGAAAGAATACGAGAGGAAGCGAGATAAGAAGCATTGGAAAGGATAAAGAAACGAAAGGAGTGGATGAGAGAGCGAGATGAAAGATATCGTCTAGGAGAAGAACTCATCCCAATGGCTAATTTTAGAGCCACTCAAAACCTAGGATCGCAAAGAACACAACCATATCTAAATTTGGGAGCCGGAAAAACGGAGTATCACTTGGTGAATGCTCTCATAGACACAGTAGCCACTGTAAGCTGCATTAAGCTTTCTTTGACCCAAAAACTCCAGGAGACAATACGCCCATCGATGGCCCAGTTGATAGGAATAGGAGGAACAATTACTCAATGCATAGGTGAGATCACCTTACCGTTGCATCTTGGTAATAACACTATGGAACAAAAGCTGTTAGTGTGTCATGACCAGGATTTACTTGAAGAGGTAGTGTTAGGTCAAGACTGGATTTACGAATACGAGGTGACCATTCAATTGGCGTAAGGATATATCTCAGCCAAGATAGGACATCGCGAAGTATTCAGCCTGCTAGAGGAACGACCACTCAAAGCTGTAAGCATGGAGCAAACAGTTCACTCTAATGAACAAAGTCCTGAATGTATGATCACTAGCACTATAGAGACACCTTCATCGAGTACTATATGTGCGGAGACATTGAATTCTGCTTGCGCACCATGTTCTAGTCTAGCAAGTCTTGAGAGTATCAGTCAAACTGAAACCAACCTCACCGAAGCACCATGCATAAGAGAAACTAAGCCTCAGAGTAATGCAAAATCTGTACCCATTAAAATATACCCTATTCCATATTCTAATCAAGCATGGATAAAGAGAGACCAAGTGGAGGAGTATCTTCGACGACAGAAGCACAACCGACATCAGAACAAACAATCAAAGCAAAAACCAACTCAGTCTGAACAACGAAATCATCAACAAGTTGCTACAATATGGATTCCAAAGAAAGTTGTAGCCGCTCAACAGGATCGTTCGCAAATATGGGTTCCTAAGTCATGCACTACAAAGAAACCAAACAGAAGGGATGATCCCCAAAACAAGAAGAGCCAATATGGTACACAGGCAAACCAACCACAGAAAAGGAGTTACTGGAGAAAGAAGGAGTCCGCAAGGGCAACCCGAGCCGTTCCGAGAATCATAAATTAGATGAAGCAGACCCACAACAAGAAGAAAAGAGCCACTTTCAGTGGAAGGGGGCAACATACAACGAAGCCCAACACAATGAAACAAATTTGGATACCGAAAGACAAAATGAACGACACGCATACGCCTACTACTTCCAATTGCACACATATGGAGATTTCGAGACCCCAAGTATGCATGATAGGGCCACATTACAAGGCCAAGCATTCGGCACATCCTTCTTCTATTTCAAGATAGTCAAGCACATTTTCCTAATAAGGAAATAGGAGAGCACTTGTACATATATTAAGAAAATACTCCAAAAAAATTTTAATAACCGCTTCGGCTATGAATTAACTTTTCTGTTTCCCTTTTCAGATGAAAATATAAAAATACATAATAATGTGAAAAAAATCCAGGTATTACCTTTCTCACACACACGGGAAAGGGACGACACCATTCACTCGGAGCAACATCGAACTTATAACCAACATATAGAGGAGGATTTCTGAGAACATATGGATACTAATTCATACTCTATATTGAGTGCAGATGGCATCCACTGATTCCGAATCTACACAGCAAGAAGAGGTGCAACTTCTTCCATTAGAATCAGTAACAAAAGCAAGAGGTCACTGGTTTCGGGATGATCAACCAGTGGCAGATCTCATCTTCATGGCGACAATCAAAATTATGGACACAGATCATTACTTTCCAATCATGTCACAGGATTTCAAGACGATCATACAAGGACTACCTCATATTGAGGATGTATGGACACAAGCGGGCATAGGGGCATTCCTCAAGTTACCAATCTATGTGCCAGACTTTCAAAGGTGTGCACAGGTAATGAACACTATGCAACCGGCCGCAACAAAAATATCAGTCCCAAAAGCCCGAGTATTGGATAAAGTAGGGACATGGAAGACCATTCAATTCACGCACGAGTTAATCAATAAAGCTTTTGGATGGAATCAAGCTGGTAGCACGAGTGTCAAAGACGAATGCCATGATCCCAAGAAGAGATCATTCTTGGAGATAAACAGAATTGACATAGAAGATGCTGTGCGGTTGGTACATCAACACTTTTGTTTCCCTAGCATGCACAGGTATACAGCTCCACAGAAGATAGTAGTCCAACTATTATCGCATGCCATGAGGCAAATTGGGAACAAAGTGAATTTAACAAGCTATGTCCAAGAAAAGCTATTCGAAGCTCAGAAGAAGTGGGGACAAAAGAAATTTTTGAATGGCAGTTCTGCATTGACCTTGTTGATATATGAAGCTCTTGAGATGAAACACTGCTTACGGGAGATGCCAACCTCAGAAGGACTAGCCAAGTATGCAAAATCAGCTACGGTCCCTAAGAAGAAGAAAGCAGTAGCTATGGTGGAAGAAGCTGGAACCAGCATACAAAAACCCATGAGAGGTACGAAGCGATTACGGGAAGAGGAAGCCCAAGCTACACCACAATCAAAGAGAACTCATCTCTTACCGAAGATCACAACGGCACAAGTGCCTATTACCAAGAGAGATCTGTCCGCTGCTCTCGAGGAAACACATCAGTATATGCAAGGGCAGGTAAATTTAAACGTTCAAGGCCATCATTATAGACAGGCTAGTCAAGAGAAGACACAACGAAATCCAGAGCAAACACCAAAACAAGCTGGAAGATACAAAGAGCTGGGCATTGATGATTCTAGTACCAACACGGAATCCAGCCCTGAAAAAGATACATTGGATACTGACATACGGACAGAAACACAAGAAGATGAATGGAATGAAGTTGATCAAGTGGAAGTCACGCCACAAAATCAGGAAGAAAAGGAAAAGAGAGTCGAAGAATCTATAGAACTGGAGCATGTCATTCAATTGAATGACACTACAAAAATAAGCATCAAAGAAGACACAACCTGTGTTGCACATGTAAAACCACCTATTAAAGAGGAAGAACGAACTCCAGTGAGAAAGGAAACGAAGGAGCTCCAAACCCAAGAACAGACTGTGATCGAGGTGCCCGATGATACACCTCAAGAAGATAAAGCAAACATGGGGGCTGAGCCAAGGATCCAGCTTCAGATTAGGCAGCCCCATGACACAACATTACACATTGCACAGGGAAAAGACATCAATACCGGGGAAGAGCCGACAATACCAAAAACATGGCTTAACGTGGATGTTACTCAATTGAAACCTGTAGTCAAGCAGATGATTAAAACGGCCATGGACACTCAACAACAGATGATGGATATAGATGCCGACTATGATCAAGCAAGAAGAGAAAAGAATCAGTTTCAACTCATGAGTGAACAGCTATCGGCACAATTGATTGCAGCACAAAAAGAATTAGCAAACAAAAGTACTGAAGTGTTGGCAATCAAGACACAATATGAAGCATCCATCGCTCAGAATCAACAGCTGCATACACAACTAATCGAGTTGCAAAGATTACACGAAGCGAGCGAGGCTGAGAAAGCGAAAATGAAGATGAGAAGCATGCAATTAGAGCAACAACTCAAGCTATATATGGAAGAGAATGACAGCCTACGCAACAGAAATAAAGAATTGATGACATCATTATTTTTGATCAGCCAATCGTGCCACAGGAGTCCACAGAAACCAAAAACCAAGAATTACGGGATCAGATCTTAAAATATGAAGAGCTGCTAAAGCAAGAACAAGCCTAGATAGAGGATTGGAAAAGCAGGTATGCCAATGAAACCAGTGAACTGAAGCGTCAATTACAAAAGGTGAATGCCAAACTGGTCCAAAGCTACAGTGAAAACATGGATCATGTAGCTGACATAGGTAAAGAACTATTAGCAACCAAAGAAACACTCAGAGAAGCCATGCAAAAGGTAAAAGAGAAAGATGAATGCATAGAACAGCTGAAGACTCAAATAAAAGAGAAAGCACCGATCGGGACACCAGTAGTGCCAAATAAGGAACATCCTACTGACAGAGTAGAGGTAAGCCCTCTATCTCACCCGATCTATAATTCTCCAATACGTGAGCAGGTGGCGGAAATACATGATGATCATCCTATGCCATATACTGCAGAAATAAGTCAGAAGGAACGGGCACTAGTGGTGTCCCGATTAACAGAAAATTTTGAAAATGAAGTGGTAAAAGTCATGAAAGAGGCCAAGATCAAAGGTAAAGACCTGGACAAAATCATGAAGCCCTTCAATATTCCATATGGACTCTTGAAAGAAAAGACCAGACGCTATATAATAAAGATTACGGGGAAGAGTCCAGATGAGCAGCTGAATTTCAAACATGATACATTCGCATACACTCAAGAAGAGTTTGAAGCTGCGCAACCAGTATGGCGGAGAAAATTTTTGGACAAACATCCCAAACTACGAGTGCATTGGCAAGCAGCGCCATATGCATTTCAGGTAAACCCTTCATTTTGCCCACTACCACGCAGAAGGGATACCAGGGAATTTTTGGATTTGCAAAGGAGCGGTACTATGAATAAGCAATGGCTCAATTACCCTATGCTTCCGAGCCCGCCACATAGTTATTTGCCAACAGAGGATTATATGGTCAAAACCATAGAATTTTGGCTACAAAATTACGCGACAGTACCAGATTTAGCTATAAAAATGACCCACAAAATACTTAGCATGATCCTCACAGTTTTGAAGGTATTCAAGCATGCGGCATACACATTTTTGAACTTCATAGGCATTAATCAGGGCACGGAGATCCTCATTTTTGACCTGTCAGTCATGCCTAGCCGCCCAACAATAATGGCTTATTATTCTCGAATTATGTTCTTGCCCAGTGTATATATGCAAACTTTCGAAGAAGCTTTCTTTAAAGGATTTTTTGAAATAGATTCCGAAATCTTTTTGAAGATGTCATCTAATCTAAATGCCAGATTAGTGGCATATGAACTAAGCTTCTTCGCAGATCACAGACAGCCACCCAATGACGGTGTGAAGGCAGAGCAATGGAAACAACTCATGATACGTGAAGCAAATCAGCTAAATGATACAGAGCAAAGAGTTTATCAAACATATGCCTGTTGCTTATCAAAGCCTGTCGGGGACGACAGAGTCCAGGAGGGGGGCAGTGTTGACCGAGAATCGAGTAAGAAGAAGAAAAGAAGAAGAGAACGAAAGAAGCAGCTTCATTAGAAAGCAATATCCGAAGATATATCTCTGCAGGAAGCCCCGTAGGGGCACATTACCCATCTCTGCACAGAGCCCCGTAGGGGCACGCATCAGGCGAAAAGAGAAAACAGCCAGGTCATGCGCAGTGGAAAGAAGTAAACAGCCTCGAAGCAATACAACAGGGTTAGATGTGTGCAACCAGGACAAATCAGAGGACCAAAAGTTATAAAGGGGTAGAGGCTGAAAAGTTTAAGAGGGTGACTAAGAACAGCACATTTCTAGTCACTGGTGGCGTGCGTGGCAACCCAAGTCAACAGGCAAGACAAGTGCAACAGGCTCTCAAGTAGTAGAGCTTGAATCAAGAAGGCCATCGAATCTGCATGTCTGTTTAACTACAGACAACACTAACCACTGGATGCGTGCGGGAAGCAAAGTCTGTCAAGGGACGACAGAGACGAAGAGGGGGAGAGTGTTGCAGAGTTAAAGAGCGCACAAAGCGGAGAAAAAGACGGGCCCCAAAATTTTTCCGATTTGGACATCAAACTTTTGTATCATATTCATTCTTGTAATATATTTTCCCTTGTAAATGCACTAGAGGAGTCCTCTAGATGCATCCCCACAGAAGAATAGAGATTACCCATGTACAATAGTAGGAAATTAGTCTCTTAGTGAATAAAGTGCCGGTCACTTGTGTGAAAGGACCAAACTTAGGGCTTATGTATATAAGTCACTTTGTGACTCTTTGTAAAGGACTCTTGCCATTGTGAAGAAGGAGCCCTTCTGAATTTTCGAGTTTGCCTCTTTCTTGCTGATTTTGATCTTCATTTTGCTCTTGTATGTGTGTGTGATGCTTGAAATGCATGTGTAGGACTGTTATCTACCCCTTCCCCTTTGTTTTGAGTTGTTGTAGTGCGTGCGTAAGCTAGGAGAAGCTGTGGCGCGGGTGTTTGTGATTTCCGTAATTCACTGTTTTTGCCATAACTTGAAGCAGAGTGGTCAGAATTGAGTGAAACTACCAGCGTTGGATGCGTCTCGTCGAGAGCTTCGAAACGAGTACCCTATTGCCTATGTTCGGAGTTCTGGGCTGGGAGAAAACCTCAAAATACCAAAACTGCTGAAAAGAGGCTTGCGGCAACACTTTCAGTATTTCAGTAAGTGTGAGAGGTAGTAGTCTTTTCTCATGTATTCTAGCTAAACCACTTCATTATCCATCACGTGTGCACAAGTCTTCATACACTTGGTAAGTTGTTCCTTAGGATTGACATTTAAATGTGTGTTAAAGATCCCACTATATGCACTTGTGTGGCAATTGAGGTATAGTCTCATTGGCACAAGTCCTTGAGTCTTCTTGGCTCAAGTACACAACCTCCTTTAATGTCAATCCGGGAAGATGTGAGGATGGTATGATGACCTCTAGCAAGTGAAGGCACAAGTGTGTGAGTGAGAAGCACACAAACATGCACACACATACACACACACGCGCACACACAACAAGAACAAAGAGGAGGACCATGGAGTTCTTTTAGATTACTTTCAAAATGCTCATACAAGTTCAACTCTATTACAAGCTAACCTCAAAAATGAGCTATCTAGCTCTATTTATAGTTTTTGACTAGTTTTTGGCCTTGTCCAGACCTAGTGTCCGACATAGTTAAAAATTAGGTTCTCTGGCCTATTTGGAGGTTCAAACGGAGTCTACAAAATGTGAAAACTGATAGGTAGGTACTTCTAAAGCTCCTCAAGCTCAAGGACTCCTTGGCTTGCACAAAATGGAGCTACAAAAATATGAAATGGTATTTACAATGGCTTTTAGTGATGAAAATCACTATTTTTTGTAGGCATTTCTTCTAACATTTTGACATACATTTCCTAGAGCTCCCTACTTGCTCCTTCTTCTTGTATGCCCACCTCTTTGATGCATGAAAAATTTAGATGGCCTACTTGCCAGATCTTCTTTGACTACTCTGTCTGCTTGTACCTTCTCTTCGCTCCGACTCCCTTCGTTGACTTCCTTGTCTTGTGAGTCCTTCAATTCCTTGACTGCCAACACCCCCCCCTCTCTCACGTCTGTCATCTCTGACAGACCCTTGTTGAGTGGGTCGTTGGATGTAGTACTCCACAACGTCGGTGGCTAAATGATGTTCTGCTATTCTCAACCCTTTGGCCAAATCAGTGAGTAGAGCATCCCAGTCTACTGGCCCTGGAACTTCTGGATGTGGCATACGTAGCTTTTCTGAATGTAGGGCTTGTTCCACCCCAAATAACTGTAATAGATGAGATGGTCTGGGAATGAATATCTCGGAATGATATTCCCAAAACCCTGTGATGAACATTTCTTCAAACGTCTGTTTGAAGCAGGCAGGTAGATACTTTATACAAGCATGCCATGCATATACGACGTTAATGGATGGTGTTGTGCTCATATCGTAGACAAGGTCCTGATTCCCTTCATTAAATCCAATAGCCGAAAGATGAGGTTCTTTGATATTCTTAAATGTCCTAAATGTAACCAGCATGAGCTCAAAAATTTTTAGGCACATCTATGCCATGACATCTGGGACATTCTTGAACCTAACTGCCCAGTGTCGGATGGTTGAAATCATGTAGTTGATTGTGGGTTGGCCATGAGGAGGTGCTAGGTACACATAATTTAACCACTTTTCATATCCCTTAACCGTCAACACTGTTTTTGTGTACTCCAGCCAAGACCTTCTTCGAAATACAGGGCAGTAGCAGGGATTATACTTGATATATAAAGGCATGTTATTCCACGTGCGTACCATCTCAGGATAGGTTTCAAGCAGACGGATCCTCCAAGTAGGTTGATGTATATTCCCCTGCTTGGCACTTGCAGGGATGTCATCCGGTGCAAACTATGTTGCCGAGGTTGGTTCTTTTGATGTGTGTTGCTTGATTTCAACATTGTAATCTGCCATTAATACACAAAATGGAACATACAAATCATCGGATGTGCCAATCCACCTATGATGGGAGAGGTTTTTGAAGTAATCCGATTTTATGACGACTTCCTCCAATCGTGACATAGACGCTATCTGAACTGCAGCTCTCTCGTCATGGGTTGGAGCAACCTTCTCTAACCTTTGCATCCATTCAGGAGCCTCGATCTCAATAGTGTCCATTCCTTCTTCTATTTGCTTGCCTCCAGGTGCTGGCATGGGAACATATGGGTCTTCAAAGATCTCTTCCACTTGAATTGGCACTAAGTCTTCAGGTTTCGGTTCCACCAGGGGAGAGGGTTGACGCTCGTATTGAAGAACTTTACTTCGTAGTTCTTCTAGTTCTGCTCTGAGTTCTTCGACTTCTTCCGAAGTATTGGCTGCTGTTGTGACTTTGCTTGGTGACTCCTATTGAGCTCCCAGTTGCTTTAGTAGATCATCTCTTTCTCTTTCTAATGCTATGTGGGCTTCCAAGAGGTCGGCATGGGTTTCCAAGACGATTTGCATATTTCCAGATGGGATAGCCTTGAATTTCTCTAGATCGATTTCTTGTGGTGAACCCTCCATTGCTGCTTCCAGGTTTTCTTTGTTCTATTTCTGCAGTCTCTTATTCTCTTCGAGTGCTGTGGACATGTGCTTCCGTAATAAGGCGAGATTGTGTCGAAGCTTGAGATTGTCTGTGATCTGAGCATATAACATGTCGTCGAGTTGTTGTTTTACTTCAGTATCTGACTGGGGTGGATTGGCAACTAATTGATCATGTTGTGCTTGCAATGTAGTATACTGCTGTTGTAATAGCCGCTTCTCCCTCTCTAAATCAATGAATCTCGCTTGGAGTTGTTCATGGTTTCTGAAGAGGCTCGTATGCTGTGCGTCTAGGTGTTGGTAATGCTATTGCAGTTGAGACATACACTGATACATATTATTAAATACATTATTAATGGGAGTGGATGCGGGAAAGGTGGTGAATGCAGAAGGGAAGGGAAAAGGGAATGGGAGCGTGTATGCTGTGCTCGAAAAAGGTGAAGTTGGTGGTGGGGGAATGGGAGATTGTGGACGTTTGAGGGGAGGGAGAGGTGCGGAGGTGGGTGATATGTCCATGAGATCAAAAGTGGATGCAGTCGTGGGAGTGATTGTGAACATGGGAATTGTGGGTGTGGTGATGGTGGTGAAGGTGTAAAGTGGTGTGTGTAGTTGTGAATATGAACTGCCAGGAAGTGTGATTGGGGGAACGGGGTTTTCCGTGGCTACAGTTAGAATTACAAAGTCAATAGTAGTGTAAACAAGAGAGGTGGTGATTGGTTGTGTAGGTTGTGTGGGTTGAGTAACGATTTGTGCTTCGGTATGGGAAGTGGACCCTGAGGCAGTGACAGTAGTGGTTTCACTGGTAGTGGGTGGTGAAAGTGGCAGAGTTGGAGGGAGAGGGGGTAAGGGAGGTGACGTGGGTGCACTGGATGTATGGGCTTCCTCAGTGTCATGAATGGTATGAGTTGTGTCCATGGTTGTGGATGTGGTGCCCTGGGGTTCTGATACTAATACATTCATTTGTTTTCCTGATCGAGGGGGGCATCTGCCGTATTGTCGTTCTGATCTTTGTGAATATGCGAGAGCGGTATGCACCGTCTCAGGTACCCCCAATGCATCAGATATCATGTCAAGGGTTGCTCGGTATTGCTCGTCCACACCTTCCTCCTCAAGGATTTGGTTCATGAGGGCTTTTCCTGCTGCCAGGGAAATTTTGTGTTGTTCTTGAACTTGGTTGATAGTATCATACAACTTTTTCAATTGCTTCGTATAAGCCGGGGCACCCTCAAGTTCCTGTAGAACTTCTTTCTCATATTCCTGCTCTTCTTCGTCTGATAGTCCCTGTTGTTCCTCCTCTTGCTCGTCTTCTTCATCATCCTCCACTTCGACTACGTCTGGTTGGACTGGGTGGGGTTGGTCTGTGATTGTCTGCTGGCCGCTTGCCTGCTCTGCCTCCACTTCTAAATTCGCAGCATTGATTATTCTGGCTACCTCCTCATTAGTTAGATCTTCCAATGTAAAACCATGAGGGAACTCTAAGTCGGTTGGTATAGGTGGAAACACCAGATTTGGTCCGTCTGTGCTATGTCTTGGTAATCTGATAGTAAAGGGTTGCACACGCCTTGGAAGCCGTGGAGTTGTCTCTAGTGTTAGTGTCGCACCCTGGGCCTGTGCACAGGGCATCTGAACTGTGCCTCTCATTTTCTTGGATGGAGGCCCTGCGGTGGATAGTCTACGTTGGAATTCTTGCACCCTGGTCCAAATAAGTGCCCTTTGAACTGGCACATCATATGCCAAGCATCTGTAAACAATCCTTGTGAGAGCACAACATCCATATAGTACTGACTTTTGCTTCTTATACCACCGTTGATGAGCCAAATGGATTTGGTCAATAATCCAGTGAGGCATGTTGATTGTCAAATCGAAGGCATCTGCTAAATATAGACTGAACCATATCTTCTTGGGTGGCATTGTGAACCTCTCTTGAGCGGGGAATGCGAAATGCTGCATGCACATCCAAAGATGAATGGCTATAGTAGGTGTCATTGCCACTCCTTTAGTTTCGTCAGATTCCTGTTCTTCATGTTGTCGAGGACCATAGTCTCTTTCTCGGTGGGAATGTGCATACCTTTCATGTCGAGAGCTTCCCTTACCAAGTTGTTTGTCAATTTGACCTTCTTCCATATCAGTTTCAGCCCTTCGTTATTTTGGAGTCTCTCAAATTCCCTGGTGAAGAAGTGATATCTGCCCTAGCGCCCATTGAACTCTATCTCAGACTCCCACAGGTAAGTGCCTTCTCCCAGAGGTCCTGTCACGTCACTGAACCAATGTGAGTTTTTGCTGACTGGCATTGTGTGCCCCTGTGGAGGATTCTGAATCGGTATGGCATGTAATGCTCTCAATGCCGTTGGGCGCTCCTTCAATTCCTCCTCAATGGGGAGACTTTCAATGTCCATGATTTGAGGGCTGGTGCCTGCCTGGGAGCTAGTTCCTGCAGCCTCGGCCATGTTGAAGGGACTGGTCACCGGTTCTGTGAGAATATATAAATGAATGTTAACATTGCAAATGGGCACCAAGTGGGCATGTGTCCCCGTTACAATATTAACATTAGGTGTTAGTGATAGGTTAGTTAGTCAATGAGTGCTTGGTGATTGTGGGTGTGGTCAGTGGATGGATTGTCCTAAGAGCTAAATGGAAAGATGTAGTGTGAGAATGATGCAGTTAGTAGGTGGTGGTGAATTTACAAATGGGGTCGAGGGGTTTGTTACACGCTTTGGGCTGCCAAACAAAGTGAATGGCTGGTGGTCTTGATTTAGTGGAGGCTCTGGAGGTCTTTATAAGAGTGTCTGCTTGGCAATGAGGCCTTTTAGGGACCCATTTACAAGTGATTCTGCTTGTGCTCATGGGCCAATGTGTGTTCGTGCGTGTTGAATACAAGTGGATATTGGCAGTGCGAGTGAGTGAGCCATGTTGTACAGGGTGTGGCCTCGGTGTAGCTATTTGAGCCCGCAAGCAAGCCTTAGGCACCCAAATTTGTCTTGATTGTGGGCTAGCCTTCATCGACTTCTTGGGTACCCAGATAGACTTCATTTTCACGGAAGGATTTTTGGAGGACTTCTTATTAGTGTCGTGTCGTTGATCACTAATAAGAAGTTGAGCCAGTTGTTGTGGCTTGACCGCAATAGGATGTTCGCTATTCCGTACCCACACTTGTTTTGGTGGTTGAGACGCCATGTGTCGTATTTTCTTTGTGCCTCGAGCATAAGTCGGCTACTTCTTCTGCATCTGATCCGCCTTTGGTTGCTGCATCCCTGTGGCTTTTGGAAAAGAAGGGAGTTCCGTTGTACCCTTAACTTCTTTGTTGAGACAATCCTCCTTCTGCATCACATAGTTTTGGACAAGAATAGCATTGTCAGCTTCATGTGTACCCCTAGAAGGACTAGGAGTCTGTGTCTTTCCTAGTTTCTTGAGTGCTCCATTATCTAACTCAACTGTAATTCGACTCTGATTTACCCATACCTGAAGAAGTCCACTTCTTAGGTTTAGGTTGACTGCATGATCATAGATCCAGTCCTGACCCAAGACAAGAGGCTCAGTGAGGTCCTCATCTTGACACACTAGTACTTTAACTGTCATAAGAGCATCTTGAATGTAGAGGGGAAGATCCACCTTGACCATGCAAGGGGTTTCCACACCTCCTAATCCTATGAGATATGCTTCTATAGGATTGACATTTAATTTCAACTTTTGACAGTAAGAAAATTTAACAGCACTAGTGGCTACACCTGAGTCAATCAAGGCCCTTACAGTCCTTGTACTCTTTCCTTGTCCAATCTCTAAAGTTACAAAAGGACGTCTATCAATTATTCGATGAGAACTATTACTTGAAACTTCACACATAGCCATATGATACCCTGGATCTGCATACGCCTCTATCCTAAGCTGATCTCGTCCTTGTCTTCTCAACTTCATCCTTCGGATGCGTTCCAATGCTTCTACCTGTGCCTCTTCTCGAATTCATTTTTCCTCTTCTTTACGTTTCTTGGCAGTGTTGAGTCTATTTAGCATCTCTTTAGTCAGGGGTTCTTGATATAACTTGACTCTGCATCTGCTTATGTAGCTTGGAAGAATATCACCTTCTAAGGTGGCCAGTTGTACTGCTCCACTCGTTGAGATCCTATTTATGATCATAGGTCCATAGCCTCTCTTCTCTAATTTTCTTGTATGTTGTTTCACTGTATAGACTAAAACTAAATCTCCTGCCTTCAAGCCTTTATCCTTAACGTGGGCGTCAAAGTATGCCTTTTGTCTTTTCTTAGCTGCATATATTCCTACTGCGGCTCTTAATCTCGTTTCACCTAGTCGTTCTAGATAAAAAATCCTCAAAGAGAGTTCATGGCCTATCCATTCATGCTCTTGTGCTACTTTCAATGTAGGTATCAAGAAATCCAATGGTAGCACTGAATTTTGGCCAAATACCATCTGAAAGGGTGTGGCTTGGAGTACCGTTTTATAGGCAACTCTGTATGCCCAAACAGCGTGGTGTAGTTGTTTGTCCCAATCAGAGCGTTTACTATTCACTAATTTGGTCAGCACATTGCACAGAATCTTATTTGTGCTCTCGGCTTGCCCATTAGCTTGTGGGTGGTAGGGGGCAGACTTCTTATGTACCACCAAGAATTCTTGGAGAAGATTTTCAATAACTTCATTCAAGAAATGAGTGCCTCTATCACTTACTAGCTCTATTGGCAGCCCGTATCTTGTGAACACATTCTCAAATAAGAACTTGGCCGTCGTTTGAGCATCGTTCTTTGTCGTAGCTTTTAGCTCTACCCACTTGGTTAGATAATCAATGGCAACAATGATACACTCAGCATGGGAACCCTTAGCTGGGGGATTAATATGACCTACAAAGTCTATTCTCCACTTGGAGAATGCACGTCCACCCATCATAGGTTTCAGAGGCATCTCATCTTTGCGTATAGGATACTGAGTTCGCTGACAAACATCACATCTCTTCACATAGGTATGTGCATCCATGTGAAGGGTAGGCCACCAAAGACCTGCAAATAGGATTGCCTTGATCACCCGATCTGGTCCAAAATGTCCTCTTGCTACACCTTGGTGAGCCGTTTCCAGGATCTTAAAGTATTCACTCTCATGGACACGCAATCTTAGGTAACCATCTTTACCACGCTTGTATAAATTATCACTAATAAGTGAGTAGTCTAGGGCTTCTTGTTCCAAACTTCTTTGTCTGGCCAATGACATATCTTGAGGGAAGGTTCTCGTCCTCAAGAAGGCTACTAATGGTCCACTCCAATCTGGCACTATGGACACTTGATAAAGAGTGGCATGTTCCACCGGTGGTTTAGTGCAGCAGATTGGGCATTCCTTGCACAACTTTTGGACATCAGCTTCCATAGTCGGCCAATGCACTCCGAGTCTCCTTAGTGTCTGTAGGGTTTGTTGCTTTGAGTAGTGTTGGTCTAATGCACCTACATGTGCTAATTGCAACAATTTAGTGTACTCATCCTCTTCCACACAACAAGCCAAGATCCCTTGATCTGTATGCTTGTACATACTTCCTGCCATGATATGGTACTTCTGGGCTTTTATTACCTCCTTATCTTGAGTGTTTATGACTGGGTGATTAGGCCCGTATGTCAACCCTGGCACTAATGGCTTAGCCCACTGAGGTACGACTTCCAAATTAAACAAGTAAGCATCAAGAAGGTCATCTGACACTCCTTGCGCGGCTTCTCCGGATGTGAGTCTTGAGAGGTGGTCCGCTCTCAAGTGAGTCTTCCCTTTCCTCACCACGACCTCAAAGTCATATTCCATTAGCAAGAGAAACCGTCTTACTAATCTGCCTGTATTGCATGGCTTGTTCACAAGGTATAATAATGCTTGATGATCAGTAAAAAATTTAAACTTATTTGCAAGCAAATAGTGTCTAAACTTTTTAACTGCATATACCATGCCTAATCCCTCTCGTTCAGTGGTGGTATAGTTTCATTTAGCTGCATTCAACTGTCTACTAGCATAGGCAATTGGAAGATCCATATTACCTTCGCCCATAGGTTGTGCAAGCACACATCCACTAGCATAGTTGGATGCATCCACATGAACATGGAAGGGCGTGTTCCAATCTGGTGTGGTCAAGATTGGTGTAGAACACAATCTTCTTTTGAGCTCGTTGAAAGAGTCTTCACATTCATCAGTCCACTCAAAGTTAGTCAAAAGTCCATACAGAGGCTTTGCTATGATGGCATACATGTGTATAAACCGTCGGTAATAATCGCAGTGCCCCATGAAATCTTGTACTTCCTTGACATTCTTTGGCCTAGGTAACTCTGCTATGGCTCTTACTTTCTCTTCATCAGTGGATATGCGGTTCTTTGACACTATGTGTCCTAGAATCTGGCCTTGCGTAACCATGAAAACACACTTTTCTAGGTTCAAGCAGACTTGATATTCTCTACATTTGTCAAAGATTTGCCTGAGCTTAGGTATATGTGTTTGTCTAATGTTGGAATGCGCACAAAGATCATCAACATAGACCTCTAAATTCTTCCTCAGGAATTCTTTAAACACGTGGCACATCAATCTTTGGAAGGTTGCAGGAGCATTGGTAAGCCCGAATGGCATTACCCTAAAGGCGAATATGCCCCACTCTGTGGCAAAATCCGTCTTATGCTGATCTTCTAGAGCTATGGCAACCTGATTGTAACCTGAAAATCCATCAAGGAAGCTGTACACTTCCTTGCCTGCTACTCTTTCTAGTAGATGCTCGGTAATTGGAAGCGGATAGTTGTCTCGAATAGTTGCTGCATTAACCTTCTTGAAGTTGATACACACACATAATTTTCCATTCTTCTTGGGCACCACTATGATGGGGGATACCCACTCAGTGTGCTCAATTTCATAGATAAATCCAGCTTCCACCAGACGGTCTATCTCTTCTTTGATCTTGGCAGCATAATTATCATTGTATGTGTATGGCTTTTGCTTAGAAGGTTTAGCATCTCAAGTCATGGGGATAGTGTGTGAGCATATGTCCGGGTCTACACCTTTCAAATCCTTGTAACTACAAGCAAATACATCTCCGTATTCTCTTAGCAAGGCTATTAACGCATGCTCTTCTTCCTCTGTAGGTCATGGCCTATGCACGTGCATCTTTCTTCTCCTTCTTCAATGGCTACAACCACTTTCTTGGTGGTTTCTTTGTTATCATAGGCCTCCCCTGATTGCACCTCACGTTTAGGCATTCATATCATGAATCTCCTATCGTCTATCTCATACTTTTTAAAATTGTCAGGGACCTCAAACAAAGATTCTTCCTCTTCTGGTGTGACTTCTTTCTTCTTCCTTTTCTTTCCTTCATCCTTAGGGGTCACTTGTGTGGTTAACCTTACGTCATTGGTGAGCTCTCCATGTCTCTGGGGTTGAAATTCTACTTCATAGAAGTATTCTTCATCTGATGCAAAAGGTTGGTCCATAATGATTGACTCTAGATCGGAGTCACTTGCATCCTCAAATGCATCAGGGCTAGGTTCGCACTCTTCTAAAACTGCATCTCCCATGATTGGCTCTATGGAGAAGACTGATATGTCATAGCCATCTGTTGGAACTCAAAGTCAAGCACAAGCATGGAAGCACATCAGAAAGGTGGAAACACACAAGAAGAAGGAGCACGTAGGGAGCTCCATGAAGTAACTGTCAACTTTTCATAAGAATCCCCTACAAAAATAGTGATTTCCATCACTAAAATCATTGTAAATACCATTTTCTATTTTGGTAGCTCCATTTTGTGCAAGCCGAGGAGTCCTCGAGCTTGAGGAGCATTAGAAGTACCATCGTACCAAATTTCATAATTTTTAGACTCCGTTTGAGCCCTCAAATAAGCCCTGGAACCTAATTTTTAACTAGGCCGGACACTAGGTCTGGACAGGGCCAAAACTAGTCAAAAAACTATAAAAAGAGCTAGAGAGCTCATTTTTGAGGTTAGCTTCTTGTAGATTTCAGTTTTGTAATAGATTTCCTTTTGTAATCAAAATCCTTCCATTGTTCCTCTCTTTGATCTTACTTTGTGCGCGTGTGTGTGTATGTGTGTGCATGTTTGTGTGCTTTCACTCACGCACTTGTGCCTTCACTTGCTCGTGGTCTTCATACCGGTCCTCACGTCTCCGCGGATTGACAAGTAAAGGAGGTGGTGCTTACGCTTGAGCTACACCAAATTTTGGCGCCGTTGCCGGGGAGAGTGCTTCGAGGACGAGCGTTGTGATGGTAAGATCGTAGATTTGCGACGTTGGAAGGTAAAAAAATTGTCTTTTCATTTCATTTTCTATTTTTTCCTCTTCATCTTCATCATCATCATCATCTCCACCTTCTTCCATCTTCTTCTTCATAGAAATTTCTTGTTTTTTAGTGCATTTTCACCATTTTCATACCATTTTTCATGCATTATTGTGTGGGAAGGAGTTAGGAGAAGCAATGGAGAGCAAGCGCTGTGTTTTTTTCATGATTTTCTGCTCATACGGAGCTCGCCATAGCCGGCGCTCAGAAATTTGAATTTCCCGCCAAAAAACGCGATTCTGTGATGAAAATGGCGATTCTGTGAAAATTCAAAATTTTTTGAAAAATCACGATTTTCAGTTTTCCCGCCTAAAAGTTGGTTGAAAAGAATCGCGATTCTGTGTTTTTTCTCAAAAAAAAAAAAAAAAAAAAAACACGATTCTCTGCTCAAAATCGCGATTTTCAAAAAAACACGATTCTCTGCTCAAAATCGCGATTCTCACCAATCACGATTTTCAGCAAAAACATGATTTTTGTGAAAAACACGACTTTCTGCTCAAAATCGCGATTCTCACAAATCACGATTTTCAGCAAAAAATACGATTTTGAGAAAAACACGATTCTCTATGACAAAATCGCGATTTTCATGCCAAAAACACAATTTTGTGAAAAAGGCGATTCTGTGAAAACACGAATTTTTGCTCAAAATCGCGATTTTCAAAAACACGATTTTGTGCTCAACATCGCGATTTTCATGTGAAAAATACGATTTTCAAAAAACACGATTCTTTGCTCAAAATCGCGATTCTCACCAATCACGATTTTCAGCAAAAATACGATTTTGTGAAAAAAAAGAAAAAAAAAAAACACGACTTTCTGCTCAAAATCGCGATTCTCACAAATCACGATTTTCAGCCAAAAATACGATTTTGAGAAAAACACGATTCTGTGGAAAAACACGATTCTCTGGGACAAAATCGCGATTTTCAAGTCAAAAACACGATTTTGAGAAAACACGAATTTTTGCTCAAAATCGCGATTTTCAATTCACGATTTTCTGCTCAAAATCGCGATTTTCATAAACACGATTTTTTGTTCAACATCGCGATTTTCATGTCAAAAACACGATTTTGAGAAAACACGATTTTCAGCAAAAAAAAAACACGATTTGGTGAATCACGATTCTCTGAGTCAAAATCGCGATTTTCAAAAATACGATTTTGTGCTCAACATCGCGATTCTCTGAAACACGATTTTGTGATCAACATCGCGATTCTCTGAAACACGATTTTGTGCTCAACATCGCGATTCTCTGAAACACGATTTTGTGATCAACATCGCGATTCTCTGAAACACGATTTTCTGCTCAAAATCGCGATTTTCAAAACACGATTTTGTGATCAACATCGCGATTCTCTGAAACACGATTCTGTGCTCAAAATCGCGATTTTCAAATCACGATTTTCTGCTGAACATCTCGATTTTCAGAAACACGATTTTGTGATCGACATCGCGATTTTCTTGTCAAAAAAAAAACACGATTTTCAAAAAATACGATTTTGTGCTCAACATCGCGATTTTTTTGACTTCACAGCATCACGATTTTCAGAAAGTTCACAAAATCGCGATTTTCTCCAAAGGTCCTGTTTGCCTGTTTTGACCCCCAGGAGCCTGAATTGACATAACTTTCTCATCCAAAGTCCATTTTCTGAGCTCTATAGCTTGTTGGAAAGTTCGTTTCAAATGCTACACGATCTCAACTGTTTTTTTCAAGAATAATGCGTTGATTTTGAGATAGGATAATTTGAAGTGGACCCTCAAGTGGGACTAGGAAACCAGGGGGGCTCCCAAGGATTTTTGAGCAACACAAAGGGGGAGAAAATTGTGTCATGGGAAAGAAAAAAGCAAAAGATAGAAGAAAAGGGGCTAAGATCGAAAAAACGGAGGGCGATAAACATGGAATACATGAGATAATATCACATCAAGGTGAAACATTTAGAGAAAATTTGCAAGAAATCGAGGAAACGGGGGAAATGTCTAGGGGGGTCGGATCCATATTTGCAACAAGAGAATATCACAATACTTTGGTGGATATAAGAATAGGATATGACTGTAGAAGGTTGAGTGCATATATCAATCCTCATTGTGAGTGGAATTTGATTCATATTGAATTCTTGACCATTATTTTTGAAGACATACAACCAACAACTCATTCTTCTATCCTCATGGATGGTGAACATTATGAATGCATGGGTCAAGTTGTGTTGCCTGTTATGGTGGGTGATATGCAATTTTCGGAAACATTCCTTGTCATGGATTGTATAGATGAAGGCTTGATCATTGGCACCCAAAGGTTCATTAAACAAAATCATCAAGAATTTGAAGTGCCTTCTCTACCCATCATCCATGCTTCTACATATATGTCTATGGACAATCCCAATGACTATCCACCTTATGATGATTGGGGGCAAAATCATCTTTTCACAGAGCGTGCTTTTAATGAGAAAATTTTTCTTTCTACTCATGTTTTTGAATCTGATCCTTCTTTGAGTAAATCACAGGAAACCTTAGAGAATGGAGATATGGAGAACTCCAAGTGTTTGGGGGATGTGGAAGGACCCTCTCTTCCTGTAAATTTGGATCCCCCTCATGAAGCCATAAGTAGGGATGATCTGCACTCAGATGGTCAAAAAGGAGATGATCAACCACTGTTGTGTATCATTGATGTGGCAAAGGAGATCGACTCTAGGGTGAATCATGACAATCCATCACCCATTTGTACACCTAGGGATTCTATGTGTAATAAGGATAAATGTCTCGATGAATCTCTAGATCAATCTCAAACCACACAGCCCATGAATCCCTTGCATAAGTCTGGTGTAGGTATAGAAGATCAACCCTTGTTGCACTCCCCATGTAAGGATGAGTTTTCTCAAAAAACCCACATAGAAGGCCCAAAAGACCCTTACATCAAGAAACAGAAATCACATTTTCTTGGTAATGTCAAACAAATTTGGGTGGCCAAGAAATTACTTAGAGCCCAACCAAATCGCACTATGATATGGGTACCAAAGAAAGCCCTTGCACAAAATCAGTCCCCTCACACTAGACTTCAATATCTATGGTCTAGGCCTACCATGACTTATCCTCAAGAAAGACCACTTCCAACCCAAGGATCCCAAGCAATCAAGCCTAAGCTCAGACAAAATCCAAGGGGGGACTTCAAGGCAACAACCTACACAACAAAGACACCAAGGCGAGGTAAAGAACTGAATCAAGCACAGAGCTCCAATAAAGATCAAAGAACCTCTTCTGCAAGGATATGGAAGACGAAAGCACCGATAGCATCCACCAAAATAAAGAGCCAGCCACAATGGATCAAACCCTTAGGAAATCATTCAAACATGAAGTGGCCAAAGGTGATCTCTACCCAATCGCAGACCGTTCTCAAATGGATCCCTACAAGGAGGAATGATCAGTTGTCCTCTCGAGATACAATGGATACCTCCAACAAAGATGGCATCAATATCTGCAAATAACATTGAAAACCTCGACGAGCGACAACCATGTGCCCTTTGCACAACCCTGTCTTATGCACCATTCAGGTCATGCATTTCCCAAGTATGCATCATTATAGGGCCACATTACATGGTCGTGCATAGACACACTTGAGAATCCTAAGCACAAGAGCACATTGACATATGTCAAATTTTTTCTACTGATACTAACTTTTGTGTTCTTGTTTTGTGATAATTTTTCCCACAAAAAAAAAAAAAAAAAAAAAAAAAACGAGGAAGAACTTGTTCCCAAGTTTCGCTCATGGAACATGAATGAGTCATGCTTAGTTGAAGATTGAACCATCGATTACTGGGCATTTATCAGTTTGGATAGAAGTGTGTCTTGGCTTGCAGATGATTTAATTGCTGCCTTATCTCATAAATGTCAAGAACTTAGCATGAGCAGGGCATCCACAACTAAGGTTTCCTCTTACTATGGTGGGAGTGAAGAGCTTGAAGGTCCACAACTTGAGTGATGCTTAACTACTGTATGTACCAGAGCAGCCAAGGAGATATCTGCAAAAGGTAGTTCTGGAGGAGAAGACTCCTGTATATGGGAAGCTAAAGAGAATATGTGAAACTCAGCTTGGTGTAGTTACCCGATGTTGCTTGCCAAAGAATATAAAGCAATTCAATTCTCAATATTTCCTGAACCAGTATGGAACAGTAGCACTGGTGAATGGTCTATGTCAATCAGCATGGTAATCTCTTAGAAATCGGCACGTGTCCAATATTCCTCTGAGTGTCAATATAGGGAAGTGAACGTGAATGAGCCCAAGCTCAGAAATGCACATTGTTAGTGACAAATGTTGCTTTGAAAAGAGGAAAGGGGATTCACCACTCAAAAGATCTCATCAGTGGACAATCAACATGGACATTCATCAACAAGGTTCCATCCCAAAGGCCGAGAGTACAACACGAAGAGACAAAGCATCCATCAACCTTCTCCATGGTAAGTATCTTTACTCTGGAAACAGCATAACCATGATAGTTTAGGAAACCTCTTCGTCAGCATACCCTTGAGCACTTAGCTCAAGAACTGCAATTTTTGCACCATACTTCTTCCAATGCATTTTCCAAGTAAGCATGCGTAGGGCTACATTACAAGGCCGTGCACAAGGCACATACTTTTTTCAACCCAGGCATGAACACACTTACCCATCATTCATTATGGGTTATGAGTAGTTCGCATGACTGCTCTCAACATCATCTTTGGAAGAGCTAGCGGTTGGGAACAACATCCATACCTAGGAAGCAATTCGAAGCTAGTAGTTGCTCTAACTCGATCTTGACAACCTCTTTTGAGCAACTCGCGATTTTTGAGAGCTCACAACGACGCATTCATGCTGCAATTCATGAAAGAAGCACATACCAAGGGACGACGACTTGTAAAGGCTTGCAGTGACACATGAAGAACCGGACAACCAACACTATCAAATTTGGAAGATAGACGGCTCTCGTTCATACAGAATGGCTACTACCCCTCAAAGCACTACATGGAACAACCACTACAACAAGGGTCTGTCAGGGACGACAGACTCGAGAGGGGGGGGAGTGTTGGAACTCAAAGTCAAGCACAAGCATGGAAGCACATCAGAAAGGTGGAAACACACAAGAAGAAGGAGCACGTAGGGAGCTCCATGAAGTAACTGTCAACTTTTCATAAGAATCCCCTACAAAAATAGTGATTTCCATCACTAAAATCATTGTAAATACCATTTTCTATTTTGGTAGCTCCATTTTGTGCAAGCCGAGGAGTCCTCGAGCTTGAGGAGCATTAGAAGTACCATCGTACCAAATTTCATAATTTTTAGCCTCCGTTTGAGCCCTCAAATAAGCCCTGGAACCTAATTTTTAACTAGGCCGGACACTAGGTCTGGACAGGGCCAAAACTAGTCAAAAAACTATAAAAAGAGCTAGAGAGCTCATTTTTGAGGTTAGCTTCTTGTAGATTTCAGTTTTGTAATAGATTTCCTTTTGTAATCAAAATCCTTCCATTGTTCCTCTCTTTGATCTTACTTTGTGCGCGTGTGTGTGTATGTGTGTGCATGTTTGTGTGCTTTCACTCACGCACTTGTGCCTTCACTTGCTCGTGGTCTTCATACCGGTCCTCACGTCTCCGCGGATTGACAAGTAAAGGAGGTGGTGCTTACGCTTGAGCTACACCATCCTCATCACAGTGTGGTGTCCATTGTTCCTCATTGATGGCTACATCCATTGTTACTAAAATTTCAGCCCACCCGTGAGGTTCAAATTCTTCGTCCGGAAATACTACAGGTGCATAGGCTAGGTCTTGAATTGATCTATGGGTTTCTTTTGCACCTATCTCTCTGGCCTTTTCTCTCTTCTCTTCTTCTACTGCTACTTTACACATCCATAAATGGGTGTCTTCATGCATCCATGAGGATCCTGATCCTATGGAATGCACCGACTCTGTATCATTTTTGGCCTTATGAATATGATTCCATTGGATAGAAGGGATGTCTCTATGAGAGTAATCTTTGAGATTAACCTTGGTCGTGACACCTAGGTGTTGCAAATACAAGGAATTGGTTCCCCAATCCTGTACCACTTGCAACTGTCGCATAAATGGTCTTCCCAAAATCATCTCATAGGAATGGTTCTTGCTAAAATCACAGATAGCAAAAGTGTGCTCAAACTCTACACCACATGTAGTGAGAGTTATTCCTTCTAGCAAACCTAAGGGTCTCTCTATGTGACCGTCAGCCATTTGCAACTTCATTCTTGTTGGCCTAAGTGCTGGTTTGCCCCAACGCTTCCATAGGGAAGTGGTCGCAATTGCAACTCCGGCACCAGAGTCCAGAATTGCCTTGGTCGTGTATCCTTGATGAGTGATGGGAAGATAGGTGTTTCCCTCTTCGCCTTCACTCATATCTCCGATCTTGTCCAAAGGTATCTCTGGCACTGTTCTATGAGAACCTACCTGGGAACGTGGTTTTGCTATCTCTGGTACTTGTTTGGCTACGTGTTTCCATAGTTCTAGTCTAACCTTGAGTAGCTCCTCTAAAGTGAGATTGCACTGCACTTTAGTATTCTTTACTACCTCCGTATTCCTAGGTATTATCAAGTCTTCATTTCTTACCATGACTGTGGGTGCTCTCATACACGTGGACTTTGCCTCCCATGGGCCTGTGAAATGGGGTAGTTCTTGTATGGAATTAGATTCGAAGTCTAATCTCTCTTGAGATTGAGTGCTCTCCTGCTCTTCATAAATGGACGGGATGTCTTGTGGGAATTGGTCATGTGCATCATCTAAAAGTTCAATGGGAGGAGGGACTTCACTTTCTTTAGCCCATTTGTCTGCTTGAATCTCTCGTAGGAATTCTGGTGTGTACCTATTCATAGAAGAAGAGGTGTCTGGCTCTGTGGAGTTGGGCACATAAGCTTCCTGGGCAGGTAGGCTTTCTCTTTCGCTTGCCTTGCCCTTATTTGGCGGGGTGGGTTCCTTTTCTGTTTGTGCAATTAGCCTCTCCAATCTTTCTAGCAGTCCATCAAAATGCAACTACGTCTTAGCAGAACTAGAGATGTTAAAGAGGCGAATGGCTTCAAACATGGTTTGAGCCAATTCTACCATTTTAGCACAGATTTTGGTTCGTTCCAGCTCTAGTTCTGCTCTCGGGTAACACTTTTCATGATCAGTTACGGTTGGCCCTTCTTGGATTCTGGCCTGCTATGCCTTAAGCATCATGTTAAGGTCCTTAGGAGTGGGATATGCTAGGACTGATCCTGCTCTAAGGGGTGGTGGAGTTGTGTGAGGTGGGTTGGAAGGTGATGGATCGGATGGAGATGGGAAGGGTGGTGGTGGTGTAGTGTGAGAGGGAGTTTGAGATGTGAGTTCAACTATCCTGGCTTTTATTTCTCTTAGGCTTTCCTCGAGTTCACTCATGTTCTTTGCCCATTGTCTTTTCATTCTTTCTCTACTATCTCTCTAGGATCTAGTCCTCTTCTTGGTTATGCTCTCAGTTTCACTAGCCTCAGCACTTTTTTCCTGGCCTAAACTTTGGTTCTGCTACAAGGCTTGAGCTCTAGTGACTACCTGTACTGGTGCAGTGGAAGTCACACTCCCTGTGGAGTCTACAACTAACCCAATAACATTAATAGGAGTGATTTTTGGCATATTATTGGGATTCTTTGGACAATCTCGTAAGAGATGCTCTTTGCCGCAATCTTGACAAAAGCCTTGGATTGTTACTGACTGGGGTTGTGTGGGTGCTAGCATGGGGCAATCACGAATGAGGTGATCTCTCTGACATCTGTAGCATGGCCCTCTAGGGAATGGGGGTCTTACCTGCCTAGGTTGAGGTCTAGAGTTGGGGTTTGCGTACATGACATTTGTGTAATCTGGCTCCCAGCTAGGTTCACTCGGTTCTTCACTATAGTAGGACTCACCATGTTCAGGAGACTGCATGTAGTAAGCCTGTGGACTATCTATGTGAGTGGAATCAAAACTATGATCACTTGGGTCACTTTCTAAAAGCAATGGAGTCACTGGGACTATGGCTCTATTCAAATTTTCCTCAGCAGCTGCATACTTTACAGGAATCACGTTAGCTGGGGTTGGAGGTTGTTGAGCTAACACAGGTTGGGGCCTTTGTTGGTTTTGGTAGGGTTGTTGATAGGATTGCTGTGGTCTACCATATTGTTGTGGAGGGAACTGGTTCTGGTATCTTCCATGTTGTGGATAGGGCTGAGGGTAGGTTTGCCTAACTGCTTGCTTATTGTATGGGCAGTCTTGTGTTGTGTGACTTGTGTATCTCCGTTCTATGGTGCAATATTGGCTACTAGGGTTCACTTGGGGTTGATGGGACATACGTTCGCCATATGGTCACCACCGCAAGTATAGCACCTCTTTACTGGGGCAAACCTTGGGATTTGTTTGCTAGTGACACCTAGTTTTTGAGCTACTTTCTCAGCGAGTTCCTCAATTGATGTGGAGTGCGAGGAAGAGAGACTAGAGGCACTATCTGAATCTTTGTAGATTTTGGAAAGCTTTAACTCTTCCCCTAGGTTATCCTCTATATCAATGCACATGCGTACACATTCTTCTATGGTTCTAGGGTCTTTCAAGTACACGTATGATCTCAACTTTGTACTTAGCAGTCCATCTAGGAATAAAGCTACTTGCTTGGCTGGAGTGGGTAACTCAGGGATAGGACATCTCTCTAGATATTGCCTAAACCTTCTTCCTGCAAGTCTAACTATCTCTTGGGGGGTCTGCTTGAAGCTATGTATCAATGAGGAAGTATTATGCCTTATCCTACTCTTAGAAAATTCAGTGATAAAAGCCTCTAAGAGTTGGTCTATACTCCTGAACTGTCTCTCATTCAATGGTTGAAACCATGTAAGGGCTGTGTTCCTAAAGGTTAGACCAAAGGCATTATATTGCGTGAATAGGTCCTCAACTTGTTCAGCTCTCAAGACTTGCCTAAACTCGGCCACATGATCATATGGGTCCCCTGTGCCATCGAAGTAGTTCTTCATGGACTTAACTAGCTGGGTTGGTCTCAAGGTCCTCGTGTGCTCTCTAGGTCTTGGTAGAGGGAATTCATCCGCATTCCTTTGGTTCCTTGGGGCTCGAAGTCCCTCAGGTTCCGCTCTATTTGTTTCCGTTCTCGTTCTTTCTCTTCCCATTGGGTTGGCAAAGCTTACCTCAGGTCTATCTCTATGTCTATCTCTTTGAGCTCCATGAGCTTGGGATGTTCCAGCTCCGGGGTGACCAAAGGACACATTCGACCTTGGTTGGGGGAAAATAAATTCACCTTTCCAAGTGTAAGCATGCCTATCATGTTCTGTAACCACAAATATTCTTTTTGAAGTTTTGTCTAAGGAGGTCACTCTGCCTGGGCTATCAGGATCTTTGAACTCAAATATCATGATTGTTCCTACCTAATTTGGCTGATCAGATTTATACCTCCAAAAGGCTTCATCAGTCTCTCGGTTCATGAGTAGATCTATGATCTTATTGTCTTGGGGAATCCACTCTGGTGTGATAATCCTAGTGAGAACTGATTTGCCTCGAGGGGTTCTAGGTTCTACCCCCATGTATCCTTGCTCTAGGTCTCCTAAGTCTGTTTCTGGGATCACATTTCCGAACTCGTCTATTCTATCTGGGTGATTGGTGACTACATATATGGTTCCCTCTTTGTCCAGGTATGCTCCATTTTCAAATTTGACAGCTGGGTGTTCTAGCCCAATGGATTGATCTGGGTTTTTGATATGTACCACAGATCTTCCTAGGCTGTCCTCATAGATGCAAGCACCTAATCGGTTGGTCCTAAGGTACTCCGACTGCGTCTTGTAGGGGCCTTCTACCCTATGTAAGTAGGGCAGACCTGAACTTCCTGTGGGTCTCTCCATACTGTGGGACATCTCTGACTCACTAGTTTCAAAGCTAGGGTAGTGTGAATAATGGCTCAACTGCTGGGCCCAAGACCTAACAGTATGATTAACACTAGCCTCTGAAGACCTAAGACTTTGTCTATCTCTCCCTAGGTGTCGTCCTGATCTAAGGTTCATATGCTTAGCTGAACAATCCTAATTTTTACCCAAGGTACAACCTCGTTGCTGAGTTCTTTTGTATCAGACACTTGATTCTTTTTTGATGTTGATTATCGTGCTTATGATCTTGTCTGATATCACGTCGTCAGGAATACTTGAGTTAATTTCCATACTTTAAAGTTGATCGTCTCACGTTAGGTTCTTTTCCTTTAAAGTTGTCGGTCACACACAGGTTATCTCTTGACTTGAACTTGATTTCTTAGATAGTCTTGACTTGTCTCGTGCCTATCGTTGCCCTGACTTACTTCTAGCACTATTCGTACTTAGCCTAAGCTAGGAATTGACAGAGGGGGTTAAGAGTATTCCAACCTCGCTTGCTGATCCCTTGTCCTTTGGTGCTCAAGAACCCGGTTCTCAAGCTTGCAAAAAGCCCTTGCTTTGGATGCTTTCAAAAGCTCTCAATGGACCTATAAGAGTCTCAAGGTTAGCTCAAGACTTAAATTCAAATGACAGATAGATTACTTTCATGCATGCAATTCACAAACCAAATTTCCCTTTGCCTTTACGGAAAACAAGCCCAGGGCATGGTCAACAAGCCTAAGATCACCCCGAACGGATTTCATATGAGAAAGTTATGCCAGTTCAGGGTTTTGGGGCTAAAACAGGGTTCAACAGGCTGACAGTTCACAGGACTTTTCTCGAAACACTAGTGTAGGGACTTCACAAATCACTAATTGCTTGACAAGTATGCCCAAAAATTACCCCAAAGACTTGGAAATAGAACCCTAGAATTTTGGCCGAGCCTATCAATCGCGATCAACAGGACTGTCAATCGCGATTGACAGAGGTGTCCGTCGGGGCCTGTCGGTCGCGATCGACACGTCAGTCACAATTGGCAGTGTCAATCGCGATCGACAAAGTCGGTCGTGGGTCCTGTCAATCGCGATCGACGGTGTCAATCGCGATGGACACTTTTTCCGGGATTTTCACCGTAATTTCAGTCGATCGGGGTCCTATCCGTCGCGAGGCACTCATGCATAGGCGAATCTTTTTGTCAATCGTCAAATTTCAGTCGGTCGCGATCGACGGTGTCAATCGCGACTGATAGAGGTGTCGCTCGTGGCTGTCGATCGCGATCGACGATGTCGGTCGCAATTGACAGGGTCAGTTGGTCGTGGGGTCTATCGGTCGCGATCGACAGGTCTGTCGATCGCGATTGACAGAGTCTGCCGGTCGCGATTGACAGAGAAACACGGAATTTTTTAGTTTTGTTTAGTGATTTGGAATGTGCTCTTCATGTGTATTAAGATGGTGCACTTTGTTTTACCAAAAGGTGAAATTTTCTGTCGATCACGATCAACAGATGTCTTCGACACAGAGACAGGATTGAGTGTTTCCGTACCTGCGCAGCGTGCTGGTGGTGATGAAACAGCCAAATCTTGCAAGGAAGCTCAAAAACATGCAAAAACAATGCACACAAATAGCTCACTCGCTCTCTCTCTCACAAGTGGAATGAGGGAAATGGATGGGAGAAGGTGATATGATCAAAAACTAAAATTTTTCGCGATGATGGAGATGGAGGTGGGAGATGGTGAAGATGATGATGGTGATGAGAAAAACAAAAGAAAATAGATAAAAGTGGAGAAAATACCTATAACTCCAACGCCTCAACTCTACATCTTACCATCACACGCTCGTCCTCAAAGCTCGTTCCCCGGCAACGGCGCCAAAATTTGGTGTAGCTCAGTGATGAGTAGCACCTCCTTTGATGTCAATCCGGGAAGATGTGAGGATGGTATGATGACCTCGAGCAAGTGAAGGCACAAGTGCGTGAGTGAGAAGCACACAAACATGCACACACATACACACACACGCGCACACACAGCAAGAACAAAGAGGAGGACAATGGAGTTCTTTTATATTACTTTCAAAATGCTCATACAAGTTCAACTCTATTACAAGCTAACCCCAAAAATGAGCTCTCTAGCTCTATTTATAGTTTTGTATAGTTTTTGGCCCTGTCCAGACCTAGTGTCCGGCCTAGTTAAAAATTAGGTTCTCCGACCTAGTTGGAGGTTCAAATGGAGTCTAAAAAATGTGAAAACTAATAGGTAGGTACTTCTAAAGCTCCTCAAGCTCAAGGACTCCTTGGCTTGCACAAAATGGAGCTACAAAAATATGAAATGATATTTACAATGGTTTTTAGTGATGAAAATCACTATTTTTTGTAGGGATTTCTTCTAACATTTTGACATACATTTCCTGGAGCTCCCTACTTGCTCCTTCTTCTTGTGTGCCCACCTCTTTGATGCATGAAAAATTTAGATGGCCTACTTGCCAGATCTTCTTTGACTACTCTGTCTGCTTGTACCTTCTCTTCGCTCCGACTCCCTTTGTTGACTTCCTTGTCTTGTGAGTCCTTCAGTTCCTTGACTGCCAACAGATGCCTTGTGGGTATTGCTTTGCACGTGATCACTGGATTGGACCTAATTGTCCTTTTTGGGTAAAGTATGGTGAAGAAAGGGGTATATTAGAGGTTCGTTATAATTAGTGCAACCAATAGGGGCAGTAGTAGCAACAGGCTCAAGAGGCTACTCAAGCCAATGCTATAGTCATAGACTTATCAGATCAAGAATGTCATAATGATTTAGGTGGAAGTACATCACGAAGTCTACATCAGGACCATGAAAATTAGTGGAATTGTGATTGTAAGCAATGCGGTAAATTCAAGGATGTGGATGTCTTGGCAGTTACAAGGTCCAAGAATAAAGGTCCTATTGATTGGTAAGAGCAAAGATAGATAAGGGACCAAGTTCAGAAATGGATCCAACAAGATCAATAGAAGCAATTTCAATTTCAGATTTCATCTCAGGAAGAGGAGGATGTAACATTCCTACAGAAAACAAAGAAGGAGGATAGGATAAAGACTAAGCACGAGTTAAACACTCCTTTGCAATTTTCCTCAGATCAATTATTGTCTTTGGTACCAGCTTTTAGAGAGAAATTACTGAAGAAGCTAGTTGGACAGCAGTTAGAGCCAACAACTATGCATGTACCTTCAACATCAGCTTATAATATTGATCCAACTGATGTGGATTTTGTTGTGCTCGTAATTCATGCATAGTATAAACAAAGGCGATTTGATGAGGTTTTATTAGATGATGGCTCAGGAGTAAACATATTACCTGAGCACATTTTTAAAGAAATGGGGAATGGGGCTTTGGCTCTAGCACCTTTTCAAGTAAAGATGGTAGATCAAACCTTTGGGCATTCTAAAGCAGCAGCAAATCACAATTGCAAGGATGTCATTCATGGTAAATTTTGTGGTATTAAAATGTTCGAGTCTACTTACCCATATGAAATGTTGTTAGGAAGACCTTGGTTCAGGTTGGCTAAAGTTAAGCAAGATTGGGGATTCATGTTGTGATCACAAAAGGCAAAAAGTAAGTCATAATACCAATGAAAGGTAGAAGAAACATGACGGTAATAGAGAAACCATTGATGGCTCATACCGTTAGTTTAGAAAAAGAGATAGAAGATGATGAAAAGTGGCATGCTAGGTATTTGAGGTACTTGGCCAATATTCCATTACCTCTAACTCATTTAACAAAGAAAGATGTTCCATTTGTATGGGCTGAAGCTCAAGAAAAAGCACTTTAGATATTGAAGTAGATGGTTTCAGTAGCACCAATTTTGCAGCTGCCAGATTGGTTTGTGCCTTTTCATATATTTGTTGATGCATTAAATGTAGCAGTTGGAGTACCGTTGATGCAGCAGAAAGAGAAAGGATGGTATAGACCAGTGTATTATGCTAGTAGGGTGTTGTGTTCAGCTGAAAGAAATTATCCGGTGATTGAAAGAGAGGCATTAGCAATGGTGTATGCTCTGAAAAGATTTAGACATTATTTATTGGGTAATAAAGTGATCTTTCATGTTGATCACTAGGCTTTAATATATTTGATCAAAAAGCGGATATTAGGTGGATGCTTCTATTATAGGAATTTGATTTTGTCATAATTCATACTGCACGTAAAGAACATGCAATGGCAGATTACTTCAGTACATATGGATTCAGGGGAAGCACCGACATGTGTCAATGATGGGTTTCCAGATGCAGAGTTATTCAATGCACAAATTGTTGATTCTGTTTCTTGGTATTGATCAATTATAAGTGTTTCTAACAGATGGAGCATTAACTCAACATTTTACACCTTATCTAAGAAAGAAGTTTTCTTTGAAGAGTAGGCCTTATTTGTTAATAGCAGGTGCATTATACAAAAAAGGAGTAGATTAGGTCATTAGAAGGTGTGTACCAAATTTTGAGCAACCAATTGTTTTGTAGGAAGCTCATTTAGGAGGAGCAAAAAGACATCTATCAAGGGATATCGCAGGTAAAAATATTTTGCAAGCGAGATTGTGGTGTCCTATTGTATTGAAAGATGCTCATGAGTTTGGCAAAAGATGTGTTATTTGTCAAAAAACAAGCCAACCAAATAATTCAGATCGGATGTCTAATCATCTACTTTTGCCATTGGATCCATTTCAAAAATGGGGCATGGATTTTGTTGGGCCTATCAAGCCTATTACTCAACATGGCAATAGATTTATTTTAGTAGCTATAGATTATTGCACAAAGTGGGTGGAAGCAGTAGCACTCAAGGACAGTAAGGTAGCAAGTGTTGCAAAGTTCCTCTACATGACCAGGTTTGGTTGTCCCATTGAGTTAGTAAGCAAGAGTTAGAAAATTATTGGCTTGAGGTAATAATTAACTCTCCTTTGCAATTGTCCTTAGATCAGTTATTGTCTTTGGTACTAGCTTTTAGAGAGAAATTGTTGAAGAAGCTAGTTGGATAGCAGTTAGAGCCAGCAGCTATGCACGTACCTTCAACATCACCTAATTATATTGATCCAGCTGATGTGGATTTTGTTGTGCTAGTAATTCACGCACAGTATAAAGAAAGAAGATTTGATGAGGTTTTGTCAAATGGTGGCTCAGGAGTAAAGATATTACCTAAGCACATTTTTAAAGAAATGGGGAATGGGGCTTTGGCTCCAGCACCTTTTCAAGTAAAGATGGCATATCAAACCTTTGGGCATTCTGAAGCAGCAGCAAATCACAATTGGAGGGATGTCATTCATGGTAAATTTTGTGTTAATTAGAATGTTTGAGTCTACTTACCCATATGAAATGTTGTTAGATAGACCTTGGTTGAGGTTGGCTAAAGATAAGCAAGATTGGGGATTCAATGTGGTTGTGATCACAAAAGGCAAAAAGCAGGTCACAATACCAATGAAAGGTAGAAGAAACATGTCGGTAATAGAGAAACCATTGATGGCTCATACCATTAGTTTAGCAGAAGAGATAGAAGATGAAGAAGAGGAGGAATGTCTAAAGGCAAACCCAACAGTAGTACCAATCTTGGAAGTAGGTGTGGAAAGTGTGTTATCAAAGGCTGTTGGAGGATACAAATGAACTGGTTGTAGGTGAGATGTTGGAAGGCACACAATTGAGACTCATGTTTGAGAAAAATCAGGAAAAATTGACTCAGCAGAAGTTGGAGCTACAAGAAAAAGAGGTAATTAATTCGGCTTAAAGAATATATGAACAAAAATATGCAATTTTTGGTAGGGTAAAAGAGGATGAACTTCAGGAGGTTAATTTAGGAACGAATGTTGAACCAAAGATGGTGAGAGTAAGAAAAGAATTAGAAGTTCAGTTCTTGGAAGACCTCATTTGTTTGTTGAAGGAGTATGTTGATGCATTTTCTTGGGACTACTCATAGGTGAAAGGTATAGACCCAGATCTACATCAGCATAGGATAAATTTAAAGAAAGATGTAGTTTTGGTTGTGCAACAAAGATATCGGATGAATCCTAATTTTTCTAAGTAGTTTAACGTAGAAATTGATAAGTTATTGGCAGTAGGATTTATCAAACCAATTAATCAGGTCACATGGTTGTCTCCTATTATAGTGGATCCTAAAAGAATGGGAAGTTGAGAATTTGTGTGGATTAGAGAAAATTAAATGCATCAATGATTACGGATCGCTTCCCTATGCCATTTTTGTGATGCAATATTGAATGTAGTAGGTGGACATGACATGTATAGTTTTTTGGATGGATTTTTTGGCTATAATAAAATTTGTGTTGTTGAGGAGGATCAACACAAAATTGCACTCATTACAAAATTTGGTGCTTATGTGTTCACAGTTATGAGTTTTAGATTGAAGAATGGACTACCTTCATTCAATTATGTGGCACATAAAGTGTTTGAACCTTATTTGCAAGATTTCATGCAAGTTTTTATGGATGACTTCTCAGTGTTTGGGAATAAGATACAACATTTGATGCACTTGAAATCTTGTTTTGACAGATGTAGAAAATTTAGGATGGTGCTCAATCCGTTCAAAAGTGTCATTGTTGTGAAGAGTGGTATCTTATTAGGCCATGTGATTTCTCAAGAGGGAATGGCTATTGATGTTCAAAAGATTGAAGCCATTAGGACAACAAGAGCCCCGAAAAATGTGTAAGAAATAATGAGGTTTTTTGGACAAATCAAGTGGCATGCTAGGTATTTGAGGTACTTGGCCAATATTTCATTACCTCCAACTCATTTAACAAAGAAAGATGTTCCATTTGTATGGGCTGAAGCTCAAGAAAAAGCATTTCAGTTATTGAAGAAGATGGTTTCAGTAGCACCAATTTTGGAGCCGCTAGATTGGTCTTTGCCTTTTCATATATTTGTTGATGCATCAAATGTAGCAGTTGGAGCACTATTTATGCAGTAGAAAGAAAAAGGATGGTATAGAACAGTGTATTATGCTAGTAGGGTGTTGTGTTCAACTAAAAGAAATTATCCAATGATTGAAAGAGAGGCATTAGCAACGGTGTATGCTCTTAAAAGATTTAGAAATTATTTATTGGGTAATAAAGTGATCTTTCATGTTGATCACTAGGCTTTAGTATATTTGATCAAAAAGCTGTTATTAACAGGAAGGTTGGCAAGGTGGATGCTTCTATTACAGGAATTTGATTTTTTCATTATTCATACTCCACGTAAAGAACATGGAAAGACAAATTACTTCAGTACATATGGATTCAGGGGAAGCACCGATAGGTGTCAATGATGGGTTTCTAGATGCAAAGTTATGCAATGCACAAATTGTTGATTCTGTTTCTTGGTATGACCAATTATTAGTGTTTCTAATAGATGGAGCATTACCTAAACATTTTACACCTTATCAAAGAAAGGAGTTTGCTTTGAAGAGTAGGCCTTATTTGGTAATAGCAGGTGCATTGTACAAAAAGGGAGTAGATCAGGTCATTAGAAGGTATGTACCAGATTTTGAGCAACCAGTTGTTTTGTAGGAAGCTCATTTAGGAGCAACAGAAGGACATCTATCAGGGGATATCATAGGTAAAAATATTTTGCAAGCGAGATTGTGGTGGCCTACTGTATTAAAAGATGCTCATGAATTTGCGAAAAGATGTATTATTTGTGAGAAAACAAGCCAACCAAATAATTCGGATCGGATGTCTGATCATCCAGTTTTTCCATTGGATCCATTTCAAAAATGGGGAATGGATTTTGTTGGGATTATCAAGCCTATTACTCAACATGGCAATAGATATATTTTAGTAGCTGCAGATTATTGCACAAAGTGGCTGGAAGCAGTAGCACTCAAGGACAATAAGGTAGCAAGTGTTGCAAAGCTCCTCTACCACAACATCATGACCAGGTTTGGTTGTCCAGTTGAGTTAGTAAGCAGGAGTTAGACAATGATTGGTTTGAGGTAATAATTAACTCTCCTTTGCAATTGTCCTTAGATCAATTATTGTCTTTGGTACTAGCTTTTAGAGAGAAATTTCTGAAGAAGCTAGTTGAAGAGCAGCTAGAGCCAACAGCTGTGTAGCTACCTTCAACATCAGCTAATAATATTGATCCACCTGATGTGGATTTTGTTGTGCTAGTAATTCATGCATAGTATAAACAAAGGCGATTTGATGAGGTTCTATTAGATGGTGGCTCAAGAGTAAACATATTACCTGAGCACATTTTTAAAGAAATGGGGAATGGGGCTTTGGCTCCAGCACCTTTTCAAGTAAAGATGGCTGATTAAACCTTTGGGCATTCTAAAGCAGCAGCAAATCACAATTGCAAGGATGTGATTCATGGTGAATTTTGTGGTAATTAGAATGTTCAAGTCTACTTACCCATATGAAATGTTGTTAAGTAGACCTTGGTTCAAGTTGGCTAAAGTTAAGAACGATTGGGGATTCAATGTGGTTGTGATCACAAAAGGCAAAAAGTAGGTCACAATACCAATGAAAGGTAGAAGAAACGTATCGCAACCATTGATGGCTCATACCATTAGTTTAGCAGAAGATGATGAAGAGGAGGAATTTTTGAAGGCAAAACTAATAGTAGTACCAGTCTTGGAACTAGATGTGGAAGTTGTGTTATCAAATGATGAAGAACTACTGAAGGATACAAATGAACCAGTTGCACATGACACGTTCGAAGGCACACAACTGAGACTCATGTTTGAGAAAAATCTAGAAATTCTAACTCAGCTGAACGAATATATGAAAAAAAATATGCAAGTTCTGGTAGGCTAAAAGAGGATGAACTTCAGGAGTTTAATTTAGGAACGAATGCTAAACCAAAGATGGTGAGAGTAAGCAAAGAATTAGAAGGTTAGTTCTTGTCCTGCCTCCAGTAGCTTGGTCGATTTAGCTTTAATTGATTCTAAATAGATAGGGTTTGTTCTCCTCAGTTGTTGACATATTGGCCTTACCCCATCCTCTAAATCGATGAAATGTTGGAAAATTTGGGGATCGATTCCTCTCAACTCACTATAGGTCCACATAAAGGCTGTGCTATGCCTTTTCAACATTGATTTTATGCTCTCTTCCACGTTGACATGTAATTGTGATTCGATGATCAAGAACTTCTCTGTGGAGATTTGCCATTACTTCTCTTGAGTAGTTTTCACCTCTCCACATTTCTATAATTGGAAAATGATACCAATCATGCACGCATTATTGGCTAGTAAATTATTTATCTTTTGCTTTTCAATTAGATCCAGATTCTTTAGTTCAGCTTTCACAATAATTTCTTGCACTTTTTCTTCCCTTTTTGTCACTATTTCCAATTCTTAGTGCCTCTTTTGGAGCTCAACTTCCAAAGCCTCAATTTTCTCTTTCAATTGTTTGACTTCCATTATTGTCACCAATTTAGGGTTTGATTCGTCTTAGGGGATTCTTACATTTAGAGAATTACTAGTCTTATCTTTTGAGTCTATATTCATCATATAACATTCAGATTGACTCATGCTTGTCAACCATTCTAGAAACTCTTGATCTTAGTCATCTTTATAAGCTAATGGGTTCTCATACTCCCCCATTCTCATGTTTTGTGAGTTGCATAACTACAGATTGAATCCATCCCGAAGAAAATCATGGTAAGGCTCGATAGTTTTTAAAGAAAACCTTGCTCAATTTGTTTTCTGAGTTTCCTTTTCTTTTGATTTTTTCTCCAATTCATCATTTGTCACCAGCCTCTTGGTAGCTCGATTGGAAGAAACTTGGATTTTTACACAATTGAACTTTGGCCCAATGGTGATAAACATGTGCACCAGTCATGCACACATTTGGATTGTACCAAACATGGTCATCCTAGTAATATAGAAAATGTAGCCTTAGTGGTCATAGGTCTAGCTATCAATAGTCAACATTAAAATCTAATCCTCCAATAATTGTACTTATGTTCTTCAGGAGACTTATGGGTTTTACTTGTGTTTAGGCAACCATTCATACGGACATAGGAGTATCCTCCATTTGGGTAAGTCCGAGGACCTTCATCATGTATTCTATCATCAAATTAACTACTTCTCCACTATCCAACTGGGCACCTAGGACTACGTATCCCTTGACCTCTACTATTACCATAGGGTCATTTGATTCAATTTGTGTTGTGATACGCTGAATTGTGCCATGGATATCTTTTTTTTTTTATTTCTTCTTGTCCTGAGATTTTCGAGGCTTCTTGATGTATTCATTACAGAACTAATTCCTATATATAGGAGAGCATTTCAACAGAGTACCAAGGTCTATGATGACTTCTCTTTTGGTAATCTCCACACAAGATCAATTTCTCCTTCACTTTGCTCTTACTTTTGATGTTTTAGGGTTTTCAACCTTTCGGGGAATAGGGGAATGCCTAGTACAAATTTCTTTGCAATTGGTGAAAGTATTTCTACTTCATCCCCTTCTTTTGACTTCCTTTGTTCAAAAAGTTCTTCTTCCTTTTCCTCTTCCAATTAGCTATGATCCGGCATCTTTTCCTTGGCTATGCTTGCACTTTTCTTTTTGACATCCTCCTTGGTGTATTCTTGGGTCCGCGTTACTACTACCATGATATGCTCTTTTTGGAATTTGTTACCTTGGTCTGCCTCCACAAAGTGCATAGAGGAACTTGGCCCTTTCCGAGATTCTGGTGTTTTAAACACCACCCCTATAGTAGGGATTGGTTCTTGTAATTTAGGAGTGGGTTGCATTTTGATTTCACCACAGTTTGAAGATTCAACTGGCCCTTTCCCTTTGCCATTGTCAGCTCCGCTTTTAGGACAATCTTCATCGTAGTGTCCTTCTCCACTACAATACCTGCATAACAAAGTGAAACCAATGGTTTCTTTTCATTTGGACACACTCGAGCTATCTGTCCATCACCTCCACATCTCCAACATTGAATTCGTGCAGCTCCTCTCCATTCTTCTGTCACCTCCCTAGGATATCCACCTCCCTAGGATAGCCACCTCCCTAGGATAGCCACCTCCCTAGGATAGCCACCTCCCTAGCCTTGAGCATTGTGCCCATATGTTTTTCTTGTTTCCTAGTGTGGTATAGGTGGTTCACTCTAAGCTAGTAGTCCTGTGTAAGGATGTTCCCTTGTGTTCAAAGATCCCATGGTCCCTCCTTCATAAGACATTTTTTGATAGCATTGGTCCCCAATATTATTCAAATTTTTGCAAAAGGTGCATAATCTTCTAGCTGGAGACTATTAGTGACCAACCTTGAGACCATGGGGCATTTTGTGGCTATGTGACCACAGCCATGACATTTCCCACACCACGTGTTAGATCTAAATACACCTTGGTTGTGTTGTGGGACTACCTCATGCTTTATATTGTATGTCTGTTTGTTGTTACCCTTTGGAGTTGTCCTCTCCAATAATTTTAGCATAAAGGATCAACTACACATCTTTAAATTGTCAATCCGGGAAGTATACAAAGACCACAGCCCCTTCTAGTTAATGGAATCCAAGAATAAGAGTTAAACGACTGTTTTTCTGAGAAATTATGAAGAAGGACAGAAATATCTAGGGTTTTGATTATCTTGAGCTATACAACAACATTTTCAATGATCTTTGTGCCTAAAGTGTGCCATTTTCACAGCAAAACACAATTATGAAGTCAAATCTTAAAAACAATACATGTATCACACAGATGAGACAATCGTGATTCTGTGAAAACTAAGAATTTCCATGTCCAGCTTTGTTCTTCTGCACTTTCTCACTCAATACATCAAGAATCACCTCTCTTCATACACATCATTTAGAAATACACAACTAAAGTTTACAAATTCCATGGATTACACAAAGAATAGACTCAACAAATCAAAAGAAAGTACATGAAAGAGATAAACACGATTTTTTGCAGGAGAGCTCTTCACATTACTTGGATAGCAAAAATAATACAACCAACCCTCTCAAAATAGAGGAAATTATCTTTTATACATTTTCAAGTGTCCCTTTTCACACTTGAATTTTGGTCCTTTTCCCTTCTAATCTAAAAATATGCTATCAAAGAGCTTCCGAAAATTCTAGAAAAAATATAAATGATTCTAGTTTACATGAGGAAGACTCTTCCTCATTTTTACATCATTTGTATAAATATTTCTACAAGTTTTTTGACATTTTTCAAATAATTTCCCTTAAAAAAATGCTTCTTCTAACATTCTTCCCCTCCTAGACTTTTTGGCTCCTGACAGAAGATATTCTTGCTGATAAATAGTGAGAGCTTCCTTCACTTCTTTTTTCTTTGATAAACCTGTGACAATAGATCATGACTTTTTCTTTCTGTTATGTTCAAATTATTCACCATCTCAAATAAAGCTTTTCTCCATTGTACAACTGCTTCTGGTTTGTCTATTACATCTTTCTTCATATATTATGTATATCTTGCTTCATATGCGGTGAGTCTAGATTTTGTGACTATTGATAAATTTCCAAAGATTTCTGATTCTCTTTAAAAAAATCCATAATCAAAAGCATCCTCAAAAATCTGAAGATAATGACTACCCAAAAATACTATTCTGCTATAATAAGCCATTAAGAAAATTATGTCTGGGGTTTCACTGAGATCAAATAGTAAAGCATCAGTTGGTGAATTGAAACCAATGTAGTTGAGGGTTCTGACATCTGTATCTGTAAATGTTTCTATACATGCCAATGTGAGTTGCATCACTCTGATCAATAGAATGCAAGCTAGATCATTGATATCTTTATATGTAGATATGACAGACTCTGTTGTGTCAACCATATATTTCTTTGTTGGCCATGTTCTTGCTTTAGGTCCTGCTACCTTTGGAAAGTTGAGCCATTTTCTTGGAATCTCTGCTGCATTTTTTCTTTCCCAAAATACTATCCATTCCCTTCTCCTTACTACTAGACAATAGGCTGGATTGATCTTTAGCTGAATAGGTGCCTCTTTCCAAATTTTCCTGCACTCTTTGTTGGCATCTAACCACCTATTCCTCCATTTAGGATTAGGCCTTTCAAATAATTCCTTAGTTACATTGATATCCTCTTCATATTCCAAATACTTGTTTGATGACAATCCTACCCTTGCAAACTGGTAGTTTTTAATACTTTCAATAATCATAGAAAAAGGTATACCTAGACCATCTGCTGCCCAATGGTGTTGGTCTAGATTTATTCCTTTGTTGAGAGCAAAATTCACAATTTGTTCTTCATATTCATTATGCATTTTTCTGATAAATTCCATTCTAGATTCCCTTTCTGTTAAAAGTTTTTGAACAAACTCATCTGAATATTCTTCAACATCTGCTTTGTCTCCTTGTTCATCCAAGTGTTGAGTTTTGTTATCTTCTCCCCCTTCATACTCTTCTGCTTGTGTAGTCTCTACCTGCTCTTCAACCTGTCTTTGTGGATTTTCCAATTTTTTCTGCAGCTCTTCCACCATCATCATCAAGCTTCGATTCTGAGATGTCCATAACTCTCTTTCTGATTTCCATTTACTGCTTTCTTTTTCTATACTTAATTGCCATTCACTCCTTTCTTTTGCTATATCCATATGTAGTTTATTATATCCTCTAGTATGGAGTTGGCAGCATGTACACTGGCCTGTTTTTCCAATTCCTTAGCTTTCTTCAGTTCTGCTTGTAGCCTTAGAATCTCTTTATTCAATTCCTCCCTCTCATCCTGTGTTACTTGTATAGTCTTACTTTCTTCCCTCATTTGGCCTTCTTCCATCAATAATCTGTTTATTTCTTCATTTGCTTTGACCAAAATTTGGTATGAGCTCTGAAGTGTTCTAAATCTTCCTTCCATTTTCTTCAGCTCCATTTCCACTTTGTTTATGCTCTATCTGCTTTGCACATTTGTCTTCAAGAAATTGAATTTTATTTTGTTGTTGAACCTCCAGTTCTTCTAATGAGATTATCCTTTTGGTCAAATCCTCATTTCTTTCCTGGACAATCCTCAACTGTTCCTTTTCTTCCTTTTGTTCATTAATGATTCTATTGCCTTTCACAAACTCTGATTTAGCCACCATTCCTGATATAATCGTATTCCTACTAGATGGTATGAACTGCTCTATATTGCTCATGATTATTTTACAAGCAGACCTGATATCCTTGCGTATCCTTTCTAACCGAGCTTCTAGCTCCACTTGCTTTACTTCTATCTTCTTTTCTTCTTTGTAGTCTTTTTCTTCTTCATCTTCTTCCTCATATTCTATGACTTGATTCTCCTGCTCTTCATAGCCCTTTTCTGCTTTCATCTCTTCTTTGTTTGCAACATCTTCCTCATACTCTAGTGTCTGATCCTCTTCCTTCTCATGATCTGACATTTCTTTCATTATCTCCAACTCTTCTGGCTTCTTTTTCTCCATTTCTTGTTGGTTCTCTTCATTGACCTGTTCTTCCTCTTTTTGTACTTTGTTATCCTGAGTTGAGGTTGAATCTATCTCTACTGAGAGCTTTATCTGATCATTTATTTGCTGCTCCTTTTGTCCTTCCTCCTACTCATCTATATCCATAAGATCTAATTCTTCTTCCTTTTCCTAATCTTCTATAGTTGTGAACTCCTCATTATGATTTAGGTCATAAAGTATATCTTCTATGCTTTGATATATTTATTTTTCTGTATTCCCTTCTTTAACCTTTTTGAAATCCATCTTTTCTAATACCTCCTCTGTTTCCTCAATCTGATCTTTATCTGCTTTATTATGCACTGAACTGCATACATGAGCCTCCTTTTCCACTTCTAGCTTTTCCTCATTAATTTGAAATAGGTTTGCTGAGATGGTTTTGTCCATATTCTTTTAAACCCTGTGTCCACCAATCCACTATTGAAATCTTTCCTTGCTTCAACCTCTTCTTCCATCATTACTGCTTTACCTTTTAGTATCCTTTTTTCTTCTCCAGGACTAAGTTGTTTTGCTGCTTCTTCTTGGACCTGTATTCCTTGTGTCTTCTGACTCAAATCTTCTGGTGTTTTGCTTTTTTCAGAGGCTTGTACTGTCACAATTGGTGTGCTAGGTACTGAAAAATTTAAACTTTTCAAAAGAAAATTTTCAATGTCACTATCTGAATCTGAGGAAAACTGTGAGGAACCAGCTATCCCAGTTTTGTCCATTCTTGGTTCTTCTATTGCCATTGATGTAGCCATTGATTTCTCCAGATTCTTTTCTTCTGATAATAATTTTACTGATTCCTCTATCTGAACATGTTCAGTTGCCTTACCCTTATTCTTCTTGGTTAGCCTCTTTTTCTGCACAGGTTTTTTTTTAACCTTCTTCTTCACTACTACTATGGTTCTGGTTTCAGGAGGACCTTGTAACTCTTTGAAATATGCTAACAGTTCCACTTCCTTTTTTACAAACACCTCTTCAGTTTCTGCAGCCATCATCTGATCATGCAACTCTTCATAGTGTTCCACTTCTTCTTGTATCCAATTAGTTGCTTTACAAGAATAGTCTTCCAACATTTTTTGATACTGGCCTTCATAGATTGCCATCTTATTGTTTCCTTGAGTCAAATAAGTATACAATTGTTCCTTACTTGTTTGAGGTGGATGAGGTTCATTTGAAGACTGTACTTCCTTTTGAGCAGCTTGATGCTCTTCCTTTGTTGCTTCCTCCTGTTCCAATTCTACCTTTCTGGAATCCAATCTTCTCTTCTTTACTGGAATAACTTCTTCTGAGACTCCCTTTCTCTTCCTCTCTGCTCCCCTCATGCTTGGTTGGGCTTTTGCTTCTCTTATGGACATCATTTTAGAAGGACTTTTAATTCCTGACATCAAACTTCTGAAGTATTGAGCTTCTGGAGCCAACTTTAATTGATCCTCCATTCCTAAAATATGATATATAATCCTTGTTAAGAATTGTGCTCCATTCATGAACTTCCTTTGCTCCCAATGTTTGGCTGCTTCCTTGAATTGATCATGGATGTAGGGAGCTACATCCATCACTCCAAATGGCTTGGTTCTGTCCTTATTATTGAACATGATCAGTGTCATTGGCTTGTGTGGCATGGTGTATCTAGGCAGTTTTGGAAAACAGAAATATTGAAGAAACCTTCTGATGGCATATTCCTCATTCTCTTTTCCTTTGAAATCCAAAAATTTGGAATATCATGCATAGGTTGCTTTATTCTTCTTGACAAAACTGTTATCCAGATTAGTTCCCATGGAATAGAATTGGAGGGCTGCCCTAATGTGTTCTGCCTTTATAGTAATATTCACTTCTTTGTTTTCTTTGTCCTTGAATGAACACGTGAAATATGCATCATTGCCCTTTCCAACTTCCAGCAGACTGTTCATAACCTGGGATACTCTCTCAAAGTCTATAAAAAATAGGGGTTCATCCAGTAACCTGTGTAATCCCACTACCTTCCATCTTTTATAATTGACTGCAATTTTTTGAAATTTGTCAAATTCCTAGCATAGCATGGTATACTTGTGACCTCCAACTCCTACTGTAAAAATGTGCTGACCAATGATACTAAGGGTTTCCTTTAGTTCGTTCACTATCTTCTCTATTTCTGGAATTTCCTGTTCTTCATCAGACTCCAGCTTCACCTGTTCCACTATTGCTTCACTGTCTAAGAACCAATGTCCTCTAGACAAAGTTACTGAGTTTGCTTTGAAATCATGAATTGGCAGTTCCTTTGGATTCACCATTCTGGAGAAAATATAACATCACAAAAAAGAAGAATCCACCCACATGAGTCACAAAAAAAAACATAAATGAAATCACATTTGTCTTGAGATGTAATGAAAAAGAATGAAAAATAAAAATATCAGATGAATCCTAGATGAATCCTGACTTTCTTATTTGTGTCACAGATATAACTCAAGTGAAGTGATCATCACATGTGTAGCAAGATGTCTAGTGCTCTCTTCCCTTTTAACAACTCAGTTTTTTATATATATTTTTTTAACAATAAAAAGAAAAAATGAATGAAAAATAGAAACCTGCTAAATTACAACCTATATCTTGCTTGTGCTATATAACTTATATAAACAAAAGAATTTATAATTTTTCTCTTTTTTTTTCTTCCTCTTTTCTTTTTGTTTTCCTCTTTTTTCTCTTTTCCCTTTTTTTTTTAATAATAATTTCCTCCACTTCTCTCTCTTCCCCTCCTATTTCTTTTCTTAGAAAGAGGATGAGGTAGAGTAAATGGAAATAATTTCCAAGATGTCATAATTTCCTTCTGGTAAAATTCTGAATTCTTTATCAAGAATCCCATGTGTGCATCAGATGACCATTTTGCCTTTTCCTTCATCTGTAACTCTTCATACTTTTTGAGCTATTTTAGTATCTTCATGCTTGTTTTATTTCCATTGAATCAGATCTGATTTTTTTACCCAATAATACTTGATTCCTGTTGACTTTGTTCTAGGAATAAAACAATCTTCTTTTGATAAACTATACTTGGAAGTTTTTGGCTTCCATATCCATTTTGTTCTGAAAAATTGTTTTGATGAGCAGTGCTTATATGTGCTTTGTTTCCACATTCTTTCTGTCTTGATGCCTAGATGCTTCTGATTATTCCACACTTTCCACCTTTCTTCTCTCTTTTCAACACCTTTGGTTTCTTCAATTTTCTCCTTTTCTTGACTAGAGTAGATTTGATCATAAAGAAGTTTTGTTTGTAATTCCTTTGTAGCTTCTAGTGAAAAAGTAAATCCCTCCAAGTCTGAGTCATGGATATCCTGTTGATCTTCCTGTTCTTCAACACTCAACAAAACATTAAAAACCTTTTATCATTTATTGTCAACTTAAGCTTCATATTTTCAAAATCCAAAATTACTTTACCTTGCCTGAGCCATGGTTGTCCCAAAATCAATTTCTCAGTCATCATATGATCAGGCCATTCTTCACAATCTATTTCCATTTTTTCTTCATTGAATTTAACTTTAATAGATGGTGAAGACAAGCTTTGTATTATTTTTCCTTCTAAGGTTTTGATAAATGTTTTACTTTTAGTCCTTTTTAAGTTAAACTTATCCAACAAAACTGAACTGATCAAATTTACTTGTACCCCTGAATCTATCAAAACCTTGATTTTCTCATCATGAAAATTCATTGTTATAACAGGCAAATGCTCTCTCACTCTTAAAGGTGTTTCACACAAAAGGACTTCTCTAAGCTCCTTGATTTTTCTTATCCTTTCCTTTGCCTCCTGTTGAGCCTCATTCCTAATTTTTTCCTCTTCTTTTTTCCTGTTTTGAGCTTGATGTATTCTTCTCCATTCAGAAACAGTTAATGGAAGATCATACCTTTTTACTTTGCATCCACTTATGAAGTTTGGCATGATTTCTCCATCTATATTAGCTAATTGGATAGCTCCACTGTTACTTATTTGATAGATAATATAAGGCCCATGTCCTTTTTTCTGAAATTTTTTCTGATGTTCCTTTACTATGTATGCCAACACTAGATCTCCTTCTTGCAAATCTTTTTCTTTAATATGAACATCATGATAAGCTTTTTGCCTTCTCTTGTCTGCATATATGCTCATGATTGCTTGAAGTCTAGAAGCTCCAAGTTTTTCCAATTCCACCACTCTCTCAGATAACTCATGTCCAGTCCATTTGTATTGACTACCCACCTTTAGTGTTGGAATAAGGAATTCTAAAGGCAGAACTACATTTTGTCCATATACCAAATTAAATGGTGTGGTTCCAAATGAAGTTTTTTATGCCACCCTATAAGCCCATAAGACATGATTAAGTTGTAAATCCCAATCATTCCTATTTGTGTTTACCAATTTTGAAAAAACAGTGCAAAGTACTTTATTAGTACTTTCTGCTAAATCATTGGCTTGTGGGTGATAAGGTGCTGACTTTCCATGACTGATCATGAATTACTCAGTTATGTTTTCTATTATTTGGTTCAAAAAATGAGTCCCCCTATCACTTACCAATTCAACTGGTAATCCAAATCTGGTGATGATATTTTCATAAAGAAATCTTGCAGTGGTTTGAGCATCATTCCTTTTTGTAACCCTGGCCTCTGCCCATTTGGTCAGGTAATCTGTGGCTACTAGTATATATTCAACATGGGATTGTTTTGCTGGAGGATGTATGGGTCCAATGAAATCCAACCCCCATTTACTAAATGCTCTTGCTGAAATCAGTGGTACTAATGGCATATTGTCTCTTTTATTTGGTTGACTCACTCTTTGACAAATGTCACATCTTTTCACATATGTTCTTGCATCAGGAAATAGAGTTGGCCACCAAAAACGAGAATATAATATGAGTTTAGCAGTCCTTTCACTTGAAAAATATCCTCCTACCACTCCAGAATGTGCCATCTCTAACATTTCCATATATTTATTTTCAGGAACATAGATTCTCAAATACCCATCCATCCCTTTCTTGTACAATTGATCTCCTATCAATTGATACTCTTCAGAAATCATTTGTAGATTCTTTGAGTCTGCACTAGCTCTTATTGGCTTTCCTTTCTTGTTTCTTTTCAACTCCTCAATTATGTTTGCACTCCAATCTAGATTTTTCTGAAACCAATATAAAGTTATAATTTTTGAATTTTGCAAGGATTGGCATTCCCAGCAGTTTGAAATATACTTTTTTACATCTTGAATCTTATTGGGCCAATGTACTCCCATCCTATTGAGATTATTTAGGGTGACTATCATGGAAGCATGAATACAGGGATTCCAACAATGAGCTCTTCTTAAATACTCCTGTTGCTCATCTTCTGGAGTACAATATTCCAATATACCCATATGATTGAGATGATAATGTCCAGCTAGCAGCACAAAATTCCTACTTTGTAATACTAGATGTCTGTTGTTTCCAAATGTTCAGCAAGGTCCCATGGTTAGCAAAGGTACTAAAGTCATGGCCCATTCAGGAATACTTTCTATTTTGAACAGATATGCATCTGGTAAGTCATCATCTAAAGGTGAACTTGGCTCTTTGGTTTGGATCCTCGACAAATGGTCTGCTCTCAAATGAGTTTTTCCTTGTCTGACCACTACCTCAAATTCAAACTCCATCAATAGGAGAAACCATTTGACTATCCTACCTGTATGGCATGGTTTGTTCACTAAGTAGAGTAAAGCTTGGTGACCCACAAAGAATTTAAACTTGTTGGCTAAAAGATAATGTCTATATTTTTTCACAAAAAATATCATTCCCAACCCTTCCCTCTTAGTGGTTGTGTAATCTTTTACTGCTGAATCCAATTGCCTACTAGCATAAGCAATTGGAAAGTCCAATTTTCTCCCTTCTATTGGTTGTGCTAACACACATCCCAAAGCATAATTTGAAGCATCCACATGGACATGAAAAATTTTATTCCACTCTGGAGTTTTTAGAATTGGTGCTGTTACCAAACAAGTTTTCAAAGTCTCAAAAGCTTGGTCACACTCTTTGGTCCACTCAAATTTTGTGATCAAAGCATACAAAGTTTTTGTAATGTCTGCAAATTTGTGTACAAATTTCCTATAATACCCACAATGTCCCATGAAAGTTTGAAGTTCTTTTACATTTATTGGTCTTGGAAGTTCCACTATTTCTTTCATATGTTGAAATTCCATTTTTGGAAACTATGTGACCTAACATTCTCCCTTGCCTCACAAAGAACACACATTTCTCTGGATTTAAACATACTCTATATGTTCTACATTTTTTGAATATATTTTCCAGATCCCTCAAATGATCTTGTCTTTTTAATGAAAAAGTACAAAGATCATCCACATAGATTTCCATTATATTTCTAAGGAATTCTTTGAAGATGTGACACATCAATCTTTGAAAAGTTGCTCGGGCATTGGTTAAACCAAAGGGCATAACCCTAAAGGCATAGATTCCCCATTCTGTGGAAAAAGTAGTTTTATGTTGGTCTTCCAAAGCTATGGGTACCTTATTGTATCCTGAAAAGCCATCCAAAAAACTATAGACCTCCTTACCTGCAACTCTTTCCAAAAGATGGTCTGTTATGGGTAATGGATAGCTATCCCTTATAGTTGCAGTATTAACTTTTTTCAAGTTAATACATACCTTGAGTTTGCCATTCTTTTTAGGTACCACAACTATAGGAGATATCCACTCTGTGTACTCAATCTCATAGATAAAATTGGCAGCCAGGAATTTTATGCTCACAGATTTTAGGGTCAATTCCTTTCAAATCCTTGTAACTGTAAGCAAACACATCCCTATAGCTTCTAGCCAAATTCCTCAATGCTTCCTCCTCTTGATTTATCATGTCATCAGCTATGACAATATGTTTTTCTTCCCCTTCTTCTTGAGTGATCATCACCTTCTTAGTTTGTTCCTCATTTTCATATGCCTCCCCCTTTTTCTTTTCTCTTTTTGGTTTCATTTTTAGGATTAGTCTATCTTCTACTTCATAGGTCTTGAAATTTGAAGGTACATCAAACTGTTGATCTTTGTTTGTTATTTTTTTATTTTTTTCAACTTCTTGATCTTTCTCTATTTCCTTGTGTTTGTTTTTTCTATATTTTCCTCAGATTTTGTCTTTTATAGCATCTATAGCTTCTACTTCTTCCAGATATTGTGTTTTCCCATTTTTTAATATTATTCCTTTGTCCTGGTCTTCCTCTGTTTTTGACACCTTTATCATTTGTATTCCTATGTGGAAGATATCATATCCTTCTTCATTTTGGAATTTCACTCCCACATACTCATCATTAGCTAGATCCATGGTGGTCAAAATCTGATTCCAACCATAAGGCTCAAATTCTTCATCTTTAAATTCTTGTGGTATATAACTTTCATCTTGTGATTTCCTTTCTCCTAGAGAATCTCCTTTTTTTAACATCCTTTTCTTGTCTGTGTGTTTCCTTATCATATTACATTTCCAAATTGATGATTCTGTCTCATTCTGATCTTCACTCCCTGATTCTTCACTTAATTCCTAATTTTGATGTACTTTGAACCATTGTTGAGGGGACATATCACAATATTGACCATTTCTTAAATTTACCCTAGTTATCCTTCCTTTGCTTTGAAGATATAGGCAATCATTACCCCAATCTTGCACAATTTGCATTTGTCTCATAAATGGTCTTTCCAGAATAATTTCATATGAAGTGGATTGTGGGAATTCAACTATGGCAAAAGTATGCTCTATATCTATTCCACATATTTCCACAATCACCTTTTCCCATATTCCTAGGGGTTTTTCTATGTGTCCATCTGCAAGTTGTAATCTCATTTTAGTGGGTATTAACTCATCTTTTCCCCATTTCTCCCAGGTTTGTTTAGTCATGATAGCCACTCCTGATCCACTGTCTAATATAGCCTTGGCATGATTCTCACCAAATTGTATTCTCAGAGTTGAGTTTCCTTCTTCTCCTTGACAATATCCTCCTATTTTGTCAATAGGTATGTACAACAACTCTTCCAAGTCTTGTTGCTGTGGATCTAGGTTCTTTGACTTTGTTTCCCACTTTTTCATGTTATGTTATAAATGATGATTTTGTTTTACTATTTCCTCCATTGTGGTGTGGTATAAAATTGTGCAGTGTTTGTCTATATTGATTTGGAAGGTTATTTGTGAGTTATCTTCCTGATCAATAGTTTTCTTAGTTTCTGTTGCACTTGCTCCTTCAACTATTGTTTGATAATTTTCTGGTTCCCCCATTTTGAGTTGTGCTTCTTGTATGATTTGTTTACATCTTTGCATCCTTTCATCCTCTAAATCTGGCATAGAATATGCCATCACATGATCTGTAGGATTTGGTCCATCTTGAATTCTTCCTTTGTATGCTCTTATCAGAGTCTCTAGACTTTGTAAATTTTTTGTCTCTTCCTGAGTCTGTGTGTTTTGTGGTTGGCTATTGTTTGATTGTTCCATAATCTCTTCTTCCAAAGTTTTACCCATTCTCATTTTTCTTTCCCATCTCCCTTTTTGTCTATTTTTCTTTTCTTTTGGAAATGGAATTTTCTTATGTTCCTGTGTATGTGTCTCCTTTGTTGTTTCTTGTTGTTTAGCTTGTGCTCTTGTTATAGCATTTACAGTCACTTGGTCATGGTCACTCAATTCTTCTTGCTCCATTATGTTAACTGTTTTTAATGGTATGTTACTAGATGTGTTCTGTTGTTTTTGAGGGTTTCTTGGACAATCCTTTATTAAGTGTTCCCTGCCACAATCCTTGCAATAGGCTCCTTCTATTCTTAGTGTAGGAGGTTGTGGGCAGTCTCTAATGAAATGTTCTCCCCCACATCTATAACAAGTTATCTTTTGACTCCCTTTGAATTGAGGTTTCTGATTGGACATGTAATTATTAGTTATGTACATGAATGTGGCTGTGTCCATTTCAATTCTCCCATTTCCTAAGTCTAGGGCTTGCAGTTCTGGTTCTCTCTGTTCATATCCTTCCCAATCTTCTTGATATCCTTCATTCCAATGATAATCCTCTCTATAAGATGATCTAAGTCTTGAGCTTTCTTCTTCTATTGGTGTGTATTTTACTGGTACTACATTTGTTGGTAAAGGCGGTTGTTGTCCAAGTACAGGTCTTGGTTGCTCAACAAATCCAGATTCTCTTTGTAAATTGTGTCGGTTCACATATTCTCTTTCTTTAATGGGTTGTTTATTGTAGAAGCATTCTTCTCTAGTATGGTTTGTCCATTTTCTTTCTAGTGTACAGTATTTGAGTGTTTTCCTATCTTGCAAATGTTGTGGTTTTTGGTAAGGACATTGTTGTACCAAATGATTTTCTCCACAGTTATAGCATTTCTTATTTGTTGCTATCCTGGTGTTTATCAAATTTGTCTTGGTGCTAACTTCTAGGGCTTTAGCAATGGCTTGTGCTAATTCTTCTGCTGGTGGGATTTTATCTTCATTTGTCCTTGGTTGATCAAATGCTAATAGATCTTGTCCTCTATTGTCCTCTAAGTCTATTGCTTCTTTCACAAATGCTCCTAGATCAGGACATCTCCTATAATACACCAAGGTTCTTAATTGTGCACTTCTCAGTCCTTCTATGAATAGAGATACTTGTCTTGCCATGGATGGTACCTCCTCTCTTGGACATCTATCAATGTATTGCTTGAATCTCCTAGCTTCCTCTCTGACATTTTCATCTTTTTGCTATTTAAAGCTATGTATCAAGGTAGCTGTGCTATGTTTAATCCCAGTTTTTGAAAATTCCCCTATGAAGGCTTCAAGGAAAGATTCAATATCTGGATACATTTCCTTTCTCAATGGAATGAACCATGATAGTGCAGGTCCAATTAGGGTTAGACCAAATGCTTCAAATTGTACTTTGTGATCTTCTACCTCTTCTGCCCTAATTAATTGTCTGAATTCTGTAGCATGAGCATGAGGATCAGAATATCCTTCATATTGATTCTTCATGCATTTTGCTACTTGATAGGGCCTAAACATTCTTCCCTGATTTTGCCACTGATGTCTCCTTCTGAATGGAAAATCATTCATTCCTTCTGCTTCTCTTTCAAAAGGATTTTGGGAAGTGTGTACTCTCCTACCTTGTTGTTGTTCAGTATTAATGTGAGTTTCATTTTGTCTTGGCAAGTCTGGTTGCCCTAGGTTTTGTTCCCAAGGTCTCTTGTCTGCACATTGCCCTAAATTATTAGAGTTTTTTGGATCCTGTGAGAAGATATATACACATCCCTGTCTGTCCTCATATTTGCCATCCTTAAATTGTGCCACTGGTGTTATATTTAAGGAACTTCTAAGTTTCTCAACCTAATGAGAAACTTATGCATCCCATCCTGATACACATAGGTTCCAAACCTATTTGTATACATATATTTGAGAATATTTCTATAATCACTAGTTTCAGAGGGTTCAATGGTTTCATTTAGGGTTTCCATGTTATTTTCCTGCCCTAAATCTTTTTCTTATAAATCTCCTATTACTAGCTCTATCTCCTTCCTTTTTAACTCTTGTTTATCAGGTGTGAACACTTTATTATCAGATCTCAAAATCATTCAACTAAATCATGATTCTGTGAAGAGAATCGTGTTTTCCATGATCCTGTGAATGGAATCGTGTTTTCTATGATCTTGAGAGAATTCTAGATTTTCTCACAATTCTGTGAAAGAGAATTGTCTTTTTCACGATTCTAAAATTAGAGTTGTCTTTCTCACGATTCTGAGAATAGAATCGTGTTTTTTATGATTCTGTGGAAAGAATCGTGTTTTTCACGATTCTATGGGTAGAATCGTGTTTCTCACGATTTTGTGGATGGAATCGTGTTTTTCAGGATTCTATGAATAGGATCATGTTTTTCACGATTCTGTGAAAACAATCGTGATTTCCACGATCCTATGAAGGGAGTCATGTTTGTCATGATTTTGTGAAGACAATCGTGATTTCCACGATCCTGTGAAGGAAGTCGTGATTTTCACGATTTTGTGAAGACAATCGTGAATTCCACGATCCTATGAAGGAAGTCATGATTTTCACGATTTTATGAAGACAATCGTGAATTCCACGATATAGAATCGTGTTTTTCACGATTTTGTTCCCAAACAATCGTGATTGCTCACAATCGTAAAAAACACGATTTTCTTATGAAAATCCTATTCTAGGAATCGCGATTTTGTGTTTGATTATAGAATCACGATTTTGACAATTTTTTTTTTTTTTTTTGGTTTTTGAGTTTTTTGATAATTTTTTCTCTTATGGAAGCGCCTTAGCAAAATAATAACATGCAATAAAGGACTTTTGTCAAAACAATGATTTTTCTAGCAAAAAATTCAAAAAAAACAAGAAGTCGTGATTTCGTTTTTTCTAACAATTTTTTGTGTTTTTGTGCTTGTACTAAAATACTAAACTTGAAATTATGCAAAAATTTATTGTAAGACAATTACCTTGCTGCCTGATCAAGAAAAGTCCAAAAAGCTTGTTTTTGCAGAAGGTCGCGACTCTGTTAGCTCCTCTCACTCTCTTTTTCACTCAAATGAACATTTTTCTGAGATTTCTGACTTTTATAGTCTTCAGACAATCGCGATTGTGTGTGAGTTTTACAAAATTTTAAATTTTCACTGTATGATTCTTGCCCCTTAGCAATTTTGTGGTTTTGATTCACAAATCTTATCCTTTCCAACAAAATTTGCTCTCTTTATCCTACTAATGAAAATCGCGATTCTGCACCCAATTCTCCAATCTAATCTCTTGATGCTCAATTCTTACTGAAATTTTGAAATTTTGATTTTCTTTACTCATGCAACTTATGAAACCTTTTAAAATCACCACCTCAGTACCCAATAGTGCAAAATAAGTCAAATTCTGTATCTTACTGAAAATCGCGATCCTGTGAAGAGAATCGTGTTTTTCTCTGAACTTCCAGCTTTTGCACTTTTTGACTTTTCCTTCCAATTGGTCCTCTTCAATGTTCTTCACCAACTCCAGATCACTTGTCACCTGCAATTATACACCATCAAACTCATTCAAAGAGTATTTTTTGAAAAATTTAAACAACAACTTTTACTCTAGATATCTTTTATTTTCCTTCAATTTCCAGATTTTGTTTCTTTCACTTTTCACTTCCCTCTTCCCATAGCAGTCCTCTTGTCCAACTTTCTAAGAAAAAAGAAATTTGTTTGAATTTTTAATCAATTTTATGAATTTTTTTAGTATTTGCCCTAAATCAAGGTAAACACTGTAAGACAATAGTTACGCAATATAACACAGGAGCAATAGCAGAGAAGATAACATATATAGGAGAATTTGAACAATTTTCTACTAGCAGCAAGTACAAAGATGATGGCGTTGTCCACCCGTGCGCTCTCAAGGTAGAGCTTAAATGGCGATCTAGACAACTCTAGATAGGGAGATACAAGGTAGAGGTATGCTGGCTCAACTTGATGTCTCAGGTAGTGCAGAAGTCATGTATATATAGGATTATGGGTGGCCTTCCATGGACGGCTATACATGGGCAGTAGAGCGTGGGCGGCCACCGCCTGCGTAATTGTCATACACGACTTAGACCGGTTGAACGGACCTAACAAATCTAAATGATTTCTGACTCCGATAGGGAATATTCTATGGAATATTCCCTTTATCGTCGCCCCCTTCGAACCCCCAGCCGGGGCTGCTCCCCGCTACCCCGGACTACCCAATTGGGGACCCTGATAACTCCCTTTCCTTACAATACCTTACATGGTCCAATATGACCTTCATCCAACATGCAAGTTGGGATTCCCATCAATTGGGTAATGCACGCTTGGCTTCTCCTCATAACGGGGGCCTTACAAAATGTGCATACAATCATGAGGGTTAGACATTGATCATATACTAACACCCCCCCTCAATGTTTACCGATGAAAAATCAAGTAGGTTTCGGTCCTATGCCCATCTGTTGAAGATGTCTGTTAAGCTGCTCTCTTCCAAGTGCTTTAGTGAATATGTCAGCACAATTTGCCTCTATTGGGAAATATTCTAGCTCCACAATTTCATCTTCAATTAGCTCACGAATGTAATGGTACTGTACTTCTATGTGCTTGGTGCGAGCATGAAATACTGGATTCCTTGCAATAGCCATACAACTTTGATTATCACACTTGAGTACAGTCGCCATATTTGATGGAAAACCTAGATCTGCAAGAATTCTCCTTAACCAGACTGCCTCGCAAGAAGCAAAACAAGCTGCTTTGTACTCTGCTTCAGTGGAGGAGAGTGCGAGAGTTGGTTGCTTTCTACTTACCCAAGAAAATATTCCTGAACCAAGTGAGAAACAATATCCAAAAATTGATTTTCTAGAATCACAATCTCCAGCCCAATCTCAATCACAATATCCTTGGAGTGTATCACCTGTGGTATAAAAAATACCAAAATCCAAGGTTCCTACAATGTACCTTAGAATTCGCATTCCAACATTCCAGTGACTCTCCTTAGGTTTGTTGGAAAACCTGCTTAATACTCCAACAGCATAGCAAATGTCTGGTCTAGTGTTGCACAGAAAAATAAGACTTCCAACGAGCTTCCTATACTTCTTAGCATCTACATCAGGCATGTTATCATCCATAGATAGCTTATGATTTACCTCCATAGGTGTGCTAGTTGGCTTGCAGTCCATCATTCCAAATGCCTTGAGAATCTCTTTGGCATATTTTTGTTGTGAGATGAAAATGCCATCCTTCCTTTGCCATACTTCAACTCCCAGACAAAAATGGAGTAGAACTAAGTATGTCATTTCAAACTCAGTTCCTAAGCTGATCCGAGTTTGATTGATGAGTTCCTGATGATCTCCTATAATGATCAAATCATCTACATATACAATGACAACAACTAGCTTGCTATCCCTTTCTGTTACATAAAAGTTAGCATCAGAAGTACTTCTTTCAAAACCCATATTTAAAAAAAAAAGATATATTCGTTGGTACCAAGCCCGTGGAGCTTGCTTAAGTCCATACAAAGCTTTCTTCAACCTGCAAACTTTATTTTCTGAATTGGGCACCTCAAAACCTGGTGGTTGAGATACATATACCTCCTCCTTGAGGTGACCATTCAAAAATGTAGATTTGACATCCATCTGGAAAATAGGCCAGGCCTTTTGTGCAGCTACTGCAAGTACCGTCCGAATAGTTGTCATGCGTGCTGTTGGTGAAAAAGTTTCTTGAACATCAAATCCTTCAATCTGTGAAAAACCCTATGCAACTAATCTTGCCTTATACTTTTCTAATGTTCCATCTGCTTTATACTTAGCTTTCCAAATCCATTTAGTACCTATTACCTTCTTCTTTGGCGGCAAGTCGACTAGATCCCATGTATCATTTTTGAGTATACTATCATACTCTGACTGCATTGCCGCTCTCCAGCCTGGATCATCAAGGGCTTCTTCAATGGTGGTAGGTTCCTTTATGGAGCCCATGATATCTGCCATTAGAGCCATGTTAACAATGTGTTCTGAGGCTCTTCTTTGCTCCTCTATTCTCCTTGATCTTTGTAATCCATCCGATGATGATTCTGGTACATCTACATGTGGATTGTGATCATCAAAGAGCTATTGTGCCCACTTTAGTAGTGGCTTACGCTGTGCAGCTACAATTGGTTGGCTTTTTATTGAGGAAATTTCTCCATCAGATGTTTCCTCCTCCTCAACTTTAACCTGTCTTTTGATAGGCACAAGGTGAGATATTTCTCCGTTTGATGAGATAGTAGATTTACCTTTATCTTCTACTAAGTGTGGTCGTTCATCAAACACCACATCTCGGTTGAAAAAAATCTTCCTTGCCTCAGGATCCCACAACCTATATGCTTTAGACTCTTCACTATATCCTAGGAAGACACACTTTTTGCTTTTTGAATCCATCTTTGATCTTGTTGAATCAGGAATATGTGCATAACAGAAACAACCAAAAATTCTGAAATGCAAAACTGAAGGCTTTTTACCAGAATATGCTTCTTGAGGAGTCATCCCCTTCAGAGCTTTTGTGTAGCTTTGATTGAGGATGTAGACTGTTGTATTGACTGCTTCTGCCCAGAATGAATCAGGCATGTCTTGAGCCTTTAACATACAACGAGCCATTTCAACTACTGTCCTGTTCCTGCGTTCAACAACGCCATTTTGTTGAGGTGTATGAGCTGTGGTAAGTTGGCTTTTCACACCATGCTCCTTATAGTAATTGTTGAATTCTGTTGACAAGAATTCACCTCCTCTATCTGTTCTAAATTTCTTCAGTTTCCTTCCTGATTCATTTTCTACATACTTATGCCACACTTTAAATTTTTCAAAAGCATCAGCCTTCTCTCGAATGAAATAAACCCACATCTTTCTACTATAATCGTCGACTAACAGCAAGAAGTAGAAAGATCCTCCTAAAGTAGGTGTAGACATTTTACCGCAGAGATCAGCATGTACCAACTCTAGAGGAGCTTGAGATCGATTGCTGGTCTCTCTTGGAAACGCCTTTTGTTGTTGCTTGCCCATCATACAAGCTTCACAAGGTTCCTGCAACTCTGAAAATGCAGGCAAATGAGCAACCATCCCTGTTCTTTGCATCTCCTTCAAAACTGCAAATCAGAGATGCCCATATCGTTGGTGCCATAATCTACTTACATCTTTATCTTCTGTAGCAGTTAAAGCACTTAACTCATACAAGTTATCCCGTCGTATGCCTTTACCTTCAACATTACCTGATGAATCCATGATTTCTGCACCACTCTTATTGAAGTGAACTTCGAGTCCACGATCAGTTATTGCAGAAACTGACAACAAATTTCTTTTGAGTGTAGGTACATAGAGAACATCGGATAACTTTTTCTCAACACCTGGAGAAGTGATAAAAGAGATGGTTTCAGTTCCTTCGGTTGGACACTTGGAGTCATTTCCCACCACTACATTGATGGATTCCCGTAGAGGCACTAGGGAACTATACCAATCCTTTTTACTGGTCATATGGCGAGAAGCTCCACTATCTAAAATCCATGGTTCATCAACACGAGCTTGAGCAGATGAACATACCTCTTCAATAGCTACCCAAATTTCTAGCTCTGTGTTGTTTGCAAACTCTTTGTTCTTCCATGATGATTTTACATTCCCATTCCGTTCATCAGCTTGCTTCTTTCTGCAATCCTTGATGGCATGGCCTTTCTTTTCACAATAGAAGCAACTTCCTGTGAACTTTTTCTTCTTTGGCTTCTTCTTTGATACATCAGAAGAGCCTTTACCTTTTGCATTTGCTGAAAATGCAGCATCACTTGTGCTTTGTCGATTCCTCAACCGCATCTCTTCTTCTAAAAGCATAGCACAAAACTCTTCAAATGTGAGGGGAGTTGGTCTTACCTGAGTGTTAAGGGCTGTTACTAATCCATCATACTTCACTGGAAGAACACATACACATCTTCAAGCCAACTCTTCTGGTGTTATAACAACACCAACTGCAGCCAATTGGTCTTGAAGATGTTTTATCCATTTGATAAAATCTTCAGCCTTTTCAGAATCAGAATGCTTTTCATTTGCCAACTGATTTTCTAAATTTTGTATCCTAGTGTGATTCTTGGTCTCATATTGTCGAGCCAATATGCCCCAAGCCTCATGTGCTTTAGTAGTATGTTGAACTAAAGTAAGCACAGAATCACTTACACTAGTGACAATTGCACATAATGCATCAGCATTCCACCTCTTCTAAGCTCGTAGAAGATCTGGATCTGGCTGAATCATCAATCTTGAATTAGTTGGATCTTCAACTAGTGTAGGCTCTGGATCCAATCCCATCAGCCCCATGACAGTGTCAAGTAATTCATAGGAGTCCAAAATTGCAAAAATTTTGAACTTCTAGAGTGTATAGTTGGTTCCATCCAGCTTCCCTTCAGTGAATGCAGGTGGACGAATTCGAATGGGTACAGCATTAACATTAGCTGAAGCACCAAGACCAGTGTTCAACGATGAAGCCATCATGTAATCACTCGAATAATCTACTGATATTCTAGTCTGCTAGTAGGCTAAAATAGTGATACTTCTCAAGCTATTCGAACCTTACAGCTCTGATACCATGTAAGACAATAGTTACGCAATATAACACAGGAGCAATAGCAGAGAAGATAACAAATATAGGAGAATCTGAACAATTTTCTACTAGCAGCAAGTACAAAGATGATGGCGTTGTCCACCCGTGCTCTCAAGGTAGAGCTTAAATGGAGATCTAGACAACTCTAGATAGGGAGATACAAGGTAGAGGTATGCTGGCTCAACTTGGTGTCTCAGGTAGTGCAGAATTCATGTATATATAGGATCATGGGTGGCCTTCCGTGGACGGCTATACATGGGTGGTAGAGCGTGGGCGGCCACCGCCTGCGTAATTATCATACACGGCTTAGATCGGTTGAACCGACCTAACAAATATAAATGATTTTTGACTCGGATAGGGAATATTCTATGGAATATTCCCTTTACCATCGCGCTGGGGGCGCTGCCCCTGGACCCCCACCAGGGGGCCGCTGGCCCCCTTGGACCCCCCAGCCGGGGTTGCTCCCCGCTGCCCCGGACCCCCCAATTGGGGACCCTGATAACTCCCTTTCCTTAGAATACCTTACATGGTCCAATATGACCTTCATCCAACATGTAAGTTGGGATTCCCATCAATTGGGTAATGCACGCTTGGCTTCTCCTCATAACGGGGGCCTTACAAAATGTGCATACAATCATGAGGGGTAGACATTGATCATATACTAACAAACATTTCATAGGGTTTTCTTGTTTCAAGATCCATTGATCTTTTGTTTCATGATTGGTTATACTCTTCTATGCTTGCAATCTAATTAGTTTAGAAGTAGAGCTTTTAAGGAAAATATGTGCTAAGAAGTACAATTATCAATTCATGCAAAGATAAACTCAAACACTCTCTTTTTTTTCAAGATGCAAATAAATCTTCTCTCAAGATTATTGTTTTGCCTTGGCTAAACAAATAGATCTATCAATTTGCACTTAGCTACTTTACTTGACTTTCCTCATTGCAATCATGTCATCTTTTCCAAGATTAACAAATTTGCTTGGTACTTGGTCAAAAAAGCACTCTACAAATGCAAAGATAGTCACATTTTACCTTCCCTTCAACAATCTTGATTCAATTTTTTCACACACCTACACTTTACTCTTAAAAAGATATGAGCAACTATCAATTTGCAATAATTTCACAGCTTCTTTATCCCAAAAGGTTAACTCATGCTTTCTTTTCCCAAAAGACAAGCAAAGAAACCTAGCTTTTCATTGTTTCTTTCTTGATTTTAGAGTATTACCTTTTCAATGTGTTCAAATACCATCAACAATGGAAGCTCCAGCAAGGTCCAAACTTCAATGAAGCTTTTTCTTTGTTCCTCTGCAACGATGCCAAAAAATGTTTGTTGTTACCCTTTGGAGTTGTCCTCTCCAATCATTTTAGCATAAAGGATCAAGTACACATCTTTAAATTGTCAATCCGGGAAGTATACAAAGACCACAGCCCCTTCTAGTTAATGGAATCCAAGAATAAGAGTTAAATGACTGTTTTTCTGAGAAATTATGAAGAAGGAGAGAAATATCTAGGGTTTTGATTATCTTGAGCTATACAACAGCATTTTCAATTATCTTTGTGCCTAAAGTGTGCCATTTTCACAGCAGAACATAATAATGAAGTCAAATCTTAAAAACAGTACCTGTATCACACAGACGAGACAATCGTGATTCTATGAAAATTGAGAATTTCCATGTCCAGCTTTGTTCTTCTGCACTTTCTCACTCAATACATCAAGAATCACCTCTCTTCATACACATTACTCAGAAATACACAACTAAAGCTTACAAATTCCATGGATTACACAAAGAATAGGCTCAACAAATCAAAAGAAACTACATGAAAGAGAGAAACACAATTTTCTGCAGGAGAGCTCTTCACATTACTTGGATAGCAAAAATAATACAACCAACCCTCTCAAAGTAGAGGAAATTATCTTTTATACATTTTCAAGTGTCCCTTTTCACACTTGAATTTTGGTCCTTTTCCCTTCTAATCTAAAAATATGCTATCAAAGAGCTTCCCAAAATTCTAGAAAAAATATATATGATTCTAATTTACATGAGGAAGACTCTTCCTCATTTTTACATCATTTGTATAAATATTTCTACAAGTTTTTGACATTTTTCAAATAATTTCCCTTCAAAAAATGCTTCTTCTAACAATATCTCTTGAGTAAGAGTGGCGACGTTCACTACTTGAGTAAGCAATTCCATTATTCATTCCTCTGTCAATGCAGGTTTGATTTCTCATTGCCTATTTGTGGCCATGAAAAAATTTGGCATTATCAAAGTTGGGCTTTTATAGGCTGGATTCCTTAAGGTGCACCTCCTAGTCATTTCGTCGATCCATATAAGAGCTCTCTCCGACACTTGATCTTCCTCTTTTGCACTCATTAGATCGGTGGGCTGTCTAAGGCTTATATGGTGCTACATTGTAGGGTCTCTCAATCCAACAATAAACCTTCTTTTCAAAGTTTCATCATTTGGAGCATTCACACCCATTTTCCTTACAAGTGTTTCATATGTTGTATGTAATGATCAATACTCTCATTCACTCCTGTTGAATATAGTAAATTTGCTAGGCCAATTGATCTTGAAATCCTTGCCTCTGGAATTTTGCCAAAAAGGCATCCTTTAGCACCTAATAGGCCCCACTCTTTTGAGGTCTCAAATTTCCATACCAGTTTGCCACCTAATCTTAACGTGTTGCCGAAAAGGTTCTACGACCTCATTTTCATCACAAGTTACTTCAAAAAGTTGGGTGAAATTATCAGGGTTTTTGTCCTAGAGGCCCACAAATCTTGGGAAGTCTCCCAGATGTACCGAAATTTGGTAAGCTGTAGCTCAAGCGTAAGCACCACCTCCTTTACTTGTCAATCCGCGGAGACGTGAGGACCGGTATGAAGACCACGAGCAAGTGAAGGCACAAGTGCGTGAGTGAAAGCACACAAACATGCACACACATACACACACACGCGCACACGGTAAGATCAAAGAGAGGAACAATGGAAGGATTTTGATTACAAAAAGAAATCTATTACAAAACTGAAATCTACAAGAAGCTAACCCCAAAAATGAGCTCTCTAGCTCTTTTTATAGGTTTTTAACTAGTTTTGGCCCTGTCCAGACCTAGTGTCCGGCCTAGTTAAAAATTAGGTTCCAGGGCTTATTTGAGGGCTCAAACGGAGTCTAAAAATTATGAAAATTGGTACGATGGTACTTCTAATGCTCCTCAAGCTCGAGGACTCCTCGGCTTGCACAAAATGGAGCTACCAAAATAGAAAATGGTATTTACAATGATTTTAGTGATGGAAATCACTATTTTTGTAGGGGATTCTTATGAAAAGTTGACAGTTACTTCATGGAGCTCCCTACGTGCTCCTTCTTCTTGTGTGTTTCCACCTTTCTGATGTGCTTCCATGCTTGTGCTTGACTTTGAGTTCCAACACTCCCCCCCTCTCGAGTCTGTCGTCCCTGACAGACCCTTGTTGTAGTGGTTGTTCCATGTAGTGCTTTGAGAGGTAGTATCCATTCTGTATGAACGAGAGCCGTCTATCTTCCAAATTTGGTAGTGTTGGTTGTCCGGTTCTTCATGTGTCACTGCAAGCCTTTACAAGTCGTAGTCTCTTGGTATGTGCTTCTTTCATGAATTGCAGCATGAATGCGTCATTGTGAGCTCTCAAAAATCGCGAGTTGCTCAAAAGAGGTTGTCAAGATGGAGTTAGAGCAACTACTAGCTTCGGATTGCTTCCTAGGTATGGATGTTGTTCCCATGACGTCCGCAAGCTCTTCCAAAGATGATGTTGAGAGCAGTCATGCCAACTACTCATAACCCATAATGAATGATGGGTAAGTGTGTTCGCGCCTGGGTTGAAAAAAGTATGTGCCTTGTGCACGGCCTTGTAATGTAGCCCTACGCATGCTTACTTGGAAAATGCATTGGAAGAAGTATGGTGCAAAAATTGCAGTTCTTGAGCTAAGTGCTCAAGGGTATGCTGACGAAGAGGTTTCCTAAACTATCATGGTTATGATGTTTCCAGAGTAAAGATACTTACCATGGAGAAGGTTGATGGATGTTTTGTCTCTTCGTGTTGTACGCTCGGCCTTTGGGATGGAACCTTGTTGATGAATGTCCATGTTGATTGCCCACTGATGAGGTCTTTTGAGTGGTGAATCCCCTTTCCTCTTTTCAAAGCAACATTTGTCACTAACAATGTGCATTTCTGAGCTTGGGCTCATGCACGTTCACTTCCCTATATTGACACTCAGAGGAATATTGGACACGTGTCGGTTTCTAAGAGATTACCATGCTGATTGACATAGACCATTCACCAGTGCTACTGTTCCATACTGGTTCAGGAAATATTGAGAATTGAATTGCTTTATATTCTTTGGCAAGCAACATCGGGTAACTACACCAACCTGAGTTTCACATATTCTCTTTAGCTCACCATATGGAGGAGTCTTCTCCTCCAGAACTACCTTTTGCAGATATCTCCTTGGCTTCTCTGGTACATACAGTAGTTAAGCATCACTCAAGTTGTGGACCTTCAAGCTCTTCACTCCCACCATAGTAAGAGGAAACCATAGTTGTGGATGCCCTGCTCATGCTAAGTTCTTGACATTTATGAGATAAGGCAGCAATTAAATCATCTACTAGCCAAGACACACTTCTATCCAAACTGATAAATGCCCAGTAATCGATGGTTCAATCTTCAACTAAGCATGACTCATTCATGTTCCATGAGCGAAACCTGGGAACAAGTTCTTCCTCTTTTTTTTTTTTTTTTTTTTTTTTTTTGTGGAAAAAATTATCACAAAACAAGAACACAAAAGTTAGTATCAGTAGAAAAAATTTTGACATATGTCAATGTGCTCTTGTGCTTGGGATTCTCAAGTGTGTCTATGCACGACCGTGTAATGTGGCCCTATAATGATGCATACTTGGGAAATGCATGACCTGAATGGTGCATAAGACAGGGTTGTGCAAAGGGCACATGGTTGTCGCTCGTTGAGGTTTTCAATGTTATTTGCAGATCTTGATGCCATCTTTGTTGGAGGTATCCATTGTATCTCGAGAGGACAACTGATCATTCCTCCTTATCGGGATCCATTTGAGAACAGTCTGCAACTGGGTAGAGATCACCTTTGGCCACTTCGTGTTTGAATGATCTCCTGAGGGTTTGATCCATCGTGGCTGGCTCTTTATTTTGGTGGATGCTATCGGTACTTTTGTCTTCCAAACCCTTATCCTTGCAGAAGAGGTTCTTTGATCTGTATTGGAGCTCTGTGCTTGATTCAGTTCTTTACCTCGCCTTGGTGTCTTTGTTGTGTAGGTTGGTGCCTTGATGTCCCTCCTTGGATTTTTTCTGAGCTTAGGCTTGATTGTTTGGGATCCTTTGATTGGAAGTGGTCTTTCTTGAGGATAAGTCATGGTAGGCCTAGACCATAGATTTTGAAGTCTAGTGTGAGGGGACTGATTTTGTGCCAGGGCTTTCTTTGGTACCCATATCATAGTGCGATTGGGTTGGGCTCTAAGTAATTTCTTGGCCACCCAAATTTGCTTGACATTACCAAGAAAAGGTGATTTCTGTTTCTTGATGTAAGGGTCTTTTGGGCCTTCTATGTGAGTTTTTTTACAAAACTCATCTTTACATGGGGAATGCAACAAAGGTTGGTTTTCTATACATTCATCAGGCTTATGCAAGGGGTCAACGGGTAGTGTTGTTGGAGATTTATCTAGAGATTCATCAATACATTTGTCCGTATTACACATTGAATCTCTAGATGTACAAATGGGTGATGCATTGCCATGATTGACCATCAATTTGACATTATTCTCCACACCAATGATACCTGGTATTTCTTGATCATCTTCTTCATGATCATATGAGTGTAGATCATCCCTGCTTATGATTTCATGAGGGGAATCCAAACTTACAGGAAGAGAGGGTCCTTTCACATCCCCCAAACACTTGGAGTCCTCCATTTCTCCATTCTCTAAGGTTTCCTGTGATTTACTCAAAGAAGGATTAGGTTCAAAAACATGAGTAGAAAGAAAAATTTTTTCATGAAAAGCACGCTCTGTGAAAAGATGATTTTGCCCCCAGTTATCATAAGGTGGATAGTCATTAGGATTTTCCATAGACATATATGTAGAAGCATGGATGATAGGTGGAGAAGGCACCTCAAATTCTTGATGATTTTTTTTAATGAACCTTTGGGTGCCAATGATCAAGCCTTCATCAATACAATCCATGACAAAGAATGTTTCTGAAAATTGCATATCACCCACCATAACAGGCAACACAACTTGACCCATGCATTCATAATGTTCATCATCCATGAGGATAGAAGAATGAGTTGTTGGGTGTATGTTCTCAAAAATAATGGTCAATGTAGCTCAATGATGAGTAGCACCTCCTTTAATGTCAATCCGGGAAGACGTGAGGATGGTATGAAGACCTCGAGCAAGTGGCGGCACAAGTGCGTGAGTGAGAAGCACACTAGCATGCACACACATACACACACACACGCACACACGGCAAGACAAAGAGCGAGAATCAATGGAGCTTTTAGATTACTTTCAAAATGCTCTTACAAGTTTGTTTCAATTACAATCTAACCCCAAAAATGAGCTCTCTAGCTCTTTTTATAGTTTTTGACTAGCTTTTGGCCCTGTCCAGACCTAGTGTCCGGCCTAGTTAAAAATTAGGTTCCAGGGCTTATTTGGGGGCTCAAACGAGATCTAAAAATTATGAAAATTGGTACGCAACTACTTCTAAGGCTCCTCAAGCTCAAGGACTCCTTGGCTTGCACAAAATGGAGCTACAAAAATGTGAAATGAGATTTACACTGATTGTTAGTGATAAAAATCACTGTTGTTGTAGGAATTTCTTCTAGTGATCTGCCATACATATCTTCGAGCTTCCTACTTGCTCTTCCTCCCTGCATGTCCATCTCTTTGATTTGCATTAATGTCTTGAAAAAATATTGGCCTACTTGCCAGATCTTCTTTGACTGCCCTGTTTGCTTGTGCTGTCCCTTCGCTCTGACTCCCTTCTTTGACTTTCACGTCTTGTAAGTCCTGGTGTACCAAGGCTACTGCCAAGTCCCTTCGCTCTGACTCCCTTCTTTGACTTTCACGTCTTGTAAGTCCTGGTGTACCAAGGCTACTGCCAACACCCCCCCCACTCTCGCGTCTGTCGCCCCTGACAGACCCTTGTCTAGCTGCTTTTTGGACGTAGTATTGTACAACATCGGCGGCGAGGTGGTGTTCTTCTAACCTAAGTCCCCTTGCTAGATCTGTCAGCAATGCATCCCAATTGACTGGCCCTGGGACATCTGGATGTGGCACCCGTAACTGCTCGGAGTGAATGGTTCGCTCCACAGCAAATAAATGGAGGAGATGGGAGGGTCGGGGTACAAATATTTCTGAGTGGTATTCCCAGAACCCTGTTATGAACATCTCTTCAAATGTTTGTTTAAAGCAGGCTGGGAGGTATTTTATTCTGGCGTGCCAAGCGTATATCACCTCTATGGAAGGAGTGGTACTCATGTCATAAACTAAGTCTTGGTTTCCTGTAAGGAATCCGACGCCTGAGAAGTGTGGGTCCTTGATATTCTTGAATGTCCTGAATGTAATAAGCATTAACTCAAAAATTTTCATGCACATCTGGGCCATTACATCAGGGGTATTCCTTAATCGGATGCTCCAGTGCCGTATAGTGGAAATCATGTAATTGACGGTGGGAGGCCCTTGAGGGGGTGCTAGATATACGTAGTTTAACCATTTGGCGCATCCCTTGATATTCTTGACTGCAATGGTGAACTCTGGCCATGTGCGTCTGCGGAGTACAGGAACATAACAAGGGTTATATTTAATAAAAAGAGGCATATTCGTCCAGGTGCGAACCATCTCCGGGTAGGTTTCGAGGAGTCGGATCCTCCAAGTGGGTTGATGAATGGATCCTTTTTTGGCGCTCTCTGGGATATCATCTGGCCCAAATTGTGTAGCAAACGTTGGAGGTTTGCCACATCTATGTTGGATTTCTGCATTGTAGTCCGCCAGGAGTATACAATATGGCACGTATTGATCATCATTGGTTCCGATCCATCTATGGTGGGACATGCTGCGGAAGTATTCTGATTTAATAATAGTGTCCTCTATCTTTGCCATAGATTGGATCTGAACTGCCACTCGATCTTCATGAGTTGATGCCGTTTTCTCTAGTGTTTGGAGCCACTCAGGTACCTCGATTTCTAACGTATCCATTCCTTCTGCGGTTTGCTCACCACCTGGCATTGGCATAGGAACGTAAGGTTCCTCATACGTCTCATCTACCTCGATGGGTACCAAATCCTCGGGTTCTGGTTCGACAACTGGAGAGGGTTGCCTTTCATGTGTGAGTAATCTTGCCTGTAATTCGGCCACCTGCTCTTTCAATGCCTTGACTTCCTCTGAAGTCGTGGTCGTTTCTGTGACTTTGGGTGCTGTCTGTTGCTCTTGGAGTTGATTGCGCAGCGCATCACGTTCCCTTTCCAAGTCATCATGAGCTTCTAATAGATCCGCATAGCTGTCCAAGATGGTCTTCATTGTCTCTGAGGGCACAGCTTTAAACTGCTCTGGATCAATTTTGTGTGGAGAGCCTTCCATTGCTGCTTCTAGATTTGCTTCATTCTGCTGCTGCAGTCTCTTGTTTTCCTCAAGGGCAGCCGCCATGTGTTTTCTGAGAAGTGCCAGGTTACGCCGGACTTTGAGATTATCGGCTTGGTATACCTCGAGCAAAGCTTCTAGTTGTTTGGCACCTGATTCGGTCGATGGTTGGGGTGCCGCCAATAATGTTTGGTGAGCCTGCTCAAGCGTCGTGTAGCGTTGATTCAGTTCTGCATTTTCTGTTTGTAGAATGTGAAATTGTCTTTGTAAGTTTTGATGGTGCGTTTCCAGTTGCTGATACCGGTTGTCCAGAGCTTTGTACTCATTCTGAAGCTGGTATACACATTGGTTTAATGCTAAAAATATGTTATTTACATTAAATAATGCTGGGAGGGGTGAAGATGCAGGGGGAATGGGGGCGGGAATGGGAGAGGTGAATGATGTGGATGTAAGCGGAGATGTGGGTGGAGGGGGTATGGGTGATGAAGGTGGCATGGGGGGAGGAAGCGGTGCTGTGGCTGGTGATGTTTCCATCGTGTCAACTGTTTGCGTGACGGTGTAGATGGGAATCGTGGGTGGAGTGGATGTGACATCGGTGAACAGGGTGGTGAAGGTGGGCATGGTGACTCCCCCGTATTGGATTCCCGGAGAGAGTGGGATGCCCATGACGATGGTAGTGGTAGTGGATGTGGCAGTGTTAGTGTCCTGTGGTGGAGTGAATTGTGTAGTGTGAGGTGGGGATGGTGGTGACAACGGAGCTTCCTGATATTCTTCTGCTTGTGCTGCCTCGCCTGGTGCTGATGTATTGAGGTGAATTTGCTTCCCGGACCTCCTGGGACGAACGGGAACTCTTTTTTCAAACCTATGGATGTAGGCCATTGCCTCATGAATGGCCTCGTCCAGTCCTACAGCGTCGGCATGAAGGTTCATGGACTCAATGAACAACTCGTCCACACCTTCCTCAGCTAGCAAGTCGTTCATGAGTCTTTTGCCCTGTTCTAGAGACATCTGATGCTGTTCCTGAACCAGTCACATGGTTCGATATAGTCTCTTGATTTGTGCCGAATATGCTGGGGCACTTGCTAACTCGGAGAGTTCGTCATATTCTTGATGTTGTTCTTCGTCGGCTTCTTCTTCGTCTCCTCCTGCCTCTTGTTCATCTACATCGACTTCTACAACTTGTGGTTGGGTGGGGGCCGATGTTGTTTGGGGTCGCGGTTCCTGAGCTCGCGCTGCTTCGGCTTCGAGGTTAGAGTCATAGATTAATCTGGCAATTTCTTCATCCGTGAGGTCCTCAAGAGTAAATCCCTGCGGAAATTCCAAATCGGATGGAATGGGTGGAAACACCAGATTAGGCCCCTCGGTGCTTGGTCTTGGTAACCGGATTGTGAATGGCCTAACTCGTCGTGTCTGGGGAGGAGTGATTTCTGGTGTAGCGGTAGCTCCCCTTGGTTGAGCACAGGGTAGTTGGACTCCCCCCCTCATCTTCTTTGATGGGGGACTTGCTGCTGATAGTCTTCTCTGGAATTCTTGGACTCGGGACCATACGAGTGCCCGCTGAACAGGCACGTCATAAGCCAAGCATCTATAGATTATTCTGGTCAAAGCACAACACCCGTGGAGCACATTCTTCTGTTTTTTGTTCCACCTTTGATGCGCTAGGTGGATCTGATCTATGATCCAGTGTGGCACATTGATGGGCAGGCTTTCGGTTTCTGCTAGATATAAACTGAACCATATTTTTTTCGGGGGCATTGTGAAGCGTTCTTGGGCGGGAAAAGCAAAATGTTGCATGATGGTTCGCAGGTGAAGCGCAATGGTAGGTGTCATCGCAACCATGTCCTTCAGCTTATTAAGATCTTTGTGCTTCATTCGACCTGGAACCATGGTTTCCTTTTCTGTTGGGATGTGCATGCCATACATACCCAATGCTTCTCTTACCAGATTGAGGGTCAACTTGAATCTTTTAAGCTCATTACCCGGCAGCAGTGATGGCAACACAAAGGTGCTGTCGCCGCCCTTGGCTCTGCTTGGCGTGATGGTACTGATCAGATAAGAACATCGTAAAAAATCCGGCTTTGGTAAGTGAGTCCTGAAATAACTTTCCACACCTGCTTTGACCCAAACTGATCTCATGACTTCGGCATTTTGATAGCTTTCAAACTCGCGTGCGAAAAAGTGGTATCGACCCCATTTGCCATTGAATTCCAATTCTGCTTCCCAGAAATAGGTTCCATCGCCCAGTGGTCCAGCAACATCACTGAACCAATGCGCATGCTTACCTACTTGAGAAGTGTGTCCTTGTGGAGGATCCTGGATGGGGAGCACATGCACTGCTTGAAGCTCTTGCGGTCTTGCGGTGAGACGAGGCTCAAGGAGAAGTGTTTCTATGTCCACAATCTGGGCACCAGATCCGGCTTGAGAACTGGTACCTGCTTCTGCCATGGCCCTGTTCGCTGGTTGGTTCTGTGAGAATATAGAACCAAGTGTTAACATCGTAATGGACAGAATAAATCCGTTGTTGTCCCCGTTACAACATTAACATGAGGTGGATGGTGAGTTAGTGGTTAGTAAGTGCATGAAGACAGTGTGTGTAGTTAGTGTTTGTGTTGTCCTAGGAGACTGCTGCAGTTAGTAAGTGGGTATGAATTTACAAATTGGGGTCGGGGGGTTTATTACAGGCCCTAGGCTGCCAAATGCAGTGAATGGGCTTTGCTTTTGGTTTCGGAGAGTCTCTACAGAGCTTTCTCGGTGTCGTGGTTTGAAAACGAGGCCTTTTTGGGACCCATTTGCAATTGATTACATGCACGCTCTTGGGTCTTGGTGTGTTCAGGAGTGGCGAGAACGAGTGAATACTGGCAGTATGCGTAGCTGCGTTATGCTGTTTAGGTTGTGGCCTCAGCGTAGCGACTTGTGCCATCAAGCAAGCCTTAGGCACCCAAATTTGTCTTGATTGTGGGCTTGCCTTCATCGACTTCTTGGGCACCCAAATAGATTTTGCTTTAGCAGAAGAATTTCTGAAAGACTTCTTATTAGCGTCGTGTTGTTGGTCACTAATAAGAGGCTTTGCCCCTGTAGTTGACGGTAGTGCAACCGGTTGTTCGCCTTTCCGCACCCACACCTGGTTTATTTTCTGGGCCATTCTGCTGCGCAGGTACTTTTGTTCTCGGACATAGGTAGTACTCTGCTTCTTCTGCCTGTGATCTACCTTGGGTTGCTGCTTCCTTCTAGCCTTTGGAAAAAAAGGGAGTTCCGTTGCATTCCTGACTTCTTTTTTGCGAATATCATTCCTCTGCAACACATAGTTTTGGACAAGAACAGCATGGTCATCTTCATGTGTACCCCTGGAAGGACCAGGAGTCTGTGCCTTTCCTAGTTCCTTGAGTGCTCCATTGTCTAATTCTACTGTAACTCGACTATGATTGATCCAAACCTGGAGAAGTCCACTTCTTAGGTTTAGATTGACTGCTTGGTCATAGATCCAATCCTGACCCAAGACGAGAGGTTCAGTGAGATCCTCATCTTGACACACTAGTACTTTAATGGTCATTGCCTCCTCGTGAATGTAGAGAGGAAGTTCCACCTCGCCCATGCAAGGGGTTTCCACGCCTCCCAATCCTATGAGGTATGCTTCCACAGGATGGACAATTAACTGTAACTCTTGACAGTAAGACAACTTAACAGCGCTAGTGGCAGCACCTGAGTCAATCAAGGCTCTTACGGTCCTTGTACTCTTTCCTTGTCCTATGTCTATGGTTATGAAAGGACGTCTATCAATTATTCTATTCGAGCTTGTTCCTGCAACTTCACACATGGCTATGGGAAATCCTTGGTCTGCATAGTCATTCGCTCCAGGCTGATCTCTACCTTGCCTTCGTAATTTCATCCTTCTGATGCGTTCTAAAGCCTCTGCTTGAGCTTCTTCTCTAATTCTCTTTTCTTCCTCTTTGCGTTTCTTCGCAGTGTTGAGTCGGCTCAGCATTTCCTCCGTGAGGGGTTCCTGATACAACTTGACTCTGCATCCGCTAATATAGTTAGGGAGAACATCACCCTCTAATGTGGCCAATTGTACTGCTCCACTTGTGGAGATCCTATTGATGATCATAGGTCCGTAGCCTCTCTTTTCTAGCTTCCTCGCGTGTTGTTTCAGTGTATAGACTAAGACTAGATCTCCCGCTTTCAAGCCTTTATCCTTCACATGGGCATCGAAGTATGCCTTCTGTCTCTTCTTGGCTGCATATATTCCTGCAGCGGCTCTCAATCTTGTTTCTCCTAATCGTTCAAGATCAAAGATCCTAGAGGAGAGCTCATGACCTGTCCATTCATACTCTTGTGCTACTCTCAATGTAGGAATCAGGAAGTCCAAGGGTAGCACGGCGTTTTGGCCAAACACCATCTGAAAGGGAGTGGCTTGGAGTACCGTTTTGTAGGCCACTCGGTATGCCCAAACAGCATGGTGTAGCTGTTTGTCCCAATCAGAGCGTTTAGTGTTCACTAGTTTCGTCAGTACATTTCATAAAATCTTATTAGTGCTCTCAGCTTGTCCATTAGCTTGAGGGTGATAAGGGACAGACTTCTTGTGTATTACCAAGAATTCTTGGAGTAAATTTTCAATCACTTCGTTCAAGAAATGAGTGCCTCTATCACTTACAAGCTCTATAGGTAGCCCATATCTCGTGAATACATTCTCAAACAAGAATTTGGCAGTTGTTTGAGCATCGTTCTTGGTCGTAGCCTTTACCTCTACCCACTTGGTTAGATAGTCTGTTGCAACAATGATGTATTCCGCATGAGAACCCTTAGCTGGGGGATTAATAGGACCTACGAAGTCTATTCCCCACTTAGAGAATGCACGTCCACCCATCATAGGTTTCAGTGGCATCTCATCTTTGCGTATAGGATACTGAGTCCTTTGACAGATATCACACCGTTTCACATAGGTATGTGCATCCATGTGAAGAGTAGGCCACCAGAATCCCGCAAATAGTACTGCCTTGATCACCCGATCCGGTCCAAAGTGTCCTCCTGCTACACCTTGGTGAGCAGTTTCTAAGATCTTAAGATACTCACTTTCATGGACACATAACCTCAGGTAACCATCCTTACCGCGTTTGTATAGATTATCACCAATGAGTGAGTAATCCAAGGCTTCCTGTTCTAAACTCCTTTTCCTTGCCAAAGTCATGTCTGGAGGGAACGCTTTCGTCTTTAGGAAGGATACTAGTGGTTCACTCCATTCTGGCACAATAGATACTTGATAAAGAGTGGCGTGTTCCACAGGTGGCTTAGTGCAACAGATTGGGCATCCCTTGCACAACTTTTGGACATCCGCTTCCATAGTTGGCCAATGCACTCCGAATCTCTTTAGGGTCTGTAAAGTTCGTTGCTTTGAATGGTGTTGCTCTAGTGCACCTACATGTGCTAATTGCAACCATTTAGAGTACTCATCCTCTTCTACGCAGCAAGCCAAGATCCCTTGATCTGTGTGCTTGTACATGCTTCCTGCCATGATGTGATACTTTTGGGCTTTTACGATCTCTCTATTCCGTGTGTTTACCACTGGATGGTTGGGCCCGTATGTCAATACTGGTACCAATGGCTTAGCCCACTGCGGTACCACTTCCAAATTAAACAAGTAAGCATCAGGAAGGTCATCTGGCACTCTTTGTGGGGCTTCTCCCGATGTGAGCCTAGAGAGATGATCTGCTCTCAAGTGAGTCCTACCTTTTCTTACCACAACCTCAAAGTCATATTCCATTAGCAAGAGAAACCATCTCACTAATCTTCCTGTATTGCATGGCTTGTTTACGAGATATAACAATGCCTGATGATCAGTAAAAAATTTAAACTTATTTGCAAGCAAATAGTGTCTAAATTTTTTGACTGCATAAACCATGCCTAATCCTTCGCGCTCTGTAGTGGTGTAATTCCGTTCAGCCGCATTCAATTGTCTACTGGCATAGGCAATTGGAAGATCCATATTACCTTCACCAGTAGGTTGTGCAAGTACACATCCAATAGCATAATTGGATGCATCCACGTGAACATGGAATGGCTTATTCCAATCTGGTGTGGTCAAGATTGGTGCTGAACATAATCTTCGTTTAAGCTCCTGGAAGGAATTCTCACATTCATCCGTCCACTCAAAGTTTGTCAAAAGTCCGTACATGGGCTTTGCAATGACCGCATACATGTGTATAAATCGTCGATAATAACCACAATGCCCCATAAAAGCTTGTACTTCCTTGACATTCTTTGGCCTAGGTAGCTCTGCTATGGCCCTCACTTTCTCTTCGTCAGTAGATATGCCATTCTTTGACACTATGTGTCCCAGAATCTTGCCTTGCCTGACCATAAAAACGCACTTTTCTGGGTTCAGGCAGACTTGATAGTCTCTACATTTGTCAAAGATTTGTCTGAGTTCAGGGATATGGGTTTGTCTAACATTGGAATGAGCACAAAGATCATCAACATAGACTTCTAAACTCTTCCTCAAGAACTCCTTAAACACATGGCACATCAGCCTCTGGAAGGTAGCTGGTGCATTGGTAAGCCCAAATGGCATTACTCTAAAAGCAAAGATGCCCCATTCTGTGGCAAAGGCTGTCTTATGCTGATCCTCTAGAGCTATGGCTACTTGATTGTAACCCGAAAATCCATCGAGGAAGCTGTACACTTCCTTGCCTGCCACTCTTTCTAAGAGATGTTCTGTGATGGGAAGCGGATAGTTATCTCGAATCGTGGCGGCATTAACCTTTTTCAAGTTAATGCACACACGCAACTTGCCATTCTTCTTGGGCACCACAACGATGGGGGATACCCACTCGGTGTGCTCAATTTCATAGATAAATCCAGCTTCTACCAGTCTATCTATCTCTTCCTTGATCTTAGCAGCGTAATTATCGTTATATGTATAAGGCTTTTGCTTAGAGGGTTTGGCATCTGAGGTCATGGGAATGGTGTGCGAGCATATGTCCGGGTCAACCCCTTTCAAATCCTTGTAACTCCAAGCGAATACATCTCTGTATTCTCTTAGCAAGGCAATCAATTCATGCTCTTCTTCTTCTGTCAGGTCATGGCCTATATACGTGCATCTCTCCTCTCCTTCTTCTATGGCCACTACTATTTTCTTAGTAGTTTCTTTGTTATCATAGGCCTCTCCTGATTGTGCCTCTCGTTTAGGCATTCTTATCATGACTCTCCTGTCATCTATCTCATACTTCTTAAAATTTTCGGGGACCTCAAACAAAGATTCTTCCTCTTCTGGTGAGGCTTCTCTCTTTTTTCGTTTCTTTCCTTCTTCCTTCGGGGTCACATGTGTTGTTAATCTTACATTAGTTGTAACCTCTCCATGCCTCTGGGGTTGAAATTCTACTTCATGGAAGTATTCTTCATCTGATGCAAATGGTGGGTCCATAATGATTGACTCTAGATCGGAGTCACTTGCATCCTCAAATGCATCAGGGCTAGGTTCGCATTCTTCTAGAACTGCCTCTCCCATGATTGGCTCTATGGAGAAGACTGAAATATCATAACCATCCTCATCACAGTGAGGTGTCCATTGTTCTTCATTGATGGCTACGTCCATTGTTGCTAAAATTTCTGCCCAGCCATGGGGTTCAAATTCCTCGTCTGGAAAAACTACAGGTGCATAGGCTGGGTCTTGAATGGGTCTATGGGTTTCGTTTACACCTATTTCTCTGGCCTTTTCTCTCTTCTCTTCCTCTACTGCTACCTTGCACATCCATAAGTGAGTGTCTTCATGCATCCATGAGGATCCAGACCCTATGGAATGCACCAATTCTGTATCATCTTTAGCTCTATGGATGGGATTCCATTGGATAGGAGGGACATCTCTATGAGAATAATCCTTGAGATTGACTTTGGTCGTAACACCCAAGTGTTGCAAATACAAGGAGTTGGTTCCCCAATCCTGTACCACTTGCAATTGTCGCATGAATGGTCTTCCTAAAATCATCTCATAGGCATGATTTTTGCTGAAGTCGCATATGGCAAAGGTATGTTCAAACTCGACACCACAAGTGGTGAGAGTTATTCCTTCTAGCAATCCTAGGGGTCTCTCTATGTGACCATCGGCCATCTGCAATTTCATTCTCGTCGGCCTGAGTGCCGGCTTGCCCCAACGCTTCCAAAGGGAAGTAGTGGCAATTGCAACTCCTGCACCTGAGTCTAAAATTGCCTTGGTGGTGTACTCTTGGTAGGTGATGGGAAGATAGGTGTTCCCTTCTTCGCCTTCACACATATCCCCTATCTTATCCAAGGGAATTTCTGGCACTGTCCTATGGGATCCTACCTGGGAACGAGGTTTTGCTATCTCTGGTACTTGTTTGGCTACATGTTTCCATAATTCAGGTCTAACCTTGAGTAGCTCTTCTAACTTGAGATTACACTGCATATTAGTGTTCTTCACTACCTCTGTGTTCCTAGGAATGACTGAGTCGTCGTTCCTTACCATGACTGTGGGTGCTCTCATACATGTGGACTTTGCTTCCCATGGGCCTGTGAAGTGGGGTAGCTCTTGTATGGAATTCGACTCAAAGTCTAATCTCTCGTGAGACTGAACACTCTCATGCTCCCCGTAAATAGATGGGATGTCTTGTGGGAATTGGTCGTGTGCATCGTCCACAAGTTCAAAAGGAGGGGCGACCTCGCTTTCGTTATCCCATTTGTCTTCTTGAATCTCTCGTAGGAAGTCTGGTGCAAACCGATTCATAGAAGAAGAAGTGTCTGGCTCCGTAGAATTGGGCGCATAAGCAACCTGTGAAGGAGGTCTGATTCTATTGTTGACTCTCTCCTCGTTCTCGCACATGGCTGGAGCACAAGCTTCTTGGGGAGGATTACTTATTCTATTACTTTTCCGAACAGGTTCACACATTCCCTGAGAAGGAATGTAGGCAACCTGTGGAGGTACTTGAGCTTTCGAGGGAGGCTCATCTGCCTTTTGGGGGGGAAGATAAGCTTCTTGAGGAGGCCCACGGGCTTCCTGAAGAGGCTGGCTTACCCGTTCTCTTGCCCTTTCCTTTCTTTGAGGGGTAGGTTCCTTTTCTGGCTGTGCTATTGGCCTCTCTATTCTTTCTAAGGAGGGGAAGTTGTCCCGTTTAGGGGCATTGGCCACATACACTTCTGATTGGGAATGATTCCTGTTTTTGCTTGCTTTTTCTTGGTCTTGATTTTTTTCTTCCTTGTTAGATCTTGCAATTATCCTCTCTAACTTCTCTAGGAATCCATCCAAGTGTAATTGCGTTTTGGCTGAGCCTGAGTAATTGAAAAGGCGACTGGCTTCAAACATAGTCTGAGCCAATGCGACCATTTTCGCGCATAGTTTGGTTCTTTCTATCTCTAGGTCAGCTCTAGGATAGCACTTGTCATGATCCGTGACGTTTGGCCCTTCTTGGATTCTGGCCTGATATGCCTTAAGCATCATGTCTATGTCTTCGGGAGTGGGATCAGCTAATACTGATCCTGTTTGGGGTGGTGGGTGGGTTGCGTGGGCTGTCTTAGAGGGTGAAGGGATGGAGGGTGATGGGGATGGTAGCGGTGGGAATGTGTGAGAGTGCGGTTGAGACGTGATCTCTATGATTTTAGCCTTGGTTTCTCGTAGACTTTCCTCAAGTTCACTCATCTTCTTTGCCCATTGCCTTTTCATGCGTTCGCGGCTATCTTTCCAAGCTCTTGTTCTCTTTTTATTTTGGCTCTCAGTATCGCTAGCATCTAGGCTCTTTTCCTGGCCTACCCCTTGGTTTTGCTGCAATGCCTGAGCCCTAGTGACTACCTGTACTGGTGCAGTGGAAGTGACGCTTCCTGAGGAGTCTACCACTAACCCAACAACGTTGATAGGGGTGATTTTTGGCATGCTATTGGGGTTCTTTGGGCAATCTCGTAAGAGATGCTCTTTTCCGCAATCTTGGCAGAAGCCTTGGATCGTCACCGACTGGGTTTGCGTAGGTGGAGGCAAGGGACAATCACGAATGAGGTGATCTCCTTGGCATCTGTAGCACGGTCCTCTAGGAAATGGTGGTCGTACTTGCCTAGGTTGAGGTCTAGGGTTGGGGTTTGTATACATGATGTTCGTGTAATCTGACTCCCAACTCGGTTCGTTCGACTCTTCACCATAGTAGGACTCTCCATGTTCTGGGGACTGCATGTAGTAAGCCTGGGGGCTATCCACATGGGTAGAATCAAAGCTATGGTCACTTGGGTCATTTTCAGAGATCAAGGATGTTACAGGGACTATAGCTCTATTCAGGTTCTCTTCTGCAGCAGTATACTTTACCGGAATCACATTAGCTGGGGCAGGGGGTTGTTGTGCTAGCACAGGCTGAGGCCTTTGTTGGGCCTGATACTGTGGTTGGTAGCTTTGTTGGGGTCTAGCATATTGTGGTGGTGGATTTTGGTTCTGGTATCTGCCTTGTTGGTAGGGTTGCGGATAGGGTTGCCTAACTGCCTGCTTGTTGTATGGGCAGTCTTGTGCGGTGTGATTGGTGTATCTCCGTTCTATGGTGCAGTACTGGCTACTAGGGTTTACTTGGGGTTGAGCCATAATGGGACAGACGTTCGCCATATGGTCACCACCGCATGTATAGCATCTTTTCACAGGGGCAAACCTTGGGATTTGTTTGCTAGTTACACCTAATTTCTGAGCTACTTTTTCGGCAAGTTCCTCAATTGATGTGGACTGCGTGGAAGAGTGACTAGATGCACTATCTGAATCTTTGTAGATTTTGGAAAGCTCTAGTTCTTCCCCTAGGTTATCTTCAATGTCAATGCACATGCGTACACATTCTTCTATGGTCCTAGGGTCCTTCAGATACACATAGGATCTCAATTTCGTACTCAGCAATCCATCAAGGAATAAGGCTACTTGTTTAGCAGATGTGGGTAGCTCCGAAATAGGGCACCTTTCAAGATATTGTCTAAATCTTCTTCCGGCCAATCTGACAGTCTCTTGGGGGGTCTGTTTGAAGCTGTGAATCAATGAGGAGGTATTGTGTCTTATGCCGCTCTTAGAGAACTCTACAATGAATGCCTCTAGGAGTTGGTCTATGCTCCTGAACTGACGCTCATCTAATGGCTGAAACCATGTAAGTGCTGTGTTCCTAAGGGTTAGACCAAAGGCATTGTACTGCGTGAACAGATCTTCCACTTGTTCAGCTCTCAAGACTTGCTTGAACTCCGCCACATGATCATAGGGATCTCCTGTGCCGTCAAAGTAATTCTTCATGGACTTAACTAGCTGGGTGGGTCTCAAAGTTCTTGTGTGCTCTCTAGGCCTCGGCAGAGGGAATCCATCTACATTTCTTTGGTTTCTGTGGGCTCTAAGTATCTCCGGTTCTACCCTATTCGTCTCCGTTCTCGTTCTTTCTCTGCCCACTGGGTTGGCAAAACTTACTTCTGGTCTATCTCTACTTCTGTCTCTTTGCGTACCATGAGCTTGGGAAGTTCCAGCCCCAGGGTGACCATAGGATACATTTGATCTTGGTTGGGGGAAAATAAATTCACCCTTCCAAGTGTAGGCATGCCTATCATTTTCTGTCACCACAAAGATCCGTTCTGAAGTGTGATCTAAGTAGGTCACTCTACCTGGGCTATCTGGATCCTTAAATTCATAGATCATGATATTTCCTATATCAGTTGGCTGATTGGATTTATACCTCCTAAAGGCTTCATCAGTTTCTCGATGGATAAGCAACTCTATGCTCTTGTTGTCTTGGGGTACCCATTCAGGTGTGATAATCCTAGTGAGAACTGATTTACCTCGAGGGGTTCTAGGTTCCGCACCCTTGTTCCCTTGTTCCAGGTCACCTAAGTCTGCTTCTGAGATTACATTCCCAAAGTCATCTGTCCTATCCGGGTGACTAGTGACTACATATATAGTTCCTTCCTTGTCTAGGTATGCACCATTTTCAAACTTGACAGCAGGGTGCTCTAGTCCTATGGATTGGTCAGGGTTTTTAATCTGGACCACGGATCTTCCTAGGCCGTCCTCATAGATGCTAGCACCTAGTCGGTTGGTCCTAAGATATTCCAGCTGTGTTTTGTAGGGGCCTTCTACCCTGTACAAATAAGGCACTCCTGAACTTCCCGTAGGTCTGTCCATGCCTTGAGACATTTCTGACTCACTGGTCTCAGAGCTAGGGTAGTATGAGTGGTGGCTCAACTGCTGGGCCCAAGACCTTGCAGTATGATTGACACTAGCCTCTGAAGACCTAAGGCTTTGTCTCTCTCTTGCTAGGTGTCGTCCTGATCTAAGGTTCATATGCCTATCTAAGTAGCCCAATTCTTTGCCCAGAGTACAACCTCGTTGCCGCTCAATTGGTATTAGTCACTTGATTCTTTTTAGTTATTTTATCACGTTTGAGTTCTTGTCTGATATCACGTCGTCGGAATACTTGAGTGTTCTTCGTAATTTCAGGTTGATCGTTCCACGTTAGGTTCTTTCCTTTATGTTATCGACAGTACAGTAACTAAGTTTTTAGCTTGAACTTGAGTTTTTGATAGTCTTCAACTTGATAACTGCCTATCGTCACCCCGGCTTACTCCTATCACTAGTCGTTCTTAGCTTGAGCTAGGAAATGACAGAGGGAGTTGAGAATATTCCAACCTTACTTGTTGATCCCTTGCTTTATGGTGCTCAAGAACCCGGTTCTCAAGCTTGCAAAGAAATCTTGCTTTGTATGCTCCAAGTTGCTCTCAATGGACCTATAAAAGACCCACGGTTAGCTCAATGCTTATATTCAAAGAACAAAACCAACCACTTTCATTCATGAAACATAAACACACATGTGCATTCTGACTTTTAGGAAAATAATTCTAAAGACCCCTGACTTTGATCCCCCTGGGTATGGTCAACTTCAAAATACCCTCTCTGAAAATCAACGCATTATCTTTATAAAAAACAGTTGAGGGCGTGTAGTATATGCCACGAGCTTTCCAACAAGCCCAAGAGCTCAAAAATTGGATTTCGTATGAAAAAGTTATGACTGTTCAAGGTTTAGGGAGTTAAATCAGGATTCAATACAAGCTAACAGTCAAACAGGAATACTCGAGTAGCTTGTGGCACGGCCTCGCGATGCAATACTACACCCTAGTGTTTGTCCCACACTCAATCAAAATTTAGACCAATGATTTTGCCTTGAAAATTTGACCTAATTTGCCCTTCTAACGCGTTCGCAAAGTCTGTCGGTCGCGATTGACAGGTCAGTCGCGATCGACGTGTCGATCGCGATTGACAGGTCCGTCGTGGCTGTCAGTCGCGATTGACTGGTCAGTCGCGATTGACACGTGGCCGAAAAGTCAATCAATCGTGGTCAAAGCGTCGTTGACTCTGTCGGTCGCGATTGATGAGTCGATCGCGATTGACAGGTCGGTCGCGAGGGTCTGTCGATCGTGGTCAAACAGTCGTTGACCGTGTCGGTCGCGATTGACAGAGCCGTCGTGGTCTGTCCGTCGTGGTCAAATAGTCGTTGACTGTGTCGGTCGCGATTGATGAGTCGATCGCGATTGATGGCTCGATCGCGATTGACACGTGTCACGCGTATGGTCAGTCGGTCGTGGTCAATCGGTCGTTGACCGTGTCGGTCGCGATTGACAGAGCCGTCGTGAGCTGTCGGTCGCGATTGACGTGTCGATCGCGATTGACAGATCTGTCCGTCGTGGTTTGTCGATCGCGATTGACAGAGCGATCGCGATTGATAGAAATCTGTGGAATTTCAAAAAACTAAACACATTTTTGGGAAGCTCTAGGCCTGTAGGTCATGGATATGCACTTTGTTTAGCAATTAGAGCAATTTTTCAGTCGGTCGCGATTGACAGAGCTCGGCGACACACAGACAGTTACTCAGAATTCCGTACCTGCGCAGAGTGCTGGGGATGATGATGCGTCCTGTACCTGCAGAAAGCTCACAAAACATGCAAAAAACAGCACATGCAAATTCGCTCTCTCGCTCTCTCTCACAAGTGAAATGAGGGAAATGAGGTGGAGATGGGAATATAGTCAAAAAACTGAAATTTTCACGATGATGGAGATGGACGTGGGAGATGGTGATGATGATGATGATGATGAAGATGGTGAAGAAAGTAAAAGAAAATCGATGAGAGTGAAGAAAATACCTACAACTCCAACGCGTCAACTCTACGTCTTACCATCACACGCTCGTCCTCAAAGCTCGATCCCCGGCAACGGCGCCAAAATTTGGTGTAGCTCAATGATGAGTAGCACCTCCTTTAATGTCAATCCGGGAAGACGTGAGGATGGTATGAAGACCTCGAGCAAGTGGCGGCACAAGTGCGTGAGTGAGAAGCACACTAGCATGCACACACATACACACACACACACGCACACACGGCAAGACAAAGAGCGAGAATCAATGGAGCTTTTAGATTACTTTCAAAATGCTCTTACAAGTTTGTTTCAATTACAATCTAACCCCAAAAATGAGCTCTCTAGCTCTTTTTATAGTTTTTGACTAGCTTTTGGCCCTGTCCAGACCTAGTGTCCGGCCTAGTTAAAAATTAGGTTCCAGGGCTTATTTGGGGGCTCAAACGAGATCTAAAAATTATGAAAATTGGTACGCAACTACTTCTAAGGCTCCTCAAGCTCAAGGACTCCTTGGCTTGCACAAAATGGAGCTACAAAAATGTGAAATGAGATTTACACTGATTGTTAGTGATAAAAATCACTGTTGTTGTAGGAATTTCTTCTAGTGATCTGCCATACATATCTTCGAGCTTCCTACTTGCTCTTCCTCCCTGCATGTCCATCTCTTTGATTTGCATTAATGTCTTGAAAAAATATTGGCCTACTTGCCAGATCTTCTTTGACTGCCCTGTTTGCTTGTGCTGTCCCTTCGCTCTGACTCCCTTCTTTGACTTTCACGTCTTGTAAGTCCTGGTGTACCAAGGCTACTGCCAAGTCCCTTCGCTCTGACTCCCTTCTTTGACTTTCACGTCTTGTAAGTCCTGGTGTACCAAGGCTACTGCCAACAGTCAAGAAGTCAATATGAATCAAATTCCACTCACAATGAGGATTGATATATGCACTCAACCTTCTACAGTCATATCCTATTCTTATATCCACCAAAGTATTGTGATATTCTCTTGTTGCAAATATGGATCCGACCCCCCTAGACATTTCCTCCTTTTCCTTGACTGCTTGCAATTTTTCTCTAGATGTTTCACCTTTATGTGATATTATCTCATGTATTTCATGTTTATCCCCCTCCTTTTTTTCGATCTTAGCCCCTTTTCTTCTATCTTTTGCTTTTTTCTTTCCCATGACACAATTTTCTCCCCCTTTGTATTGCTCAAAAATCCTTGGGAGCCCCCCTGGTTTCCTAGTCCCACTTGAGGGTCAACTTCAAATTATCCTATCTCAAAATCAATGCATTATTCTTGAAAAAAACAGTTGAGATCGTGTAGGATTTAGAACGAGCTTTCCAACAAGCTATAGAGCTCAAAAAATGGACTTTGGATGAGAAAGTTATGTCAAATCAGGCTCCTGGGGGTCAAAACAGGCAAACAGGACCTTTTGAAAAAATCGCGATTTTGTACCTTCAGAATCGTGTTCACAAAATCGTGTTTTGAAAATCGCGATTTTGAGTAGAAAATCGTGTTGTGAAAATCGCGATTTTGATCACAAAATCATGTTTCTGAAAATCGTGTTTTTTGACAAGAAAATCGCGATGTTGATCACAAAATCGTGTTTCTGAAAATCGCGATGTTCAGCAGAAAATCGTGATTTGAAAATCGCGATTTTGAGCACAGAATCGTGTTTTAGAGAATCGTGTTTTTGGCATGAAAATCGCGATTTTGAGTAGAAAATCGTGTTGTGAAAATCGCGATGTTGATCAAAAAATCGTGTTTATGGAAATCGCGATGTTGATCACAAAATCGTGTTTCAGAAAATCACGATTTTTGACATGAAAATCGCGATTTTGAGCACAGAATCGTGTTTTTGAAAATCGCGATTTTGAGCAGAAAATCGTGAATTGAAAATCGCGATTTTGAGCAAAAATTCGTGTTTTCTCAAAATCGTGTTTTTGACTTGAAAATCGCGATTTTGTCCCAGAGAATCGTGTTTTTCTCAAAATCGTATTTTTGCTGAAAATCGTGATTTATGAGAATCGCGATTTTGAGCAGAAAGTCGCCTTTTTCACAAAATCGTGTTTTTTGCTGAGAATCGTGATTGGTGAGAATCGCGATTTTGAGCAGAGAATCGTGTTTTTTGAAAATCGCGATTTTGAGCAGAGAATCGTGTTTTTCACAAAATCATGTTTTTGCTGAAAATCGTGATTGGTGAGAATCGCGATTTTGAGCAGAGAATCGTGTTTTTTGAAAATCGCGATTTTGAGCAGAGAATCGTGTTTTTCACAAAATCGTGTTTTTGCTGAAAATCGTGATTGGTGAGAATCGCGATTTTGAGCAGAGAATCGTGTTTTTTGAAAATCGCGATTTTGAGCAGAGAATCGTGTTTTTTGAGAAAAACACAGAATCGTGATTCTTTTCAACCAATTTTTAGGCGGGAAACTGAAAATCGTGATTTTTCAAAAAATTTTGAATTTTCACAGAATCGCGATTTTCATCACAGAATCGCGTTTTTTGGCGGGAAATTCAAATTTCTGAGCGCCGGCTATGGCGAGCTCCGTATGAGCAAAAATCATAAAAAAAATGCAGCGCTTGCTCTCCCTTGCACCTCCTAACTCCTTCCCACACAATAATGCATGAAAAATGGTATGAAAATGATGAAAATGCACTAAAAACAAGAAATTTCTATGAAGAAGAAGATGGAAGAAGGTGGAGATGATGATGATGATGAAGATGAAGAGGAAAAAACAGAAAATGAACTGAAATGACAGTTTTTTTTTTACCTTCCAACGTCGCAAATCTACGATCTTACCATCACAACGCTCGTCCTCGAAGCTCTCTCCCCGGCAACGGCGCCAAAATTTGGTGTAGCTCAAGCGTAAGCACCACCTCCTTTACTTGTCAATCCGCGGAGACGTGAGGACCGGTATGAAGACCACGAGCAAGTGAAGGCACAAGTGCGTGAGTGAAAGCACACAAACATGCACACACATACACACACACGCGCACACGGTAAGATCAAAGAGAGGAACAATGGAAGGATTTTGATTACAAAAAGAAATCTATTACAAAACTGAAATCTACAAGAAGCTAACCCCAAAAATGAGCTCTCTAGCTCTTTTTATAGGTTTTTAACTAGTTTTGGCCCTGTCCAGACCTAGTGTCCGGCCTAGTTAAAAATTAGGTTCCAGGGCTTATTTGAGGGCTCAAACGGAGTCTAAAAATTATGAAAATTGGTACGATGGTACTTCTAATGCTCCTCAAGCTCGAGGACTCCTCGGCTTGCACAAAATGGAGCTACCAAAATAGAAAATGGTATTTACAATGATTTTAGTGATGGAAATCACTATTTTTGTAGGGGATTCTTATGAAAAGTTGACAGTTACTTCATGGAGCTCCCTACGTGCTCCTTCTTCTTGTGTGTTTCCACCTTTCTGATGTGCTTCCATGCTTGTGCTTGACTTTGAGTTCCAACATAAGCCATCTCAAACAAGGGTATTATATCAATGTCATTGTTGGTGCAGGACAATAAAAAATTGATGATTTGAACGAGGATTGAAGTCAAATAATAAAGCAAACATCAAATTCTAAGGCTTGAATATTAGTGCATGGTCAAAAGATGAAGACTTGTATATACATGTACATTAAGCTTGAAATAAGATCACTTATACTTTTGTAATGGTGATGTGTTTGTACATATATGCCTATATATACAAGTATAGAGTCGGGAAATATATGAGAGGAGAGTTATAAACCAAGTATAGATGAGTAGAAGTAGAATGTATGTGATGAATGAATGAGATTCATCAAATCAGTTGTTTTCATGAAAAAAGAAGAAAACTTCAGAAATCTGAGTCACGATCTCTTCTGCATTTCTCCTTTTGCAATTGATCATTTCACAAATCCTTTTGTAGATGTCTAAGTCCATGGTTAATGCATATATGGTCAAGATTTGAGAGTCCAATTGTGATCAAGCTGAGAGAATTGAGGACAAGAACATTTACATGTGTAAAGTGAAGAAGTGAAGGAAGAAATAGGCACAATCCCAATGGTCAATGTTTTGATCAGATCTCCTTCTATAGTGTAAATTTTTTAGCAAATAAGCACTCATTCTTTAAGTTGGAAGGTAAGCTAATTGTAACTTAAATAATTTCAATAAAGGGCATCTAGTTTGGGAGAACCATGCATTAGAAGTTGCAGGTGTCAAAGTCGACTATATAAAAGAGCAGTTTTAGACATAGGTATATTGTTTGGAGAAAATCTCAAGATCTAGTGAATCTTTTGAAGAGATCTAACTTGGAAAAGGTGTGAAAACTCTAGGAGAGACCTTACATAGATTTTCATTGAAAAATTTACACATTTGATTAGTCAATGAGTGAATTACATGCAACAGACTTTTCTATGTAATGAGTTTCTTCACAATTAACTCGTCTTGATAATTTGGCATTGGTCTTCCAAAATTCGTTGAGGTTTTGAGTTTTTCTTGATATAGAGGTTCTCTAACATCAATGATGACTTGTTCTTTTGGATATTAACAATCTCCATCAATGGTATCAGAGCAGGAGTTATCAAATTTGAAGAGAGGAGGACCCTGACTATTGTAGATATACAAAAATCAATCTCTGAAGATTCAAAAGGTGAAAGGTTGAAGTGAAAGCTAGAGAAGGATGCTTGGAGCTATCAAGAAGATCAAAAAGAACTACATTCCAAGTAAAGGTACATTCATTATTCACAAAGCTTGAAGAATTTATTGAATAGGTGAAGAAAGGATGGGAGATTCTCTTGAGATAGAGAAATTGGATAGAGAAAACTATCTCGCTTGGTCAATGAGGATGGAAGATCATCTCATGAGCAAAGATTTGATAGGATACATCACAGGTGAAGAATAGAAACCAGAATTCAGGGATCCTAGTGTTCCAACTAAGGAAGAGCTCTCAGATTTGAAGACATGGATGAAGAAGGATGCTGAAGCAAGGAGCATAATCTACATGGGAGTCAATGATTACTTGCTACCTCACATTAGAGGACTTGAAAATGCAAGTGACATATGGAATGCTTTGGAGGAGCATTTCCAAAACACTACAAAGTCAAGGAAGGCATCTTTATGGGCAAAGTTCAACACATTCAAGAAGAAGGCTTCTCAATCTAGTTCTGATTATGTAGCAAGGATGAAGGACATTGCAGATGCATTGGGAGCAGTAGATCAAGATATTGAAGAGGAAAAATTGGTAAGACAAATTCTCACAGGTTTGAGAGGAGATGATAAGTGGAAGCCATTCATTCTATCCACTGAGTTGTCAATAGATCATTTCACTCCTTATTTGAATAAATTGCTAGGCACATGCTAACCTTTGAGCAAGATGTCAAAGGTGATGTTGATAAAAGTACATGTTAAGCAATGCATTCAAAGGACAAGAAGAAGATTAACAAAGGCAAGCAACAATTGAATGAAGATGAAGGTACTACTAGTCAAGCTAACTTCATAAGAGGAAGAGGAAGAGGCAGAAGCAATAAAGATGGTGTCAACGCTTGCTAGATTTGTGGTAAGACTAATCATTTAGCTCATGAATGTTGGCATAATAATCAGAATGGTGGGGGATACAATCAAAACTTTTATTCAAGAGGAAGAGGTAATAGAAATTAGAAAGGTAACTTCAGAGGTAGAGATAGTAGAGGTTTCTTTGGAAGAAATGCAGGTAGAGGCTTCCAAAGTCAATCCTACAATAATACCTACTACAATTATGCTTCAGTTCAAAAAGAGGATTCAACCTTAATTATGAATGCAACTGTGAAAGACAAAGTGAAGATCAAAGATTCTTCTACATTGACTAAGGGTGTAACAATCACCTGAGTGGCAACATAGCTTTAATGACTGATTTGAAGAATAAGGTGAGTAATCATGTAGTTCAAACAGGTGAGAATACAAAGCACAATGTGATGTCCATTGGATTAATAAGCCAAGGATGGAAGCATTCTTCTGAGTAAGGTTTTGTATGTTCCCACAATCCCAAAGAATCTGATAAGTGTAGGGCAAATTGTAGAGCAAGGTTATGAAGTAAGGTTCACTAATGATGGAGTTTTTGTGGAAGACCCTAGCAATGGGTACAAACAATTTTTTTTAGGGAAGAAAGAAGGAAGGCTCTTCACATTCAAGATTCAAGGCAATGTTGGTCATGCCTTGTTCACTTATGAAGGACATGAGATCTCTTAATTGGACCTTTGGAACAAAAGGCTTGGACATTTTAATGAAAGAGGTATAAAGGATATGATTAACAATGCTTCAGTGCTTGGATTTCCTAATGTTGCAGATCAACACATGACATATAGATGTGAAGCATGTCAATTAGGTAAGGCTCATAAGCAATCATATAATAAGCATGGTTTCATGTATTCAGAGAAGCTTGAATTGGTGCACACAGATGTGTGGGGTCCATCAAAGGACTTTAGCATTAATGGTTCAAGATACTATGTGATTTATGTTGATGATGCTACCAGGTGGATCACTACATATGTGATCAAAGAAAAATCAGAGGTGTTCAATACACTTAAACATTTTCATGTATATGTAGAAAGAGTTACAAGACAAAAGTTGAAGAGACTCAAGTCAGATGAAAGGCGAGATTATTTCTCTAATGAGTTCAGTGATTACTTATGGAATGTAGATATAAAAAGGGAAGTTACTTGCAGGTACTCTCCTCAACAAAATGGTGTAGTAGAAAGGAGAAATAGAACTCTTGTTGAGTTTGCAAGGTCAATGATGAAGGAGAAAAATTGCCCTAATTATTTGTGGGTTGAGGCTATGAATACAGCTACTTATTTGGTTATTAGACTTCCATGTAAATCCTTGAATGGTATGACACCTTATGAGGCATGTCGGGGTAAGAGGCCTACCTTAGATCATTGCAAAGTGTTTGGATGTTTGGCTTATGCATATGTACCATCTCAATCAAGGCATAAATTGGAACCTAAAGCTGAAAAGTATGTGTTCATTGGTTATGATGATAAGTAGATGGGTTATAGATTGTGAAGTCCATCCACAAAGCAATTCCTGTGTCAAAGGATGTTACATTTGATGAGCAAGGTACTTGGTATGTAGGTACAATTAATGTTCATGCAAGTGATGAAGAATTCATGATCCAAAGAAAAGGGAAATCAAAAATTCAAATTTATGATGATGAAGACGTTGTTGATGCTCAGATTGATAATGAAGAGATACCAAGGTTTGATCCAGAATATGAAGAACTAGAGACTTCAAAGAGTGGAGAAGCTAGAAGGTCAACAAGGAACAGAAAGCAACCTATAAGGTACAGCTATGATACTTAATTTCTCACTACTAAAGATTATGCTTACATGATGAAAGTAGAAGAAGATCCTTCTACATATAATGAGGCAAAAGGTAAAGAAAATTGCAAGAAAGCTATGCAAGATGAGTATGATGCATTAATGGAGAATGAGAAATGGGATTTGGTTCCTAAACCAAATAATTAGAAAATCATTGGATGCAAGTGGGTCTACAAGACAAAGAGGTATGCAGATGGAAGTGTGTCTAGGTATAAAGCTAGACTTGTTGTGAAAGGGTATGCTGAGACATATGGTGTAGATTATTATGAGATTTATAGTCCTATAGCAAAGATGACAACTATAAGGACTCTCATAGCTATTGTTTCATGTAAAGATTGGAAGTTATGTCAATTAGATGTGAAGAATGCTTTTCTAAATGGTTACATTTTAGATGATGTTTTCATGGAGCAACCAGAAGGTTTCAAGGATAAAAGGTATCCAGAATATGTGTGTAAACTCAAGAGAGCTTTGTATGGTTTGAAGCAGGCCCCAAGGGCATGGAATTACAGACTTGTGAAGTTCTTGAAAGAGCTTGGTTTCCAAGTGTCTAAGGCAAATAGTAGCTTGCTTATTAAAGCAAGTGATAATGGGTTCATCTACATTTGCATATATGTTGATGACATAATTCTTACAGGTACAGATGAGAAGGGCATACAAAGTCTTAAGAAGCACATGGAGAAAGAGTTCTGACTTGGGAGACTTGTCATAGTTCTTGGGCATGGAGATTTCATATACTCAACATGGAATATATGTGACTCAAGAAAGGTATTTGAAGAATTGCTAATCAAGTTTAAAATGGAAGATTACAGGGTAGCACCTACTCCAATGGAGGTGAATCATAAATTGAGCAGATATGGAGGAAAAGAATTCAAGGACATGAAGCTGTATCAAAGTTTGGTTGGTAGTCTAATCTATGCTACATTAAGTAGACCTGATTTGTCATATGCAGTTGGAGTGTTGTCTCAATTGATGCATTGTCCTAGGAAAGAACATTGGATTGCAAGACAAAGGGTGCTAAGATACATTAAGGGTGCACTCAAAGAAGGTTTGTATTATGGATTCACATCAGATACAAAGATCAAGATATATACTAATACAGATTGGGCAGGTAATCCTAATGATAGGAGGTCACCCTATGGATATCTATGTTATGTGGGAGATAAGTTAATCTCTTGGTGTTCTAAGAAGCAACATACAGTTTCTTTGTCATCCACAGAAGTAGAGTATAAAGGTATGGTTGAAGCTGCAAAGGAGGTTATATGGTTGAAGAGTCTCATGAAGAGTTTTGACGTCATTCAGAGTACACCCACTATTCATGGACATAATATGAGTTCATTGTATCTAGTTGCTAACCTTGTGTTTCACGCCAAGACTAAACATATTGAGATCCAATATCATTTCTTGAGAGAGAAGGTGATTGATAAAGAAATTGAAGTCATACAAACTTCAACAAAAGATCAGATTGCAGATATGTTAACCAAAAGCTTGGATGGACATAAGTCGTAGAGGTTCAAAGACATGGCAGGTATAAAGAAGATCACAATTGATGATTGAGGGGGAGCTTTTGGTGCAAGAAAATAAACAATTGATGATTTGAAAAAGGATTGAAGTCAAATAATAAAGCAAAGATCAAATTCTAAGGCTTGAAGATTAGTGCATGGTCAGAAGATGAAGACTTGTATATACATGTACATTAAGCTTGAAATAAGATCACTTATACTTTTGTATAGGTGATGATTTTGTACATATATGCCTATATATACAAGTATAGAGTTGGGACATATATGAGAGGAGAGTTATAGACCAAGTATAGATGAGTAGAAGAAGAATGTATGAATGAATGAGATTCATCAGATCAGTTGTTTTCATGAGAATAAGAGAAAACTTCTGAAATCTGAGTTGCGATCTTTTCTCCATTTCTCCTTCTATAATCGATCATTTCACAAATCCTTTTGTAGATGTCTAAGTCCATAGTTAATGCATCTATGGTCAATATTTGAGAGTCTAATTGTAATCAGCCTGAGAGAATTGAGGACACGAACATTTACATGTGTGAAGTGAAGAAGTGAAGGAAGAAATAGGCATAATCTTGGTGGTCAATGTTTTGAACAATCTCCCTCTATAGTGTAAATTTTTGAGCATGTAAGCACTCATTCTTTAAGTTGCAAGGTAAGCTACGTGTGGCTAAAAGCATTTGAATAAACGGGATACAATTTGGGAGGATCATGCATTAGAAGTTGCAGGTGTCAAAGTCGACTATACAGAAGAGCAGTTTTAGACATAGGTATATTGTTTGGAGCAAATATCAAGATCTACTGAATCTTTTGGAAAGATCTAACTTGAAGAAGGTGAAAAAACTTTAGAAGACACCTTGTATGAAGTTTCATTGAAAACTTTACACATTTGATCAGTCAATGAGTGAGTTAAGTGCAGTAGACTTTTCTGTGTAATAAGTTTCTTCATAGTTAACTCAAGTCTTGATAATTTGGCATTGGTCTTCAAAAATTGGTTGAGATTTTGATTTGTTTTTTATATAGAGGTTCTCTAACATCAAGGATAACTTGTTCTTTTGGAGATTAACACTCTCCATCAGTCACTTTGTTCTAGAAGTTTAAAGACCTTGGTTTTAGAACTCCCTTAAGCCTGCTAACTTGAGAGGCTACCTTTGTACTGTAATATACTTTTTCTGCCGACTTTTTCCAACTGCTCGAGGACTCTTCTTATGATTCTTTCCTATGCCTCTCTCGAGCTTCAACCCTTTGTGTTTGAAGTCTTACTGAGGAAAACTTACTTTGCTCATGTACTAGTTACTAGGTTCGAAAGCTTGGCCAACATGTGGTGCTAGACAAACATATGGCAATCTCTTTTAGAGATATATCAAGTGGTCCCCAATAGGATCACCAAATGAATAAGGTTTAAAGCCCTAAAAAATGATGCTTATGTGCAACTGATTCTCCTTTCTTTCACTTCTCTTGTCTACTTTCTTTGTTTCTATCCCCCATTATCTCCTTCTCTCACACTATCCATCTCTTTCTCTCACTAACCTTGATAATCTTTCCTTCTCTCTTTCATCGCTTCACTTTTATTATGTGCTTACTTCACTCTCATTCCACTTTTATCCTCTCTCTAACTCACAACCTCAATCATCACTAACTCTCAACTCTCTTGCAGTTCGTTCACAACTCCCTCAACTAAACACACTCAGAGTCAAGAACTTATCCCACCACACACTCTTCATACACTCAAAGCTTGCAAGTAGGCAAGTTCACACATTCGCTCACTTCCTTTGTTTGCCTCACTCACTCTCCCTTAGTTTTGTTATGCTTACATTCACCACCCTATTTGCACACTTTGGAGCATGTGTTCACACATTCTTGGTCTCTCTCTCTCTCTCACCATTTTCTCTTTTTCCTCTCTTCTATTTTCTTCACTCAATCTATTTCCTTTTCTTCTTTGCCTTTTCAATCCAACCACTCTCCTTAGCTCATTCTCAGCTCACTCATAGCTATGCTTTGACTTTAACTCTCATCCTCAACCTCCCTATCACAAATTCACTTCAGCCTCCATTTCTTGCACAATTACACATTCACACACTCACTAGTCACCACATTCACATAAGTCATAGACACACGTTTTCACAAATTCACACCATCAAAATCTAACATACCCAGCACACACACAGACACACATTCACATCTCAGCTCATAATCCCTCGTGCACTCACAAAAAATCCTTCTAATACCTCCCTTACATTTCCTCACTCAGAATCCTCTCGCACACCTCAGGCACTCCTACTTGAACACATACCAAGTTGAACACATAAACTCACTCACACACTCCTAATCTCACTCACTCACAAAAACACTCAACTAGAAACCCACTCAGACACTTACTCTCGTACAGTCTCAATCACTCAACCTCAAGCTTATTTTCAATATCTTCCTCTCTTTCACTCACATTCTTGCATATGCACACATAGTCCAGCCCATTACACAAACTCACTCTTAGACATCTTCGCATTTACTCACACTACTCTCTCCAATATTCACCTTCACTCTTGCCTCTCATTCCCCCTCACAATATTTGCACATATATAAATAGTCCAGTCATGTAAAGTTCAATATCCCTCTTTTACACACTCTTATTTCCATCCCAACACACACTCAGACAATCAAGTACTTGTACTAAGGCACTCACATAGGGACACTTAGCCTCAAACATTCACACAATCAACTTGCACATGCAAGTTTCCAGTCACACACTTGACTCACTCTTTCTCATGAACTCTCTCACATTTACATGCCCACACACACTCAAACCAACTCAAGCCCACTCACACACATTCACTCCTACAAATCCACAACATCCATGTATAGGCATGTACACATGCACTATTTCTTCCACCCTATATAGTCCCTTGATTTTAACCACATACTCAAAATAGTTGCATACCCTCACTCAAACTTATACACAACAAAATGTGCATTCCATATGAATATCCAACAACAAAAGATCTTTCTTTTCTTCCTACTTTCAACGGCTTTCAACATCTTTCACACCGTGACAATTAAAAATGTGATTTTCTTTCAGCACAAGAGCCTGAGCATGTGAATCCAATAGGTAGAGTTTGACCTTCAAAGCACCATCTCTTTCTTGGAATATTTCATGCAAGGCAATGTAGAAAGCAACCATAAACGCATATAAAGTGCAACTTTTCAATGTATATGAGTCTTATAAAGGCCTATAGATGCATAGAGCTTATGAACTAATGTTTTGAAGCAACAAAAAATATGTTATATCATCTGTTGTTATTTGGGTTGCCCACATTTCCTCATGCAATGGCACCCTCTAGCCCTTATAAAAATACCTTTTTTCCTTGTATCTAGGAGATGTCCATATGAACACTCTCCTAAGCCCTTTTTTTGATATTTGCTTTAGACTATGGTTTTGATGCCTCTCAAATAAAGCATCTTTTTGACACACATGTATAAAACCCACGTAGAAGTTTTCCCACGCCTATATTTCTCTCTTGAAGAGAGTGGGAGAGTGGGTTGTTGGGGAATATTTTCTAAGATTTAGAGAGATATGAGCATGTGCTCCTTTTTGACTAGTCAAAAAGAGCACATGGGAGAATGTGCCTAGCCTATATATAGAGGCTCATTTCTTGTAATGAGGGAGCTTTTGGTCGTGCTCTCATGTAAAATCCTTTCAATGGAAGAACTCTCCTTTCTCTTAAGGCTTTGTGCATATATGTATTTAGTTTTGGAGAGTGTGAGAGTGAGGTGTGTGTGCATGCTAGCATTTTTCTTTGTTTGTAAGTAGAGTGTTGCAATTGTCTTGTATTTTACATATGTGACTAGGATCCTTGACTCCCATTGCTCCATATTTTCAAGCATGTGGCATAGCTGCAGGCTGATGGCCAATGGCTTGAACATGATGGAGGATGGGGTGGATGAAAGGAGAGTCTTTCTTGGGCCTTCCTTCTTGCTTCCATGCAAGGTGGTGTGGGTCTTGGCTCCCAAGGGCATACTACAACAACAAATTTGGCGCCGTTGCCGGGGAGAACGGCCTTTCATCACTTGGAGATGCTCAAGAGCATGTGGTAAGATATTGATTTGCACTTTTTCTACTTATTCACTTAGGTTATGTGTGTTGGAATGATACTTTCACCCTTCCATTGGGCCATTAGTTCCCCATTTCTTGTTTTTAGTAGTTTAGTTCTAGTTCATGTTGGTTGGTTGCACAAAAACACCCTGTAACCCCCTTCTCTCTCACTTCCTCACATACACACACTCACTCACTCATTGTGGCATCACTTTCCACCACTACCATCTCTTTGTTGAGTGGTGCTTGGGTTTAAGGAGGGGTAGTGCCCTCTCTAACCCCTTCCCTTCCTTCATCTCCAAAATAACCAAATACTAACAGAAAAAAAAAAACCAAAGATACTTGACCTCAAGGGTGTAGGTTGAAGTAATGTTTTTTTTTCGAAGAGAATAGTCTCTATTATTGTCTTAAAGAAAAAGATTTCTTTGGAGTGTGGGTCGGATAGTGATTTTCTCTCGCCTGAGATTTGAAAAAGAAAACGAAATGCATATGTCCATGACATAATAAAAAGAAAACACATTCAAAACGCAAAAGAGTTTTTTAAGCGTCAATTGAGGGATGAGCTCTTAATAGTTAGAGATCGTGGATTGAAACTCCTCATTCTTTGAGCCCTGTACCCGTTGAAAAAGGTGTCACAATAACATTGAATCTAGTCACGAACAGCTATGTCGCAGGTCATGGGGGAACGTTTCTCTCTCTCTCTCTCTTATTCAATGCGGACAGGTCCGTAGGCCTTCTCACTTATCCCCTCTCTTAGCAAACGCGCCAAAGCTTGTTGAGGATCCCCATTTTTTCGATTGAGTGATAGCGCAGGGGAAGGTTCAGCTATGGCGCCCCCTTGCAGACAGGTTGAGTCGTGATTCTCCCTGGCACCTCCTATTGCATGCCCTCATCGCAACAATGGGAACTCCTCACGTCTCTGTCTTCCAATAGAAACTCTCGTCATCTTACTATGGAGATGAATGGCAGCTCCTCCTACACAATTTCTGATCACGCTTCTGTGCTGCAGTTTGCCGGCCTAGGTGCACTACCTAGTGCTCACTCCTGCATGCTCTGCACCATGAGCAAGCTCGCCGGAATTTTCTGCCTCTTTCTCTCATTCTCATTCAGAGTTTGAGCTTGTTGTCACCCTCCTTCCTCCGATGTGCAGGGTCCAGCAATCCTCCTACTCTGCAGAAGCGCTCCGGGTGTGTGAAGTTGGGAGCTCATCTGAAGGCCATGCTTGGTGGGCTTTCTTGATCGATCGTCTGCATCCCGGGTTGTTGGGTGGGTCATTCTGCACTTAGAAGAACTTCTCCGAGTCTGGATCTTCGAAGATGGGTTTTATCCGAGGTGCAACCACTATCACATTTCTTGGCTATCCTCAGACAACGGGGATCTGGTTATCTCTACGTTGGTAGTGTGCAGGGGGTCAAGAGCCACCGAAGTCATGTACACCACACTTGGATGAACTTTTGAAGTTTTATTGTGGTTCTTTTCTCTCTTGAAAGGACAAAATGTAAAAGTTTTTGTCATGGATCCTCTACGCTGCAGTCGTGTGCTTGATAAATATTTGTGCTTTTGATAAGATGTTGTCTTAAAAATTGCTTGTTGTTCATGTATGTCTGTTTGGGTAATGATGGTAATGATCCATTGTTCTCAATGATCATGTCTTTTCTATATGAGGTTTCTACAGTTTGCTCTCCCCAAAGGTACTCTGCTTGGTCACCTGCCTCCGTTGAAGGCATACCCTCCATCAAAAAGGTCATGTGTTTGTCCCATCTTCAAACACCTATTGCAGCCATGACACTAATCAATCGTCTTGTACACTTAATTGCAATATATAGACTGCATGATCTTACATCCTAGATGAGAGGTCTCTCCGTGGCCCCAATGACCAAAACAAATGAGCTATGCATGACTGTTTTAAGCGATTGGCCACACGCGTTGGTAATTAAAGGAAATGCATGGATTACTCGCTTTAAAGCATTTGAATGCCCAACTACTTGAAGAAGGTTTACACATACTAAACATATGTTGAGATGATTTTTGGTCGTAGAAGTTTATAGGTTGGCCCCTTGCATGTATCATTTGGTGCCTCTTGTAAAATGTTAAATCTAGTTATGTGCCGCTTGTCATGGCCATGTTTTATGCAATGTGTTTATTAGACACTTGAACTGTCATTTTGATAGGTCGTTGCCAGCAGAGAATCGAGAAAGCACTTTGTGCACGAGCGTCGGAGTGCTTGGGGCAGATTCTATGGAATGCTATGCTATGTGAAGGGGCTTCTAAGGTAGAAACCAAACACATCCAAGATTAGAGGGTCACACAGGGGAGACACATACCCTGACCATCGTGATAAAAGCACTCGAGATCCTCTTCAGGGCCCCATCTCTTTTCTCATGATTGCTTTGATGCTTTGAGCTATGTCTTGACCTCAGCCGACTCATGGCTGAATCTATCTTCCTAACTCACCACATGATTGTTAAGGCACCTCCAACCTTTTCTTTTCTCCTGCCCAATAGGACATAACCAGTATCCTCTTACGGGTCTGGGTTTGGGTATGAAGATTAGCTGGAGAGCTTAGAATGGGTGGTTTATTTTCTTGATCTTCAAGCTCTGTTAGGGTAGCCACTTCAAGACATTTATGGAAAGGTGCAGGGTGCTTCCTTAGACTAGGGGAGCTCACAACACTTATTTGCAGGGACACATTGGAATTCTAGGAGTGCTAAAATGGGAAATTATTTTTTTTATCCTATCATTGGGCTAAAGCAGGCATTCCTTTTGCAAGTCACCTATAGGAGGCATTGAAAAAGTTGAATATATTTGGTGCTCATGGATACATTGGGCTCGTCTTAGATTTCCTCGTGCATGAGATGAATGTCTTCATTCTAATCTAGGGATCTTATGTAGAGAGCTATTACTATCTTTCATGGTTGCTCGGGGTTGTTGGTTGATCTTATGCAGAGAGCTGCTACTCTTGGAAGTTCATAACTCACTAAGCTTTCTTCATATGTTCTATTATGTCCATTAGTGTCCACTGATGTTTCATTTGGATGAAGTATGTGTTGGTTCGGGTTCATGTTTGAGTTCAGGGCCTAATATCTTTTTGTACAGATATTGGACTTCTCTAGGTTTCACCTTGCAACAGGTTTCACATCATAATCTGGTGCTAGTTCTTTGAGCTACCAACAGGGACAATGTACTGCAGGGAAGATGCACACTTGTTGTCTTTTGCAGGTCATGGACTCTTGACTTTTATATATGAGCAAAGTATGATCTTCGCTGTGGTATTGTGCAAAGGGGAAAACCTATTGCATGTGGTAATGACAAACTTGGGTGGTGCTTGCTGTATTTGATATTTTGTTTCAAGTGCGACACATGCTTTCTGCTAAATTCTTGAAGTTGCAAGGAGTGATACACATGTTGACTCCTTTAAAGCACCTCATATCTATGCATTCATCATATACATGATCTTCTTGCTTGATGGAAAGCTTGCAATTTTGAAAGAAAGAGGTTGGTTCTTCTTGGGTTTATGAAATTTCTATTGCATGCTGGTCATTCTCATTGAAAATAAATAAAATGGCATATGTTTGTGTGGTACAAAGGTCACAATGGTATAAATGTTGCTTGATGTTTGGTATCCATTAACCCACTTACTGAAAATTGGATCCAAGATTGCACATCTTGCTACATGCTCATGCATCTCTCTTGATTCTACTCTATATACGATTGTTTCTAGTAAAATTCCTGAGTAGGATGCATAATGCTTATACCGCAAAAAGATTATGATGTGAGCATGTAAAGGATATTTGCAGGAAAGCATGCACATAGGGGATTGAATTTTTTCAGATCTGAACTAAATCAAATACGAAGTCATGAATGAGTGATTGTTTTTTGCTAGGGAAGTAACTCTCTAGTTCCACAAAGCTCATTTAAGGCTTATTTTTTGCATTACAGGTCAACATATTTAGAACATTGATCCTTCTTACCTCCTATGGATGATTTGCTACTTGCCTTGCAGGAATAGTGTTGTATAAGTTGTTTGAATCTCATGAATGCTTGCAAACTGTTAGGACTCATAAGATTGCACTATTGTCTATTCATTTTATGAAGCACATAACACTCATGTTAACTTCCCAGCTTGTTGACTAGGAGCATGGTATAAATGAAGCATAGTATAAATGATGGCAGGACCTTAGGCTACATTCACCTCATGCTTTATATTACAAAATATCACTCTCACTTGAAAATAATAGAGTATGGAATCATTCAGACATAAGGGATAGGCACTTTGGGTCTTGATTGGGCTCCTTGTTTTTTGGGGCTATTTTTTCTTTACAGGAGCAAGAAGATTGTCATGCAGAGTTCTCTCTTGTAGTGCAAGTCTTGCAGCAATGGATGTTCCCTGAAATGGAAACTAAAAATGGGATTACATTTTGTGGCTGGTTCTTTTCAAATACAGTCTACTTGTTGTGTATGTTTAAATTTCAGGTATGGGAGCTTTGAGAGAAGGCACATTGGATGGAGGTTGGGCTGACTGCCCCCAAGGGGATTGTGTTGCTCAGCATTACAGGCCTGAAAGACTTGAAGACTTACAAATTTGGATGGAGGCTGGGCTGACTGCCCCCCAAGGGGATTGTGTCGCTCAGCATTGCTTGAATGAAGATTTGAAGGCAGCCAGCTTGCTGATTCAAAAGATTTGCAGCCTTGCAAAAATTCAAACTGGAACTACTGCATATTTGAAGGGTTGAAGACTCCAAACTTGGACCAGTTCGGCACTGTATGCTTCTCCTCTCTTCGCTTTGTCGAGGACGACAAAGTCTAGGAGGAGGAGGGTGTTGTTATTCGGGTTGCCCACATTTCCTCATGCAATGGCACCCTCTAGCCCTTATAAAAATACCTTTTTTCCTTGTATCTAGGAGATGTCCATATGAACACTCTCCTAAGCCCTTTTTTTGATATTTGCTTTAGACTATGGTTTTGATGCCTCTCAAATAAAGCATCTTTTTGACACACATGTATAAAACCCACGTAGAAGTTTTCCCACGCCTATATTTCTCTCTTGAAGAGAGTGGGAGAGTGGGTTGTTGGGGAATATTTTCTAAGATTTAGAGAGATATGAGCATGTGCTCCTTTTTGACTAGTCAAAAAGAGCACATGGGAGAATGTGCCTAGCCTATATATAGAGGCTCATTTCTTGTAATGAGGGAGCTTTTGGTCGTGCTCTCATGTAAAATCCTTTCAATGGAAGAACTCTCCTTTCTCTTAAGGCTTTGTGCATATATGTATTTAGTCTTGGAGAGTGTGAGAGTGAGGTGTGTGTGCATGCTAGCATTTTTCTTTGTTTGTAAGTAGAGTGTTGCAATTGTCTTGTATTTTACATATGTGACTAGGATCCTTGACTCCCATTGCTCCATATTTTCAAGCATGTGGCATAGCTGCGGGCTGATGGCCAATGGCTTGAACATGATGGAGGATGGGGTGGATGAAAGGAGAGTCTTTCTTGGGCCTTCCTTCTTGATTCCATGCAAGGTGGTGTGGGTCTTGGCTCCCAAGGGCATACTACAACAAGAATCATCTCAAGAGTTACAACGTGAATATATTGTATGCATGTCCATCCTTGATGGCCTTTCGGTCTATGCTGCATGCATGTTCTACACTATTTGCATTCACAAAGGCCTTAACAATTGCGTTTAAGTTTCCCTTATTTCTTGTATGCTCGCTTTTCCTTCTAGTTCAACCCTTTATGATAATAAGAGAAACATGAAAAGCCCGACCTCATGGATTGGCAGATATAGAATTTACTCCAGTATTAGACGATCTCCAAACACATCATAATGCACCTTTGGTTCTGTAATACAATAGAATAGAGACAATCCCGATCAAGCAATGAGGTTCGGAAGAGGTGTCTATTTTGGTAGACAGTATATCATGTCAAATGCTTGCTTAACTCAAGCATAGCAAAAATATGGAAGCTCTCTACCAAACAAAAGCTATCTTTGTGTTGAGGGGAAGCCAAAGGGAGATACTGTGGAGCAATGACCTGTGTTTTTGACATGGGGAGAAAAAGAAGGAACCACAACACTAGTAACAACCATTCAGATCAAAGAAAAAGACCTCTAGGATATATGAACCTCATTGACTGTGTGTTCACCCCATTCTTATAGATGGTACTCGGCCAAAGTTTTCCTTGCATCAAATGGTATCTTACTTACCCATCGACGAAACACAATATTCATCAATATTGCATTTAATTGCAAACCTAACTTGTAATGTCAAACAAGTAGCTGTGGACACAAGCACACTCAGATTCTCTCTCTCTCTCTCTCTCATGTATCTCTGGATTTTTCTGCATCATCCATATTTATACACTGCTCTCCAATTAAACAGCATAAGCACGAATGCTTATGCATGCCATGTCAAATAAAAGCATATAGTGAACAATTTCCTTCCTATTGGGGGATTCTTGGACAAGAAGGGATTTGAGTGTTTGTAGGAGAAAAGGGAAAGATAAGAAGAAAGATACACACTGAAAGCCTCTGTCGATTGATTATAACAAGACAAATACAATGGTGGTGCACAAGACAATCCAATGCTTCTATGCGAAATCCCACAGAGTGCACAATCAAAAAATACAAAATACCCAAGGGTCTTGTTGTTGCCGGCCTTCTCTGCACCAGACCTCCACCTTCTCCAAGCCTGCACTTCTGCACACCTTGCACCAAGCTTCCAATAAGGAAGAGGAATGGACAACTTCTGTCGGCACGCACACACCTTCAATGGGACCTTGGGATCCTTGGGTTGACTAGCTTAGCACTTCTCTACACACTTCCTAGTCACTCTTCATGCACACCTTGCACTTCACTTCTCTGCATCGCACACTGTGTGTCTCTTGCACTTCTCTCTCTTCCTAGCTTAGACTATGCTCACCTTGCTTAGTCCTTCAAGAATAGTCCTTGCCTTGATTTGAGTGTCGATTCACGTACGCCCATAACTGCAGAGTATCTTGGTGCTCACTTTGATGTCCCAAGATTGTCTCCAAAAGTGGGCAGCCAATGAATCCTTGTTTTGTCATGTAGAGACTTTAGATTAAAACAAAAATTTTAATTGGAGGGCCATACTTTCACTTCTGCATATGCTGCTGCTTCACATACCTTCACATTTTGCCTTTTAATTCTTCACTTGTGCACCTAAGAGAGGGTTCATCTGAACCTTCCAAAACACTTTGAACCTTAGAGAAATTACAAAAATACATGTGCAACCTCTAACCAACTTTTTGTAATTTTACCCTTTGTGAATCAATTAATAGGGCACTACCTATGCACTTTGACACCTGAACTTTCAACACTTTGACTTTGCCCATGTTGACTTTGACCTTGATCTTGTTGACTTTAACTACTTTGACTTTGACCCTTTTGAATTTGACTATGATTGACTTTGACTGTGGTTGACTTTGACCAATATGACTTTTATGGACTCAACAGTTGCCCACCATCTAATGTGCTCTCCGTCCCGGAGAGCTACAACCAAAACTCTGAGCAGATATGACACCATGATTCTTGTGCTGCAAAATCTTCAAAAGGACACCTGAGCAGCTACCAAGTCCACCAGAAGCAGGAGAGAACAAACACCAGAGAAGAACCCGAAAGTGGAATTTTTGCACGGAAAAGCAAAGGAGGGCAAAGGGATGGTAGGAAGGAAGGGGAAGGGAGGGCTCAGGGGAGTGAGATGGATAGGGCAGGGATGGGTAAGGATGGGGCTGGGCAGAAGGGTAAAGGGAGGGTGAGGGAGTAGGAGTATGGGGTCTAGAGAGGGCCGAAATGATCAAACAGTAGAGTTACAGAGGGCGCATGTAGCTCAATGATGAGTAGCACCTCCTTTAATGTCAATCCGGGAAGACGTGAGGATGGTATGAAGACCTCGAGCAAGTGGCGGCACAAGTGCGTGAGTGAGAAGCACACAAGCATGCACACACATACACACACACGCGCACACACGGCAAGACAAAGAGAGAGAATCAATGGAGTTCTTTAGATTACTTTCAAAAGCTCTTACAAGTTTGTTTCTATTACAATCTAGCCCCAAAAATGAGCTCTCTAGCTCTTTTTATAGTTTTTGACTAGCTTTTGGCCCTGTCCAGACCTAGTGTCCGGCCTAGTTAAAAATTAGGTTCCAGGGCTTATTTGGGGGCTCAAACGAGATCTAAAAAATACGAAAATTGGTACGCAACTACTTCTAAGGCTCCTCAAGCTCAAGGACTCCTTGGCTTGCACAAAATGGAGCTACAAAAAGGTGAAATGATATTTACAATGATTGTTAGTGATAAAAATCACTGTTGTTGTAGGGATTTCTTCTAGTGCTCTGCCATACATATCTTCGAGCTCCCTACTTGCTCTTCCTCCCTGCATGTCCATTTCTTTGATTTGCATTAATGTCTTGAAAAAATATTGGCCTACTTGCCAGATCTTCTTTGACTGCCCTGTTTGCTTGTGCTGTCCCTTCGCTCTGACTCCCTTCTTTGACTTTCATGTCTTGTACATCCTGGTGTACCAAGGCTACTGCCAACACCCCCCCACTCTCGCGTCTGTCGCCCCTCACAGACCCTTGTCTAGCTGCTTTTTGGACGTAATATTGTACAACATCGGCGGCGAGGTGGTGTTCTTCTAACCTGAGTCCCCTTGCTAGATCTGTCAGCAATGCATCCCAATTGACTGGCCCTGGGACATCTGGATGTGGCACCCATAACTGTTCTGAGTGAATGGTTCGCTCCACAGCAAATAAATGGAGGAGATGTGAGGGTCTGGGTACAAATATTTCTGAGTGGTATTCCCAGAACCCTGTTATGAACATCTCTTCGAATGTTTGTTTAAAGCAGGCTGGGAGGTATTTTATTCTGGCGTGCCAAGCATATATCACTTCTATGGAAGGAGTGGTGCTCATGTCATAAACTAAATCTTGGTTTCCTGTAAGGAATCCGACGCCTGAGAAGTGTGGGTCCTTGATATTCTTGAATGTCCTGAATGTAATAAGCATTAACTCAAAAATTTTCATGCACATCTGGGCCATTACATCAGGGGTATTCCTTAATCGGATGCTCCAGTGCCGTATAGTGGAAATCATGTAATTGACGGTGGGAGGCCCTTGAGGGGGTGCTAGATAGACGTAGTTTAACCATTTGGCGCATCCCTTGATATTCTTGACTGCAATGGTAAACTCTGGCCATGTGCGTCTGCGGAGTACAGGAACATAACAAGGGTTATATTTAATAAAAAGAGGCATATTCGTCCAGGTGCGAACCATCTCCGGGTAGGTTTCGAGGAGTCGGATCCTCCAAGTGGGTTGATGAATGGATCCTTTTTTAGCGCTCTCTGGGATGTCATCTGGCCCAAATTGTGTAGCAAACGTTGGAGGTTTGCCACATCTTTGTTGGATTTCTGCATTGTAGTCCGCCAGGAGTATACAATATGGCACGTATTGATCATCATTTGTTCCTATCCATCTATGGTGGGACATGCTGCGGAAGTATTCTGATTTAATAATAGTGTCCTCTATCTTTGCCATAGATTGGATTTGAACTGCCACTCGATCTTCATGAGTTGATGCTGTTTTCTCTAGTGTTTGGAGCCACTCTGGTACTTCAATTTCTAACGTATCCATTCCTTCTGCGGTTTGCTCACCACCTGGCATTGGCATAGGAACGTAAGGTTCCTCATACGTCTCATCTACCTCGATGGGTACCAAATCCTCGGGTTCTGGTTCGACAACTGGAGAGGGCTGCCTTTCGTGTGTGAGTAACCTTGCCTGTAATTCGGCCACCTGCTCTTTCAGTGTCTTGACTTCCTCAGAAGTCGTGGTCGTTTCTATGACTTTGGGTGCTGTCTGTTGCTCTTGGAGTTGATTGCGCAGCGCATCACGTTCCCTTTCCAAGTCATCATGAGCTTCTAATAGATCTGCATAGCTGTCCAAGATGGTCTTCATTGTCTCTGAGGGCACAGCTTTAAACTGTTCTGGATCAATTTCGTGGGGAGAGCCTTCCATTGCTGCTTCTAGATTTGCTTCATTTTGCTGCTGCAGTCTCTTGTTCTCTTCAAGGGCGGCCGCCATGTGTTTTCTGAGAAGTCCCAGGTTACGCCGGACTTTGAGATTATCGGCTTGGTATACCTCGAGTAATGCTTCTAGTTGTTTGACACCTGATTTTGTCGATGGTTGGGGTGCCGCCAATAATGTTTGGTGAGCCTGCTCAAGCGTCGTGTAGCGCTGATTCAGTTCTGCATTTTCTGTTTGTAGAATACGAAACTGTCTTTGTAAGTTCTGATGGTGCGTTTCCAGTTGCTGATACCGGTTGTCCAGAGCTTTATACTCATTCTGGAGCTGGTATACACATTGGTTTAATGCTAAAAATATGTTATTTACATTAAATAATGCTGGGAGGGGTGAAGATGCAGGGGGAATGGGGGCAGGAATGGGAGAGGTGAATGCTGTGGATGTAAGTGGAGATGTGGGTGGAGGGGGTATGGGTGATGAAGGTGGCATGGGGGGAGGGAGCGGTGCTGTGGCTGGTGATGTTTCCATCGTGTCAACTGTTTGAGTGACGGTGTAGATGGGAATCGTGGGTGGAGTGGATGTGACATCGGTGAACAGGGTGGTGAAGGTGGGCATGGTGACTCCCCCGAATTGGATTCCCGGGGAGAGTGGGATGCCCATGACAATGGTAGTGGTAGTGGATGTGGTAGTGCTAGTGTCCTGTGGTGGAGTGAATTGTGTAGTGTGAGGTGGGGATGGTGGTGACAACGGTGCTTCGTGATATTCTTCTGCTTGCGCTGACTCGCCTGGTGCTGATGTATTGATGTGAATTTGCTTCCCGAACCTCCTGGGACGAACGGGAACCCTTTTCTCAAACCTGTGAATGTAGGCCACTGCCTCATGAATGGCCTCATCCAGTCCTACGGCGTCGGCATGAAGGTTCATGGACTCAATGAACAACTCGTCCACACCTTCCTCAGCTAGCAAGTCGTTCATGAGTCTTTTGCCCTGTTCTAGAGACATCTTATGCTGTTCCTGAACCAGTCGCATGGTTCGATATAGTCTCTTGATTTGTGCCGAATATGCTGGGGCACTTGCTAACTCGGAGAGTTCGTCATATTCTTGATGTTGTTCTTCGTCGGCTTCTTCTTCGTCTCCTCCTGCCTCTTGTTCGTCTACATCGACTTCTACCACTTGTGGTTGGGTGGGGGCCGATGTTGTTTGGGGTTGTGGTTCCTGAGCTCGCGCTGCTTCAGCTTCGAGGTTAGAGTCATAGATTAATCGGGCAATTTCTTCATCAGTGAGGTCCTCAAGAGTAAATCCCTGCGGAAATTCCAAATCGGATGGAATGGGTGGAAACACCAGATTAGGCCCCTCTGTGCTTGGTCTTGGTAGCCGGATTGTGAATGGCCTAACTCGTCGTGTCTGGGGAGGGGTGATTTCTGGTGTAGCGGTAGCTCCCCTTGGTTGGGCACAGGGTAGTTGGACTCCCCCCCTCATCTTCTTTGATGGGGGACCTGCAGCTGATAGTCTTCTCTGGAATTCTTGGACTCGGGACCATACGAGTGCCCGTTGAACAGGCACGTCATAAGCCAAGCATCTATAGATTATTCTGGTCAGAGCACAACACCCGTGGAGCACATTCTTCTGTTTCTTGTTCCACCTTTGATGCGCTAGGTGGATCTGATCTATGATCCAGTGTGGCACATTGATGGGCAGGCTTTCGGTTTCTGCTAGATATAAACTGAACCATATTTTTTTCGAGGGCATTGTGAATCGTTCCTGGGCGGGGAAAGCAAAATGTTGCATGATGGTTCGCAGGTGAAGCGCAATGGTAGGTGTCATCGCTACCATATCCTTCAACTTATTAAGATCCTTGTGCTTCATTCGACCTGGGACCATGGTTTCCTTTTCTGTTGGGATGTGCATGCCATATATACCCAATGCTTCTCTTACCAGATTGAGGTCCAGCTTGAACCTTTTAAGCTCATTACCCGGCAGCAGTGATGGCAACACAAAGGTGCTGTCGCCTCCTTTGGCCCTGCTTGGCGTGATTGTACTGATCAGATATGAACATCGTAAAAAATCCGGCTTTGGTATGTGGGCCCTGAAATATCTGTCCACACCCGCTTTGATCCAAACTGATCTCATGACTTCGGCGTTTTGATAGCTTTCAAACTCGCGTGCGAAGAAGTGGTATCGACCCCATTTGCCATTGAACTCCAATTCGGCTTCCCAGAAATAGGTTCCATCGCCCAGTGGTCCAGCAACGTCACTGAACCAATGCGCATGCTTACCTACTTGAGAAGTGTGCCCTTGAGGAGGATCCTGAATGGGGAGCACATGCACTGCTTGAAGCTCTTGCGGTCTTGCGGTGAGACGTGGCTCAAGGAGAAGTGTTTCTATGTCCACAATCTGGGCACCAGATCCGCTTGAGAACTGGTACCTGCTTCTGCCATGGCCCTGTTCGCTGGTTGGTTCTGTGAGAATATAGAACCAAGTGTTAACATCGTAATGGACAGAATAAATCCGTTGTTGCCCCCTTTTCAACATTACCATGAGGTGGATGGTGAGTTAGTGGTTAATAAGTGCATGAAGACAGTGTGTGTAGTTAGTGTTTGTGTTGTCCTAGGAGACTACTGCAGTTAGTAAGTGGGTATGAATTTACAAATTGGGGTCGGGGGGTTTATTACAGGCCCTAGGCTGCCAAATGCAGTGAGTGGGCTTTGCCTTCGGTTTCGGAGAGTCTCTACAGAGCTTTCTCGGTGTCGTGGTTTGAAAACGAGGTCTTTTTGGGACCCATTTACAATTGATTAGATGCACGCTCTTGGGTCTTGGTGTGTTCAGGAGTGTCGAGAACGAGTGAATACTGGCAGTATGCGTAGCTGCGTTATGCTGTTTAGGTTGTGGCCTCAGCGTAGCTACTTGTGCCATCAAGCAAGCCTTAGGCACCCAAATTTGTCTTGATTGTGGGCTAGCCTTCCTCGACTTCTTGGGCACCCAAATATGTTTCACGTTAGTAGAAGAATTTCCGACAGACTTCTTATTAGTGTCGTGTTGTTGGTTACTAATAAGAGGCTGGGCTCGGGTGGTTGGCTTGAGTGCAACCGGGTGTTCGCCTTTCCGCACCCACACTTGTTTCACTTGCTGGGATATTTTGCTGCGCAGGTACTTTGGATCCCTGACATAGGTAGCACTCTGCTTCTTCGGCCTGTGATCCACCTTGGTTTGTTGCCTTCTTCTGGCCTTTGGAAAAGAAGGGAGTTCCTTTGCATCCCGGACTCCTTTTTTGTGAATATCCTTCCTCTGCAACACATAGTTTTGGACAAGAACAGCATGGTCAACTTCATGTGCACCCCTGGAAGGACCAGGAGTCTGTGCCTTTCCTAGTTCCTTGAGTGCTCCATTGTCTAATTCTACTGTAACTCGACTATGATTGACCCATACCTGAAGAAGTCCACTTCTTAGGTTTAAATTGACTGCTTGGTCATAGATCCAATCTTGACCCAAGATAAGAGGTTCAGTGAGATCTTCATCCTGACACACCAGTACTTTAACTGTCATTGCCTCATCATGAATGTAGAGGGGAAGTTCCACCTCGCCCATGCAAGGGGTTTCCACTCCTCCCAATCCTATGAGATATGCTTCCACAGGATTGATAAGTAACTGCAACTCTTGACAGTAAGACAACTTAACAGCACTGGTGGCAGCACCTGAGTCAATCAAGGCTCTTACGGTCCTTGCACTCTTTCCTTGTCCTATCTCTAGGGTTACGAAAGGACGTCGATCAGTTATCTTATGAGAGCTGGTTCCTGCGACTGCACACATTGCCATATGATATCCTTGATCTGCATAGTCATTTTTCCTAGGCTGCTCTCTCCCTTGCCTACGTAATTTCATCCTTCTAATGCGTTCTAAAGCTTCTGCTTGAGCTTCTTCTCTAATTCGCTTCTCTTCCTCTTTTCGTTTCTTAGCAGTGTTGAGTCGGCTGAGCATTTCCTCCGTGAGGGGTTCCTGATACAACTTGACTCTGCATCCGCTAATATAGTTAGGGAGAACATCACCCTCTAACGTGGCCAATTGTACTACTCCACTCGTGGAGATCCTGTTAATAATCATAGGTCCGTAGCCTCTCTTTTCTAGCTTCCTCGCGTGTTGTTTCAGTGTATAGACTAAAACTAGATCTCCTGCTTTCAAACCCTTATCCTTTATGTGGGCATCGAAATATGCTTTCTGTCTCTTCTTGGCTGCATATATTCCTGCGGCGGCTCTCAGTCTTGTTTCTCCTAATCGTTCAAGGTCAAAGATCCTAGAGGAGAGCTCATGACCTGTCCATTCGTGCTCTTGTGCTACTTTCAACGTAGGAATCAGGAAATCCAAGGGTAGCACAGCGTTTTGACCGAATACCATCTGAAAGGGGGTGGCTTGGAGTACCGTTTTGTAGGCCACTCGGTATGCCCAAACAGCATGGTGTAGCTGTTTGTCCCAATCAGAGCGTTTAGTGTTTACTAATTTCGTCAGTACATTGCATAAAATCTTATTAGTGCTCTCAGCTTGACCATTAGCTTGAGGGTGATAAGGGGCAGACTTCTTGTGTATTACCAAGAATTCTTGGAGTAGATTTTCAATCACTTCGTTCAAGAAATGAGTGCCTCTATCACTTACAAGCTCTATGGGTAGCCCATATCTCGTGAATACATTCTCAAACAAGAATTTGGCAGTTGTTTGAGCATCGTTCTTGGTTGTAGCTTTTACCTCTACCCACTTGGTGAGATAATCTGTTGCCACAATGATGTATTCCGCATGAGAACCCTTAGCTGGGGGATTAATAGGACCTACGAAGTCTATTCCCCACTTAGAGAATGCACGTCCACCCATCATAGGTTTCAGTGGCATCTCATCTTTGCGTATAGGATACTGAGTCCTCTGACAGACATCACACCGTTTCACATAGGTATGTGCATCCATGTGAAGGGTAGGCCACCAGAAGCCCGCAAATAGTATTGCCTTGATTACCCGATCTGGTCCAAAGTGTCCTCCTGCTACACCTTGGTGAGCAGTTTCTAAGATCTTAAGATACTCACTTTCATGGACGCACAGTCTCAGGTAACCATCCTTACCGCGCTTATATAGATTATCACCTATGAGTGAGTAATCCTGGGCTTCTTGTTCTAAACTCCTTTTCCTAGCTAGAGTCATGTCTGGAGGGAATGTGTTTGTCCTCAAGAATGATACTAGAGGTTCACTCCAATCTGGCACAATGGATACTTGATAGAGAGTGGCATGTTCCACAGGTGGTTTAGTGCAACAGATTGGGCATTCCTTACACAACTTTTGGACATCCGCTTCCATAGTTGGCCAATGCACTCCGAATCTCTTTAGAGTCTGCAAAGTTCTTTGCTTTGAATGGTGTTGCTCTAACGCACCTACATGTGCTAATTGCAACCATTTAGCGTACTCATCCTCTTCTACGCAACAAGCCAAGATCCCTTGATCTGTGTGCTTGTACATGCTTCCTGCCATGATATGGTACTTTTGGGCTTTTACGATCTCTCGATTCCGTGTGTTCACCACTGGATGATTAGGTCCGTATGTCAATACTGGTACTAGTGGCTTGGCCCACTGCGGCACCACTTCCAACTTAAACAAGTAAGCATCAGGAAGGTCATCTGACACTCCTTGTGGGGCTTCTCCCGATGTGAGCCTAGAGAGATGATCTGCTCTCAAGTGAGTCCTACCTTTTCTTACCACGACCTCAAAGTCATATTCCATTAGCAAGAGAAACCATCTCACTAATCTTCCTATATTGCATGGCTTGTTTACAAGATATAACAATGCCTGATGATCAGTAAAAAATTTAAACTTATTTGCAAGCAAATAGTGTCTAAATTTCTTAACAGCATATACCATGCCTAATCCTTCTCGTTCAGTAGTGGTATAATTTCGTTCAGCCGCATTCAATTGTCTACTAGCATAGGCAATTGGAAGATCCATATTACCTTCACATAGCATAATTGGATGCATCCACATGAACATGGAAAGGCTTATTCCAATCTGGTGTGGTCAAGATTGGTGCTGAACATAATCTTCGTTTAAGTTCTTGGAAGGAATTCTCACATTCATCCGTCCACTCAAAGTTAGTCAGAAGTCCGTACATGGGCTTTGCAATGACAGCATACATGTGTATAAATCGTCGATAATACCCACAATGCCCCATGAAAGCTTGTACTTCCTTGACATTCTTTGGCCTCGGTAGCTCTGCTATGGCTCTCACTTTTTCTTCGTCTGTAGATATGCCATTCTTTGACACTATGTGTCCTAGAATCTTACCTTGCCTGACCATAAAAACGCACTTTTCTGGGTTCAGGCAGACCTGATATTCTCTACATTTGTCAAAGATTTGTCTGAGTTCAGGAATATGGGTTTGTCTAACATTGGAATGAGCACAGAGATCATCAACATAGACTTCTAAACTCTTCCTTAGGAACTCCTTAAACACATGGCACATCAGCCTCTGGAAGGTAGCTGGTGCATTGGTAAGCCCAAATGGCATTACTCTAAAAGCAAAAATGCCCCATTCTGTGGCAAAGGTTGTCTTATGCTGATCCTCTGGAGCTATGGCTACTTGATTGTAGCCCGAGAATCCATCAAGGAAGCTGTACACTTCCTTGCCTGCCACTCTTTCTAACAGATGTTCTGTGATGGGAAGCGGATAGTTATCTCGAATCGTGGCGGCATTAACCTTTTTCAAGTTAATGCACACACGCAGCTTGCCATTCTTCTTGGGTACCACTACGATGGGGGATACCCATTCAGTGTGCTCAATTTCATAGATAAATCCAGCTTCGACCAGTCTATCTATCTCTTCCTTGATCTTAGCAGCATAATTATCGTTATATGTATAAGGCTTTTGCTTAGAGGGTTTGGCGTCTGAAGTCATGGGGATGGTGTGCGAGCATATGTCCGGGTCAGCCCCTTTCAAATCCTTGTAACTCCAAGCGAATACATCTCTGTATTCTCTTAGCAAGGCAATCAATTCATACTCTTCTTCTTCTGTTAGGTCATGGCCTATATACGTGCATCTCTCCTCTCCTTCTTCTATGGCCACTACTATTTTCTTGGTGGTTTCTTTGTTATCATAGGCCTCTCCTGATTGTGCCTCTCGTTTAGGCATTCTTATCATGACTCTCCTATCATCTATCTCATACTTCTTAAAATTTTCTGGGACCTCAAACAAAGATTCTTCCTCTTCTGGTAAGGCTTCTCTCTTCTTTCGTTTCTTTCCTTCTTCCTTAGGGGTCACATGTGTTGCTAATCTTACGTCATTTGTCAGCTCTCCATGCCTCTGGGTTTGAAATTCTACCTCATGGAAGTATTCTTCATCTGATGCAAATGGTGGGTCCATAATGATTGACTCTAGATCGGAGTCACTTGCATCCTCAAATGCATCAGGGCTAGGTTCGCATTCTTCTAGAACTGCCTCTCCCATGATTGGCTCTATGGAGAAGACTGAAATATCATAGCCATCCTCATCACAGTGAGGTGTCCATTGTTCCTCGTTGATGGCTACGTCCATTGTTGCTAAGATTTCTGCCCAGCCGTGAGGCTCAAATTCTTCGTCTGGAAAAACTACAGGTGCATAGGCTGGGTCTTGGATTGATCTATGAGTTTCTTTCGCACCTACCTCTCTGGCTTTCTCTCTCTTCTCTTCTTCTACTGCTACCTTGCACATCCATAAGTGAGTATCTTCATGCATCCATGAGGATCCCGACCCTATGGAATGCACCGATTCTGTATCCTCTTTGGCTCTGTGGATGGGATTCCATTGGATAGGAGGGACATCTCTATGAGAATAATCCTTGAGATTGACTTTGGTTGTAACACCTAAGTGCTGCAGGTACAAAGAATTGGTTCCCCAATCCTGTACCACTTGCAACTGTCGCATGAATGGTCTTCCTAGAATCATCTCATAGGCATGATTTTTGCTGAAGTCAAATATAGCAAAACTATGTTCAAACTCGACACCACAAGTGGTGAGAGTTATCCCTTCTAGCAATCCTAGGGGTCTCTCTATGTGACCATCGGCCATCTGCAATTTCATTCTCGTCGGCCTGAGTGTCGGCTTGCCCCAACGTTTCCATAGGGAGGTTGTGGCAATTGCAACTCCTGCACCTGAGTCCAAAATTGCCTTGGTGGTGTACTCCTGGTAGGTGATGGGAAGATAGGTGTTTCCTTCTTCACCTTCACACATATCTCCTATCTTATCCAAGGGAATTTCTGGCACTGTCCTATGGGATCCTACCTGGGAACGAGGTTTGGCTATCTCTGGTACTTGTTTGGCTACATGTTTCCATAATTCAGGTCTAACCTTGAGTAGCTCTTCTAACTTGAGATTACACTGCACGTTAGTGTTCTTCACTACCTCTGTGTTCCTAGGTATGACTGAGTCGTCGTTCCTTACCATGACTGTGGGTGCTCTCATACATGTGGACTTTGCTTCCCATGGGCCTGTGAAGTGGGGTAGCTCTTGTATGGAATTAGACTCAAAGTCTAATCTCTCGTGAGACTGAACACTCTCATGCTCCCCATAAATAGATGGGATGTCTTGTGGGAATTGGTCGTGTGCATCGTCCACAAGTTCAAAAGGAGGGGCGACCTCGCTTTCGTTATCCCATTTGTCTTCTTGAATCTCTCGTAGGAAGTCTGGTGCAAACCGATTCATAGAAGAAGAAGTGTCTGGCTCCGTAGAATTAGGCACGTAAGCAACCTGGGAAGGAGGGCTTATTCTATCGTTGGCTCTCTCCTCGTTCCCACAGATGGCTGGAGCACAAGCTTCTTGGAGAGGATTACTTATTCTATTACTCTTCCGAGCAGGCTCATACACTCTCTGGGAAGGAATGTGGGTTACCTGTGGAGGTACGTAAGCTTTCGAGGGAGGCTCCTGTGACTTTTGGGGGGGAAGATAAGCTTCTTGAGGAGGCTTGCTTATTTGTTCTCTCACCCTTTCCTTTCTTTGAGGGATAGGTTCCTTTTCTGATTGTGCAATTAGCCTTTCTATTCTTTCTAAGGAGGGGAAGTTGTCTGGTTTAGTGGAATTGGCTGCATAAACTTCCGATGGGGAATGGCTCAGGTTTTTGCTTGCTTTTTCTTTCTCCTGATTTTTTTCTTCCTTGTCAGATCTTGCAATTATCCTCTCTAACTTTTCTAGGAATCCATCCAAGTGTAATTGCGTCTTGGCTGAGCCCGAGTAATTGAAAAGGCGACTGGCTTCAAACATAGTATGAGCCAATGCGACCATTTTCGCGCACAGTTTGGTTCTTTCTATCTCTAGGTCAGCTCGAGGATAGCACTTGTCATGATCCGTGACGTTTGGCCCTCTTGGATTCTGGCCTGATATGCTTTAAGCATCATGTTTAGGTCTTCAGGAGTGGGATCTGCTAGGACTGATCCTACTCTAGGGGGTGGTGGGATTTGATGAGGTGGTGGGGAAGGTGGTGAGTCGGATGGAGATGGGAGTGGTGGAGGCGGGGTGATGTGAGAGGGAGTTTGAGCTGTGAGTTCAGTTATCCTCACTTTGGTTTCTCTTATGCTTTCCTCAAGCTCACTCATCTTTTTGGCCCATTGTCGTTTCATTCTTTCTCGACTATCTTTCCATGCTCTAGTCCTTTTCTTTGTTACGCTCTCGGTTTCACTAGCCTCTGGGCCCTTTTCCTGGCTTGTCTCTTGGTTTTGCTGCAATGTCTGAGCTCTAGTGACTACCTGCACTGGTGCAGTGGAAGTGACGCTTCCTGAGGAATCTACAACCAAACCAATCACATTGATAGGAGTGATTTTTGGCATATTATTGGGGTTCTTAGGGCAATCTCGTAAGAGATGTTCTTTTCCACAATCTTGGCAGAAACCTTGGATAGTCACTGACTGGGGTTGTGTAGGTGGAGGTAAGGGACAATCACGAATGAAGTGATCCCCCTGACATCGGTAGCACGGTCCTCTTGGGAATGGAGGTCTTACTTGCCTAGGTTGAGGCCTGGGGTTGGGGTTTGCATACATGACGTTCGTGTAATCTGACTCCCAACTAGGTTCACTTGGTTCCTCACTATAGTAAGACTCACCATGTTCTGGAGACTGCATGTAGTAAGCCTGGGGACTATCGACATGTGTAGAATCAAAGCTATGGTCACTTGGGTCACTTTCCGAGATCAATGGGGTTACTGGTACTATGGCCCTATTCAGGTTTTCTTCTGCAACAGCATACTTTACTGGAATCACGTTAGCGGGGTTTGGGGGCTGTTGAGCTAGTACCGGTTGGGGTCTCTGTTGGGCCTGATATTGTGGTTGGTAGGTTTGTTGGGGTCTAGCATATTGTGGTGGTGGATTTTGGTTTTGGTATCTGCCTTGTTGGTAGGGTTGCGGGTAGGGTTGCCTAACTGCCTGCTTGTTGTATGGGCAATCTTGTGCGGTGTGATTGGTGTATCTCCGTTCTATGGTGCAGTACTGGCTACTAGGGTTTACTTGGGGTTGAGCCATAATAGGGCAGACATTCGCCATATGGTCACCACCGCATGTATAGCATCTTTTCACAGGGGCAAACCTTGGGATTTGTTTGCTCGATACACCTAATTTCTGAGCTACCTTTTCGGCAAGTTCCTCAATTGATGTGGACTGCGTGGAAGAGTGACTAGATGCACTATCTGAATCTTTGTAGATTTTGGAAAGCTCTAGTTCTTCCCCTAGGTTATCTTCAATGTCAATGCACATGCGTACACACTCTTCTATAGTCCTAGGGTCCTTCAGATACACATAGGATCTCAATTTCGTACTCAGCAATCCGTCAAGGAATAAGGCTACTTGTTTAGCAGATGTGGGTAACTCCGAAATAGGGCACCTTTCTAGATATTGTCTAAATCTTCTTCCGGCCAATCTGACAGTCTCTTGGGGGGTCTGTTTGAAGCTGTGGATCAATGAGGAGGTATTGTGTCATGCCGCTCTTAGAGAACTCTACAATGAATGCCTCTAGGAGTTGGTCTATGCTCCTGAACTGACGCTCATCTAATGGCTGAAACCATGTAAGTGCCGTGTTCCTAAGGGTTAGACCGAAGGCATTGTACTGCGTGAACAGATCTTCCACTTGTTCAGCTCTCAAGACTTGCTTGAACTCTGCCACATGATCATAGGGATCTCCTGTGCCGTCAAAGTAATTCTTCATGGACTTAACTAGCTGGGTGGGTCTCAAAGTTCTTGTATGCTCTCTAGGCCTCGGCAGAGGGAATCCATCTACATTTCTTTGGTTCCTGTGGGCTCTATGCATCTCAGGTTCTACCCTATTCGTCTCTGTTCTCGTTCTTTCTTTGCCCACTGGGTTGGCAAAGCTTACTTCCGGTCTATCTCTACTTCTGTCTCTTTGCGTACCATGAGCTTGGGAAGTTCCAGCTCCAGGGTGACCATAGGATACATTTGATCTTGGTTGGGGGAAAATGAATTCACCCTTCCAAGTGTAGGCATGCCTATCATTTTCTGTCACCACGAAGATCCGTTCTGAAGCATGATCTAAGTAGGTCACTCTGCCTGGGCTATCCGGATCCTTGAACTCATAGATCATGATATTTCCTATGTCTGTTGGCTGATTAGACTTATACCTCCAAAAGGCTTCATCAGTTTCTCGATTGAGGAGCAACTCTATGCTCTTGTTGTCTTGGGGGACCCACTCAGGTGTGATAATCCTAGTGAGAACAGATTTACCTCGAGGGGTTCTAGGTTCCGCACCCATGTTCCCTTGTTCCAGGTCCCCTAAGTCCGCCTCTGTGATTACATTCCCAAAGTCATCGGTCCTATCAGGGTGACTAGTGACTACATATATAGTTCCTTCTTTGTCCAAGTATGCACCATTTTCAAACTTGACAGCTGGGTGTTCTAGTCCTATGGATTGGTCAGGGTTTTTAATCTGGACCACGGATCTTCCTAGGCCGTCCTCATAGATGCTAGCACCTAGTCGGTTGGTCCTAAGATATTCCAGCTGTGTTTTGTAAGGGCCTTCTACCCTGTACAAATAAGGCACTCCTGAACTTCCCGTGGGTCTGTCCATACCTTGAGACATCCCTGATTCACTGGTATCAGAGCTGGGGTAGTGAGAGTGGTGGCTCAACTGCTGGGCCCAAGACCTTGCCGTGTGATTGACACTAGCCTCTGAAGACCTAAGGCTTTGTCTTTCCCTTGCTAAATGTCGTCCTGATCTAAGGTTCATATGCCTAACTGATTAGTCCAATTTTTTTTTTGCCCAGAGTACAACCTCGTTGCCGATCAATTGGTATTAGTTACTTGATTCTTTTTTAGTTAATTATTGTGTTTATGGTCTTGTCTGATATCACGTCGTCAGGAACACTTGAATGTTTTCCGTACTTTAGGTTGATCGTTCCACGTTAGGTTCTTTTCCTTTATGTTATCGACAGTGCAGCGATTAAGTTTTTAGCTTGAACTTGAGTTTTTAGGTACTCTTCAACTTGATAACTGCCTACCGTCGCTCTGACTTGCTCCTACCTCTCGTCGTTCTTAGCCTAAGCTATGAATTGACAGAGGGAGTTAAAAGTGTCCAACCTTACTTGTTGATCCCTTGCTTTATGGTGCTCAAGAACCCGGTTTTCAAGCTTGCAAAGAAACCTTGCTCTGTACGCTCTCAGTTGCTCTCAATGGACCTATAAAAGACCCACGGTTAGCTCAATGCTTATATTCAAAGAACAAAACCAACCACTTTCATTCATGTAACATAAACACACATGTGCATTCTGACTTTTAGGAAAATAATTCTAAAGACCCCTGACTTTGATCCCCCTGGGTATGGTCAACTTCAAAATACCCTCTCTGAAAATCAACGCATTATCTTTATAAAAAACAGTTGAGGGCATGTAGTATATGCCACGAGCTTTCCAACAAGCCCAAGAGCTCAAAAATTGGATTTCGTATGAAAAAGTTATGACTGTTCAGGGTTTAGGGAGTTAAATCAGGATTCAATACAAGCTAACAGTCAAACAGGAATACTCGAGTAGCTTGTGGCACGGCCTCGCAATGCAATACTACACCCTAGTGTTTGTCCCACACTCAATCAAAATTTAGACCAATGATTTTGCCTTGAAAATTTGACCTAATTTGCCCTTCTAACGCGTTCGCAAAGTCTGTCGGTCGCGATTGACAGGTCAGTCGCGATCGACGTGTCGATCGCGATTGACAGGTCCGTCGTGGCTGTCAGTCGCGATTGACTGGTCAGTCGCGATTGACACGTGGCCAAAAAGTCAATCAATCGTGGTCAAAGCGTCGTTGACTCTGTCGGTCGCGATTGATGAGTCGATCGCGATTGACAGGTCGGTCGCGAGGGTCTGTCGATCGTGGTCAAACAGTCGTTGACTGTGTCGGTCGCGATTGATGAGTCGGTCGCGATTGATGACTCGATCGCGATTGACACGTGTCACGCGTATGGTCAGTCGGTCGTGGTCAATCGGTCGTTGACCCTGTCGGTCGCGATTGACAGAGCCGTCGTGGGCTGTCGATCGCGATTGACAGGTCTGTCCGTCGTGGTTGGTCGGTCGCGATTGACAGAGCGATCGCGATTGACAGAAATCTGTGGAATTTCAAAAAACTAAACACATTTTTGGGAAGCTCTAGGCCTGTAGGTCATGGATATGCACTTTGTTTAGCAATTAGAGCAATTTTTCTGTCGGTCGCGATTGACAGAGCTCGGCGACACACAGACAGTTACTCAGATTTCCGTACCTGCGCAGGGTGCTGGGGATGATGATGCGGCCTGTACCTGCAGAATGCTCACAAAACATGCAAAAAATAGCACATGCAAATTCACTCTCTCGCTCTCTCTCACAAGTGAAATGAGGGAAATGAGGTGGAGATGGGGATATAGTCAAAAAACTGAAATTTTCGCGATGATGGAGATGGACGTGGGAGATGGTGATGATGATGATGGTGATGATGATAGTGAAGAAAGTAAAAGAAATTCGATGAGCGTGAAGAAAATACCTACAACTCCAACGCGTCAACTCTACGTCTTACCATCACACGCTCGTCCTCAAAGCTCGATCCCCGGCAACGGCGCCAAAATTTGGTGTAGCTCAATGATGAGTAGCACCTCCTTTAATGTCAATCCGGGAAGACGTGAGGATGGTATGAAGACCTCGAGCAAGTGGCGGCACAAGTGCGTGAGTGAGAAGCACACAAGCATGCACACACATACACACACACGCGCACACACGGCAAGACAAAGAGAGAGAATCAATGGAGTTCTTTAGATTACTTTCAAAAGCTCTTACAAGTTTGTTTCTATTACAATCTAGCCCCAAAAATGAGCTCTCTAGCTCTTTTTATAGTTTTTGACTAGCTTTTGGCCCTGTCCAGACCTAGTGTCCGGCCTAGTTAAAAATTAGGTTCCAGGGCTTATTTGGGGGCTCAAACGAGATCTAAAAAATACGAAAATTGGTACGCAACTACTTCTAAGGCTCCTCAAGCTCAAGGACTCCTTGTCTTGCACAAAATGGAGCTACAAAAAGGTGAAATGATATTTACAATGATTGTTAGTGATAAAAATCACTGTTGTTGTAGGGATTTCTTCTAGTGCTCTGCCATACATATCTTCGAGCTCCCTACTTGCTCTTCCTCCCTGCATGTCCATTTCTTTGATTTGCATTAATGTCTTGAAAAAATATTGGCCTACTTGCCAGATCTTCTTTGACTGCCCTGTTTGCTTGTGCTGTCCCTTCGCTCTGACTCCCTTCTTTGACTTTCATGTCTTGTACGTCCTGGTGTACCAAGGCTACTGCCAACAGCGCATATGGGAAATTGCAAAACAAAAGGTAAAACAAAGTGAGAATAGACCATGTGGGCCATGTGGTTAAATAAAAACATGTGATAAATGTGCTCAAAACACGTGGTTTTTTACCAAAAGTCGGAGAAAAGGTGGGATTTTGGAAAAGATAAGGCAAAAAATGAATTTGGAGGTGCCAAAATACATGAAAATGACTCCACTTTTGAAAAAAATGGCCATCCGAGGCACGATCCAAAGCCAAAAGGTTTGAACCATGAAAATAAATAAATAAATAATATATATATATATATATTTATTTATTTATTTATTTATTTATTTATTTAATTATTTATAAAGTAAAATAAAAATTTTCCTTTTTTTTCTTTTTTTTGAACGCGCAAACAATAAAGAAACATAAAATAAATAAACAAAAAAATAAAATAAAATAAAAAAAGAAAATAAACAAATACAAATTAAAATATATAAATAAATAAAATAATAAAAAAAATGGGGGGGAGAGGGAGCGGGGGGGGGGGGGGTGGGGGGGGGGGGGGGGGGGGGGGGGGTGGGGAGGGAGGGGGGGCGGGGGAGGGGGGGAAGGAGGGGGAGAGACAGAGAGAGAGAGAGAGAGAGAGGTTTTTTTTTTCCAAAACTTTCCTTCCCTTTTTTTTTGGGAAAAAATAAAATCCATGGGGGGCTTTTTTTTGGTTGAAAATATCCAAAATTAGAGAAAAATACAAAAAAATGCAAAAAAAAATCCAAACAAAATCTCAAAAAATTCCTACAGGTCTAGGCCCAATTTTTCACTCAAAATCACAGAGAGCTTCCTTTATTCCTCTAATTTAGCAACAAAATGACATTGGAAAAGGATGAAAAAAATGCTAAAAAAATTCTAAAAATGCTTGAAAAATTCCAAAAAAATCCAAAAATTGCACTTACGTAAAGGGCTATGAAAGGGTTGCTAAATTTGCTAAAAGCTCAAGGAACAAGCATGAAAAAGGATAAAAACTACTAAAATTGGAGCAAAATGAAATGAGAAGGCTATGTACAACCTGGACAAATTTTGCAAGTTCCAGGTGATCCATTATTCTTCAGTTATGTTGATGATAGGCATTGAGCCTTGATATGTTGACTAAGAGAAACTCCTCCATAATCTCCAATTGTACTGCACTTCATTTGTTTTGTCTTCTTGTTGGCCACACTGATCATCTAATAGAGCCACCCTAAATCTTTCCGTAAAATAGTATCTCCCCCATACTGCATCTTTTGTATCTTTGTTTCAGCTATGTTATGACTTAATCTACAAAATTCCATTTTTACTATTCCAGCTTCTTCATCCAATGGAACCCTCTGTTTCCAAAGACTTGCAGGTCCTCCTTCCACATCCTTGTAAAGCCCCCTATCATAAAAATTGACATAACAGATGATATCCATACCAGTATCCATAACAAACTAGCCCTTGATATAGGATTTGAAGTAGCTTTGTCACTGCTACACTTAAGGGCTTTTCTTTTCTTCTCTCTTCTATGGCCTTTGACTGAGACTGTCTCACTCAAATCAGTAACCTGAATGATGGCCTCTTTTTCTTCATAAGCTTCCTCTCTACTTGAGTTTGGAAAAATTCCGTAGCAGGAAGATGGGTCTTCGGCATGGAGCCAAGACAACATGTTTTCATCTTCATATAAATTTGCTCCTTCAAATAGATCTGCTTCTGGGTTGTCCAACAATTCTTCTTCCATACAAATACCAATTGTTTGCATCATTCTAGTATGTCTTTGATTGTGTGGTCCTTCTTCCAAAAATATCTGCTGCAAATCTTTTCCCTCTTGCTTTACCCACATTGTGTCCTTACCCCAGTCATGTAGTACGTTGACATGCCTTAACCAAGGTCTCCCAATTAACAGAGGGAAACTTCCTTCCACCTGTGGCAGCCTTAAAACAACAAAATCCAAGTTAAAGATGGTACCTTGTATCTTGGCTGGGACTCCAGGGACCACTCCCATAGGTTTTACTATGTGTTGGTCTACCAGTGTTATAGTGAAGTTGGCAGGTCTTGAAGGGTGTAGTCCAATCTTTTTCATGGTATGTTCAGGCATCAAGTTAATGCCAGAACCACCATCCACAATAACTCCTTGAAATTCATGACCTTTAATAGAGACTGTTAGTCGAGGGCTCTTATAATGTAAGAGGGGTGCTTCCTCTACACTTTTATCTTTATGCATAACAGCAGCTTTTGCCACTAAACTTGTTGTGGACACATCATCAATTATCTGCAAGAGTTCTGACCTGAATTTCCTAACCATCTTTATTAAATAAAAAATATTGACCTCCCTTTTCATGGACTTGAGTAGTCTGAAAGTGTCTGATTCCTTAAGAGCATGGGCTCCAATTTACTTAGAAAACTCCTCATGAGCCCTGTTGAATGCATGTCCAATGGCATCACTGGTACCTATGAGATTTTCTTTTTGCCTTGTGTCTGCACATGTGGTGCCTTTGTGTTCAGATGTCTCTTTGTCTTTGTTCAATCCATTAATCCTTGATTCTTGACCTATTTCCACTTGAGCCTTCCCCTTACTTCTTGTCTGCATAGTAAAAGATTCAATTTCTTCTAGCTACACCACCTTGGTAGATGGTGATGGCACATTGACTTGATCTACCATTTCTTCTTTGCACACATAAATCATTTGAATGTGGGGCCCAAATGAAGATGCTTGGTTCTTAGGACAACAATTAGTATAGTGGTCTCTGGCCTCTAGGCAATCCTTGCAAGGAGGGGCATTTTCTGGGAGAGTGCTTTTACTTTGGTAATGCCCACATTCTCCACATTTGAAACAAATAATTGGCCTCCTTGGCCCTTTTCCAAAGTTATCCCTATGTCTAGGATTGTAATTGTTACCTTGTGTTGAAGCTCAAGGTCAAGGACAAAGCATGAAAGCGCATCAAGGAAGTGGACACACAAGAAGAAGGAGCATGAAGGGAGCTCCAAGAAGCACATGTCAAATTTTCAGAAGAAATCCCTATAAAAATAGTGATTTTTATCACTAAAAACCATTGTAAATACCATTTTCCATTTTTGTAACTCCATTTTTTTCAACCTGAGGAGTCCTCAAGCTTGAGGAGATAAGAAGTATCACCCTGCCAAATTTCATAATTTTTAGACTCTGTTTGAGCCCCCAAATAAGCCCGGGAACCTATTTTTTAACTAAGCTGAACACTAGGTCTGGACAGGGCCAAAACCACTCAAAAAACTATAAAAAGGGCTGGAGATCTCATTTTTGAGGTTAGCTTGTTGTAGATTTGAGCTTTGTAAGAGATTTCTTCTATAATCGAAGCTTTCCATCATTCCACTCTTTGCTCTTACCTTGTGCGCGTGTGTGTGTGTATGTGTGTGCATGCTTGTGTGCTTTCACTCATGCACTGGTGCCATCACGTACTCATGGTCTTCATACCGATCCTCACATCTCCACGGATTGACATTTATGAGGTGAAGCTCCTCATGTTGGTACTTGCCATTGTGCTAGAGTGACACCAAATTTGGCACTGTTGCCGGGAAGAGAGCTTGGAGGACGAGCGTGTGACAGTAAGACGTAGAGTAGCGATGTTGGAAGGTAAAAAAATCACCATTTTTGGTTAAGTTTCTGAGTTTTGCTTCATCTCCATCATCATCATCATCTCCATCTTCTCCCATCTTCATCCTCTCTGTTTTTTTCATTTTTCAATAGTATATTCACTCATTATTTACTCGTGGCTGTGAAGAAGAAGAGCTGCAAGAGTTAAGAGCTAAAAACGCTGAAGAAACACTCTTGAAAAACTCTCACAACACCATAAATTTGATTCAAAATCATGCGGTGTGAGAGGAACAGCATTTGGTATCATGGTGGTGGTATCGTGAGTTTGGTGGGTGACTTGGTATTTACAGGCACATAGGAGTGATAAGGAGGACACAAGATACTCATATTTGCAAAAATTCTTGAATTTGGGTGTCAAAATCTTCGAGTATCATGTCCGGTTGAGTTTTGGTATCGCGATACCAGAACTCCCGTCTATCTTGATACTTGTCAAGGTATCGTATCGTGCATATCCACTTGAGGTATTACGATACCATTCTAGTATCATATTGTCAAGCATTGGTATCGCGATCGTAGTCATCCCGGTGGTGTCCTATCATGTGGATCCCGGTATTGTATCGTGGACGAAGCGGTATCGTATAGTCGTCCAAGTGGTATCGTATTGCCTCCAGTTTTGGTATCGTATCCTTGACTGAGTGGTATCGTATCGCGTGCATGATTGGTATTGTATCATGCACTTAGTATCATATCATCTCTCATTCTAGTATCATATCGTGCATCTTGCAGTATTGTACCGTCCAGTGGGAGGTATCGTATCGTGAGGGCAAGTGGTATCGTATCATCCCAAAAAGTCACTGGTATCGTATCGTGGCCATTTCCAGTATCGTATCATGTGGATAGCAGTATCGTATCGTGGAAGTTGGTATCGCGATCGCATTCACCCTAGTGGTATCGTATCATCTAAGGTGGTATCGTCTGTAGTGGTATCGTGTGAAATGAACGTATCGTATCATGAAAATCTGGTATTGTATCGTCTGTTCTAAGCTCCCAGAGATATCTTATTTCCTTGTTTTAACCCCTAGAACCCTGAACTAGCATAACTTTCTCATATGAAATCCGTTTGTTGTGATCTTGGGTTCATTGGAAAGCTTGTGGGGAGTACTACCAAAACTTCGACTGGTTATGGTAAACATAATATGTGGATTATTAGATATAGTATTTTGAAGTTGACACTCATGTGGACTAGGAAACCAAGGAGTTCCAAAGGATTTTGAGCAATATAAGAGAACCTTGGGACCAGAAGACAAGGCATATGAACCTGAGATCTCGCAGACACTTAGGCAAGGAGAGACAAAGCATTAGATCATCTGAGGCTAGTGTCAACCATACAGCTAAGTCTTGGGCTCAACAACTTAGTGGTGATCCCCACACATTAAGTTCTGAAACAAGTGACTCTGAAATGTCTTTTAGCATGGAAAGACCCACACATACCTCAGGTGTTGCTCTAGCATAATGGCGAGAACCACGTTAAGAAGCGCCACCTCCTTAATGTCAATCCATGGAAGAGATAGGAGTGATATGAAGATCATGAATATGAGATGAAGTGAGAGTGATGGTGAGAAGCATAGAGATGCACACACACATACACACAAACAACGAAGAGACAAGCAAGACATAATGGAAGGTAGGAAGTCAACTCTATTGCTCAAGAATACTCTTACAAGATCAAGCTCACTCTAGCTCATACAAGACTACACTAGCTAAAACTAAGTGACCTCAAAAATGAGCTCTCTAGCTCTTTTTATAGATTCTAGACTAGTTTTGACCGGTTTCACATCTAGTGACCGGCATAGTTAAAAAATAGGTTCTATGTGCTATTTGAAAGGGTAAACGGTATCTAAAAATAGCCAAAATTGGTAGGCTCGTTCTACCTAAGCTCCTCAAGCTCGAGGACTCCTCGGCTTGCACAAAATGGAGCTATAAATTACAAAAAAGGTTTTTCTATGTTACATATGGTACAAAAGTGATGAAAATCATTGTTGAGTGTTTGAAAAAGTAATATAAAACATATTTGTTTGAAAAAATGATTCGACTGACTCCCTGCTTCCTTGTTATGCTCTGTCTTCACATGCCTCTGCATCTTCTATGCCTCTGACTACTGCCAATACCCCCCTCCCTCTCGCTTCTGTCATCCTCGATAGAACCTGGTTGTGAGGTCTGTCGGATATAATTCTGGAGTAGTTCTTGAGTGAGGGTGTGTTCTGATATGCGAATTCCTCAGGCCAGATCTGCCTCGAGTCTCTCCCAATCAATGGGCTGCGGTTCATCTGATGGAGGGAGTCGATAATGCGTGGAATATACCATTTGTTCACATGCAAATAACTGCAAGAGGTGTGTAGGCCTGCTGATGAACACCTCTGAATGGTATTCCCAAAAACCGGTTGTGAACATTTCTTTGAAGGTCTGCTTATAGCACGCTGGTAAGTATTTAATTCGACAGTGCCAAGGGTAACACACTCGGAGCAATGGTGTTGTGCTCATGTCAAATGCTAGATCTAGATTGCCATGCTCGAAACTCGGGGTGTTCACATGTGGTGCCTTGATGCGACGAAAGAGTTTAAATACCATCTGCATCATGTCAAATATCTTGTCAGTCATGTGTGCTGCTACATCGTCCATAAGCGAGGGAGCCAGTGACGAATCGTTGCCATCATGTATCCAACTGTTGGTGGTCCTATGGGTGCGATGAAGTATGGGTAATTAAGCCAATCTTGGCATTGCTTGTTGTTCTGTACTTTAATGGCAAATGCCTTCTAGGAGCGGCGACGTGGCATTGGTCCTCAACATGGGTTGGACTTTAAGTGTAGTGGTGCCTTGACCCAAGTACTCATCATCTCTGGATATTCTTGTAATAAATCCTTGCGCCAATCTGGTTGATAGATCTCTCCGCACTGCACATCTAGTGGTAAATCTTCCAGCTCAAATTGAGTTGCGTGGGAGGGCTTCTTGCCTGTTTGTTTTTTGATGGTCTGCTGATATTCCGCCATTAACATAAAATAAGGCTTGTATTGTAGCTCGTGCCCAGATATGTATCTGCGAGGGGCCAAATGAGCAAAGTAGGGGGACTGTAAAATGCGTTCTTCAATCATTGTCATTGTGTGTAACTGCGCCTCTACCCTTGCCGAGTGAGTTCTTCCAAGTTCTTCAATCGTCTTCATCCATGCGGGAGTTGGAAGTTTGAAAGTCGTCTGGCCTTCAGCCGTGACTCGTCTGCTTGGGATGGGTTGGGGTTCATATGCTTCTTCAAAAGTTTCCTCCACCGGAATAGTTACTGTTTCTTCCTCTCCTGGTAGTTCCGGTGGGGAGTCTGGCCTGGGGGGTGCTTCATATACTGTTATCTGTGATTGAAGAGTTAATACCTGGGCATGTAATGCGTTGAGTTCCTCGATGATGTCACGAGATGGGTCTATAGGAGCTGGTAGTCCTTGTGGTACAAGTGCTCTTAACTGCAATATCTTGTGTTCTTCTTTGAGCTTCTAGAACTCCTCGTTCTTGTTGTCCTACTCATCGAGTAATCTGACATGATCATCTAATAACATCTTCATAGATTCGGATGGCACGGCCTTGAAACGGCTGGGACTTAATGGTTGGTCAAGTTGATCTAGGGTAGCTTCTAAATTCTCTCTATTCTGTTCTTGTAAACACTGATTCTCTTCTTTTGCTGCTGCCAAGTGTCGTATGAGTAAGCCCATGTTCCTGGTGAGCGTCGCATTGCGAATCGTCTCGGCCCTTAACAGGTTATCGATATCTGTGACGGCCTCTTTGGTTTTTTCTTCACTTTCTAGTTCCACTTTATGATAAGCCTCTCGTAGCTCTTGGTAGCGGGTGTTTAGGTTGGCATTCTCGATGGATAGTGAATTGAGCTGCGACTGTAAATCATGTGTTGTCTGCTGCAGTGTCCGGTAATTATTGCCAAGAGATGCAAATTCATCTCTCACTTGAGTCATGCATGTGAACATCTGGCGAAATGCGGTGTCTATAGTGGGTGATAATATTAATGGTGTGGTGAATGCAGATGTTGTGTTTAAGGGTGTTGATGCAATGGGAAGGGGGAATAGGGATGGGAATGTCGATGCAGTGGTGATTGTGGAAAACATTGGGGTGCCTAAATATGATGGTGCAGCAGAGGAGGTGAGTGTTGGTGCAGTGGGTGGTGAGATGTCCATGTCACTAGACGTGGTGTCAAGTGCAGTGACCATGAATAGTGGGGTGACAGTGGGTGTGTGTGTGGGTGTAAATACAGGATTTACAAAGGTTGAAGAGTAATTTACAGAGGGGTTCTCTTGGTCTTCTTCCTTCTTCTTTCAAAGCTGGTACCTAAAGAGAACCTTGACAAAGGAAATATAGGAATACCTGAAATAGGAATACCTATAGGTATGACTCCGCATTCTTGCACATATGGATAAAAATAAGTCTTCATGTTTCATCACCCCCCTGGATGATTTAACCTAATATCCAGTATTCTTCAAATATATCAGACTTTATGAAATCTGGAACGTCTTCCTTCATAAATATGATGTTCAATGATCAATACCTGTATCTGAAACAAAAATTCTGAATCCTTTTTATTAGCATTGTGCAGATGCCAATAGCTTTCCATGTCATTCCTCAGCTTTCCAAAATCTAGAATAAGGTTAGCTGATCCTAACATAACAAAACCTTGCTGAAAGCTTTATAGGATTCATAACCTTCAGTAACATAACAAGTATCTTCTATCTCTCAGCAACACAAATTTGATAGAACCTGAATCTTTGACTTACTTCTTCTAATGCTAAGAATCTTCACAAACAAAGGATAGACAACTGACTCATAAATACTCAAGATCATAGAAGATCATATAAAATCAACGATCTCTCTTGTGTAGAATCTGCTCTTATCAAACCTTCATGTCTGAATGTTTGATTTGCTACCTGAATGTCTCCAAGTGTCCATGCTTCACATAAAGTTGTAAAAATTTTTCTTCAAACAAATCCTTTCCAAGAAACTGTAACTCCTACTTGAAACATAAGTGGACAAACTTCTCACCTTAAGAACTCCAAAAGCTGTAAGTTGATACTTCATCTTTTCATATTCAACCCGGGTGAAATGTGATAGTATCTGCTTGAATTTTTTTTTGGCTAACTCCACTTCTCAATCAAGTAATAGGATCTGATGGAACACATTTTTGAATACAAACATGTATCAAAAAGTCTAGACAACCATAGAAAGTAGATTCTCCATTGACTAGTACATCAACAAATCTGAATTTTTCTGAAGTTTTCTGAAAATACTAAATATGAGGTAACCTTTTCCAAATATAAAACCTCAACCCAAGTCTTCAACATCTGCTACAAAAAACTCTTTTACCTTAAGAGTTAGATAAAGAAGAAATATACTTCTCTGCAACTTGTCATATACCAAGTAGCTCTGTATTGACACTCCAAGAATTCTTTGAGGGAACATATAAGCTGCCTGCTCAAAAGCTTTAACTAAAACACAACTCATACACATATGAGTCACAACATAAGTTGTCTTTGAAATCTGCTGCTTTTCTTTCTCTCAATGCAATTCTTTGTCAAATCTACTAAATCATGACCAAGTGTAATGCAAACAAGAAACTGCTTCTTCTTTAAACAAGATGTTCTCGTAGACTTGTCTTTGGATGTAGATGATAAAATAGGAAAAGTATATGGAAAATATATGAGAAAAAGAAGCCTTACTTTTCTTTTGGAAATGATGGACTTTCTTCTTCTGCATCTTTCTTCCACCTGATGATGTCAACATCTTCAAACTTCTCTCCATACCTTTTGTTCTCTTCATCTTGAAGTAGCAAGCACTCTTGACCTCTTCAAATGAACTTTTTCTCTTTCTCTAGTGCTAAGAGTAAGGGATAAAAAAACATGGTATATAAATGGAAGTGAATATAGAATCATGTTTTATCATCTCCTCATATCACTAAATCAAAATTCTGGTTCAAATGTCTAAAAGACTGAATTCACCAACCTTTTGTCTGAATGATGAATTACCTTTCTAGAATTACCTTCTCTAGATACCATTTGTACCTTGATATCCAACCAACTTACAATAGAAAATTGGCTGAAAACAAAAAACTCATCCCATCTCCAAATTTGTCTTCTTAGATAAGCTTTTCTTGTCATAAAAGAGATCTCTCAAAACTCTCTAGAAAAACCTCTAGATACCTGTTTTGATGTAGCCTTTAACTTTCAAAAGATGAAAGTGTATAAAAGCACTCCTTGAATCCTTCAAATCTCTTCATAACTGCTCTTCTAAGATATGACTTGCAAATGATAATCTGATAGTAAAAATTGATACCTGTGATTTGATGTTGATCTGATTCCTTCATCTTCTCTAAACCATTGTTCTTCCTTTAATTTGAAGTAGTCTTCTCTTCATCAAGTCTTGGTCTTCAAACAATACTTTTGTAAAGTATTTGCATACTCTTCCAAAAATATTTGGCTGCTAACATATCATCAACTTCATACTCCACACTGATGAATACACATGTAACTGAATTGTCTAATTCTCAAATCTCTACTCATCTAGATTAAGTGTGTATGTCAAATGTCAAATTTAGAAGATGCCCTTAAATCATATGTTGTAAACCTAGAATTCTGGACACCTATGAATCTGAATGAGCCCGAATGCATCGATGCCAAAGACCTAAAGTTCTGAAACCAAAACCTTAGTGCTCTGATACCAAATGTTGGAAGTGAGGTAGGCCCTTGGCTCATATCACAGGTCCATGGTTCCATAGGTCCAGCATATACAACACAAAATCTAGCAATCTTCAATATTGACAAAACATGAACATGCCACAACTTAATCATACAGATGATGAGACAAAGATAGAGAAAGAATAGACGACATGTGTAAAGTGTTACGTAAGCCATCGCTTACTCATAGTATCATATATACCAATGTTCAATGTACAATGTGGGAGCAAAACTCTCAACCACTCTATGTGATGAGAAATAGATGGAAGAGTGAATGTACAAGTGTAACAAACATATTCAAATGTATGGGCAGAAATCTGAATATACATGAGATGTGTGACCTAATAGGTTATAGAAGAGTGAATATGAGTGACTGAAAGAGGAAGGATCAGTGTGAAATTGATAATCAACAAACCCTCATCTAACCTTAGGCTATGGAAGAACCTAAGTCAGATACGTGTGTGAAAAGATCACATACTTCAAAAGTAGCAAAGAATGCTAACAAGTTTGCTGTCGAAAATCCTCAAACTGTAAACACATCTTCTCAAACACCTCATCCAAATATGCATAAAGCATATACATACTGTTTCTCTTGTACCTATGCCGATTAGGACTCCTCCTGATATGGATGCTACTGCCTCCATAAAATTCAAGTAGTACTTGTGTGCATAAAGAGAATATGTACCTGAATACTTAACATAAGATGTAAATCTTATGTTAAACACCATCCAATGTCTTTGAAGTAGCCTGAAATCTTCATGTAGAAGACAATCTTCAACTACAACATGTAGATGGCCGATCCTCACCATCAAGCTACTAATGACCAAGTTTTCTTTCCATGAACAAGAGATAACCTCCTCTTCATGAGCAAGAGTGTGAGCACACTCTACATCTTCTCCAAGAAGAACTCCAAGAAGAACTCCATAGCCGCTCCTCAACATGCTTCAAGTTAGCACCATGGCTGCCCCATGTGCTAGAAGAAACATGACCTCTATTGAGGTCCAAGCTCAAGGCTTGTGTTGAAAACTAGGTGAAGGATGAATACAAGTGAACCCAAGCTTGTGTTTTTATAGTACTCTTTGTCCATCAAAAGCTATACCAAAAGCATAACAATAAAGCATCACATGGCTCTACGATCGCTACGCGATAAATCTTCCGTTCACGAAAACTGTCGCCTTCGTCTTATTTTGAATAAAGCAAAAGCATCTGAAAACGAATTTATCGCGCTGCGCCATTCGCGGGATTTGAACTCGCGTGTACGCGTTAGAAGGCTCATGAGTGCCACGTCGCCCTTATCTTTTGCTTGTACAAGAACTGATAAGAGAAAATACAAATGCTAAAATGTTTCCTTATACAAAGACTAGTAAAAGACTCTACATATGCGGTTGGCACCCGTCTACTTGTAGAAGGACTCCAACTCAAAAGAACACATGTTGGATCAAGTTTGACCAATAAGATATTGAGCAAGTGTTGAAGCAATTGGCATTATTTCCAACATGTTGTGACGTGGTTCAAGGAATGATAGTTGCAAAACTAATGCAGGTCTCTAGACACCTACATGCTTCAAATGATGCATACATTTCCTGATGAGATGTTATTACAAGTGATGTTGGGTTATAGTGTGTGGATTTGTACAAGGTTCCATTGTGAGTGAGTTATTACAAGGGTAGTGTTTAGTCGGGATGGGAGTAATGTTAGATAAGGGGATCGGAGTAGATGTCTGGATACGTTTCGGTATCCACTTCCTAAGAGTTTCTGAGCGGGTGGTATGTTTCTACTGAGGGACAAAAGCTGATATCAGATGTGGTGGTATTGAGGGGTAAAGAGATTTCTAAGGGGTATATATTACATGGCTTGAGGGTTGAGCTATAATACACTGTTTGGGTACCCAAATCTGCGTGGGTGTGGGTCGATTTGTAAGGTACTTCTTGGCGATCCAAATTTGTCAAATGTTTGTACTGGTAGAAGAAGGTCGAAAAGGCTTTGGATATTGCTTCTGATTCTCCCGTAACTTCTTCCTGTCATTGTCTGCATTGTTGAGATCTGTTGGTGGTTTTTGTCCTTTTGGCACCCATATTTGTCTCGTGCCTCTTGCTTTGTGATACTAATATTGCTTTCCTCCTTTTGTCGTCTGATATGGTTGTCAGTCTGGCTTCCTCCGTTGTGGTTGACTCCTTTGTGGTTGAGATTGAGAGGTCGGATGGACACTCTGCTTCGGAAAAGAAGGGAGGTCCAACACTTGCGAAACCAGCCCATTAGGAAGTGCATCGTTTTGTAGCAAAAATCTAGGCCAATCCGTAGTAAGTGTGGAAGGATGGGCACTGTAGGGTATTTTGCCCATGTAGCTGCTGATGCAGTCCACCTGACCGCTGATTGTCCCCATTTGACCGCTGCTGGAAGACCGAGGGAAAATCTGTTGACATCCTTTTGTCTGGCCCCTATCCATCGGCAAGCTCTCATGGGTTGACTTTGGAGGGAGCGTGCTTAGCAGAGGGATCTGACCAAAGATCTTCCGGTCCTCCATCATGAACGTTTCATAAGGTCTAGGGTTACATACCTCAGGCGGAGGGTTGTTAGGGAAGTCAAGCGGTATCACTCGCTTCTGATCTAAGGTTCCAATCTGTAAGGAGCCTTGTCTAAGGTTTAGGTCCATTGAGTGATCGTATAGCCAATCTTGGCCAAGGATTAGGGGTTCTATCAGGTCCTCGTCATGGCACACTAGTAGCTTCATTGTCATGGTCACTTCGTTTACGAGGATAGGAAGGTCTACCTCACCCATGCAAGGGTTTCCATGCCTCCTAGCCCTATGAGGTATGCCTCAATTGGCTGCATTTCTATTCCTGAGTCCTTATAGTGGGACCATCTAATCGCGCTAGTCGCAGCTCTTGAGTCAATTAAAGCCTTGAGCTCTTGGCAAGGGTTGTCGTGCTCTAGCTTGACTGTAATGAATGGTCTCCTATCCACTATGCTAGGATGAGTACTTGACTTTGCTTGACACATGGCCATGGGTTATCTAGGTGTTGTTTCCAGATGGTTATAATGTTCTCTCCCTAGTCCTTGTCTTCTTAGCTTCATGCACTTAATGCGTTCTATAGCTTCTGCCTGAGCTTCAGCTCGTATTCTATTTTCTTCCTCCTTATGCTTCTTTGCCAACGTGAGTCATCTAAGCATATCCTCAGTAAGAGGTTCCTGATATAACTTGACTCTACAGCCACTAATGTAATTAGGCATTATGTCTACTTTTAAGGTGGCTAATTGTACTGCTCCACTTGTTAAGAGTCTGTTAATGATCATAGGTCCATAACCTCGCTTTTCTAACTTCTATGCGTGTTGTTTCAGCGTATATACTAGGACTAAATCTCCTTCTTTTAAGCCTTTATCTTTCACATGTGCGTCGAAATAGGCTTTCTGTCGCTTCTTTGCTGCATAAATTCCTGCTGCTGCTTTCAGCCTGGTTTCTCCTAATCGTTCCAAGTCTATTATCCTTGATGATAATTCATGGCCGGTCCACTGATGTTCTTATGCAACATTAAGGGTCGGTATCAAGAAGTCCAAAGGAAGCACATCATTCTGACCAAAATCCATTTGAAAGGGAGTTGCATTGAGTATGGTCTTGTAGGCCACTCGATATGCCCAAATAGCATGGTGTAACTGTTTTTCCCAATCTGAACGTTTGTTATTCACAAGTTTCTTCAGTACGTTACAAAGGATCTTGTTAGTGCTTTCAGCCTAACCATTGGCCTGAGGATGATATGGTGCAGATTTCTTGTGAATCACCATAAAATCATGTAACAAATATTCAATGACTTGGTTTAGAAAGTGAGTTCCTCGATCGCTCACTAACTCTATAGGAGTTAATCTTGAAAGGTGGTCAGCTCTAAGGTGTGTCTTTCCTTTCTTGACTACTACTTCGAAGTTGTACTCCATGAGTAATAGAAATCAACGTATTAATCGTCCTGTGTTACATGGCTTATTGACTAAGTACAACAATGCTTGATGATCTGTAAAGAAATTGAACTTATTTGCCAACAAATAATGCCTGAATTTCTTAACTGTGTAGATCATTCCTAATCCTTCTCATTCTGTCGTGGTGTAATTTCTTTCTGCTGCGTTCAACTGTCTGCTCGCATAAGCTATGGGGAGATCTATGTTACCTTCATTCGTGGGTTGTGCTAACACACATCCTATGGCATAGTTGGATGCATCCACATGTACATGGAGTGGCTTACTCCAATCTGGGGTGGTCAATATAGGTGCTCAGCACAAACGTCGTTTAAGTTCATTAAATGAATTCTCACACTCATGTGTCCATTCAAACTTGGTCAAAAAAGAGTACAAAGGCTTGGCTATGATTGCATACATGTGTATGAATCGTCTATAATAACCACAATGGCCCATAAATGCCTGTACCTCTTTTACGTTATTTGGCCTAGGTAGATCTACAATTACCTTTACTTTTTCCTCATCTGTCGAAATTCCACTCTTTGACACAATGTGTCCTAGAATTTTGCCTTGTCTGACCATGAAAATGCATTTTTCTGGGTTCAAACAAACCTGATATTCTTGACATTTGTCAAACACTTGCCTTAATTCTGGGATATGAGTCTGCCTGATATTCGAATGAGCACAAAGTTCATCGACATAAACTTCCAAACTCTTGCGTAAGAATTCCTTAAAAACATGACACAATGAGTCGCTGGAAAGTGGCGGGTGCATTTATTAATCCAAATGGCATCACACGAAATGCAAAAATGCCCCATTCTGTGGCAAAAGCCATCTTATGTTGATCTTCTGGAGCAATGGCTACTTGATTATAGCCTGAGAAACCATCAAGAAAGCTGTAAACTTCCTTGCCCACAACTCTTTCCAATAAGTGTTCCGTAATAGGAAGAAGATAACTATCTCTAATCGTGGCGGCATTAACTTTTTTTAAGGTTAATACACACACGCAATTTTCCATTATTCTTGGGCACAACCACAATGGGGGATACCCATTTGGTATGCTCTATTTCGTAAATGAATCCTGCTTCTATCGATCGATCTATTTTTCTTTAATATTTGTAGCGTAGTTACCATTGTACGTGTATGGTTTCTGTTTCGTAGGTTTTGCCTCTGGAGTCATAGGGATTCTATGGGAGCATATATCCGGGTCTACTCCTTTCAAGTCTTTGTAACTCCAAGCAAAAACATCTCTATATTCACGCAATAGGGCAACTAACTCTTCTTCTTCTTTAGTCGTCAAATCATGCCCTATGTAGGTACATTTCTCTTCTTCTCCTTCTATGGCGACTATGATTTTTTTTTGTTTTCTCTTGGTTATCATATACTTCTCCAACCTCAGCTTTTCTGTTAGGCATTCGTACCATGATTCGTCTATCTTCTATCTCATACTTCTTGAAGTTCTCCGAAACCTCAAACAAGGATTCTTCTTCTTTTGACATGGTTTCTTTCTTCTTTCTTTTCTTACCTTCACTTTTAGCAGTCGCTTGTGTGGCTAACCTCACCTCATCCATAATTTCTTTGTGTCTCTGATGGTGAGTTTCTACTTTGTAGAAATATTCTTCATCTGATACAAAGGGTGGATCCATAATAATTGACTCTAGATCAAAGTCACTTGCATCCTCAAATGCATCAGTTCTCGGTTCACATTCTTCTATAACTGAATCACACATGATTGGCTCTATCACAAAGACTGAAATGTCATAGCCATCCTCGTCACAGTGGGGTGTCCATTATTCTTCATTGGTGGCTACATCCATGGTTGCTAGGATTTCTGTCCAACCATGGGGTTCGAATTCTTCGTCTGGAAATACTACAAGTGCATAAGCTGGGTCTTGAAGAGTTCGTGGATGTTGTTCTGCACCTAAGGTCTTGGCTTCTAACTGTTCTTCCTCTTGTTTTGCTACCTTACACATCCATAGATGAGTATCCTCGTGCAACCATGAGGGGTCTGATTCCAATGAGTGTACAGATTCTGTTTCTTCTGGTGTCTTATGGATGGTATTCCATTGTATTGGGGGTACATCTAGATGTGAATAGTCTTTAAGATTAACTTTAGTAGTCACTCCTAAATGTTGCAAGTACAAAGAATTAGTTCCCCAATCTTGTACAATTTGTAACTGACGCATGAATGGTCGTCCTAAAATCATCTCGTAAGCATGATTTTTACTAAAATCACAAATGGCGAAAGTATGCTCAAACTCTAGACCACAAGTGGTGAGAGATATGCCTTCTAGTAAGCCTAATGGTTTCTCTATGTGTCCATCAGTCATTTGTAGTTTCATCCTGGTGGGTCTTAATGCTGGCTTACCCCAAGGTTTCCATAAAGTGGTGGTAGCGATGGCTACTCCGGCTCCTGAATCTAATATGGCTTTGGTGGTGTAGCCCTGATGGGTTATTGGAAGATAAGTGTTAACTTCCTCTCCTTCGCTTACATCTCTGATTCTTTCTACGTTTATCTCTTGTACCTTCTTGTGTGTTCCTATCTGTGAGGGAGTAGTAGCAAGCTTAGGGAATTGATTTGCTACATGTTTCCACAATTCTGGTTTAACCTTTAACAATTCCTCTAGAGTGAGGTGACACTGTACTTTGGTGTTCTTTACCACTTCCGTGTTTCTTGAGACTACTGATTCTTCATTCCTCACTATTATAGTGGGTGCTCTCATGCTAATAGACTTGGCTTCCCAAGGTCCTGTGAACTGAGGTAATTCTTGCAAAGAATTAGATTCAAAACCTGTGTGTTTACTCAGTTGCTCTTCCTCTATTTCATCGTAGATAGAGGGGATGTCTTGGGGAAATTGCTCTTGCAAGTCATCTATTTCTTGAATAGGAGGATGAGTTCCTTGTTCTTTTCTCCACTTCTCTTCCTGTATTTCTCTTAAAAATTCATGTGAGTACCTATGTATGGAAGACAGGTTGTCTTCATCCTCTGTGTTTGGTACTTGAGACAGGGATGGTGCATTCCTTTCCTGTGTCTCTGGGACAATAGGGTTCCTATGCTGATTCTTTTTCTCCCTGCTATCGATCAGGTATTCTAGCTTCTCCATTAGTCCTTGAAAGTGTAGTTCTAGTTTTTCCATGTTGTTCCAATTAAGATATCTAGAGGCTTCAAACATAGCTTGTGCTAATTCTAACATCTTCATGCAAAGTTTAGTCCTCTCAATTTCTAAGTCTGCTCGAGGGTAGTTCTTGCTAATTTCAGCTATCTGGGGTCCTTCTTTTAATCTTGCTTGGTATGCACGAAACATCATGTCTAGGTTTTCTGGTATGGGTTCCACTAAAACTGATCCTGATTTTTGAGCTAGGTTCTCTTGATTCAATTCCTATGAAGTCAATTCTAGGATTTTGGCTCTAGATTCCTCGAGACTTCCTTCCAATTCTGTTATCCTTTTAATCCACTTTCTCTTGATTCTTTCTCTAGAATCTTTCCAAGATTTTGTCTTTTTACTGCTAGATTCTCCAACTTCACTAGTTCCGGCTATTTTCTCCTGATTAAGCTATCGATTCTGTAAGAGCACCTGAGCTCTTGTTATAGCTTGGATAGGCACATATGTAGGGTTGGATCCATCGGCATTGTGCACAATACCTATCACATTGATGGGTGTCACATTTGAAGCATTAGTAGGGTTCTTAGGACACTCTTTGATGATATGTTCTTTACCACAGTCGGCACAAAAGCCTTGTATATTATAGTATTGTGATTGTCCTGCTATCAGAGGATGTGGGCAATCCTTTATGAAATGATCTCCTTGGCATCTAAAGCATGGTCCTCTAGGGCCCTGTGGTCTTTGCTGTCTTAATTGGGGTTGCGGATTAGGGTTTGTATACATCACGTTAGCGTAGTCTGGCTCCCAACTAGGTTCCAATGGTGGACTATCATACTCATATGGTTCCGTGTGTTCTGGTGACTGAATAATATGCGGGTGGACTATCTACATGAGAAGAGTCAAAACTGTTTGAGTTCGGGTCACTCTCTGTGATCAGGGGTGATGAAGGCACTAAAGCCCTATTGAGGTTTTCTTCTACAGCAGCATATTTAACTAAGATGACATTAACTGGTGGGGGTGGTTGCTGAGCTAAAACAGGTTGTGGTCTCTGTTGAGCCTGATAAGGATAGTTCTGAGGAGGCCTATAGTAATGAGGCTGAGCATTGTATTGGCCTTGATACCTACCTGGCTGTGTGTATGCTTGTGAGTAGTTATGTCTCACTACTTGTTTGTTGTATGGTCAGTCTTCAACCGTATGATTCGTGTATCGTCTCTCAGTTGTACAGTATTGGCCACTAGGGTTGGCTTGTGGTTGTGTTGCATTGGGACACACATTTGCCATATGATCACCACCACAAGTGTAACAACGCTTGTTTGTTGTTAACCTAGGCATCTGTTTACTAGAAACTCCTAGTTTCTGGGCCACTTTTTCTGCTAGGTCTTCTATCAAACTAGAAAATTTTGAAGATGCTAGAGATGAACAGTCTGAGTCCTTATAGAATTTTGAGAGTTCCAACTCATCTCCTAATTTATCCTCAATGCAAATTCTTACACATTGCTCTAGCGTTCTGGGTTCCTTCAAGTATACATAGGAGCGTAGTTTAGAGCTCAACAAGCCATCTAAAAACAATGACACTTGCTTGGCCTGTGAGGGTAGCTCTTGCATTGGACATCTCTCCACATATTGTCTAAACCTACGTCCTGCAAGTCTAACTGTTTCTTGAGGGGTCTATTTAAAGCTATGAATCAACGAAGACGTGTCATGCCTGATCCCACTTTTAGAGAATTCAATGATGAATGACTCTAAAAAGTGATGGATGTCTCTAAATTGCCTTTGTTGCAATGGTTGAAACCAAGTTAAAGCTGTATTCTTTAACGTTAGTCCAAATGCGTTATATTGCGTGAACATGTCTTCGACTTGTTCTGCTCTTAGCACTTGTTTGAACTCTACAACATGGTCATAGGGATGTCCTGTCCCATCAAAGTAGTTTTTCATGGACTTTACTAACTGAGTGGGTCTTAATACCCTTGGATGCTCGTGTGGTCTAGGTAGAGGAAAATCATCTCTACCACCTGGTATTCTAGGTTCTCTTTGTCTTTTCACTCTATCCGTGTCTATGGTGGTTCTATCTCTCCCTATGGGATGATTGAAGCTTACCCAAGAACCCTTAGACCCACTCAAGTGATCAAGGCAATGAAGAATTATTTCGACGAGATAGGAGATCCTTATGATCATGTGCCTGAGTTCAAACAAGTGTTAAGAGATGAACAGTTTGAGGATTTGTTCACCCAGTACGAGGCATTTGGTTTGACTCTCAAGGGCACTGCCTTAGCTTGTTTCAACCACTTGGTAGTCACAACTATCACGATATAGGTCAACTGCTAGATGAATTCATTGTAGAATTTTCCAAGGGTGGTATCAGGCATAACACATCATCTTTGATCCATAGCTTCAAGCAGACACCCCAAGAAACAGTGGGACTAGCAGGTAGAAGGTTCAGACAGTACCTAGAAAGATGCCCTGCTCCAGAGTTACCCACACCAGCCAAACAAGTGGCTTTGTTTTTACATGGCTTACTAAGCACCAAGCTAAGATCATATGTGTACTTGAAAGAGCCTAGAAGCATAGAAGAGTGTGTGCGGACTTGCATTGACATAGAAGACAACCTGGGTGAGGAGCTAGGACTATCCAAACTCTATAAAGACTCCGACAGTTCTACTAGTCATACCTCTAGAGCCTCCATTGAGCTAGATGAGATAGCAGAGCAAGTTGCCAAGAAGCTAGGAGTTCAAAATAGACAAATACCAAGAGTCACCTCATTGAATCGGTGTTATACTTGCAGAGGCGACCACATGGCTAATGTATGCCCATTGCACAACCAGAATATGAGAGAAAGGAATGCTCCATATTGCACTATTGAGAGAAAATACACGAACCACACGGTTCAAGATTGTACATACAATAGACAGGCTATTAGAGAGAATTATCAGCAACCTTACCAACAAGGCAAGTATTAGAACCAATACCAACAGCCATATTATAGACCACAACAACAATATCAGGTACAATATAGGCCACAACCAGTCTTGGGAAACCAACCACCAGCTCTTGCCAATATAATTCCCATTAAGTATGCAATGGCAGAAGAGAACCTTAATAGAGCATTGGTGCCAGTGACCCCACGGATCTCAGAGAATGACTCTCATGCTCATATTTCAGACTACTCCCATGAAGGTAGTCCACATGCTTATTACACAGAGTCTCCTGAGCATAGTGATATTTACTCGTATCAATATGAGGCACCACCTATGAAACAAAATTGGGAGCTAGAATACTCGAATTTCATGTATACAAATCCTAACCCTAGGCCCCAATTGAGACAAATGAGACCACAAGCCCCTAGAAGACCATGTTTTAGATGTCTAGGCGACCATTTCCTTCGTGAGTGTCCCCATCCACCATCTCCGGGACAAGGACAAAACATCACAATACAAGCCTTTTGTCCCGAGTGTGGCAAAGAACATCTTCCAAGAGAATGTCCCAGGAACCCCTCTAGGGCACCCAAGGTTACACCCATTAATGTGGTAGGACTAATGGTGGATTCATGTGCAAGTAGTAGTAATATTGCTCCTGTACAGGCAGTTACTAGGGCACAAGCATTAAAACAAGATAAACCAATAGAACAATTGGATTCGAATGAATCAAGAGATCCTAGCAAGAGGAAAACAAGAACATGGAAAGATACTAGGGAGAAGGCGATTCGCAAGTGGAATAGAAAGTTATATGAACTAGAAGAAAGCCTGAAAGAAGCAAAAACAAAAATAGAAGACATTGCATCTCAAAGTCCCTCGCATGACGAAACTCCATCCACACCACCTCATCCCACCCCACCACCCATTGTAAATAGACTGCAATCAGGGTCTGTTCTTGCAGATCCAACCCCAGAAGGCTTGGACATGATGTTCAAGGCCTACCAGGCTCGACTTCAAGAAGGGCCAATAGCTACAAACCTAGAGAAGAGTTACCCTAGAGCCAACTTAGAGATTGAACAGACAAAAATGTGCATGAAAATGGTAGAACTAGCTCAAGCTATGCTTGAGACTAGTCAAAAGTTCAATCAGACAAACTCTGTTAAAGCGGATTTGCATTTTCAGGGCTTACTAGAAAGATTAGAGCAGTTGGTAAACAAACAACAAGTTTCTTTACCTCCACAGGCTCAACCAGTTATTGAGAAAGGAAGCTCACCACCAATGGGAGCTTATGTTCCTAATTCCACAGATGCTGGAATACCTCCTTCAATTCAGGAGCACTCTCAAGAGTTCTTGCGAGAAATACAAGAAGAGAAATGGGCCAAGGAGAAGGGTAATCCTCCTCCTATTCATGAAATTGATGATCTTCATGATCAATTTCCCCAAGACATTCCATCTATTTACAGAGATCAAGTAGAGCAACAAGAAGACGAAAGGTTAGATTTTGAATCTAATACCTTAGAAGAACTGCCTCAATTTCCAAGCTCATGGGAATCTGAATCTCTTCAGATCAGAGCTCCCACAATACTGGTAAGACATGAAGACTCAGTGGTCCCAAGGAACACTGATGTCGTGAAGAACACTAAGGTTCAATGTCATCTCACTGTAGAAGAGCTGCTCAAAGAAAAACTTGAGCTATGGAATCATGTGAAAGATCAGGTTCTAGAACTTGACTCCAATATGCAAAAAGCAGGCTCTAAGCAAAAAGTTCCAGAGATACCTCTCGATAAAATAGGAGACATGAGCGAAGGTGAAGAAGGTAAAACTTATCTTCCGATCACCTACCAGGGTTACACAACCAAAGCAATCGTAGATTCAGATGCTGGTGTTGCTATTGCAACCACCTCCTTGTGGAAGCGATGGGGAAAACCCACATTAAGACCAACTAGAATGAAGCTTCAAATGGAAGACGGTCGTTTTGAAAGACCTCTAGGATTGCTAGAAGGGATAACTCTAACCACTGGTGGTGTAGAGTTTGAACACACATTTGCTATATGTGACTTTGAGAAAAATAATGTCTATGAGATGATCCTAGGAAGACCCTTCCTACGACAATTGCAAATAGTACAAGACTGGGGAACCAACTCCTTGTACTTACAACACTTGGGGGTTACGACCAAGGTCAACTTGAAGGATTACACCTTTAGAGATGTACCACCCCTACAGTGGAATCCTATCCACAAAGTGAAAGAAGATTCAATCTCTGGGCATTCTGGAAGTTCTCCTGACCCATCCTGGTTGCATGAAGATACTCATTTGTGGATGTGCAAGGTCGTGGAGGAAGAGGAAAACCGCTTAAAGGCAAGAGAATAAGGAACTCCTCCAGGAGATAGACCAATTAAAGACCCAGCCTATACGTCGATGATCTTTCCAGATGAGGAATTTGAGCCTCATGGTTGGGCAGAAATCTTAGCTACCATGGACATTGCAGTCAATGAAGAACAATGGACACCTCATTGTGATGAGGAGGTTTATGATATTTCAGTGTTCATGTGTCAGCCCTTGCTAGAAGAATGTGACACTAGTGATGTCATAGAAGAAGAAGAGAATGACGATGATATAGAGTCCATTGTGATGGATAGTTGCTTTAACTCAGAGAAGCACTATTTAGAAGATGTAGGAGTGTTTAATCAGAAAGAAGAAGAACCTCTCACAAGCATTAAAATAGTAAATTCAAAGGATGGAAGTGAGAGCAGTCAAAAGAAAAAGAAAAGAAAAGTAGTGAAACAAGAAGAGGAGGAATCATAGTTGAAGACCGAAAAATTTTGGTATGAATGCCTAAAAGAGAGGCCATCATAGGAGAATCTTACGATAATAAGGAAAAAACCAAAAAGATTGTAGTGACCATTGAGGAGAACGAAGAGAGATGTACATACATAGGAGATGACCTAAGTGCAGGAGAAGAAATGGAGCTCGTAGCTCTATTAAGGGAATATAGGGATGTGTTTGCTTGGCACTATAGAGACTTAAAGGGAGTAGATCCAAGGATATGCTCTCATACAATCCCCATGACTGCTAATGCCAAGCCTACCAAATAGAAGCCCTACACATATAATGACACTTATGCAACTAAAATAAAAGAAGAAATTGATAGGCTGATTGAAGCTGGATTCACCTATGAGATTGAGCATATTGAATGGGTGTCCCCCATTGTAGTGGTGCCCAAGAAGAACGGGAAGTTGCAGGTGTGTATTAACCTTAAAAAAGTTAATGCTGCTAGGATCAAAGATAGTTATCCGCTTCCAATCACAGAACACCTATTGGAGCGTGTTGCAAGCAAGGAAGTTTATAGCTTCCTTGATGGATTTTCAGGTTACAACCAAGTAGCCATTGCCCCAGAAGATCAACACAAAATGGCTTTTTCCATAGACTGGGGAATTTTTGCATTTCGTGTGATGCCATTTGGTCTCACCAATGCACCCACAACATTCCAAAGGCTCATGTGTCATGTCTTCAAAGATTTCTTGCGAAAGAGCTTAGAAGTATATGTGGATTATTTATGTGCTCATTCCCAAGAAAGAAGATACCACATCCCTAAGCTCAGATAGATCTTCAACAAGTGTAGAGAATATCGAGTGTGTCTAAACCCAGAGAAGTGTGTGTTCATGGTACGACAAGGTAAAATCTTAGGTCACATTGTTTCTAAGAATGGAATATCAACAGATGAGGACAAAGTAAGAGCCACAGCAGAGCTGCCCAAGCCAAGGAACGTTAAAGAGGTACAAGCCTTTATGGGCCATTGTGGATATTATGGCAGGTTCATCCACATGTATCCAATCATAGCCAAACCTCTTTATGCCTTGCTAACAAACTTTGAGTGGAACGATGAATGTGAAAAATCCTTCAATGAGCTAAAAAGATGTTTGTGCTCAGCACCAATACTGACCACTCATGATTGGAATAAACCATTCCATGTCCATGTAGATGCATCCAATCATGCAATAGGATGTGTGCTAGCACAACCCACAGGTGAAGGAAACCTAGATTTGCCGATAGCATATGCTAGTAGGTGATTAAATGTGGCTGAACGAAATTATACCACAACTGAGTGAGAAGGTCTAGGCATGGTATATGCTATGAAGAAGTTTAGACACTATATATTGGCCAACAAGTTCAAGTTTTTCACTGATCATCAAGCTTTACTATATTTGGTCAATAAACCTTGCAATACAGGCCGCTTAGTAAGATGGTTCCTCTTACTAATGGAATACGACTTTGAAGCTGTTTTCAAGAAAGGTAGGACCCACCTTAGGGCAGACCATCTTTCTTGCATCACTTCAGGAGAGCCACCGCAAGGAGTGTCTGATGAACTACTTGAAACTTATTTGTTCAATTTAGAAGTTGTTCCGAAATGGGAAAATAAGTTAGTACATGTCCTAACCTTCGGACCCGCAAATAAGAATGTAAAAATAGACAAAGATGAAATTGTAAAATCATAAAAATATCAAATATTGGCAGGAAGTATGTACAAACAAGGTACAAAGGGTGTATTAGCTTGTTGTGTTGAAGATGATGAACATACTAGTTGGTTGCAACAAGCCCATGAGGGATTGGTAGGAAATCACTACTCTAAACAACAAACATTACAGAATCTAAAACGTTTAGGAGTGTATTGGCCTAGCATGGACAAAGAAATACATAAGTGGATTAAGAATTTTCCAACGTGCCAGAAGAAACCCCTCGTGGAGCATGCTACACTTTATCAAGTATCATTAATTCCAGATTGGAGTGCTCCATTGGTAGAATTTATGAGATCGAGAACATTACCCAAGGAGGCTAGTCTAGCAAGGAAATGAAGCTTGGAACAAGAGGCTCAAGACTACACCTTAGTAGCAGACAACTTGTACCGAAGAGGAAAAGATGGATACTTAAGACTGTGCATTCATGAATCCGACTACTTGAAGGTCTCAGAAACTGCACATAGCGGTGTTGCAAGTGGACACTTTGGGCATGATCGAGTAATCCAGATTATTCTATTCTCAGGCCTTTGGTGGCCAACTCTTCATAGGGATGCACATACCTATGTGAAGAAATGTGACACATGCCAACACGCACAACATCCGATAAGGAAAGATGTGATGCCTTTGAGGCCAATGATGGGAGGACGTGCATTCTCGAAGTGGGGCATAGACTTTGTAGGTCCTATTAATCCCCCGGCTAGAAACTCCCATGCAGAGTACATTATTGTAGCAATAGATTACCTTACCAAGTGGGTAGAAGTCAAAGCAATGAAAAAAAATGATGCTCAAATGATGGCTAAGTTCTTATTCGAGAACGTGTTCACTAGATATGGGTTACCAATAGAGTTAGTAAGTGATAGAGGTACGCACTTCTTGAATGAAGTCATTGAAAACCTTCTCCAAGAATTCTTGGTGATACATAAGAAGTCTGCTCCCTATCATCCACAAGCTAATGGACAAGCCGAGAGCACAAATACGATCCTATGTAATGTGTTGACAAAACTCATAAATAATAAACGCTCTGATTGGGACAAACAGCTTCATCATGCTGTTTGGGCTTATCGAGTTGCTTACAAAACAGTACTCAATGCTACACCATTTCATATGGTCTTTGGATAGAATGTTGTGCTACCCTTGGACTTCTTAATCCCAACATTAAAAGTAGCACAAGATCATGAGTGGAATGGACATGAATTGTCCTCTAGGATCTTTAATCTAGAATGCTTGGGTGAGATGAGGCTACGAGCGGCAGCAGGCATCTATGCTGCCAAGAAAAGACAAAAGACATACTTTGATGCACACATCAAGGATAAAGGAATGAAAGAAGGAGATCTAGTGTTGGTTTATACACTAAAGCAGCATGCCCGCAAATTGGAGAAACGAGGATATGGACCCATAATCATTAATCAAATCTCCACTAGTGGTGCAGTTCAATTGGCCACTTTAGAAGGTGATATCTTGCCAAACTATATAAGTGGTTGTTGACTCAAGTTATATCAAGAACCTCTTACAGAGGATATGCTAATGAGACTCAACACTGCTAAGAAGTGAAAAGAAGAAGAGTTGAGAGTCAGAGAAGAAGCACAGACAGAGGCTAGAGAGCGCATAAGGCGAAATAAGTTAAGGCGACTAGGCCTAGATGTTAACACAAAAGCCCCAAAATATCACATGGACATGTGCCAAAAATCGGGCATAATTACTTCTCGAATAATCGATCGATGCCCCTTTGTGACTGTAGATGTAGGGCAAGCAAAGAGTGTAAGGATTGTGAGAGCCTTGGTTGACTCAGGTGCAGCAACTAGTGCAGTCAGACTTTCATGTTGCCAAGACCTGCATTTAAACATCAAGCCCATAGAAGCCTATCTCATAGGTTTGGGAGGTGTGGAAACCCCTTGTTTGGGCGAGGTGGAACTTCCCATCTACCTTCAAGATGTTCCAATAAAAGTCAAAATTCTAGTGTGTCATGATGAGGACCTTACAGAGCCACTTGTCTTGGATCAAGATTGGATTTACGACCATGCAGTCAACTTGAACCTAAGAAGTCAACTTCTTCAAGTTTGGGTACATGAACAATGCATTACATTAGAATTAGAGAACTGCATGCTCACAGATCATGGCACCACACACTCTTAGTTCCTCTAAGCCTCATCCTCATGAACAAGATGTTGAATGTGTCAAAAGCTCGATGATCCAGAAGGACTCAATCATGGAAGAACAGTTGCAAAGGCATGCAGAGCTTCCTTCTTTTTCGAGGAGTAAAGCATCCATAGTAGCTCAACCACAAAGGCAAGAGAAACAATACAAGACAACTGATATATCAAATAGACAAAGCACCTTCAAGAAGGAAGTAGTTTCGGGCATGAAATAGATCTGGGTACGAAAAGGAGAGCAACCCCCTACCTTGCCAACATAATTCCCACCCAGGCAAACCAATCATGCGAAGACAAGAACCAAGCAACCATGACCAGCCCAACGAGAAGGCCTCTGACAAATTTGGGTGCCTAAGAAATTAGTTGCAGTTCAACAAGGACAATCACATATGTGGGTGCCCAAGGCACTCTTACACATGCAAAGGCCTATGCTCTCCACCATGCCAAAGGTCTCAACAAAGAAGCCAAGGACAGAAAAGGGTAAGAACTGAGCACAGAGACCAAAACAAGCAAAACTCACCTCTTCGGTAAAAATAAGCAGGCAATCATCAAGGATATGGGTTTGGAAGCCAAAAGTACCAACAACATCCACGGAACCAATGAACCAAGCACTCCTGATACAATATTTAAGCAACCAACCAAAGATGAAGAAGTCAACAAGGACTTGTATGCAGCCCAACACTGTTTTGAAATGGGTCCCTAAAATCAATTGTCCTTTTGACTTCCAATGGATACCTCCAACAACGGTTGCATCAACATCTGCAAGAACATTGAAAGCCTTGACATGCAACAACCATGTGCCTTTGGCATAACCTTGTCTTTTGCACCATTGAGGTCATGCACTTCCAAAGTATGCATCAACATAGGGCCCCATTACATGGCCATGCATAGACACCATTGAGAAATCCCAAGCACATGGCACACACTTGCAATATGTAAAATATTTTATTGATACTAACCTCTTTCTTCTTGTTTTATGCCATCGCGAGCACAACAAAAAAAAGAGAGAGACAAGATTGTGCGCTTGAAGAATCTCATAAAGTGAACCATCAGAACAGACATCCATCGACAAGAAAGACAAGCCAATGGTCAATCACCATGATGGAAGTACAACATGAAGAGGAAGATCGATAGACCTTTCACCATGGTAAGAATTGTATGCTTCAATGACGCTATAACCATGATAGATTAGGAAACCTCTTCGTCAGCATACCCTTGAGCACTGAGCTCAAGACCCAACTTCTTGCACCATAATTCTTCCAATGCGTTTCCCCAGTATGCATGCATAGGGCTACATTACAAGGCCGTGCACAAGGCACCTATTTTTTCCAACCCATGCACTAATGCACTTCACCATCAATCATTATGGGTCACAAGTACTTGGCCTCATACTATGAAACTCATGTTTCAAAGATTCAAGGACATCCAGGGTACAACATCAGTACCCAGGAAGCAATTCACAATATATAGCTGCTCACGATCAACATCCGCAACCTCTTTTGAGCAACTAACAACCTTTGAAAGCCAAGAAGTATACCCTCCAGCTCAAATCCAAGGAAGAAGAACATACATTGGTCACAACTCTCGAATAGGCTAGTAGTGGAAAATTGAAGAACCCGACAACTGACCAGGCTACATTGGGAAGATGGACCACTCCTGTTGATACATGAAGGACACTACCTCTCAACGTACTACATGGAACAACCACTACGACAAGGATCTGTCAGGGATGACAAACTCAAGAGGGGGGAGTGTTGAAGCTCAAGGTCAAGGACAAAGCATGAAAGCGCATCAAGGAAGTGGACACACAAGAAGAAGGAGCATGAAGGGAGCTCCAAGAAGCACATGTCAAATTTTCAGAAGAAATCCCTATAAAAATAGTGATTTTTATCACTAAAAACCATTGTAAATACCCTTTTCCATTTTTGTAACTCCATTTTGTTCAAGCCGAGGAGTCCACCTCAAGATTGAGGAGTATTAGAAGTATCACCCTGCCAAATTTCATAATTTTTAGACTCCGTTTGAGCCCCCAAATAAGCCCCAGAACCTATTTTTTAACTAGGCCAGACTAGGTCTGGACAGGGCCAAAACCACTCAAAAAACTATAAAAAGGGCTGGAGATCTCATTTTTGAGGTTATCTTGTTGTAGATTTGAGCTTTGTAAGAGATTTCTTTTGTAATCGAAACTTTCTATCATTCCACTCTTTGCTCTTACCTTGTGCGTGTGTGTGTGTATGTGTGTGCATGCTTGTGTGCTTTCACTCATGCACTGGTGCCATCACTTGCTCTTGGTCTTCATACCGGTCCTCACGTCTCCACGGATTGACATTTATGAGGTGAAGCTCTTCACATTGGTACTTGCCATTGTGCTAGAGTGACACCTTGATTCGGTGCAGCCGCCATCACATTTGCTAGTGGTAGGGCTCCTCCTTGTGTCCAATATGTTGTTGCAGGCATTCCTCTTGATTGACATTCATGGGCCTCATGACCAGGTTTCCTGCATAGCTAGCAAGTTACACTTAACAGAGGACATTCACTTACTATATGACCTTGTTGACCTTGCTTACTGCACATGGTACACCATAGTCCACTTTTGATGCCGCCCCCTTTGAGTTCCTGCAACTCCTGTCGAAGCTGAGCCAGTTCTTTTGCTTGGGCTTCCTCTTACTTTTGTAGCTTCAATGCCTCAATCTCCCTCCTCAACTGAGTAACAGCATTCTCCTCCTCTTTATGGGGCTTATTCCTTTTTAAGCCCTCCAGCTCTTTCCTTAGCTGGATTACTGGATCCTCCATTTTTGTAGAATAGGGTAGTTGAGAAGAAATTGCTCCATATTATTGCCTTAGTTGCTCCAATCCTGTAGCTGTATTGATGAACTCCTCTATGGAGGCTCTAGGCAACACTAATTCCTTGATTTTACATTGTGTGGTCACTGGAAGTGGCTTAGCTAACCATTTCTTAATAAAGAAATCATGTGGAGGATCTGGCAACTTAGCCATTAGTGCCTTGGCCCTAGTTACAAACTCTGGAAACTTTTCACCTGGACCCAGTCTCAAGTTTTCTAATTCCTCTATGATGATCTCTGTAGTATTTCCATGCTGGAATTGAGTTTTGAATGCATCTTTCATTAAGTCCCAAGTGGTGAAATGGTTCTCAACAAATTGGCTAAACCATTTATCTGCTAACCCTTCTAATGTGGCAGGGAAGAGTATCAAAAAGGCATCCTCACTTCCCATCAAGCCTCTTGTTTTTCATCGTGCTAAAAACCTCTTAATATGCTCGTCCGTGTTGGAGTTACACGTCTGTGGAAGCATGCGAACAACACAAGGAAGGAGAAGAAGCTTGGAGCACAACACACAATACTGAATGTATTATTAGAGAATGCACAAATATAAATAGGCCATTAGGGCAATAGGCGTATATACAAGCCGGGGGAGAAAAACCTCCTAAAGAGGGAAAAAAGTGCCCCTGTGGTCCTAGTGTGTTCACACACATCACTACCTAAATATATGAACAAATCCCCCCTGCGAGTGATGCGGTGAACAAGGAGCTGGCACTCATGTATAAGGAAGTGCCAAGCTATGTGGAAATCACTCCACAAAAGGAAGTAAGCCCAAAGCTTTGCAGAAAGCTTCAAACTTCTCCCTGGGCAGAGCCTTCATAAAAAGGTTTGCAATGTTCTCTTGCGTGGGCACATATGCCAAGCTGATCTCCCCAGCAGAGAACCTCTCCCTAACATAATGATAATGCACCTCAATGTGCTTAGTGTGACCATGGAACATAGGGTTCCTCGCAATTGCCAATGCACTCTAACTGTTAGTGAAGATGGTGGTGGCAGAAGACTGACCAACACCCAAATCAACCATAAAGTGTCTAAGCCACACACACTCAACAGAGGCTGTGAAAGCTGCCCTATACTTAGCCTCACAACTGGAAGTGGCCACAATAGGTTGCTTCTTGCTCAACCAAGATATACATGAGCTACCAAGCATGAAGCAAAATCCACTAGTGGACACACGAGTGTCATAGCAACTAGCCCAATCAGAGTCAGAAAAAGCATGCAAATCTGGTGGTAGTGATCCCCCCTTGGGATAAAACAACCCAAGTATCCGAGTAGCACTCAAGTAGCGAAAGATGCGCTTAACCGCCTACCAATGCTTGACTCCTAGGCAATGCATAAACCTGCTCGTCTGTGAGACAGCAAACTGAATATCTGGCCGAGTAATTCATAAGTAAAATCAAGCATCCAATAGCCTACTAATAGAGAACAGCATCAAATGCATTTCCAGCATCATGAAGACTCAATCGTAAACGTGTCTCCATAGGAGTGGCAATAGGCTTACAGTCTTCAAGGCCAAAATGCTGCAATAATGTGTCAATATATTTTGTTTGACACAAAGCCATTCCACCATCAACTTGCATAAACTCAATGCCCAAATAGTGATGCGAATTCCCCAGATCAGACATCTCAAATGAGGCATGCAAATCAGCCTTAAAATCAGCAATATGCTTCTCAATAGGACCAATGAGCAGCATGTCGTCAACATAGACAACAATGATCAGAAGCACATCATTAGCACGCTTAACATATAAGGTGCTTTTAGTTGGAATGTTCTCAAAACCATGTGCAATCAGACAGGCATGTATCTCTCATACCAAGCACATGGTGCTTGCTTTAAACCATATAATGCCTTCTTTAACCTGCACACGTGGTTTTCATGCTCTTTTTGCACAAAGCGAGGGGGCTAAAAAACATACATGTCTTCATGCAAGTCACCATTCAGAAATGTTGTTTTAATGTCCAACTGATGTACATTCCAACCATGATGGGCTGCAAGTGCACAGATGCTACGAACTATAGTCATTCAGCAAGTAGGTGCAAAGTTCTCATCAAAATAAATGCCTCTTTCCTGCGCATAACCCTTTGCAACAAGTCTAGCCTTATACCTGTCAACTGTACCATGAGGCTTACGCTTTAGCTTGTATACCCACTTAGTCCCAATGGCCTTCTTGCCAGGAGGCAAGTCACATAAAGACCAAGTACCATTCTTCATTCTAGCATCAGATTCAGATTGCATAGCACCCATCTAATTTTCTGAATTTTGTGCTTCATCAAACAAAACAAGCTCATTCTCATCATAGAGACTAGATGCAGCCATAGCATAGCAATCTGATGCAAAAGAGGCACTATGAGATCCTAAACGAGTATGATATGACAGAGGTGCATCTAATTTGTTGTCACGCAAAGTCTACACCAGCCATTTTGGCATAGTTTTTGCCTGTTCAATATCAGCTCTCTCATCAACTAGTGCATCATGTAAATCTGCATCAGAAATGGAATGATCTACATCATCACATGAAACCTACAAAGGCTGAGAAGTTGCCTCATTGGAACCAGCACTAGACTGTCCACCTGTAAAAAGAGGCAGCAAAGTATCATACATGTCTTTGGAGCTAACAGATGTCTCCTTAGTACATGAAAGCAATGGCTGAATAGCATCTTCCACAAAAACAACATCACGGCTAACCAGAATGCATTTAGTCTCTGGATGATACAAACCATAGCCTTTACTTTCAGAATTGTACCCAACAAAAATACATGTTACTGCTTTATCATCCAATTTTCTGTGATGTTGTTCAGGCACTAATGCATATGCCAAACAACCAAAAACACGCAGATGAGAAACAGATGGATTTCAATCATGCCAAGCCTCATATGGAGTGATAGACTACAGTGCTTTAGTGGGACACCTGTTAAGTACATATGCTACACACATGTTGGCATCATAGGGGAAGACGCCAAGTACGAGCATGTATGCAGATCTAGCACTGAGGCAACCCATCAATTTTTTCCAATCCTTACACATTTAAAAGTGATTCTCATCACTAAAAACCATTGTAAATACCATTTCCCTTTTTTGTAGCTCCATTTTGTACAAGCCGAGGAGTCCTCGAGCTTGAGGAGCCTTAGAAGTAGTTGCCTACCAATTTTCATATTTTTTAGATCTCGTTTGAACCCTCAAATAAGCCCTGGAACCTAATTTTTAACTAGGCCGGACACTAGGTCTGGACAGGGCCAAAGCTAGTCAAAAACTATAAATAGAGCTAGAGAGCTCATTTTTGAGCTAGCTTCTTGTAATTTTGAGCTTGTATGAGAACTTGGTTGTAATAGAAGTGATTTCATTGTCTTACTCTCTTTGTTCTTGCCGTGTGTGCACGTGTGTGTGTATGTGTGTGCATGTTAGTGTGCTTCTCACTCACACATTTGTGCCATCACTTGCTCGAGGTCTTCATACCATCCTCATGTCTTCCCGTATTGACATTAAAGGAGGTGCTACTCATCATTGAGCTACACCAAATTTTGGCACCGTTGCCGGGGATTCGAGCTTTGAGGACGAGCGTGTGATGGTAAGACGTAGAGAGGACGCGTTGGAATGGTAAGTAGTAGGTAAATTTCTGATTTTTCTCCATCTCCATCTCCATCCTCATCTCCTTCTCCACCTTATATTCCCACTTCCAAATCCTTTCCCTCATTTGCCTTGTGCGAGTTTGAGAGAGAGTGAGTGTGTGTTCTTGTTTGTGTGTGTTTTTGCATGTTTCTTGCAGGTTTCAGCTTCATCATCATCTCCAGCAAGCTCAGCAGGTACGGATTCTGTCTGCGCAAAATCCAAGGCGTCGAGCTCGAGCTATCGCGACACACCGAAAAGTTGCCCCGATCACGATTCTGAGTGCACCACGACACTGCGCAGTCCTAGAGCTCCTAGGATCACTAGACAGAACAGTAAAATTCACCATATCCCGACCTATCGCGACACCTCGAGGTATCGCAACACTCCCAGGTATCGCGACACCTCGACCTATCGCGACACTCCCAGGGATCGCGACACCTCGACCTATCGCGACACTCCTAGGTATCGCGACACTCCCAGGTATCGCGACACTCCCAGGTATCGCGACACTCCCAAGTATCGCGACACCTCGACCTATCGCGACACTCGCAAGTATCGCGACACCTCGACCTATCGCGACACTCCCAAGTATCGCGACACCTCGACCTATCGCGACACTCCCAGGTATCGCAACACTCCCAGGTATCGCGACACCTCGACCTATCGTGACACTCCCAAGTATCGCGACACCTCGACCTATCGCGACACCTCAACCCGACCTATCGCGATACATGGGCTTAACGCATAAAATTTTAGAGTGAATTAATTGAGTGAATTGAGGTATATTTGGGCTTAATTTTGGACACATTGGGGTAACATTAGAGCCTTAGGAGTGGGCAAAAGACCTAGAAACCAGGGAGGAATTTCCTGAACCCTGAGAGCCTGTTTTGACCCCTAAGTGCCTGAATGATCATAACTTCACCATACGAACTCCAATTGATGAGATTTTGGTCTCGTTGGAAAGCTTGTTGAGAATCCTACGTGGACCTTGATTGGCTTTTGTAAGAATCATACGTGAAGTTTTAGAACATGTATTTTTAAGTTGGCCATTCAGTAGAATTAGGTGGTCATAAGATTTTGGGGGTACAGTAAGTTACTCCAAGGGGGGCCTGTAATTGCTGATGTGTGTCAGTCAATCCATTGTGGTAAACGAGCTATATTAGCTTGAGAACTTTTGCACGAACATTGTGTGCAAGCAAGGCATTCCAAGGCAAGCTAGCAAGGGTGTGTACCAAGCTTGGGAGAAGGCTTCCTGGGCTTGTGCAGCAGTCTGAGCAACCAGAGGATTGAGGTTGGAAGTTCTCTCAATCCTCCTTTGTCAATTCCTAGCCTAGGCTAAGTACGACTTAGGTGTGGTAATTAATTAGGGCAATGTTAGGCACTGTTGGCATACAAAGCAATAGAGGAGTCATGCACAATACGGCAACAAGGCCAGATCATTTTTTCCCATGGATTATGTACAACTCAAGTGATTTTAATCACTACACAAACATTGTAAATCCCGTTTTTGATAGAATAGACTCCATTTTGTGCAAGCCGAGGAGTCCTCGAGCTTGAGGAGTATTAGAAGTACCATCGTACCAATTTTCATAATTTTTAGACTTCGTTTGAGCCCTCAAATAAGCCCTGGAACCTAATTTTTAACTAGGCCGGACACTAGGTCTGGACAGGGCCAAAGCTAGTCAAAAACTATAAAAGGAGCTAGAGAGCTCATTTTTGAGGGTAGATTGTAATTGAAACGAACTTGTAAGAGCTTGTGAAAGTAATCTAAAGCACTCCATTGATTCTCTCTCTTTGTCTTGCCGTGTGTGCGCGTGTGTGTGTATGTGTGTGCATGCTTGTGTGCTTCTCACTCACGCACTTGTGCCGCCACTTGCTCGAGGTCTTCATACCATCCTCACGTCTTCCCCAATTGACATTAAAGGAGGTGCTACTCATCACTGAGCTACACCAAATTTTGGCGCCGTTGCCGGGGATCGAGCTTTGAGGACGAGCGTGTGATGGTAAGACGTAGAGTTGACGCGTTGGAGTGGTAGGTATTTTCTTCACTCTCATCGAATTTCTTTTACTTTCTTCACCATCTTCATCACCATCATCATCATCACCATCTCCCACCTCCATCTCCATCATCGCGAAAATTTCAGTTTTTGACTATATCCCCATCTCCACCTCATTTCCCTCATTTCACTTGTGAGAGAGAGCGAGAGAGCGAATTTGCTTGCGCTGTTTTTGCATGTTTCTTGAGCTATTTTGCAAGTTTTTTGCTGTACCATCATCCCCAGCAGTGTGCGCAGGTACGACAGGCTCTGCACAGGTCCCGAGACGACGATCTCTGTCTATGGCGACAGACAGAAAATCTTAACATTTTGTGAATGCATGATTAGCACTGTAACCTACACCTTGAGGGCATTCTAGATCACTAGAAGTTTTTCAAAAATTTGCGTTTTTTCAGTCTATCGCGACAGACACCGTCTATCGCGACAGACACTGTCTATCGCGACAGACACCATCTATCGCGACAGACAGAGACCCACGACAGACACTGTCTATCGCGACAGACAGAATTTCACGACAGACACCGTCTATCGCGACAGACAGAATTTCACGACAGATACCGTCTATCGCGACAGACACCATCTATCGCGACAGACAGAAATCCGCGACAGACACCGTCTATCGCGACAGACTGAAATTCGCGACAGACACCGTCTATCGCGACAGACAGAAATCCACGATAGACACTGTCTATCGCGACAGACACCGTCTATCGCGACAGACAGAAATCCACGATAGACATCGTCTATCGCGACAGACAGAAATCCACGATAGACACTGTCTATCGCGACAGACATCGTCTATCGCGACAGACAGAAATCCACGATAGACACTGTCTATCGCGACAGACATCGTCTATCGCGACAGACAGAAATCCACGATAGACACTGTCTATCGCGACAGACACCGTCTATCGCGACAGACAGAAATCCACGATAGACACTGTCTATCGCGACAGACATCGTCTATCGCGACAGACAGACATTTTCGGTAAAAATTAAGGGGTAAATTTTTGGAAATTTAGGCTAAATTTTGGGCATATTTGCACTCTCAAGTATTCATATACTTACAAAGGCCTTAGAAAATGCATTAAAATCCCTGATAGTATCTGTTTGTCTATTTAACCCCCTAAACCCTGAACGGTCATAACTTTTTCATACGAAATCCATTTTCTGAGCTCTAGGGCTTGTCGGAAAGCTCGTGACATATACTACACGCCCTCAACTGTTTTTTATAAGAATAACGCGTTGATTTTCAGATAGGATATTTGGAAGTTGACACACTGAGGGGTAGGAACACCAAGGGAGCTCTAGAGTAAATTTCTAACAATGCAAAAGGGGGAACAAGGGTCATTAAAAAAGTGTCTGAAATAAATTGTCTGTCAATTGAAAGGTCTACTTGGAGCTAATCTTGGGATTTATGCAGGCCTATTGAGAAGCAATTGAGAGTATCCAAGCAAGGGTGTGGCGCACGCTTGAGAATCAACTTCTCGAGCACCAAAGAGCAAGGTTCGGCAAGAAAGGTCGGAATATTCTCAACTTCTCTTCGTCAATTCCTAGCTTAGGCTAAGAACGATTAGAAGTAGGAGTAAGTCAGGGCGACGATAGGCCACTATCAAGTTGAAGCCTACCTAAAAACTCAAGTCAAGCTAAAAACTTAATCTCTGTACTGTCGACAACATAAAGGAAAGAACCTAACGTGGAACGATCAACTGTAAGTGCAAAACAACATTCAAATATTCCTGACGACGTGATTTCAGACAAGACCATAAACACGATAATCAACCTAAAAAGAACCAAGCGACTGATACAAAGAAACCAGCAACTAGGTTGTACTCTGGGCAAAAAAAATTGGGTTAATCAGTTAGGCATATGAACCTTAGATCAGGACGACACCTAGTAAGAGAGAGGGTATTTGGAAGTTGGCACACTGAGGGGTAGGAACACCAAGGGAGCTCTAGAGGAAATTTCTAGCAATACAAAAGGGGGATCAAGGGTCATTAAAAAAGTGTCTGAAATTAATTGTCTGTCAATTGAAAGGTCTACTTGGAGCTAATCTTGGGATTTATGCAGGCCTATTGAGAAGCAATTGAGAGTATCTAAGCAAGGGTGTTGCGCACGCTTGAGAATCAACTTCTCGAGCACTAAAGAGCAAGGTTCGGCAAGAAAGGTCGGAATATTCTCAACTCCTCTTCGTCAATTCCTAGCTTAGGCTAAGAACGATTAGAAGTAGGAGTAAGTCAGGGCGACGATAGGCCACTATCAAGTTGAAGACTACCTAAAAACTCAAGTTCAAGCTAAAAACTTAATCTCTGTACTGTCGACAACATAAAGGAAAGAACCTAACGTGGGACGATCAACCTGAAAGTACGAAGAACATTCAAGTATTCCTGACGACGGAATATCAGATAAGACCTTAAACACAAGAAATAACTAAAAGGAATCAAGTGTCTGGTACCAATTGATCGGCAACGAGCTTGTACTCTGGGCAAAGAATTGGGCTACTTAGATAGGCATATGAACCTTAGATCAGTACGACACCTAGTAAGAGAGAGACAAAGCCTTAGGTCTTCAGAGGCTAGTGTCAATCATACTACAAGGTCGTGGGCCCAGCAGTTGAGTCACCACTCTCATTACCCTAGCTCGGATACCAGTGAATCAGGGATGTCTCAAGGCATGGACAGACCTACGGGAAGTTCAGGTGTGCCTTACTTATACAGGGTAGAAGGCCCTTACAAAACGCAGCTAGAGTACCTTAGGACCAACCGATTAGGTGCTAGCATCTATGAGGACGGCCTAGGAAGATCCGTGGTCCAGATTAAAAACCCTGACCAATCCATAGGACTAGAGCACCCAGCTATCAAGTTTGAAAACGGTGCATACCTGGACAAAGAAGGAACCATATACGTAGTCACCAGTCATCCAGATAGGACAGATGAATTTGGAAATGTAATTTCAGAAGCGGACTTAGGTGACTTGGAACAAGGAAACATGGGAGTGGAACCTAGAACCCCTCGAGGTAAATCAGTTCTCACTAGGATTATCACGCCTGAGTGGGTCCCCCAAGATAACAAGTGCATAGATTTGCTTCTCAATCGAGAAACGGACGAAGCCTTTTGGAGGTATAAACCGGATCACCCAACTGATATAGGAACAATCATGATCTATGAGTTTAAGGATCCAGATAGCCCAGGTAGAGTGACCTACTTAGACCACACTTCGGAGAGGATCTTTGTGGTGACAGAAAATGATAGGCATGCTTACACTTGGAAGGGCGAATTCATTTTCCCCCAACCAAGATCAAATGTATCCTATGGTCAACCTGGAGCTGGAACATCCCAGGCTCATGGCATGCAAAGAGACAGAAGTAAAGATAGACCAGAAGTAAGTTTTGCCAATCCAGTGGGCAGAGAAAGAACGAGAACGGAGACGAATAGGGTAGAACCTGAGATGCTTAGAGCCCACAGGAACCAAAGAAATGTAGATGGATTCCCTCTGCCGAGGCCTAGAGAGCACACAAGAACTTTGAGACCCACCCAGCTAGTTAAGTCCATGAAGAATTACTTTGACGGCACAGGAGATCCCTATGATCATGTGGCGGAGTTCAAGCAAGTCTTGAGAGCTGAACAAGTTGAGGATCTATTCACGCAGTACAATGCCTTCGGTCTAACCCTGAGGAATACGGCACTTACATGGTTTCAGCCATTGGACGAGCGCCAGTTCAGGAGCATAGACCAACTCCTAGAGGCATTTATTATTGAGTTCTCCAAGAGTGGCATAAGACACAACACCTCCTCACTGATTCACAGCTTCAAGCAAACCCCTCAAGAGACTGTGAGACTTGCAGGAAGAAGATTTAGACAATATCTTGAAAGGTGCCCTATTTCGGAGCTACCCACATCTGCTAAACAAGTAGCCTTATTCCTTGACGGATTGTTGAGTCCAAAATTGAGATCCTACGTGTATCTGAAAGACCCTAGGACTATAGAAGAGTGTGTACGTATGTGCATTGACATTGAAGATAACCTAGGAGAAGAGCTAGAGCTGTCCAAAATTTACAAAGATTCAGATAGTGCATCTAGTCAATCTTCCACACAAGCCACATCAATTGAGGAACTTGCCGAAAAAGTAGCTCAGAAATTAGGTGTAACTAGCAAACAAATCCCAAGGTTTGCCCCTGTGAAAAGATGCTATACATGCGGTGGTGACCACATGGCGAATGTCTGCCCTATTATGGCTCAACCCCAAGTAAACCCTAGTAGCCAGTACTGCACCATAGAACGGAGATATACCAACCACACCGCACAAGATTGCCCATACAACAAGCAGGCGGTTAGGCAACCCTACCCTCAGCCCTACCAACAAGGCAGATACCAGAACTAGTACCCTCCACAACCGTATGGAAGGCCACAACAAAATTTCCAACCTCAATATCAAAACCAACAAAGGCCTCAGCCTGTGCTAGCACAACAACCCCCAGCCCCAGCTAATGTGATTCCGGTAAAGTATACTGCTGCAGAAGAGAACCTGAATAGAGCTATAGTCCCGGTAACATCCTTGCTTTCTGAAAGTGACCCGAGTGACCATAGCTTTGATTCTACACATGTTGATAGCCCCCAGGCCTACTACATGCAGTCTCCTGAGCATGGTGAGTCCTATTATAGCGAAGAGACAAACGAACCTAGTTGGGAGTCAGATTACACGAACGTCATGTATGCAAACCCCAACCCTAGGCCTCAATCTAGGCAGGTAAGACCTCCATTCCCAAGAGGACCGTGCTACAGATGCCAAGGAGATCACCTCATTCGTGATTGTCCCTTGCCTCCACCTACACAACCCCAGTCAGTGACGATCCAAGGCTTCTGCCAAGATTGTGGAAAAGAGCATCTCTTACGAGATTGCCCAAAGAACCCCAATAATATGCCAAAAATCACGCCCATCAATGTTATTGAGTTAGTGGTAGATTCCAGCGGAAGTGTGACTTCCACTGCACCCGTACAGGTAGTCACGAGAGCTCAAGCAGTGAAGCAAAGCCAAGGGGTAGGCAAGGAAAAGAGCCCAGACACTAGCGATACTGAGAGCCAAAATAAAAAGAGAACAAGAGCTTGGAGAGATAGCCGCGAACGCATGAAAAGGCAATGGGCAAAGAAGATGAGTGAACTTGAGGAAAGTCTACGAGAAACCAAGGCTAAAATCATAGAGATCACATCTCAACCGCACTCTCACACATTCCCACCGCTACCATCCCCATCACCCTCCATCCCTTCACCCTCTAAGACACCCCACGTAACCCACCCACCACCCCAAACAGGATCAGTATTAGCTGATCCCACTCCTGAAGACATAGACATGATGCTTAAAGCATATCAGGCCAGAATCCAAGAAGGGCCAAACGTTACGGATCATGACAAGTGCTATCCTAGAGCTGACCTAGAGATAGAAAGAACCAAACTGTGCACGAAAATGGTCGCACTGGCTCAGACTATGTTTGAAGCCAGCCGCCTTTTCAATTACTCGGGCTCAGCCAAAACACAATTACACTTGGATGGATTCCTAGAGAAGTTAGAGGGAATCATTGCAAGATCTGCCAAGGAAGAAAAAAATCAAGAAAAAGATAAAGCAAGCAAAAACATGAACCATTCCCCATCAGAAGTTTGTGTGACCAATTCCACTAAACCAGACAACTTCCCCTCCTTAGAAAGAATAGAGAGGCTAATCGCACAGTCAGAAAAGGAAACTGCCCCTCAAAGAAAGGAAAGGGCAAGAGAACGGATAAGCCAGCCTCTTCAGGAAGCCCATGTGCCTCCTCAAGAAACTTATTTTCCCCCCCAAAAGGCACATGAGCCTCCCTCGGAAGCTCACGTACCTCCAGAGCCTGCCTACACTCCTTCTCAGGGAGCGTATGAGCCTGTCCGGAAAAGTAATAGAATGAGTAACCCTCCCCAGGGAGCTTGCGCTCCAGCCATCCGTGAGAACGAGGAGAGAGCCAACGATAGAATAAGCCCTCCTTCCCAGGTTGCTTATGTGCCCAATTCCACGGAGCCAGACACTTCTTCTTCTATGAATCGGTTTGCACCAGATTTCCTACGAGAGATTCAAGAAGACAAATGGGATAATGAAAGTGAAGTCGCCCCTCCCTTTGAACTTGTGGATGATGCACACGACCAATTCCCACAAGACATCCCATCTATTTACGGGGAACATGAGAGTACTCAGTCTCATGAGAGATTGGACTTTGAGTCTAATTCCATACAGGAGCTACCCCACTTCACAGGTCCATGGGAAGCAAAGTCCACATGTATGAGAGCACCCACAGTCATGGTAAGGAACGACGACTCAGTCATACCTAGGAATACAGAGGTAGTGAAGAACACTAACGTGCAGTGTAATCTCAAGTTAGAAGAGCTACTCAAGGTTAGACCTGAATTATGGAAACATGTAGCCAAACAAGTACCAGAGATAGCAAAATCTCGTTCCCAGGTAGGATCCCATAGGACAGTGCCAGAAATTCCCTTGGATAAGATAGGAGATATGTGTGAAGGTGAAGAAGGGAACACCTATCTTCCCATCACCTACCAGGAATACACCACCAAGGCGATTTTGGACTCAGGTGCAGGAGTTGCAATTGCCACCACCTCCTTATGGAAGCGTTGGGGCAAGCCAGCACTCAGGCCAACAAGAATGAAATTGTAGATGGCCGATGGTCATATTGAGAGACCCTTAGGATTGCTGGAAGGGATAACTCTCACCACTTGTGGTGTTGAGTTTGAGCATAGCTTTGCTATATGTGACTTCAGCAAAAATCATGCTTATGAGATGATTTTAGGAAGACCATTTATGCGACAGTTGCAAGTGGTACAGGATTGGGGAACCAACTCCTTGTATTTGCAACACTTGGGCGTTACAACCAAAGTCAATCTCAAGGACTATTCTCATAGAGATGTCCCTCCTATCCAGTGGAATCCCATCCATAGAGCCAAAGATTATACGGAATCTGTGCATTCCATAGAATCTGGATCCTCATGGATGCATGAAGACACTCACTTATGGATGTGCAAGGTAGCAGTAGAAGAAGAGAAGAGAGAGAAAGCCAGAGAGGTAGGTGCAAAAGAAACCCATAGATCAATCCAAGACCCAGCCTATGCACCTGTAGTTTTTCCAGACGAAGAATTTGAACCTCACGGTTGGGCAGAAATCTTAGCAACAATGGACGTAGCCATCAACGAAGAACAATGGACACCTCACTGTGATGAGGATGGCTATGATATTTCAGTCTTCTCCATAGAGCCAATCATGGGAGAGGCAGTTCTAGAAGAATGCGAACCTAGCCCTGATGCATTTGAGGATGCAAGTGACTCCGATCTAGAGTCAATCATTATGGACCCACCATTTGCATCAGATGAAGAATATTTCCATGAAGTGGAATTTCAACCTCAGAAGCATGGAGAGGTTACAAATGATGTAAGATTAGCAACACATATGACCCCGAAGGAAGAAGGAAAGAAACGAAAAAAGAAAGAAGTCTTACCAGAGGAGGAGGAATCTTTGTTTGAGGTCCCAGAAAATTTTAAGAAGTATGAGATAGATGGCAGGAGAGTCATGATAAGAATGCCTAAACGAGAGGCACAATCAGGAGAGGCCTATGATAACAAAGAAACCACCAAGAAAATAGTAGTGGCCATAGAAGAAGGAGATGAGAGATGCACGTATATAGGCCATGACCTGACAGAAGAAGAAGAGCACGAATTGATTGCCTTGCTAAGAGAATACAGAGATGTATTTGCTTGGAGTTAAAAGGATTTGAAAGGTGTTGACCCGGACATATGCTCACACACCATCCCCATGACGTCAGATGCCAAACCCTCTAAGCAAAAGCCCTATACTTATAACGATAATTACGCTGCTAAGATCAAAGAAGAGATAGATAGATTGGTTGAAGCTGGATTTATCTATGAAATTGAGCACACTGAATGGGTATCCCCCATCGTAGTGGTGCCCAAGAAGAATGGCAAGCTGCGTGTGTGCATTAACTTGAAAAAGGTTAATGCTGCCACGATTCGAGATAACTATCCGCTTCCCATCACAGAACATCTCTTAGAGAGAGTGGCAGGCAAGGAAGTGTACAGCTTCCTTGATGGATTTTCGGGTTACAATCAAGTAGCCATAGCTCCAGAGGATCAGCATAAGACAGCCTTTGCCACAGAATGGGGCATTTTTGCTTTTAGAGTAATGCCATTTGGGCTTACCAATGCACCAGCTACCTTCCAGAGGTTGATGTGCCATGTGTTTAAGGAGTTCCTGAGGAAGAGTTTAGAAGTCTATGTTGATGATCTTTGTGCTCATTCCAATGTTAGACAAACCCATATCCCTGAACTCAGACAAATCTTTGACAAATGTAGAGAATATCAAGTCTGCCTGAACCCAGAGAAGTGCGTTTTTATGGTCAGGCAAGGCAAGATTCTAGGACACATAGTGTCAAAGAATGGCATATCTACAGACGAAGAAAAAGTGAGAGCCATAGCAGAGCTACCGAGGCCAAAGAATGTCAAGGAAGTACAAGCTTTCATGGGGCATTGTGGGTATTACCGACGTTTCATCCACATGTATGCTGTCATCGCAAAGCCCATGTACGGACTCTTGACTAACTTTGAGTGGACTGATGAATGTGAGAATTCCTTCCAGGAGCTTAAACGAAGATTGTGTTCAGCACCAATCTTGACCACACCAAATTGGAATAAGCCATTCCATGTTCATGTTGATGCATCCAATTATGCTATTGGATGTGTGCTCGCACAACCTACTGGTGAAGGTAATATGGATCTTCCAATTGCCTATGCCAGTAGACAATTGAATGCGGCTGAACGGAATTACACCACCACAGAGCGAGAAGGATTAGGCATGGTGTATGCAGTTAAGAAATTTAGACACTATTTGCTTGCAAATAAGTTTAAATTTTTTACTGATCATCAGGCATTGTTATATCTTGTAAACAAGCCATGCAATACAGGAAGATTAGTGAGATGGTTTCTCTTGCTAATGGAATACGATTTTGAGGTTGTGGTAAGGAAAGGTAGGACTCATTTGAGAGCCGATCATCTCTCTAGGCTCACATCGGGAGAAGCCCCACAAGGAGTGTCAGATGACCTTCCTGATGCTTACTTGTTTAATTTGGAAGTTATACCGCAGTGGGCTAAGCCATTGGTACCAGTATTGATCTACGGGCCTAATCATCCAGTCGTAAACACACGGAATAGAGAGGTTGTAAAAGCCCAGAAGTACCACATCATGGCAGGAAGCATGTACAAGCACACAGACCAAGGGATCTTGGCTTGTTGCGTAGAAGAGGATGAGTACTCTAAATGGTTGCAATTAGCACATGTAGGTGCACTAGAGCAACACCATTCAAAGCAACGAACGTTACAGACTCTAAGGAGACTCGGAGTACATTGGCCAACTATGGAAGCTGATGTCCAAAAGTTGTGCAAGGAATGCCCAATCTGTTGCACTAAACCACCAGTGGAACATGCCACTCTTTATCAAGTATCCATTGTGCCAGATTGGAGCGAACCACTAGTATCATTCCTGAGGACAAACACATTCCCTCCAGACATGACTCTGGCTAGGAAAAGGAGTTTAGAACAAGAAGCCTTGGATTACTCACTCATTGGTGATAATCTATACAAACGAGGTAAGGATGGTTACCTGAGACTGTGTGTCCATGAGAGTGAATATCTTAAGATCTTGGAAACTGCTCACCAAGGTGTAGCAGGAGGACACTTTGGACCAGATCGGGTAATCAAGGCAATACTATTTGCGGGCTTCTGGTGGCCTACACTTCACATGGATGCACATACCTATGTGAAACGGTGTGATGTCTGTCAAAGGACTCAGTATCCTATACGCAAAGATGAGATGCCACTGAAACCTATGATGGGTGGACGTGCATTCTCTAAGTGGGGAATAGACTTCGTAGGTCCTATTAATCCCCCAGCTAAAGGTTCTCATGCGGAATACATCATTGTTGCAACAGATTATCTCACCAAGTGGGTAGAGGTAAAGGCTACAACCAAGAACGATGCTCAAACAACTGCCAAATTCTTGTTTGAGAATGTATTCACGAGATATGGACTACCTATAGAGCTTGTAAGTGATAGAGGCACTCATTTCTTGAATGAAGTAATTGAAAATCTACTCCAAGAATTCTTGGTAATACACAAGAAGTCTGCCCCTTATCACCCTCAAGCTAATGGACAAGCTGAAAGCACTAATAAGATTTTATGCAATGTACTGACGAAATTAGTGAACACTAAACGCTCTGATTGGGACAAACAGCTACACCATGCTGTTTGGGCATACCGAGTGGCCTACAAAACGGTACTCCAAGCCACTCCCTTTCAGATGGTATTTGGCCAAAATGTTGTGCTACCCTTGGACTTCCTGATCCCTACATTGAGAGTAGCACAAGAGCACGAATGGACAGGTCATGAGCTCTCCTCTAGGATCTTTGACCTTGAACGATTAGGAGAAACAAGACTGAGAGCCGCTGCAGGAATATATGCAGCCAAGAAGAGACAGAAGGCATATTTCGATGCCCATGTGAAGGATAAGGGCTTGAAAGCAGGAGATCTAGTTTTAGTCTATACACTGAAACAACACGCCAGGAAGCTAGAAAAGAGAGGCTACGGACCTATGATCATCAATAGGATCTCCACGAGCGGAGCAGTACAACTAGCCACGTTAGAGGGTGATGTTCTCCCAAACTATATTAGCGGATGCAGAGTCAAGTTGTATCAGGAACCCCTCACGGAGAAAATGTTCAGCCGACTCAACACTGCTAAGAAACGCAAAGAGGAAGAGAAGCGAATTAGAGAGGAAGCTCAAGCAGAAGCTTTAGAACGCATCAGAAGGATGAAATTACGAAGGCAAGGTAGAGAGCAGCCTAGAACAAATGACTATGCAGACCAAGGATTTCCTATGGCCATGTGTGAAGTTGCAGGAACAAGCTCGCATAGGATAATTGATAGACGTCCTTTCGTAACCTTAGATATAGGACAAGGAAAGAGTGCAAGGACCGTAAGAGCCTTGATTGACTCAGGTGCAGCCACTAGTGCTGTTAAATTGTCTTACTGCCAAGAATTACAATTGACTGTCAATCCTGTGGAAGCATATCTTATAGGATTGGGAGGAGTGGAAACCCCTTGCATGGGCGAGGCGGAACTTCCCCTTTACATTCATGATGAGGCAATGACAGTTAAAGTACTGGTGTGTCAAGATGAGGATCTCACTGAACCTCTAGTCTTGGGTCAAGATTGGATCTATGACCAAGCAATTAACTTAAACCTAAGAAGTGGACTTCTCCAGGTTTGGTTCAATCATAGTCGAGTTACAGTAGAATTAGACAATGGAGCACTCAAGGAACTAGGAAAGGCACAGACTCCTGGTCCTTCCAGGGGTACACATGAAGATGACCATGCTGTTCTTGTTCAAAACCCTGTGTTGCAGAGGAATGATATTTGCAAAAAAGGAGTCACGGATGCAACGGAACTCCCTTCTTTTCCAAAGGCCAGAAGGAGGCAGCAACCAAAGGCGGATCACAAGCAGAAGAAGCAGAGTACTACCTATGTCCGAGATCAAAAGTACCTGCGCAGCAGAATGTCCCAGAAAATAAACCAGGTGTGGGTGCGGAAAGGCGAACGACCGGGTGCACCACCGTCAACTACACAGGCAAAGCCTCTTATTAGTAACCAACAATACGACGCTAATAAGAAGTCTTTCAGAAATTCTTCTGCTAAAGTAAAATCTATTTGGGTGCCCAAGAAGTCGATGAAGGCAAGCCCACAATCTAGACAAATTTGGGTGCCTAAGGCTTGCTTGAGGGCACAAGTAGTTACGCCAAGGCCACAACCTATGCAGCATAACCCATCTACGAGTACAACCAGTATTCCCTCGTGCTCAACACTTAGGAACACACCAAGACCCATGAGCATGCATGTAATCACTTATAAGTGGGTCCCTAAAAGGCCCCATTCCCAAACAGCGACACCGACACAGCTCTCTAGAGTCTCTACGAAACCGAAAGCAAAGCCCATCCACTGCATTTGGCAGTCTAAGACCTGTAATAAACCCCCCGACCCCAATTTGTAAATTCACCCCACTTACTCACGGCATTAGTCTCCTAGGAATACACAAACATTAACTACACTCACTGTCTTCGTGCACTTACTAACCACTAACTCACCATCTACCTCATGTTAATGTTGTAACGGGGACAACAACGGATTTATTCTGTCCATTACGATGTTAACACATGATTCTATATTCTCACAGAATCAGAAGGCAAGAAGAAAAATGGCAGAAGCGACAGGTTCGGGCTCACAAGTAGGGATACTTACTGCAGGAATTGATGTGGATAGCCTACCTGTGGACGTGCCCCCGACTGAACAACCAGTGGAGATGCAACACCTTCAGCAAATCCCGGTGCCAGACCCACCTACAGGGATCACGGAAAGAGTCCATGCCAATTCTCATTGGTTCAATGGCATGCCCGGTCCATTAGGAGAGGCCAAGTATATCTGGGAGTCTAAATGCGAGTATGACAGATCATGGGTGCGATTCCAATTTTTCTCCAAAGAGTTCGAGACTTTAAAGAACACCGAAGATCTCCAGACCATATGGCAACGAGCAGGGTTGGCGGAATATTTTGAAGCCCCACTACCTAAACCCGATCTCCTCCGATGTTACTATTTGGTCTCCACATTACAAGCTAATGAAGATAAGGACCAACCCGGATCATTTGTTCTCCCCTCATTGCTGGGCAACAACGAGTTAAAGAGGTTTGAACTTACTGTGGAGTTGGTAAGCGACGCTTTAAATATGCATGCACGCATGTGCCCTCAGAAAAGGATGCTCTCGTTCCCACCAATATGAAGGACAGGAAACTAGTGAAGCTGAAAGACATGGCAGCACTCACCCCAAATGTGTCCATCCCTCTCCGCATGTGCATGCAACATTTCGCCTTCCCCGGCCAAGACCGATTCACGCAACCACACAAGAAGATCTGGTTTGCTCTCTACTTGGCGGAAGCAGGTGCGTTACCTATTAAGCTACCAGTGTGGATTATAGATCAGTTGTATGAAGCAAACAAACGGGCTTCTAGGAAATTAGTGGTGAACGGATGCTGTGCGATCACACGCATTATTTACCGATGCCTAGCATATGATGTTCCCATTGAACGTGCCTTAACTTGGGCACAATTACAAATGTTTAAAAGGCTCAAGACGTCCACACATCAGTCCAAGCGTATGAGGGGCGCGATCCCTTGTGTCCAGACAAGGGAAGTCCTGACTACTCCTGAGGCATCACCACTAAGAGAGGGCACTGTACCTCCCTTTACCATTAGGATTCCCAGGTCGGAATCTGACACTACGACACAACCTACCCCATCGGCTCCTCCTGTTACACCTGAATTCGAATTTGCTTCCACTGGAGAGGCTGAAGGACTGGACCCCCAGGATTTCGAAGCATTCCTACAAAGCACACAATTCTCTGATGTGGAATTTTATTCAGAGGCAGAGGAGCAGGGCACATCCTCACGAAGAAGAAGAAAGTCTACAGACGGTAGACATGTCCATTGGAGTGACGCTCAGCAAAGTCAACAACACGGACACCCGGAAGAAGAAGAAGCATATGAAGAAGAGATCACTGAAGCCCCAGCATATACAGCAGAACTCCGAAGGCTGTATCAGATTATGGAAAGAGTGCGATCGCAACAGTTACTCACTGAACAGAGCAGCAGAGTACTTATGACTCAGTTGTTGGAAGAAGCGGGAATTGACTCAGAGTACAGGGAAGGTCTCTTATTGATGGCAGAAACATATGGAGTTGTAGAAGCTGTGCGCACTGCCATTCAGAGGCCTTCAGTTCAATATGACCCACGAAGGTTCCAGACACGACCTCGCTCAGGTAAAAATGTCCAAATCCCCGTTACAGTTGCAGAAGAGCCAACTACTACACCAACCTCCCAAACAGCTAGTCAACAGCACCCCGCCACCCATGAGGCGTCCACCGAACCACTACCACCTACTCCCCCACCATCACCTCCTCGAACAGAGACAGTGGAAATCCCATCGACCACTCAACCCACTGACCCAACCTTCATCTTTCGTACTCCCATCTCTAGTGCCACCCTATTCTCTACCACTGATAATCCAATCTTCGAAGCAAACCCCAACCCTACACAATCCGCTGAACCCCTCCTAGAGCCTGCCCTAGGGCAACCATCCCCAACGCCCTCAGCCACGGGTCATCCTGACCCTAGATCCACATTCATGGGCTTCCCTGCTACCACGCAACCCTTTCAACCCTCCTCAAATTTACGACCTCAACCCTCGACATCCCTCTCTCCATTCCTACAATCCCTCCATGACTTCCTTGCTAGGGCTTTTCAACCAGGCTCTCAACCATTCCCTGTCGTTTCAGCTCCCCACCCCACTTCACATCTATTCACCACTTCCACACACACACCACCTACCATACCAATGTATATGGCAGGCCCCACACTAACACCCACTCCTGAAGGTATGGACATTTCACCACCCACGGCACCTCCACCCACGGTTTCACCTCCTCCCGTTCCCCCTCCACCAATTTCACCCACACACACAACTTCCGTAGACACATCATTCACTGTCTCCCTTCCCCAATTCCCTTCCCATGCATCTCCCACGATAAACAACCCACACTCATCTATAGGAAATGCATTGGACACCATGTTGGCTTGTATATCAAATTTAAGAACAGATTACATTCAGCTCCAGCAACAAAACGAACGCCTGCAAGAGCACTCAGCGACACTACAGCACCGCCTTGCGGCACTAGAACAGGAGAACGCTCGCCTCCACACACAGTTCCAAACCCTCCAAGAAGCCCATAACATATTGGAGGTACAGTTACAGAACGTAGATCAGGAAGCGGTGCAGGTGGTAGAAAGTCACCTACGGACACAACTGGAACGCAACTCTAAACTTCAGCGAAATATGGCACTACTCAAACGCCATCTTGCAGCTGCTCAGGAAGAGAATAGACGCCTACAAATACAAAATCAAGAGAACCTGGAAGCAGCTATTGAGAGCACACCGGGGGCACCCATCAGCCCATCCAAGTTTCAAGCAGTGACCCCCGATAATATCAAGATTATATTGGAAGATTATGCCATGCTGCTCGAAGCACATGATAAGCTATCGGAGGAGCTAGGACAACTGAAGCAGGAACACCAACAAGGACCAGCAGCTGCCCCTCCAACCACCCCCTCTGCGGCTTCGCTTCTCAACGCAGAGGCCATAAAAGATCTCCAGGAACAGGTCACTGAATTGCAAACACGCCTACTACAATATGAGAGACCATCTTCCCCTCCGGAGGCTCCCACGGACGAAGAAGTTGTGCAAATTCCGGTGGAACAAACGTTTGATGAAGAATATGATCCGCAACCATTCCCAGGAGGCCAACAAACTGAAGAAGCGCAGGACACGTTCGAGGCACCACGGCCGCCATGGTTACGACAAGTGGAGGAAATAGGGACTTCGCATGAAGAGCGCACCGTAGTGCAAAATCAGGCCATGAGGGTCATAGAGGAGACTGTGTTACAATCAGCTTACTTCAAGAACTTGTCATCGAGACGCCTGATTCTCTCATCGGAACTCCAATACAGGCCGTATTATATTATCTTGGCTGATTATAATGCAGAAATACAAAGAGTCACGGGTCAGATTCCTACTTTTGCGACCCAATTTCAACCCGAAGACCTTCCTCCAGAGGTGCGAAAAGGCAAGGTTCGTCAACCAACATGGCGGCAGAAACTTTTAGAGACCTATCCAGAAATGCTACGCACATGGAACAACGCGCCGTTGCACCTCCTGTACAACCCATGCTACGGTCCAGTCCCCCGCCGCAGGTCGTGGAAGGCATTTAATATCAAGGTACAGAACAATGCGCAATGCAAGGAATGGCTGAACTACCCGTACATCGCGCCACCACAAGGACCACCATCGGTAGCATATATGATGGGAACCATTCGCCACTGGATGCCGCGCTTGAAGCCCATGCCAGATGTAGCAGCGCAAATGATGCTTAAAATCTTAGATATGATGCAAGTAGTACTGAAGACCTTTAGAAATGCAGTCGCACCACAGGTACGTCTTCCGGGGTTTAGCAATGGAAATTACGACTTGGTGTATGACATGAGCACCACCCCCAGTATCCGTGTGGCTTACGCTTGGCATGCGCGCATCAAATACCTCCCCGCCTGCTACAAACAGACCTTTGAAGAAATGTTCAGATCAGGGTTCTGGGAGTATCACTCGGAGATTTTCGCACCAAAGCCGACACATCTGCTTCAACTGTTTGCTTGTGAACAAGCAATGTATTCAGAGTACTACACCACCCCGCAACCAGAGACCCCCGGTGCAATAAATTGGGAGGCATTGGAAGCCGATCTAGCAAGAGGCTTAAGGATAGGAGAACATGAACTGGCCACCAATGTCATCCAATATTACATCGACCACCCGCGAGAACAAAGGTCTGTCAGGGGCGACAGACGCTAGGAAGGGGGGAGTGTTGGCATACAAAGCAACAGAGGAGTCATGCACAATACGGCAACAAGGCCAGATCATTTTTTCCCATGGATTATGTACAACTCAAGTGATTTTAATCACTACACAAACATTGTAAATCCCGTTTTTGGTAGAATAGACTCCATTTTGTGCAAGCCGAGGAGTCCTCGAGCTTGAGGAGTATTAGAAGTACCATCGTACCAATTTTCATAATTTTTAGACTTCGTTTGAGCCCTCAAATAAGCCCTGGAACCTAATTTTTAACTAGGCCGGACACTAGGTCTGGACAGGGCCAAAGCTAGTCAAAAACTATAAAAGGAGCTAGAGAGCTCATTTTTGAGGGTAGATTGTAATTGAAACGAACTTGTAAGAGCTTGTGAAAGTAATCTAAAGCACTCCATTGATTCTCTCTCTTTGTCTTGCCGTGTGTGCGCGTGTGTGTGTATGTGTGTGCATGCTTGTGTGCTTCTCACTCACGCACTTGTGCCGCCACTTGCTCGAGGTCTTCATACCATCCTCACGTCTTCCCGGATTGACATTAAAGGAGGTGCTACTCATCACTGAGCTACAGGCACGAATCAAGTCCAAGAGAACTAATCAACTAAGTGCAAGCATTAAGTAAGTCTTAAGTGCAAAAACCCTAAGGGACAAAAGTAAACTCGAATCGATCACTTATCAAGTGCAAACTTCACTTAAATATTCTTGACGACGTGATCTTGAACAAGTGCTTAACATATTAATCAACTAAAAAGAACAAAGTGATTGGTACAAATTCACCTGCAATGAGGGTGTACTTGGGACCAAGGGGGTAGATAAACCAGGCATATGAACCTCAGGTCAGGCAGACACTTAGGCCGAGACAGACAAAGCCTCAGATCTTCCGAAGCTAGTGTCAATCACACTGCTATCTCTTGGGCCCAGCAGTTGAGTGATTACCCATACACTCCCCGATCAGAAACAAGTGATTCTGAGATGTCCTATAACATGGAGAGACCTATAGGTAGTTCAGGGGTGGATTATTTAGAAAAGCCAGAAGGACCTTACAAGACTCAATTGGAATACATCAGGACTAATCGTCTAGGTGCTCGCATCTACGAAGATGGCCTGAGAAGATCTGTGGTCCAGATTAAGAACCCCGATCAACCCCATGGACTAGAACACCCGGTAGTCAAGTTTGAGAATGGAGCATACCTAGATAAAGAGGGGACTATATATGTAGTCACCACTCTTCCTGATAGAATAGATGAGTTTGGAAATGTGATTGCGGAGACCGACATGGGTGATATAGAGCAAGGGAATTTAGAGAGAGAGCCAAGAACTCCCCGTGGTAAATCCGTCTTGACCAGAATCATGACTCTAGAGTGGATTCCATAGGATAATAAAAGCATAGATTTGCTTTTAAACCGAGAAACTGATGAGGCTTTTTGGAGGTATAAACCTACCTAGCCTTAGGAAGTAAGTGCTCTCACAATCTATGAGTTTAAAGACCCTGATAGCCCAGGCAAAGTAACCTACCTAGACAATACATCAGAGAGGATCTTCCTGGTCACCGAGCATGGCAGACATGCCTACACATGGAAGGGTGAATTTGTTTTTCCCCAACCACGGTCCAATATGTCCTACAGTCACCAAGGAGCTGGCACCTCCCAGGCTCATGGAGCTCAAGGAGATAGAAGTAGAGATAGACCTGAAGTAAGCTTTGCCAACCCCCAGGGAAGAGAAAGAAGGAGAACAAGGACGGATAGAGAAGAAACCGAGAGATTTAGAGACCCAAGGAACCAAAGAAATGCTGATGATTTTCCCTTGCCAAGGCCGAGAGAACACACGAGGACCCTGAGGCCAACTCAACTGGTGAAGTCCATGAAGAATTACTTCGATGGCACTGGAGACCCTTATGACCATGTGGTAGAATTTAGGCAAGTCTTGAAAGTTGAACAGGTAGAGGACCTATTCACACAATATAATGCTTTTGGTCTAACCCTTAGGAACACTGCCCTTACGTGGTTTCAACCACTGAACGAGAGGCATTTCAGAAACATAGACCAGCTCCTAGAGGCATTTACCATTGAGTTTTCTAAGAGTGGCATAAGGCACAACACTTCCTCACTAATTCATAGCTTCAAGCAAACACCTCAAGAGACGGTCAGACTAGCAGGAAGACGGTTTAGGCAATACCTAGAGAGGTGCCCAATGCCTGAGTTACCCACACCAGCCAAGCAAGTGGCTTTGTTCTTAGATGGCTTGTTGAGCACCAAGCTTAGGTCATATGTGTATTTGAAGGACCCCAGAACTATAGAAGAATGCGTGCGCATGTGCATAGACATTGAGGATAATCTAGGCGAGGAGTTAGAGCTATCAAAAATCTATAAGGATTCAGATAGCTCTAGCAGTCTCACATCTGGTCAGTCCACATCCATTGAGGAACTTGCAGAGAAGGTAGCTCAAAAACTAGGTGTCTCTAGCAAACAAATTCCAAGATTTGCCCTAGTTAAGCGGTGCTACACTTGTGGAGGTGACCATATGGCAAATGTATGTCCCATTATGGCCCAACCCCAAGTGAATCCTAGTAGCCAGTACTGCACAATAGAGCGAAGGTACACCAACCACACTGCACAGGACTACCCATATAACAAACAAATTGTTAGGCAAAATTACCCTCAGCCATATCCACAACAAGGTAGATACCAGAATCAGTACCCACCACAACAATACAACAGACGACAGCAACCTTATCAGCCACCTTATCAAGGGCAGCAGAGACCTCAACCAGTCCTAGTGCAGCAACCCCCTGCTCCAACCAATGTGATCCCAGTGAAATATGCATCTACTGAAGAAAATCCGAACAGAGCCATAGTCCCAGTCACCCCATTGCTATCAGACAGTGATCCAAGTGGCCATAGTTTTGACTCCACACATATTGATAGCCCACAGGCTTACTACATGCAGTCACCCGAGCATAACGAGTCATACTATTATGAGGACCCAAGTGAAAATAGTGGGGAGCCTGAGTATGCTAATGTCATGTACACAAACCCCAACTCTAGACCTCACCTAGGCAGGTACGACCCCCATTTCCTAGAGGACCATGCTTCAGATGTCAGGGAGATCACCTTATACGTGATTGTCCACTGCCTGCCCCTACACAACCCCAACCAGTGACAATTCAGGGTTTCTGTCAAGACTACGGAAAAGAGCATCTCCTACGAGATTGCCCAAAGAACCCTAATAACATGCCTAAAATCACTCCTATCAACGTCATTGGGTTAGTGGTAGACTCTACGAGAAGTATAACTTCCACAGCCCCAGTGCATGTGGTCACTAGAGCCCAAGCCTTGCAGCAAACTCAAGGAGTAGGGCAGGAAAAGAGTTCTGAGGTTAGTGAGACAGAGAGTATAACCAAGAAAAGGACAAGAGCATGGAGAGATAGCCGGGAGAGAATGAAAAGACAATGGTCACAGAAAATGAGCGAACTTGAAGAAAGCTTGAGAGAAACCAAAGCAAAGATAAGTGAACTCGCATCTCAAAACCACTCTCACACCACCCCTCCACCACCTTTCCCTTTACCCTCCAATCCATCTTCTTCCATTCCCCAACCTTTCCATACACCACCCTTAACCCACCCACCACCCAGAGTAGGATCAGTCCTAGGCGATCCCACTCCTGAAGATCTAGACATGATGCTTAAAGCATATCAGGCCAGAATCCAAGAAGGGCCCAATGTAACAGATCATGAGAAATGTTACCCTAGAGCCGATCTAGAGATAGAGCGAACAAAGCTTTGTGCTAAAATGGGCGAATTGGAGCAAAGCCATGTTTGAAGCCAGTCACTTGTTCAATGGCTCTAACCCCATCAGAACACCATTGCACTTTGATGGTCTATTGGATAGATTGGAGAGGTTACTTGCAAAGTTTGGAAAAGGAGCCACCTCCCAGGCTAAGGAGAGGGCAAGTGATAGAATAAGCATTCCTCCCCAGGGAGCTTATGTGCCTAACTCCACTGAACCAGACACCTCTTCTTCTATGAATAGGTATTCACCAGAGTTTCTGAGAGAGATTCAAGAAGAAAGTGGGCAAAGGAGAGTGAAGTCCCTCCTCCCCTTGAACTTGTGGATGACGCACATGATCAGTTCCCACAGGACATCCCTTCTATTTATGAAGAACAGGAAAGTGCCCACTCTCATGAGAGGTTAGACTTTGAGTCTAATTCCTTGCAAGAGTTACCACATTTCACAGGCCCATGGGAAACCAAGTCTACTTGCCTGAGAGCACCCACAGTCATGATAAGAAACGAAGATTCAATCATACCTAGGAATACAGAGGTAGTAAAGAACACTAAAGTGCAGTGCAATCTCACTTTAGAAGAGCTACTCAAAGTTAAGCCAGAAGTGTGGAAACACGTAGCCAAACAAGTGCCAGACATAGCGAAATCGCGTTCCCAGGTAGGATCTCATAGAACAGTGCCTGAAATACCATTGGATAAGATAGGAGACATGAGTGAAGGAGAAGAAGGAAATACCTATCTCCCAGTTACCCATCAGGGATACACAACCAAGGCAATTTTGGACTCAGGTGCAGGAGTTGCAATTGCTACAACTTCCCTATGGAACCGTTGGGGCAAGCCAGCACTCCGACCGACGAGAATGAAATTGCAGATGGCCGATGGCCATATTGAGAGGCCCTTGGGATTGCTAGAAGGCATAACTCTCACTACATGTGGTGTTGAGTTCGAACATACTTTTGCTATATGCGACTTTAGCAGAAACCAAGCCTACGAGATGATTTTGGGAAGGCCATTTATGCGGCAATTGCAAGTAGTACAGGACTGGGGAACCAATTCCTTATACTTGCAACACTTAGGTGTTACAACCAAAGTCAATCTCAAGGATTACTCTCATAGAGACGTACCGCCCATTCAATGGAATCCCATCCATAGAGCCAAGGATGACACGGAGTTAGTGCATTCCATAGGATCAGGATCCTCATGGATGCATGAAGACACCCACTTATGGATGTGCAAAGTGGCAGTAGAAGAAGAGAAAAGAGAAAAAGCCAGAGAGGTAGGTGCGAAAGAGACACATAGATCAATTCAAGACCCAGCCTATGCACCTGTAGTATTTCCCGATGAAGAGTTTGAACCTCACGGCTGGGCAGAAATTTTAGCAACAATAGATGTAGCCATCAATGAAGAGCAGTGGACACCCCATTGTGATGAGGATGGCTATGACATTTCAGTCTTCTCAATAGAGCCAATCATGGGAGATGCAGTTTTAGAAGAATGTGAACCTAGCCCTGATACATTTGAGGATGCAAGTGACTCCGACTTAGAGTCAATCATTATGGACCCACCTTTTGCATCAGATGAAGAATACTTCTATGAAGTTGAAGCTTACCCCCAGAGACACGGAGAAATCATGAATAATGTGAGGTTAGCCACACAAGTAGCCACTAAGAGTGGAGGAAAGAAAAGAAAGAAGAAGGAAGTCACTCCGGAGGCAGAAGAATCCTTGTTTGAGGTCCTTGAAAACTTTAAAAAATATGAGATAGACGATAGGAGAGTCATGATAAGAATGCCTAAATGTGAGGCACAAGCAGGAGAGGCCTATGATAGCAAGGAAACTACCAAGAAAATAGTTGTCGCCATAGAAGAGGGAGAAGAAAGATGCACCTACATAGGGCATGACCTGACGGAAGAAGAAGAGCAAGAGTTGGTCGCTTTGCTAAGAGAGTTGGTCGATTCCCATGACCTCAGATGCCAGACCATCTAAGCAGAAGCCCTATACATACAATGATAACTACGCTGCTAAGATCAAGGAGGAGATAGATAGATTGGTAGAAGCTGGGTTTATCTATGAGATTGAGCACACTGAATGGGTATCCCCCATTGTGGTTGTGCCCAAGAAGAATGGAAAATTGCGTGTGTGTATTAACCTTAAAAAAGTTAATGCCGCCACGATTAGAGACAGTTATCCGCTTCCTATTACTGAGCATCTATTAGAAAGGGTAGCAGGCAAGGAAGTGTATAGCTTCCTGGATGGATTATCTGGCTACAATCAAGTAGCCATTGCACCAGAAGATCAGCATAAGACGGCTTTTGCCATAGAGTGGGGCATATTTGCCTTTCGGGTAATGCCATTCGGGCTTACCAATGCACCTGCTACCTTTCAAAGATTAATGTGTCACGTGTTTAAAGAGTTCTTGAGGAAGAATTTAGAAGTCTATGTTGATGATCTTTGCGCTCATTCCAACATTAGATAGACCCATATACCTGAACTCAGACAAATCTTTGATAAATGCAGAGAATATCAAGTCTGCCTGAACCCAGAAAAGTGTGTTTTCATGGTGAGGCAAGGCAAAATTGTAGGACACATAGTGTCTAAGAACGGCATATCCACTGACGAAGAGAAAGTGAGAGCCATCGCAGAACTACCTAGGCCAAAGAACGTCAAGGAAGTACAGGCTTTCATGGGGCATTGTGGTTACTACCGCCGGTTCATTCACATGTATGCTGTCATTGCAAAGCCCATGTACGGACTTCAGAGTAACTTTGAGTGAACTGATGAATGTGAGAATTCCTTCAAGGAGCTTAAACGAAGATTATGTTCAGCACCAATCTTGACCACACCAGATTGGAACAAGCCATTCCATGTTCATGTGGATGCCTCCAATTATGCTATTGGATGTGTACTTGCACAACCTACGGGTAAAGGTAATATGGATCTTCCTATTGCCTATGCCAGTAGACAGTTGAATGCTGCTGAACGGAACTATACAACCACCGAACGAGAAGGATTAGGCATGGTGTACGCGGTTAAAAGTTTAGACACTATTTGCTTGCAAATAAGTTCAAATTTTTACTGATCACCAAGCTCTACTGTACCTGGTAAACAAGCCATGTAATACAAGCAGATTAGCAAGATGGTTTCTCTTACTAATGGAATATGACTTTGAGGTAGTAGTAAGGAAAGGCAGGACTCATTTGAGAGCAGACCATCTCTCTAGGCTCACATCTAGAGAGGCCCCACAAGGAGTGTCAGATGACTTACCTGATGCTTACTTGTTTAATTTTGGGAAGTTGTACCTCAGTGGGCTAAGCCATTAGTGCCATTATTGACATATGGGCCTAACCACCCAATAATAAACACACAAGATAGGGAGATAGTAAAAGCCCAAAAGTATCATATCATGGCAGGAAGTGTGTACAAACATACAAATCACGGGGTATTAGCCTGTTGTGTGGAAGAGGACGAGTACGCAAAGTGGTTACAATTAGCACATGTAGGTGCATTAGAGCAACACTACTCAAAACAACGAACCCTACAAACATTGAGGAGACTTGGAGTATACTGGCCAACTATGGAAGCAGATGTTCATAGGATGTGCAAGGAATGCCCAATTTGCCGCACTAAGCCACCAATGGAACATGCCACCCTTTATCGCGTGTCTCTAGTGCCAGATTGGAGCGAGCCATTAGTGGCCTTTCTGAGGACGAAAACATTCCCTCAAGAAATGACTCTGGTTAGACAAAGGAGTTTAGAACAAGAGGCGCTAGACTATGCTCTCATTGGAGATAATCTATACAGACGAGGAAAAGATGGGTATCTTAGATTGTGTGTCCACGAGAGCGAATATCTGAAGATATTAGAGACTGCTCACCAAGGTGTAGCAGGAGGACACTTTGGTCCAGATCGGGTGTTCAAAGCAATTTTGTTTGCAGGTCTTTGGTGGCCAACTCTTCACATGGACGCACATACCTATGTGAAGAGGTGTGAGGTTTGTCAACGAACTCATTATCCCATACGCAAGGATGAGATGCCATTGAAACCTATGATGGGTGGACGTGCATTCTCTAAGTGGGGAATAGACTTTGTTTGTCCTATTAATCCCCTAGCTAAGGGTTCACATGTTGAGTACATCATTGTGGCCACAGACTATCTGACTAAGTGGGTAGAAGTGAAAGCCACTACGAAGAATGATGCTCAAACAATAGCAAAGTTCTTATTTGAAAATGTGTTCACTAGATACGGATTGCCAATAGAATTAGTAAGTGATAGAGGTACACACTTCTTGAATGAATTCATAGAAAACCTTCTCCAAGAATTCTTGGTAGTACATAAGAAGTCTGCCCCTTATCACCCACAAGCTAATGGCCAGGACGAGAGCACAAATAAGATCTTATGCAATATGCTGGCTAAATTGGTGAATAACAAACGCTCTGATTGGGACAAACAGCTACACCACGCTGTTTGGGCATATCGAGTTGCCTATAAAACGATACTCCAAGCCACGCCCTTTCATATGGTATTTGGCCAGAATGCAGTGCTACCATTGGATTTTTTGATACCTACCTTGAAAGTAGCACAAGAGCATGACTGGACCGGCCATGAACTATCCTCTAGAATCTTTGATCTTGAACGTTTAGGTGAGACAGGATTGAGAGCTACAGCAGGAATCTATGCAGCCAAGAAGAGGCAAAAGGCGTATTTTGATACACATGTGAAGGATAAAGGCTTGAAGGCAAGAGACCTAGTCCTAGTCTACACATTGAAGCAACATGCACGAAAATTGGAGAAAAGAGGCTATGGACCTATGATAATCAATAGGATCTCCACAAGTGGAGCAGTACAACTAGCCACTCTAGAAGGTGACATACTTCCAAGTTACATAAGCGGATGCAGAGTCAAGGTATATCAAGAACCACTAACCAAAGAAATGCTTAATCGACTCACTACTGCAAAAAAACGTAAGGAAGAGGAAAAGCGAATTCGAGAAGAAGCACAGGCCGAAGCTTTAGAACGCATTCGACGAATGAAACTATGAAGACAAGGTAGAGATTAGGCCATGACTGACAATCTTGAAGCTCATGGTTATCACATTGCCATCTGTGAGGCTTCAGGTAAGCAGACCCATACGATAGTTGATCGACGACCTTTTGTGACCCTAGAAGTAGGACAAGGAAACAGTACAAGGAGCGTGAGAGCTTTAATTGATTCAGGAGCCGCCACTAGTGCAGTTCGCCTTTCTTACTGCCAACAATTGCAATTGGAGGTAAAACCCCTAGAAGCATATCTGGATTAGGAGGTGTCGAAACCCCTTGCATGGGAGAGGTGGAGCTTCCCCTCTACATTCAAGAGGTCCTCATGCCAGCAAAAGTGCTAGTATGTGAAGACGAGGATCTTACCGAACCTCTTGTATTGGGCCAAGACTGGATCTATGATCACGCAGTCAACCTCAACCTAAGAAGTGGACTTCTTCAGGCTTGGGCAGGCCAAAGCTATCTTACGATTGAATTGGAAAATCAAGCACTCAACCCATTAGGAAAGGCACCAACTCCTGGTCTCTCGAGGAATCCACATGAAGATAACGATGATGTTCTTGTCCAGAGTTCTATGGTGCAGAGGATTGTCAATCTTACCGAGGGTACAGGAGTCAATGAGGAATTCCCAGCTGTTACAAAGAAGATTCTAAACATGCAGACCAAACATCACACGACATGAAGGAGGCCGCTGATCAAGAGGCAGGAGCGCCAACCAGTGCAACAAGGAGTAACTCGTGGCGCGAAGCAGATCTGGATATGCAAGGATGGAAAACCCGCAGCTCTAGTAACAGGTTCTCGAGGAGGCACAACACAAGCCACACCAACAAGGATACAAGTGAAGGAGTACCCTAGGCAACCTCCTAGGCATACCACGTCTATTTGGGTCCCTAAGCGGTCAATGAAGGCTAGCCCCAATGCTAGACAGATATGGGTGCCCAAGGCCTGTTTACGACCACAAATAGCTCCAACTCCAATCAGGGGCATAATTCAACACTCACAAGTCCTCTTGAAAAACAACTCAGGAACTCTACCTAAACCCCACACTAACACACACTCAGTCAAACCTAGGACTGTCTGGAAATGGGTACCCAAAAGGTCCCAAATCCAGCACAATCTCGCTCATAAATCTTTACCTGTCTTTAACTCTAAGAACTATGAATCCCCGATTAAAGTTTGGCGAACTAAACCCTGTATCAAACCTTGACCCAGTTTTGTAAATCCATCCACTCTGATATAGGTGCATTCTGAGTCCATTGCATAACCAAAGTATGCATATAGTATGACACTAACCTCTAATCATCACTCACATCTATCACAAACACTTCACCTCTAACCACTAACCATCTGGATTGTCATGTTAGTATTGTGGAGGGAACACCACTACATCCTGTTTCCTATGCAACACTAATGTGCCTTTCTTCTTCTAGCAGATAAGCATCAGAAGTGTCATGGCAGTAGTAGCAGGAACAAGCTCCGAGGCGGGCACTAGTACTCAAAGCAATTGGGATACCATGCCTGTGGAAGCTCCACTGATAGCAAGGCCTGAAGAGCTTTTGAATGTGAGAAGAATTCCCATCTCAGATCCACCAAGTGGCCTAACAGAAAGAGTTAAGGGGCATTCTCACTGGTTCAATGAGATGCCAAGAGATTTGGGAGACGCGGACCACATCTGGGAGTCCAAGTTGGAATTCGGTGGACTTTCGTGGACATTTCAATTCTTCTCAAGAGAATTTGAAACCTTATAGAATGCATCTCCTCTTCAAGATATTTGGCTGAAAGCGGGGTTGCAAGATTATTTTAGTGCAGCTTTGCCTAGACCTGATTTTCTGAGGTGTTACTACTTGATTGCCACACTGAAGGCGATAGGAGATAAAGATCATTCAGGCACATTCCTGGTGCCCTCTCTATCAAACCAAGAGGAAATGAAGAAGTTTGAGTTGAATATTACTTTAATCAGGGAAGCCCTTCATATGTATGGAACCCATGTACCTTGCGATCGAGATCCTTTGATACCGGAGTCCATGAAGAACAATAAAATCAAGAAGTTGAAAGAAATGTGTGCTCTCACCCCCAACATCGCCATACCATTACGGATGTGCCTTCAACACTTCGCCTTTCCGGCACAAGACCAGTTCACCCAGCCTCATAAGAAGATCTGGTATGGGTTATACCTAGCAGAGACCGGGAGCTTACCTATGAAAATGTGAGTATGGATCCTTGATCAGTTATATGAAGCAGGCAAGCGAGGAGTGAGGAAGCCTACTTTGAATGCCTGCTGCGCCATTACAAGAATCATCTACAGATGCCTGGCTTATGATGTGCCAATTGCACGAGCCCTCAAGTACTCACAATTGGAATTCTTCCAGGGGCGGAAATCAGGGGTCCAACCCACTAAAAGAATGCGTGGATCACTTTCACAGGTTTTAATTCCTCGTGAAGTAACCACAAAAGCCTCCAGTAGAGAAGAAGGACAAGTAGCCCCTTTCACAATCCATCTTCAAGGACCCCAATCAGGAAGCATGGTACAACCCACTCCATCAGCCCCCCCACTACCCACAGATGCGGAGTTTGCATCCATGGCTCCACTGCCAGAAGACCGATCTTTTGACTTTGAAAGCTTCTTGCAGACAGCTCACTTATCTGAGAGTGAGCTCTTCTCAGACACAGACGGCCCCGACTCATCATCCCAGAGAGGACGGACATAAAGTGCGGCTAGAAGGGTGCATTGGGAAGATGAGACACAACATCCTCACGTTGAAAGCACACAGAATCAGGAAGAAGCACAAGGGAAGGAATTAGAGGAGAGTGAGGAGGAAGCTCCTGCCTACACGGCACAACTTAAATGACTATACAAAACGATCAAGCAAGTGTAGAAGAGGCATAAGATGTCAGAAGAGGCCAATAGAGCACTGGTAAACGAGATGCTGCAAGCAAAAAATGTAGACCCTCAATTTGTAGAATCATTGAACCTTTTAGCAGATACCTGTGGGATAGTGGAAGCCATGAGGACCATGGTATATCGTAATACCCCACAATATGACCAACGAAGGATTGATACGTGACCGCGAAGTCTCTACCGCACTTCCTACCACCACTCAAGAAGATGTTCACATGGCCAGCCCATCCAACAGTGATGAACCAAATGTACATATCCAGGTACCATCTCCACCATCACCTCCCCTCCAACCCTCAGAACCCCTCACCATTAGCCATTCTCAACAACCAGTATTAGCCATTAGTGAAACTATAACACACACCACCATTTCTCCATGCGCCCCTTTACCTCCACCCACCAGTTCCAGCCAACTTTCTGAACCCCATATAGGTAACCCTTCATATTTCCCTGCCCTCGGACAGCCACTTGCCACTACCCAAACCTTAACTCACCCATTTCCATTCACCAATACTATTCCTCTTTCCCAACCCCAAACCATTGAACCCCTCTTGACCTCCGCAGAGCCTACACAAGTCACCCTACCTCCGTTCTTGGCAAACCTGGTGGAGAAAATTGAGAATTACAGGAGAAAGTCCCATTCCCACCCCACCTCCCCCACATTCACGGCAACCACTAACACACCACCCACCATCCCTGTGTTCACTATTCACACTTCACACACTATCACATCCGATCCCATGGACATTTCACCACCCACAGGAGCACCCACCACCACGTCTGTTCCAACATCATCACATTTCACTTCACTCATAGACACTTCATCCACTTCTCCCTCCCCCATTTCCCGACTCTTTGCATTTCCCACCTCTACCCCTGCATCCACATCATTTAGTCATGCACTAAACACCATGTTCGAAGCGGCCACACAACTTAAGCAAGAGTATAGATTACTAGAAGAGAATAACACAGGGTTGTGCAATCTCTCGTCTCAACTCCAGGCACGTGTCAATGCCTTGGAGCTAAGTAATACAGCACTACAACAGGAAGTGACCACCCTTCAACAATTCCATGTGGAGCTCGAAGCCAAACATACAGAGACGACTAGGGCAACGGAAGAACAACTCAGAGATCAGCTAGCCCGTAATGCTAGATTACAACGAAATATGGCTCTACTTCGACGCCACCTAGCGGTTGCACAAGAAGAAAACAAGAGATTACAGCAACAAAATCAAGACAACCTAGAAGCCACCATAGAAAATACTCCAGGGGCACCCATCGACCCTCTTAACTTCCGAGCCATCCCTTCAGAAAGCATACAACAAATATTGGAAACCTATGTCAACCTCTTAGAAGCACATGATCAGCTGGCCGACCAAGTAAAGGAATTACAAAGATCCCAAGTGCCTACACCACACCCACCAAAACCTACAGCAATGGTTGATGTTGCTACTTCACCAGAACCTGAACCTTCAACGGCCAATGAGGTACTGGAGCTACGACAACAGATTGCAGAATTAAAGATTAAGTTGCTACAATATGAACGACCCCCCTCTCAGAGGAGGAGGCCATAGCTATCCCGGTGGAGGCAACATTTGATAATACGTATGAGCCTCAACCTTTTCCAGGAGGCACAATCACTGACGAAGGACAAGACACATACGAGGAACCCCCTCCGGCATGGATGAAACAGGTAGAAGAGATGGGGGTGACTCACGAAGAGCGTATCTCAACCTAGATGGTGGCTATGAAGACTATCGAGGAGACCATACTTCAGTCGGAATATTTTAAGCACTTGGCTACCAGGCGATTGATAACCAGCTCAGAATTACAATATAAACCATACTTTGTACTGTTGGCAGACTACAACGCAGAGATCAAACGTAAAACCAACAAGTACCCTACTTTCGCTACCCAATTTGAATCTGAGGACATTCCAAAGGACGCCCACAAAGGGAACATATACCAACCCACCTGGAGGCAAAAGTTACTGGAAACCTATCCGGAGATGCTACGAACATGGGATCACGCGCCCATGCACTTGAAGTATAACAATTGCTACGGGCCAGTGCAACGGAGAAGATCATGGAAGGCATTTGCCATAAAGGTTAAGAACAACGCCAATTGCAAAGAATGGCTCAATTACCTTGCCATTGCACCCCCAACAGGCACACCAATAGTTCAATACATGATAGCTACCATCCGGCATTGGATGCCATGCCTCCACCCTATGCCAGATGTCGCCGCGCAGATGATGCTCAAAATTTTGGACATGATGCAAGTGGTGTTAAAGACTTTCCGAAATGTACGTAATATCCAGCCTCCAATTCCGGGCTTCATCAATGGTAACTATGATCTACTTTATGATATGAGCACGACCCCGAGTATCCGTGTGGCTTACGCGTGGCATGCACAAATAAGATATCTCCCTGCATGTTACAAACAAACTTTTGATGACATGTTCACCACGAGGTTCTGGGAAGCACACTCAGAAGTATTTGCGCCCCGCCCAACTCATCTGCTCCAGTTATTCGCTTGCGAACAAACAATGCATTCAGAACTCTACACCACGCCACAACCTAATATGTCTGGCGCAGTTAATTGGGATGCCATGCAGAGAGATTTGGTCAGGGGACTACGCATCAAAGAACAGGAATTGGCAACCGACCTACTACAGCAATACATTGATCAAACCATGGAGCAGAGGTCTGTCAGAGGCGACAGACACTAGGGGGGGAGAGTGTTGGCATCATAGGGGAAGACGCCAAGTACGAGCATGTATGCAGATCTAGCACTGAGGCAACCCATCAATGTTTTCCAATCCTTACACATTTTAAAAGTGATTCTCATCACTAAAAACCATTGTAAATACCATTTCCCTTTTTTGTAGCTCCATTTTGTACAAGCCGAGGAGTCCTCGAGCTTGAGGAGCCTTAGAAGTAGTTGCCTACCAATTTTCATATTTTTTAGATCTCGTTTGGACCCTCAAATAAGCCCTAGAACCTAATTTTTAACTAGGCCGGACACTAGGTCTGGACAGGGCCAAAGCTAGTCAAAAACTATAAATAGAGCTAGAGAGCTCATTTTTGAGCTAGCTTCTTGTAGTTTTGAGCTTGTATGAGAACTTGGTTGTAATAGAAGTGATTTCATTGTCTTACTCTCTTTGTTCTTGCCGTGTGTGTGCGTGTGTGTGTATGTGTGTGCATGTTAGTGTGCTTCTCACTCACACATTTGTGCCATCACTTGCTCGAGGTCTTCATACCATCCTCATGTCTTCCCTGATTGACATTAAAGGAGGTGCTTCTCATCACTAAGCTACAACACATGACAGCCTCAAGCCAGAAACTATGTGGTAAAGCCTGACTCTTGACCATACACCTCGCCATCTCCATGAGTGACATGTTCTTTCATTCAGCAACTCCATTTTGTTGAGATGTATACGGCACTATACACTGGTGTTTTATCCCACGTTCAGCTAGAAATGCATTAAAATCAGAAGATATATATTCCCCCCCTCGATATGAATGGAGGGTGCCCATTTTACAACATCTACTTGACCTTCCATGCTTTTTACTGATGAGGTTGACGACAGTGGACTAGAGGATCGTCTAACAGCCTTCCTTCTTGTTGCTTTGCAGGTGACCCTCAATGTTTGGGACCGGGTGGCGGTCACGCGTTGTTCATAATCCTCTTAGTATGAGATAATTCATAAGGATATTTACCTCTTAACCCAATGAAGTAGCACTGTCAGCACTTGAATAATGCTTCCCCACATTGCAATATTTCTTCTCCTATGCTCAAATCTCCTTGGAGTCCCACCGTGCGTGCTAAATTTTGTTGGGGGATTCTTGGACAAGAAGGGATTTGAGTGCTTGTAGGAGAAAAGGGAAAGATAAGAAGAAAGATACACACTGGAAGCCTCTATCGATTGATTATAAGAAGACAAATACAATGGTGATGCACAAGATAATCCAATGCTTCAATGTGAAATCTCACAGAGTGCACAATCACAAAATACAAAATACCCAAGGGTCTTGTTGCTTCCGGCCTTCTCTGCACCAAACCTCCACCTTCTCCAAGCTTGCACTTGTGCACACCTTGCACCAAGCTTCCAATAAGGGGGAGGGATGGACATCTTCTATCGGCACGCGCACAACTTCGATGGGACCTTGGGTTCCTTGGGTTGACTAGCTTAGCACTTCTCTGCACACTTCCTAGTCACTCTTCATGCACACCTTGCACTTCACTTCTCTATGTCACACATTGTGTGTCTCTTGCACTTCTCTTTCTTCCTAGCTTAGACTATGCTCACCTTTCTTAGTCCTTCAAGAATAGTCCTTGCCTTGATTTGAGTCTCGATTCACGTACGCTCCTAATTGCAAGAGTATCTTGGTGCTCACTTTGATGTCCCAAGATTGTCTCCAAAAGTGGGCAGCCAATGAATCCCTGTTTTGTCCTGTAGTGACTTTAGACTTAAACAAAAATTTTAATTGGGGGGCCATAGTTTCACTTCTGCGTACGTTGCCGCTTCACATCCCTTCACACCTTTTAATTCTTCACTTGTGCACCTAAGAGAGGGTTCACCTGAACCTTCCAAAACACTTTAAAAACACTTTGAACCTTAGAGAAATTATAGAAACACCTCTGCAACCTGCAACCAACTTTCTACAATTTTACCCTTTGTGAATCAATTAATAGTGCACTACATGTGCACTTTGACACTTGAACTTTGAACACTTTGACTTTGCCCATGTTGACTTTGACCTTGACCTTGTTGACTTTGAGTGCTTTGACTTTGAGTATGGTTGACTTTGACTGTGCGATTGACTTTGAACAATATGAATTTTATGGGCTCAACACTTCCCCAATCATATGAGCTTTTTCGGAACTCATCAACAGAAAATAAAGTTTCCAAACTACTTCCTTATGTGCAAAATGTTCTAGCTTACAACATAAAATCCTCACCATGCTTCTCCAAGTTCACACACATCCTTCTCTGCCAACACACTCGATTGGATTTCTTTTTTATAATAGTTGTGTCGTGCTTGTCCTTCCTTTTAACAAAATTTGGTTGTCCTTTCAGATTGCCCTCCCAAATATACAACACCCTTCGAACAAATTCTCCCTTCCTTCTTTTGTTTAGCTCCATGTTTCTCAACCCAACTCTCCTCAATAGCTTCCACCGAACCATTCTAGGTGATGTGTTTATATTTAAGATTTCAACACATGAAATGGCTTTGCAAAAAAACTTAATACTTTGGTAGAAAGTTTTCCAAATCCTTTAGAAAAGTTTTTGGTTGGTGCTCCAATCTGTATGAACATACTCCATAGATGGCTCTTTGTTTCCTTTGAGTTTGAGGCACCCTTCTCTCACATGCACATATGCATATATCTACAAATATTGATGCCTATCCATACTCACACACGTTCATGTTCACGAGCGATTTTACACATATATGTTTGTGTTCCCCTGATCCCATATGCTTAATGGCATATGCATACATTTTAATGCATGCTCACCTACACATCTCTCTAGTACACACACATCTTCTGTAATCATGCAATAAGTACCAAGTCCATGCTGCCATATGCACACATATCACAATCAACACACATCTTCACTCATATACTCACAAACACACCCATATACACTTTTACTTTCATGTTGCAATGATACACTCAGATCCTTATCCATGTTTGACATTGCACACTAATCCATAGATGCAAACACATTTCCAAGAACTACATTTTTCATAAACACCACATTAGTAGACTTAAGATCAACACAAACTTTATATGTAACAATCTTGTCTCTCAATTCTTGTGGCACATGTGTGTAGCATACACACCCAAAGATTCTAATGTGTGAAGCACAAAAATCATGGGAGAAGTATTACCCCCTCCATCTAACCTTAGTGTTTTGATGTAGCAACATGTCTCCTTCTCAACCTGTGCCTTGAATCTTTTGAACACATCAAATACATTTGATTTAATCTTTATACAATACAACCATAAATTTCTTGAGTAGTCATCAATGAAGGTTACAAAGTACCTGTTACTTGCAAGAGAGGGCTCTTTGGATGCCCCCCACACATCTATGTGCACAAGTTCTAATACACCATGTGCTACATGTCCACACTTCTTGATGCCTAGTATACTTGCCTCATTGACAAGCTTCAAACATCTCATGAAACATTTGTAATGAAAATTGTGGTAAAGCTCTTACCATTTGCATCTTCTCCATGTCTTTCAACCTTTGAATGTTGATGTGATCACATCTTTTTTGCCACAAATCCAAGTGTCCAATCTTCTTGTCTCCATAGGTGATGAACATTGCCTTGTTGCTTTTTCCTTTGCAAATCGCAAGAGTGAACATCCTTCCTTCCCTCTTTCCTTTTCCTATAATCTCATAGCCATTCCTTGGGTATTCAATAAATCATCCTTTGTGGTTGAACTTTGCTTGGTATCCCTTTTCAACCATCTTTCCAGCAGAGATTAAGTTCTTTGTAATAGTAGGAACATGCAATACCTTAGATGTTCCTCTTGCTTTGTGGTTGCCTTCAAGCTTCACATCTCCTATTTGCTATATCTCATGCTCTGTGTTGTCTCATGTTTCCACAAAGCCTCTTTTCTTGGGTGCTTGAAGATTTCTCAAGTACTCCTCTCTACTTGACATGTGATTACTACAATCACTATCTATATACCACACCTCATCATGTGGTTGACCTTGACTACTACGTTTCATAGCTAGGAAATGCTCATCTTTTGAATTGGTTGAGGAGCAAGCATAGTTACTTTGCCCTTTGTAATTGTTCTCACATTGTTTTTTTAACAATTTGGTAAAGTGTCCTTGCTTCCCACATTTGAAACACCCATTTGAGTTAAAATAGCATCTACCTCCATATCTTCCTCCTCTACCTCTTCTTCTTCCTCTTCCTCTTGATGATTGATCTTCATCTTGGCTTCATTGAATCCCTTGATAGCTTTGGTTGCCTTGTTGGTATTGTCTTCTACCTCTTCAACTTGGACCACCTCTATTGCCTTTGCCTCTTACTTTACTTGCATATAAGAGTTGTTCTTGCCTTCCCTTTGACTTGTTGCCTCCATGATTCAACTCCTTAGTCACCATAAGAGAAGTAAGTTGCTCAAAATTAGTTAATGAATCCCTTACATACACAAAGGTTGTGAATGCCTTCCATTTATCATATTCCCTAAGCCCATTAAGTGTGTGGGCAACTAGGTCATCATCATCAATGTTACATCCTATGGAACCAAGTGCATTAGAGATCTCTTTTACTTTGAGTATGAAGTAATTAATGCTCTGATTTGATGATTTCCTAAGGTTTTTGAGCTCATTCTTGAGCTGAATTTTCTTAGCCTTTGTAGAAGTAGAGTACAATCTTTCTAAACATTCATAAACCTTCTTAGATGTATCTAGCTCTTTGATATGAACTATCATGGAGTTGGTTATGTGATGAGATAGAATAAAGATGACTCTCCTATCTCTTTCTTCCCACTCTCTAGTGGATCTTCTTAGATTCTTAGTAGGTTTATGTGGATCTATGTATGGATTCACATCAGTGCCACTAACCAACCTCGGATGACCCTTTCCCATGAGGCTAGAGATTCTAAACTTCCAAGGTTAGTAGTGTCTTTCCCCAAGCTTCTCAATCTAAGTATTATGGTCTCCCATTGTGTATGCGAATATAAAGTGGCTCATGATCCCTTCTTGGATTGTGATAGATGTGAGAAAGAATTATATGTTACCTTCCAATAAGAGCCTCCACTTTTCTTGAGCATTTGGTGATGATAGAAGATTCCCCTTGCTTCAAACGCTTCTTCAAATATTCCTGATCATTACTTCAATACTTAGATCTCAAGCAACTTCAAGGCCTCCTCTTGATGACCTCAATGCTCAATGTTGAGCTCTGATACCACTGATGGAGTATATCCACTCCTAGTTGTAGTAGAAGAATGATAGGCCCTTCCTAGGATCAAATTGTTCAGTACCATAGTCCACCAAATCTGAATTTCTATTTTGAACAGAGAATTTAACCTATGAAATTTTGCACTATGAAAATTGACTCTCTAAGATTTCCAACAAGACATAGACCAATCAATTTGGACAATGTTACCTATGTCAACATCCTTACACAATTCAGACCAAAAATTGCCAAAACAAGTAGCTTATACCTATGTGTACCTCTTCACACACATATATATGGAAATATGCACAGATATACTAGAGATCTTTCAAGATCAATGTATTCATTAAGAATAAACACTTGAGACTAAGATTATAAGCAAAATAAAGTGCTAGACCATGAGATTCTTCTTCATAAGTATATTTGGTAATCTAAGTGTAGTTTTTGGTGAACATAACTGATTGAAAAGGTAGGATTGTGCATTATGTAACCTTTTGATTAATCAATAGAAGGTGATTTGAGGACTATGGGTTAGAAGACATTGGGTTGTATGCGAGTGGATATCTCTTGTGCAGTGCTTTAGGCATACTATTTTTTCTCACATACTGTTACAATGTTCAGTGTTGTTTAAAGTCTATAACTATTAATTGATAAAGCCTTGCACAAAACTTACTACTATAATTGATAAGTGGTAGTGTGATTGTATGAGAGCTTGTTTTTAATACATTAAAGGTACCATTATGACTATATGGATCCATAATTCAATTCTTCGGTAACAAAGTAACTCATGTTGTGCCTCTATTGGTAATTCAATGAAGACCACATGTTTGGTGTATCATAGTAACATTTGCGAGCATTGGAAGTTTGGAAGTAAACATTCTATAAGGGTTTTTGTATGATATTTGGATGGTATCGATTATGTCATTCGGTGAAGTGACTAGTAATTCTGAGAATTGGTTAGTTAGGAAAAATATCAAGACTTAGATTGGTTTAAGTTACCCTACCCAAGAACCCTGTTCTGACATATCTTTCTCCTTAATTGAAAGGAAAGTTCAACACTATCATCCCATTGGGGAGTGGTTGCTACATACTAGTATAGAGAAATGGAGAAGTAGAATAACATGTGTGTATTGTGGTCCAGTGAGAATTATCCAAAGTACAAGGAGGACAAAGAACTACACTCAATGAAGATTCCCTTAGGTGTTCCAAAACCGAGGAAGGCCTCAATGGAACAACCGGTCCTATCAAGTACAGATTCAGTATCAAAGACCATAGTGGAGCCAGAAGGAATTCCAGTATCTCTTGGCATTATTATGGCTTATGAAAAATTAGTAGCTATTGAATCGGAAATTGTTTGACAAGCCTCCGATTAGATCTTTGGAGTGACGAGTGAACAAACCCAACCTATTTCATCTACCAGTCACTAATCTGGAAACATTGATAGCATGAGATAGTGGACTTTTTTACAATTTCTAAACTTTTAGGAAACCGATTTACAAAGCAGACATAGAAGATATTAATCAATGGCATTTAGAACTACCTTTATCGAATCCTGCATGATCTAAGCCTAAGTTTACTCAATTCCCTCAATTGAAAACTCTTTGCAAAAAGTTCTAACTCCAAAGAACTGGTGGACATTGTGGAACAATTTAGTCCTACATCAATGGCAAGTGAAGATTTAACTTTATGAAGGTCCATCCTAGGAGGCATGTCTTATGCAAAATTTGGTGGATTTTTGACTGATGACCCAGATGCTCATGTAAGGGCATTCAAATTAATCACAGGGTTTTAGAAAATTTCCTTAATCTACCCAATGTTGAACAGTACAAAGCCAAGGTGTCTCAAGAAACCCTTGTAAATGAAGCAACCAAGTGGTTAAAAGTGAAGTCGAGCAAGACCACTTTCAAACATATGCAATAGTTAAAGATGCATTCTTGCAACATTTTGGCTTAAAGAAGACACCCACTCAAGTCTTTGATTTCTTACAAAATAATAAACAAAAACATCATCAGATGGTACAGAATTATGCGACCACTTTTTGTACACACCTTTGATAGATTCTAGCAGAAAATGCATTACTAATGGATGTAATTACACTATGGTTCATCAATGGATTGAATTTGTAGTTGAGGAAGATTATGATTATCCAGTGCATAGGAACGATGCAATTGGATGAGGTGATTGACATGGCTCTGCAATTAGAACATAAAGTGGGAGATTTTGTAGAAGATTTAGACTGGCCCTCCTTGAAGATTTCAAAGGCTACCAATGATAACCTACTAACGCAAGTTTCTTGTATTAAATGTAAAAATCAAGGACATGTTGTGAACAATTATGCCTTAAATTAGATACACTATGCAATCTATCAAATTACCAATCATTCTACTCAAAATTATTCTTATAACGGTAAATCATAAAATTGATTGATAGTCAATGAGATAGTGCAAGAACAAGGAGAACCTTCCATTGTTTATGTTCAACCCCATTTATGCAATTCTCTATATTCAACATATCCTCCTGTTTTATCATAGAATCAAAGGAGCTACAAATTTCCATGCTAGAATCAAGGCCTTTTAAACTCCAATAATCAAGGAATGCAAATGTGCTTCCATTTTTGTGGTCAGTTACAGCACATACAAAGACACTGCAAAGATGCACAGTAGTACAATAAGCAAAAGAAGGAAAGGAAAATTCCAATGACAAATATAGTGATCATAATACTCACTAAAGCACAAACTACCACTGTACAAATGTGATTAGGATGAGTTCTACAACCAGTTGCAAAGGTGTTCAAACTAGGCTTTAAGGAACACTAACTTATGGTGGTAAAAGCTACCAAGTGGGCTGAGGCAAAAGCTCCAATTTTCCCCTCACCTAAGCTAGTGAATGACCCTGAACCTAATATGCCACCAAACATCCTACTAGCACCAATGTGTAGGAAAAATATACCACTAAAAGAGTGTGTGGACATTACTCCATGGGATATTCTCACTTGAGCATCCATCATCTTATCATTAGGTCAAATACTTACCTTAGTTCCTAGGATTTGACAGCAATTTCAGCAATATGTAGGAGTCGAACATGTCTTGGCACCTTCTATAGTGCCTATACATCCAGAACTCGATACAACGATTGACTAGGTGGTCATCCTTATCACTATATAGTATAAGAATAAATATATTCCTAAGGTTTTAAATTATGGTGTTTTTGAGAGTTAATATAGCAATTGCAATGTTGAACCTGTTGAATTCTCATAAGAATGGCTAACCAATCTAGAGTACATATAGTGGGGGTTTTTTTGTAATATTCCCATCACATCTCAGGGGGTAATATTCCGTATGATCTTTGTTGTTCTTAATTTACAACTTTTCCTAGTCCTCTTGAGTTGGTTGACCTTTGTCTTTTAGTACAAGCATCAACTCATCTCCTGAAATATATCCATACAAATTTCTCCCTTGTAACTAATTCTCCATCTTTACAGGCCATGATGAGTAGTTTCTTTGATCCAATTTGTCAATTTATGAGGGGGATCCAACACCTATACTGTCCAATATATGTCTATGCTTTGATGACTCTGAAGAGAGATGACTAAAGCACAAAGATGAGAGGGTCTTGGTAAAATCCTACTCTTAACCATCCTAAGAAACTCTAAGGAACCTTAATAGGCTCCCTTATATTCCAATTTATGCATTTAGATCACCATAGTACTTTGGAACATCATTCTCAAAAACCCTATGTCAAAACAGATAACTTGTGTGTACAAAACACCTTCATTTTTATGGAAGAAGGCACTAAATATTTCACTCAAAGCTCTCAATATGGTAGAAATTTACCCAAGATATTTTGCATAATTTTAAATGAAGTGCTGATTGAACTATACCAAGTCATTTTGTGATTTACGAGGACTAGACAATGTGTATAAGAAGTTATGGGGGCGATGTCAACTTGATGAAGATACATAGACATAGTCACCTTGTTCTATTCATAACTCAAGGTTTACAACTCCAATGACTATGAAACTTTGTAGGTATTCTTATCATTATTATACATAATATGCAAATTAATAAATTGGACAATAAGATCATACATGCAGAGAAATAACTTACAGAACTTGAGAGACTTTACTCAATGTACTATAATAGTAGATGGAGATAAGGGTAGCTATGAAACATGAGTTGTAAATGTATTGTTAATTGTTATATGATACAATGAGAGAGTGAACTTCTCCAGTATCAATAAAAGACTTCAATCACTCAGAATGAGTGTGATGATCAGCTCGTTTTTCCATGACTAAGGTAAATAGTGTATATATATAGTTTTGCTCATAATCGTTGACTGATTCCACCTAAAATTGACCATACTTTTAGGAATTTATTTGAATTTCTAATTCAAATGAACTAATATTATTTGGCTCCTAACGTGTCCACAAGATTCTCTCCAAACATCTCTTTCAATTTTGACAAAGATAAATCCCAAAATTAACCTTTGGAGCTCATCAAATGTATGATGCCAGGAGTATAAGATTAAGCCTCAAATATCAAGAGAAATCCTAATACATACGTCAAGCACTAGGGTTGCTTCATGCACCAACATGCATGTGCATGTGCATCTTTGCCACCTCAACAAAGTTGCTCTAGAGTAGGTGCAATAGGAACTGCAACATGACCTGGAAATTGAAGATCATCATCTTCTGTTTGATCCAATTGTCTAGATACTTCATGTTTTGTCCACTCATATTTATCAGTGACTCTTAAAGTAGAAACTAAGAAATCAATTGGCAATATCACATTGTGCACATAGACTTCATTAAAGGGAGTGGTTCCAATAGCTTTTTTATATGCTACTTGGAAGGCCCATATTGCATGATGCAATTTTTTATCCCTATCTGACCTTTCATTGTTGACTATCTTAGTTAACACCATGCATAACACCTTATTGGAACTCTCCATTTGTCCATTAACCTACGGATGATAGGGCACTAACTTTTTATAGATCACTATAAGCTCATTCATGAGGGACTCGATGATTTCATTAATAAAGTGCATTCCTCTATCACTTACAATTTCAATCAATAGTCCAAAGCGAGTGAATATATTTTCAAACAAGAATTTCATAGTAGTTTGGGCATCATTTTTCCTTGTCGCTTTTGCTTCCACCCATGTTCTCAAATAGTTCATGGCTACGATGATATATTCAGCATACAATCCCTTTGTCAAGGGATTTATTAGTCCAATGAAATCAAAACCCCATTTTGAAAAAGCACACACACTAATCATGGATTTCAAGGGCATGTCATCTTGTCATACATGATGCTTAGTTCGTTGACATAAATCAGAGCTTTGCACATAAATCTTTGCATCCATATGTAAAGTAGGCCACCAGAAGCCTGCAAAGAGAATCATTTTTACAGTCTTATCGGCTAAAAAATGACCCCCTACTCCTCCATGAACCATCTCGAGTATGGGAAGGTATTCTCCTTCATGCACACATAACCGTAATTGATTATCTTTCCCTCTTTTAAATAATTTTTTCCCAATAATAGCATATTCTTTACTTTGTTCCACCACTGCTCTCTTTCTAGCTAGGTATGCTCCTTTTGGATAAGTAAGAGACTTTAGAAAATCGACTAGTGATTTACTCCACTGGGGGGAAATTGTAGGATAAAATAACAATGAATGTTCTTCAGGTGTATTTTCCTGACATACTTGGCAGTTATGTATATGTTTGTGCACATATTTTTGCAAGTCTTGCCAATACACACCTAATCTTCTTAATCCTTGAGTTGTTCCACTAATACCCTTGTGTGTTCCCCACTTGTTTTCATGAGCCTATTCTAGGAAACTCTTGCTCCTCATCTTGTACACATCTTAAAAGTACTCTGTTAGAGTCTTTAAAATACAAACTCTTTGCCACAATGTGGAGGTTTCATGATTGTTAGAACTCTTTCTTGTTGCTCGCATTGATCCTATGATGTGGTCCATGCATGAGTATAGGAATCAATCTTTTGGCCCATTTTGAACATACTTCTAAGTTGAACAGGTATGTGTCAAGAAACTCATCAGCTACTTCTGTGGGTGGCTCCCCATGAGTCATTCTTGATAAATGGTCCACCCTTACATGTGTATTACCTTTCTTTACTACCACCTCAAAGTCAAACTCCATCAGTAGTAGAAACCATCTCTCAAGACTTTCGGTATTACATGGTTTGTTAACCAAGTACAATAGCGATTGGTGATCGATAAAGAACTTAAACTTGTTGGCTACTAGGTAATGTCTGAATTTTTTCACCGTGTAGACCATCCTTATGTCTTCTCATTCAGTAGTAGTGTAGTTGCATTCAACTTGGTTTAGATCTATCTTCCGCTATTCTTGAGTGATCAAAAACTTGTGATTGAGGATAGCTTGTGAATCAGGATGCCCTTGAGTCTATATATCTATCTATTGTTTATCTATCTATTATTTATCTATCTATCTATCTATCTATATATATATATATATATATATATACATACATACATACATACATACATATATATATATATATATATATATATATATATATATATATATATATATATATATATATATATATATATATATATATATATCATTAGGGAAAAAGGTGAACCCTGCATGGGCCTTTTAGCCTAAGAAGTGATTAGTGATGGACCAATGAGAAGAGGGTGGTGGCCACACTCTAGTCTCTTAATCACATAGGGTAGGCATAGGCTTCCCTTGTTTTTGTGTGGTCAAAGGTCCAAAAACCATTTAAAATTCATGGGTTTCTTTCAAGAGTGGTTTTGAGAGGCTTCAAATTTAATAGGAGCCCTTGGATTGCTCAAAGATCTAAAGGCCAAGGTTAAATTAGAAAAGTCAAGGTAACCTTGAGCTTGAGCCCTTGGATTCTCTAGAGATCCAATGGTTGCAATGAAAGCAATCATGACAACTGCGGCTTGAATCATGCACCGTTGGATGGACTCCGAGATCGAACGCGGAGATTTGAATTACGTGAGCATTTTGGCGCTTGAAATACTGGCCATTAGATATAGTCAAGAATGGATGGCCAGGATCTCTCCCACAAAACATAAAGGCACCTTTAAATGGTAGCCATTGGATGCTATCTCTCATCTAGCGGCTCTGATAGACCTGCACAAATAGATCAGCGCCAAAAGCGACCGATCGTTGGATATCTCCTGATCGAATGGACCAAATTCTTGCAGAAAACGTGTGCAGTCTTGTCCCCACTTCCATGATTTCTCTCGCATTCCCTCTGAGGTCTCATATGCGATTTAAACTAAGCCATTGATTTGGAAAATCCAAAGGCCAAAAATGCTCACTTTTAAGACATGAAATTCAAAATTTGTCCTAGTATTATTTTATTCAACAATACCATGGTGGTTTCATATGCCTCCATAAAACCAGATATTAAGCTTTTTCAGCCCTAAAAATTAGGAATCCTTACAAGGCCCATGCAAGGTTCACCTTTTTTCCTAATGTGTGTGTGTGTGTGTGTGTATATATATATATATATGTGTGTGTGTGTGTGTGTGTGTGTATGTATGTATGTATGTCTCTCTATCTGATTCTCTATCCCTTTGCTTGCCTGTTTGTCTATCTATCAATCAATCAATCAGCCAGTCTCTTTGTTTGTCTGTGTGTTGTTGGAGACCTCTTAATCTCCAAAGGTTTGATCTATACTGACTAAAGAACACTTCTATGTCAGTTATAAACCAAACTTTACACAAACAATGTTCTTCTTTACCAAAACCTCAAGCAACACTTCTCTGAGTGAAGAAGTGTCTACTTCAGAAAGTCTGCTTCAGGAATCCACTTCATTACCTGCATAAAGTTTCAAATTTCTTCAAGCAAATGATGCACAAGTATTCGCAATACCTTTGCGCAAACATGTCAATCATTAGTTCTCAGAACTAATCACCAAAAGTTTAATTTGATCATTAAGATCAAAGACATGTCAGAAAATGTCTCTCAGAAGTTGCGCCTTCGACATAGTCAACTTCTTAAGTTGATTTCTCCCATTCTGAAACCCGTTTTGCTAAATGCTTTTAACCATAGCTTCCTTATCTTCTAACTTAAATTTTAAGTGCTCACTCATCAAAAACTTTACAGTATACACTCAGATCCGATCAAAATACTGAGACGGAAAAGTGCGCTACTCTCAAACGTCAGTTTCCAAAGTTCACATATGAATGTTCCTATTAATCATTCTCACAGTAGGAGAGGAATTAGATTCTGAAACTCTAGACATAGCTTCATTAGCTTCTCAATTAGATGTGTACAAAAGGATTTCTGATCCACGTGATCAGACGGAGAGCACTCAGAGAAAAACCCGTCGCTATTTTCTGGGAAAAAACTCTCTACACATCTTTCTGAAGTTTGTCATCTACAAATGACTCTCTTACATATTTCTTGTCATCATTAACTTATATATACATGACCTTTGACTCATCTCGTATCTATGACATTGCTCTTTATCATCCTAAAGGTTTACTATATTCAATTTACAAGATTCTTTACTTATATGTACATATGTGTACAAGACATCATCCTGAAATCTTCTTCACTTTCATAAGTGTCTTCCTTCACTTCATTCTGACCATAAGTCTTCTTCAAGATCTCTATAATCACCAATTTGTGATTGGCTTGTTCCAACAGCTCCCCCTCAATCACTAATTGCGATTATTCCATTCTTCTTCACTCCTGCCATCTCCTTGAATCTCTGTAGCTTAGGTCCATCCAAGCTTTTTGTCATCATATCTGCCACTTGTTCTTTTGTTGGAGTGTACATCACTTCAATCTCTTTATCAAGTACCTTTTCCCTCAAGAAATGATACTGAATCTCTATGTGCTTAGTCCTGGCATGAAAAACAGGGTTAGCTCCCAAATACAAAGAACTCATATTGTCTCCAAAAATTATTGGAGTACTATGATCAGTCTCAAAACTTTTCATCAAGGTCTTCAACCATATCACTTCTTTTGCAGCTTCTACCATTCCCTTATACTCAGCTTCTGTGGATGATAAAGCAACTGTATGTTGCTTCCTTGAACACCAAGAAACTAGCTTATCTCCAACATAACAGAGATACCCATGAGTAGACCTTCTATCATCTGAGTCACCTGCCCAATCTGCATCACTAAACACTTTGATTCTTGTGTCAGAAGTGAAACCATAGTACAAACCTTCACTTAGGGTTCCTTTGATATATCTGAGTACCCTTTGGGCTGCAATCCAATGAGTCTTCTTTGGACAATGCATGAATTGTGACAACACACCTACTGCATATGATAAATCTGGCCTTGTCAAGGTAGCATAGATTAAACTACCTACCAAACTCTGATATTTCTTCATGTCATTGAATTCTTCACCTCCATACCTGCTTAATTTATGATTTACCTCCAATGGTGTAGTTGAGGTCTTGCAATCTTCCATGTTAAACTTGACTAGAAGATTCTTCAAATATCTCTCTTGTGAAACATATACTCCATGTTGAGTATACACAATCTGCATTCCTAGAAAATAAGATAAGTTTCCCAAATCACTTATCTTAAACTCCTTCTCTATTTGCTTTTTGAGTTCATTGATTCCTTGAACATCTGTTCCTGTAACAATAATATCATCAACATAAATGCACAAGTAAATGTATCCATTTTCACTTGCCTTCACTAGCAAGCTACTATCTGCCTTTGATGCTTGAAATCCACATTCATTCAAGAACTTGACCAATCTGTAATTCCAAGCTCTTGGGGCTTGCTTCAACCCATATAAAGCTCTCTTGAGCTTACACACATAATCTGATCCAATTGATTCCATGAAGCCTTCTGGTTGCTCCATATATACTTCATCTGCAATGTATCCATTTAAAAATGCATTTTTCACATCCAATTGTGATAATTTCCATCCCTTGCAAGCAGCAATAGCAATCAATGTCCTAATTGTAGACATCTTAGCAACAGGACTAAAGGTTTCATCATAATCTACCCCATAAGTTTGGGCATAACCTTTGACCACAAGTCTAGCCTTATATCTAGACACCTTACCATCTGCAAACCTCTTTGTTTTATATACCCACTTACATCCAATGACCTTCTGATTCTTTGGTCTTGGTACTAATTCCCAAGTTTCATTTTCAAGTAGAGCATCATACTCTTCCTGCATTGCCTTCTCCCAATTCTGTTTACCTTTGGCTTCTTCATAAGTGGTTGGATCTTCTTCTGTCTTCACAATGTAGGCATAATCTTTTGTTGTTAGGAAAGATGTATCATAACTAGACCTTATAGGTTCTTTCCTTTCCCTTGTAGATCTTCTGATTTCTGCACTTCTCGAAGTTTCAGCCTCATTTGATTCTGGATCAAATCTTGGCCCTTCTTCTACATGATCCTGCAATCTACTTCTAGAGTCAACTTCATCAACAATTTCTTCACACACTTTTACTTTTGCCTTTCCTTTCCTTTGTATTTCTTCAACACCTGTAAAATCATTTGGTGATCCTACATACCATGTATTTTGCTCATCAAATGTCACATCTTTGGTAACAAGAAATTGCTTTGTGGATGGATTCCACAACCTGTAACCCATCTGTCTATCATCATATCCAATAAACACATACTTCTCTGCTTTTGGTTCTAGCTTATGTCTTAATTGTGAAGGAACATAAGCATATGCAATACATCCAAATACTTTACAATGATCAAGGGTAGGTTTCTTACCCCACCATGCTTCATAAGGGGTTCCTCCATCCAAAGCTTTGCAAGGCAACCTATTCACAAGATATGTTGCAGTGTTAATGGCTTCTACCCATAAGTAATTTGGACAATTCTTTTCCTTCATCATGGCTCTTGCAAACTCTACAAGAGTCCTATTCCTCCTTTCTGCTACTCCATTCTGTTGAGGGGAGTACCTGCAAGTTACTTCTCTTTTGATACCTGCATTCCACAAATAATCATCAAACTCTTTAGAGAAATACTCTCCCCCTCCATCTGATCTTAACCTCTTGAGCTTTTGCCCTGTGATCCTTTCTGCATAAGCATGAAAATGTTTGAATGTCTTGAAAACTTCTGATTTATCCTTGATTACATACAAAGTAATCCACCTGGTTGCATCATCAACAAACAACACATAATATCTGGATCCATTTATGCTATAGTCCCTTGAGGGACCCCATACATCTGTATGAACCAATTCAAGCATATTTGAATGCTTGTACCCTGATTTGTTATAAGAACTCTTATGTGCTTTACCTAATTGACAAGCTTCACACTTGTACACCATATGTTGCCCTTCAATATTTGGCAATCCAAGCACCACCAGATTCTTCGACATTTCCTTTATAGCTCTCTCATTGAAATGACCTAGCCTTTTATGCCATAGGTCTAATTTAGATACCTTTTGACTTCCATAGGTAAATAATGCATGTCCCACATTACCTTGGACCTTGAGAGTGAACAATCTTCCTTCCTTTTTACCTGCAATTATGTTTCTATATCCCTGATTTGGATCTTGTACATAAACACCATCATTTGTGAATCTTACCTCATATCCTTTCTCCACAATTTGCCCTACACTTATCAAATTTTTAGGAATAGTAGGAACATAAAGTACCTTGCTCAGAAGTGTACTTCCACTCTTTGTCTTCACTGATCCAATGCTCTCCACTTTATGTTTGGTATTGTCACTTGTTTGAAATGTATGTCCATTCACCCTTGCTTCCATATCAGTCATCAAGGATAGATTCCCACTCAGATGGTTGCTACACCCTGAGTCAATATAAAACACTCTTTGATCTTCTCCCATTGATTCATGAGTTGCATTCAAGATAAGAGTCATATCATCCTTTTGATCTGATGCATAATTATAATAATTATTGTTGTAGGACTGAGATTGAAGTTTCTTCCACCTCCTCTACCATATGATGTCCTACCACCTCTTCCTCTGAAGTTGCCTCTTTGGTTTCTGCCTCCTCTACCTCTTTGATTATAATTCTGATTATTGCTTCCACCATTTTGATTGTTATACCAACAATCATTTGCCAAATGATTTGTTCTGCCACAAATCCAACAAGCTTTAGCATTATCTTTGTTCTTACCTCCTCTTCCTTTACCTCTGAAGTTCATCTTCCCTTTTGTGAAGTTAGCTTGATTTGAATTCCCTTCATCATCATTCGATTGCTTTCCCTTGCCATTCTTTTTCTTGTCCTTGGAGTACATAGCTTGACTTGTACTTCTATCATTGTCTCCTTTAAGATCCTACTCAAAGGTTAGCATGTGTCCTAGCAATTGATTAAGATCAGGAGTAAAGTGATCAAGTGACAACTCTATGGACAATATGAAAGGCTTCCACTTCTCATCTCCTCTCAAACCTGTAAGTATTTGTCTTACCAACTTTTCCTCTTCAATGTCTTCATCCATTGCTCCCAAGCTATCTGCAATATCCTTCATTCTTGCCACATAATCAGAAATTGATTGTGAGCTCTTCTTCTTGAAGGTTGTGAACTCAGCCCATAGTGAGGACTTCCTTGACTTAGTTGTATTTTGGAAATGCTCTTCCAAGGCATTCCAAACATCTGTAGCACTTTCCAAACCTCTGATGTGAGGTAGAAGGTAATCATTTACAGCCATGTAGATGATACTCCTTGCTTGAGCATCCTTTCTCATCCAAGTCTTCAACATTGCAAGCTCTTCCCTAGTAGGAATACTAGGATCTGCAAATTCAGGTTTTTCTTCATCTCCTGTAATAAATGCTATAAGGTCTTTGCTCATGAGGTGTGCTTCCATCCTCATGGACCATGCTGGATAGTTCTCCCTATCTAGCTTATCAATCTGCAAGCTTTCTCCCATCCTTGACCTTCTGTATCTGCAATTACTATGGTTTATGAGGAGAAAGTGTACCTTTGATATAGTCTTTGTCCTTCTTGATTCTTTCGAACTCGT